>SEMN01000004.1:1293333-1940000 GCA_005408345.1 Macquaria australasica | reverse complement strand
CTTACGCTGGGGAAATTAGCTCCGACACTCGGTTCTGCGCTCAGCCGCGCACACACTCGTGTGTGTGTGTGTGTGTGTGTGTGTGTCTGTGTGTGAAAAGCTGAGATAGACATCAAACTGCACTGGGCAGCCGTCATATTTTCCTGCTGTGGTTGCTGCCGAGGCTTGTCAATTTACAAAATACACTCCTCTCACCTCTCTCTCATGCTAACACAACTCTGTGTTTGTCTTGGCACCATTAGGTGGAAATACACATTAGGTGTTGAGCTGAACCCTCTTTTTCATTTCTCACTTTACCCAAAATTGCACTAAGTAATCATTTTTATGCCAATACAACATTAAAGTTAGTTGGCTGGTGCAGCTCTACGGTAACCATAAACCTTCTCCCTTCATAACTGAGGCGACCGGGAAAAGTTTGATAAACATAATTAGGATGGAGTACAATGCACACAAGCTTCAGAACTGGGATTATGCTGCACAAGCTCTTTAGAGTTATTGTCCATTTTGTGCTTTTATTGGAACTTAAAAACAGGTTTCCAGTTACTTCAGTTGTTTTGGAGAAGCCTGAAATGCGGTGCCAGGTTAATCAGTGTAGCTGATGGTGATCTACAAACCACTGGTGTTTTCATTTAATAGCGATAGCAAGGATAACGATTTCATACATTTGTCCTTTATTAATCTTATCTAATCTTAAAAATCCTAATAATCCCACAATTATGTTTGAATTGTTGAATTACTAGGGACGGGAGATGCGGTTTGAGCAGCTTCTCTGTCAGAAAAACAATAGAAGACGAGCAACTTGTGTATTTCCCTAGTTGTTCCGTCTTGATGAAAATTGTATGTGTTCTTTGTAACTAGCTGTAGTTATACTATACCGATACGAATATGTTTCCGCTTTAAAATGCACGGGACCGACTGTTCAGTGTTCGCACGTGTTGTTTTCTGTAAATCTGAATCAAGTGCGGGAATGATAGACTCTGCAAACTACTATAGAGAGATAACTTATGAGTGTAAATGCATTAATGATGATTACACTTGTTTTCTACAGTTTTGAAGTATTTGAAGAAAGAATAAGTTTGAAAAGCTCAATAACAGATCACATGACTCATAAACATTTAACATTTTTGGCATAAGACAATCATTCCTAAGCCTGAAAAGGGCCTGATCCAGCAGATGTGACACTTTTGTTGTTTTATCTCACGTAGTGTGTCATAGTAGTCGAATCCACTTAGAGTTTGACAGTGTCTAAGATGTGCTTTATGATGCCATTCCTGATCCCGAAAGTCCTTCTCTGGCGCTTCCTGCCTGATCAACCTGATGCCGTCACGCAGGTCATGAAAAACCTCACAACTGGTCGTGACCCAACATGTAATCTGACTTGTCTCAAGTCATGGCAGGACTGGTGTGGACATTGTGACCATGTTGAAATAAATAACTGGCGTGCAGTCTGATCCCGGCATTAGCGTGAATTCCTGACAACTCTGCGTCGAGCGTACAGTGACGGTGGATTGCAACATAAGCAACATAAGCATACGCAAAACTGTGATGAAAAAAAACCAAAACAAATCTCCCCTTTCTCTCTCTACCTGTCTCTCACTCTCATTCTCTCTCTCCAAGGTCACCTGTCCCATGCAACGGTGAGTGAGGGGGAGCACAGTAACCATGGCAACAGCTCGACGGGCCCAACTCCAGACTGCTCCCCCCCCTCCCCTGACACAGCCCTGAAGAACATTGAGAGAGTCATCCGCCCACAGGTGACACACAAACACACACACACACACACACACACACACACACACACACACACACACACACACACACAGTAATGAATGTGTTTCAGAGGCACCTGATGCATTATTGAACATCACAGTATCCACCTACAAGTAGTTTAAACACCTGCACCCACCCACCCACACACACCCACACACACACACACACACACAATGGTAAACATCTCTGTTTTTCTCTCTCCCTCTGATTGTTTCTCTGTTTCATTTCATCTACCCTCCTCTCTCCGTTTCTGTCTGCTGCTCTGTCAGTCATTCTCAAACTAGATTGGAGATAAGAGTATTTGAGTAATCTGTTGTGTTTCTCTATCTTAACATCATATCCTGGTTACGGAAACCCAGATGAGCTCCTATCCTGGGTTTGGGAGCTTGACTGTGCCTGTTGGGTTGTTGTGAAAGAAACTAATACAGTGGATGTAAACACTTATAAACACAGACAGCTTCCTGAACAAGGCTAATAGCAGACTTTTCTATTCTCTGGCTCATGATTCGATTCAAAATCTGTTCTCAACTTTATTCTAGATTCTCTAAACCTTCCAACTTTTGTATATGAAATGTTTGTTTGATTTGTGTCATATCTGTAGGATCTCCGTAGTCTCCTGCACCCCCAAACCTCCACAATTGTGTAATTGTGGCTTTGAAACATTGTGGTCTGCAGCCACCCCAGCTTATTAAAGATTAAAAGCTACGTTACCTCCAAGTCCATCACTTCCTCCTCCGCCTCCTTCAAAAACACACCAGCAACCAGATAGCCAATGTATTTTCAAGAAGAGTGAGGAAGCAAGTAGAATAAAACAACATATGTGACATGCAGCTGTTGTGAAAGTTCTAACAAAGAGTATTTATGTGTAGCTTTTCCCACTTTTACTGTAAATTTGCCCCAACAACCAAGTGCGACTCTTGAAAGGACGAGAGCACGAGTGTGTTCACATTAATTGCCGCGGACAGTGCTCACACAGCCGCAGACGAGATGGTGCGTGGTCTGGTGGTGCAGGGCCCATGCTGAGCCCTGACGTGATGAGTCATCGCAGTGTGTGGGTGCTTATTTTTGACAAATTATTGCAGTTATCTTAACTTTTTAACATGTAAACTGCTTGTTTGTCAACCTTTTACTTTACTAAAGACTGGTTAGCTTAACTCTTAGCTTGACAGTTGTGTTTTGTATTGCAGTAAAACCCTCCGGTATTACTGCACAACACACTGCAGTAAGAGCCTGGAAATAGGTGTAGTGTATTTAGCGAGGAGAAACTGGAATGTTATTAGCGCACAAGAATTGAATTTAGGATTCTGTGAATTGATTCAGAATCATTGAAGGTAAGAATCTTGGTTCTTGCATGAATCAATTTTTGACATGGTAGTAGGTCGTCATCTGAACCATTTAATCAGTTGTTTAATTGTTAAAGTGAAGGTCTGACATTGATAACGTGGAGGATTTAGTATCTAAGGTGATCCAGATTGAGAAGCCAAATCCAGCAGACTGTTAAAATTCAGTGTCATGGCAGCCTGAAGCTCAGGTGGATTCATCATCTGCTGCTGAAATGATGTAACAGAAATGACTCATGCATTTTTGTGTGCAATCTAAGAAAAATGCGGCGTTAGGATTATTTCAACATTGCCTTTATTCTAAAGCCTGTTGTCTACACCTAAAGGCTCAGAAAAGGTCACTTTCTCCGTTACTTCTGTAACAAACTTGGGCAACAAAAACAAAATAGATTAATAAGTGTCACTGATCATGAATAACTTCAAATCAACATTCAGCAATTTAAATGCAACAACAAATCAGCCTCATTAGTGACTTGAGATTAATTTAGTCCTCTCACTTCTGTCACTGGGAAGATAGTATCAGACGCACGAGCTCAGCGTGAACGTTTAGCACCTTGATAATTAAAGGCAGTTGTTTTCTCAGTCTGCGGATGACGTGTGATATAACACTGAAAAAAAAATCCTTCTTTAGTCCAGTGAGGAATCATAAAATATTAGTTTACTGAAGCATAACAAAAAGTCTGTCAGTGGGGTGAGATAATTATCTTGTAAATCAACTTTTTTAAGAATTATTCAAGATAAAGACATTTGTTTCCTTTTTTTTTTTTTAAACGACTAAATGGCTTGCCAAGCTAGATAACTCCTCACAACTTCACCTTCCTCTAACTCTCTGAATGTCCTTTACTCGCCTCAACATGCTCTCTTCCTCCCTTGTTTCCCTACCTCACCTCCTGTCCCATCATCCCCCCTCATTATGGGCCTATCTTTGGCGTGTTAAATAATGTGTGTACGGGGGATCACATGCGGTGCCCAGCGGGCCTCCGCTTGGCTTGAAGCGCACATAATCAAGGCGCACCAGAGTTCAATTTTATAGTACCTAATTAATTCTGTAGAATTCATTTCATTTCGCTTTAGTGCTCCCGCTGGCTATTTCATCAGTACACACTGTATGCTGAACACTCAGGCTAACATGCACCCAAACACACATGACCATTGCAGCATGTGTAGAAGTGCCATAGTTCCTCCTGGGTCCAGTATTAGAATATTAATGCTTACAGACGGGGTTTTCAGCAAAAGTAGGGATTCAATTTCACTGTGTTGTAAACACGGTGATATTGTGTAAGGATGATTTGATCAGATGGTTTATTGCCATCTTGCAAACAGTTGTATAATTCTATATTTAATCATATGTAGCAATGGAAAATTCTCAGATAGGTTTCTTTGGACAAAATTGAATAATACACCTGATGGGGTTTTCTTTAATGACCTTGATATTAAAATTTCAAAGAACTACTGTAATACGTGCACTTCACAAATAGTTGATTTAATTGCTCTATTTTATACTCTAATTTAATATTATTTCTATTCAACATTGTTGCCTTATCCTCTTCTACCACATATCACAAAGGTAACAGTGAATAATGTAACATAATGTAGTTTGTGCTCAACTCATTTTTTACTCTACTGCTCGGTTTATGTCACATTGACAGTGTGAGCTTTCTCTTTTTGCCAGTCAGTGGAGTCAATAGAGCAGCATTCCTGTTTATTAAAGGAGTAGTTCCCCCTGTTTCCAGTCTTTTTGCTAAGCTAACCAGCTGCTTGTTGTAGCTTCACATTTACGAGACAGACATGATAGATTGGTATCAATCTTCTCATCTGACTCTTGGCAGGAAAGCAAATAATTTCTCAAAATGTTGGACATTCCTTTAAATTTTATCTAAATTTGTCACATTTCTAAACTTTCTTTTGAAAATTACAGGATGTTTTATGCACTTAAACTTAAAAATAACCACTTGTTTCAATGGGAGTTTAGGATTTCTGTGATTCTGACAAGTTGACCAAATATAACCTACTGATATTCAGTTTGATAATGGTGATAGTTATTGTGACGTACATATATTTCCCATATTGACCCCTAATTCTCAGTAGCCAATAGATCTGGAAACTAGCAGAAGTGAGCTTGCAGATGCGTGGGGGTTGAGTACCCAATAAAACTAGACTTAAAACAAGTAGACTTATATACCCCAATGGTGCGATTCTCTTTGAATATAAGCAAAATAACATTTGAAGACTGGTGTGAGACTCAGCGACTTCCTACTTTGCACATTTTTTACAGTGTGTAAACCTCCCTCCCCCTGTGACAAGGCTTCACAAGGCTGTTGCTGTAAATAAAAATGTGTTTTGAGTAATCTATCCCTTAAAAGAAATTATTAAGCTTGTGTGCAGCATTCACCACGAGCCAGTCACTGATATTAAAAAAAAACTTTTTGTAAAAGCGTGAAGAGATCACACAGGCTATGTTGACTGAAATCCATGGGCTTAATGTTTGGGTCGTTTTTATTTCTTCATCCCTTGCTTCTTGTCCATACTGTCAGCTGGACATGTTAGATCTCCACAAGCTCTTGATCACACTCATGGGCAGATGGGATGTGAACAGAAAGAATGAGCTAATAATCAAATGGATGGAAAGAAGCAGAAAGAGGGAAAGCAAGGACAGTTTTATACCCACTGGCTTGGTGTCCTAGTTTGCTGTTTTTCGCGTGTGTGTGTGTGTGTGTGTGTGTGTGTGTTCTTCACAGTAAATTTTAATAACCATTACTTGCCTATGAGAGATTCCTGGTTATGGTCAACACATGATAGAACTCGTGTTTGCGCTCACAAAGACTGAAGCTGGTAGTTCAGACTATCACATGGTCACAATACAACATTGCACACACACACACACACACACACACACACACACACACACACACACACACACACACACTTGTTCTTGCTTTTTAGACCTTAAAGTCTAGACATTTTACCCTCAGAATGTTGACTCTTCGTCTAAATGCTGTTTGAGGATTAAGGCTGCATTCAGATCAACATTAGCATTGTGTCAAAAAAAGCAGCGGCCTCTTCATTCATTTCAATAAGGCCATTTTGTGCCTCATGTTATTAACATTACATTTGAGTCACAGAGCTAAGCATCCATTTTTCTGGAAGATATATCCTTGGTGATTGAAAAATCCAGGACCTCTTTTAACAATACTTGAAAGTGTTTCCAAAATCCTCACTCTTCAAACCATTTGGATTAAAAAAATATCCTACAGGTGTAATCCAAACACAGAGTGTAACTGCAAATGAGACATGTCCTTGCTCTATTTGTACGATGCGAACCAAAACAAAAAGTTTTATCATCAGTTATATTTGTATATATGTTGCTTTCCATTTTATATTTTTATGCACAATAATGTGTTTTTTAGGAAAAGAGTCGCAACTCAGAAAACAGAAATCATTTTTTTGAATCACACAGCAGACACAATATATATATATTTTATTTAGTTTTTATCCAGATGGTTAGAAGAGTCTTTGAGGATTTGGCAGAGACTGTTGTTAAACGACCTTCTGGATTTTTTAAAAGATTGTCAAAGATTTATCTTCCTGAAAAATGGATGCTTTGCTCACTTCTGACTCAAGTGTAATGATGATACATGAGAAGTACAAACTGGGGCTACCTACAATGTAAAACCAGCAAAGGGTCCTGGCTCAACTTGTACCTCTATACATTGCCACGTTATCAGGCAGTGGACTGCGCTGGCCAATCAGATACATGCAAGTACTATGTATCATTGTGCTAATTCCACCGTTTACCTACTTCATACTGCTGTGCTGTGTTTTAGCATGTAAAATGTCTTCAAAATCACAGGTCTAATATTAAATGTGTATTGTTCTCCCTGATACTTGTAGCAACACTTTTTTAACACACTGCTTTTTTCCATCCGAGCAAAGCCTTTGTAAAACTCTTGGTTGTAGGGTTACTTTCAGAATGATTGAATGAGTTGTGATGGTTAGAGGAGAATGCTGGCGATATTCTATGTTTTTGTTATTGTCAACCAATTCCATGAAAAGACAAAATCAAGTCTAGTGATTCTCAGTCCTGCAATAAATTCATTCTATCTTCATGTAAGTTGCAATGTTCAGTGCCTCTCAGAATAAAACAATACAATTCAACAGCAGCTCAAACTACAATCTCCAAAATGACCATAAAGTTGAATCAACACCTCTTCATAACAATTTCAACAAAATGAACATTATAACCTCTGTGAAGGTAGAATTTATTGCAGGGTTGTTGTAGCTCTGTACTGTAGTATTTAGGAAACCTTACTCAAACAGTAGTAAAGGGAGTAAATAGTGTTTTTTGTATTTGTTGGCACTCATATAGAGGGAAACATATAGTTTGTGTGGCACACACACATATTTGAATGTATGTACACTATAGTATGCATTGCACACATTCAGATGTACTGTCACACATGAGCACATTGTTATGTATATGTATAAACACACACAAGAATTCACAGTCTGATAGAGCTGATAGCTTACCTGAACACATACACACATACAGTCAGACACATACTCAGAGTGGAATACAGATAAGGTAGGCTAACTGGTTTCTGATGCTTTACGGAGGCGTGGAGATGATAGATGTTTTTCCCATACAGAGGTTGAGAGGATGCAGAGACACACACAAAGCACTCAATGGTAAATGCACAGACACAGCTGTCACATAAGAAGCAGGCTAGCAACCTGTTTGTTTCAGAATCCCTCTGGAGGATCTGCTCCAGGAAACTGAATGATTTATACTCTCAACTCCCAGAATTACTGCGGTCAAGGTGCTCTTGAGCATGGCACTAAAAGAGCATTATCCTCAATCAATCTCGCCTCAATGAAAAAAGGATTTTAGTGTGTTTCTTGAAGTAGAGATGTTTTGTTTTGACCAACACATATCTAGTGAACTTAAAGGTGATATGTGTAATTTTAACATCAGTGTAGAGTAATTTCAAGATGAGAGCGTAATTATAGTAAACAAACAAGACAATCACAAAAAAGACTGCCAGCCTCTACCAGCCCAAATATATACTTTTAAACTACACTGCTGGGCCAGATCTCATTGGAAATCTGTTAAAGGTTCAAAACAGTAAAACAGTGCTGTTCTCTTCATATGATTGGAGTTAGTGGGACGAGTGTAAACCCCCCCCAAAAAATCCCTTTTTTTATCTTCATTAAAGCATGGAAAATTTGGTCCATAAAACAATATTGTTGACATTAACAATAAATTATATGACTCATGTAAGACTAATAGAATGTAATAGAATTGCTAGTACTATCAATCCCACTGTGAATCAACACCCTGTTTTAATTGTAGGCTATCTGCTTGCCACAATTGCTAGTAAACAAGTGGCTGGCCAAACATACCCATTTTTTCTGTTTTTCTCGTGAGTCGATGGACCAGTGGAATGTTAGCTAACTTTATATAAACTAAACTTTATATGTAAATGAAGTGCTGTGTTGTGTATCAAGTAATGCTGAAACAAATAGTCGATTAATACATTAGTTGATTAGCACAACAATTATGATAATCTATTTCTTTTTTAAGGTATTTAGAAAGTAAAATGCCAAAATGTATGTTTGGGCTGTTGCTGACAAGATAAACTATATAATAAACTATGATCTTGGGCTCTGTGAACTTGTGATAGACATTTTCTCTATTTTCTGACATTTTATCAACTAAGGATTAATTGAGTAATCCCCTCAAAGAAAAGAAACCAACAGATTAATTAATATTGAAAAACCTATCAAGCCGTGTTGGCTGTACCATTATTTCATCAGCATTTCAATATATTTCCATTTGAGGAACTTGCATATTAAACCAGCTTGTTTAGTGAAACGTTAGTGGAGCTATCAGACATTTTTTTTCACCAGAAAATCTCCAGATTCTTTAATACAACACACTTAGACAGACAGATCACTAATCACTTTGGCATTTAGAGCTCATTAATCTGTTCACACTCATCAATCAGTTATCCGCCGAGGCTGTGTTTGTGCTATGTACACACACTGTCACTTGATGATCCCTCTCTGACAGTGTTGCTCCAATCAGTTAATCTTCCAGCAAATTTTCCAGAATCTGTGCATAATTACAGTACATGTGTGTACTGTACAATTCTATAAATATGACTCTGCCAATATTGTTGGCTATGCAAAGACCACACATGTACACACAATCAATAAACAATCACAACCATGGCAGCTTTTTGGCTTCAGAGAGGGGTAGCAAGAAAGGAGGGTGAAAATAGAAAGAGGGAAGAACCACAAGGCGAAGGAATAAAAAGATCAATTTACTTTCACGTACCTTGGTCAGCTCATTCCTCTCATCATAGCTGGTGGCTTACTGCACTCCACCTGAACGTTTCAAAGTTGCTTGGACAACTAGGAGACCTTTAAGTGTGTGTGGTGGATGCCTGTAGCCCCAGAGGACAGGCGTGGGTCATACACTGCTAATTGAACTAAATCCTGCTAATGCTAAAAGCTTTCCAGTGGGACTTACACATCTGAGCTATATTTCCTGGTATTTCCCACCTGTATTTAAAGGATTTGTATGTAGCATTTTGATGATTTTAATAAATCATGTGGTTCATTCACCTCATTAGTTGTGAGCCAAGAGGACTGCTAGATTTTACTGGCCTCTGCACTTCATTTTAAATTGTGTGCCACTATAGATTTGGTGGTAAAACTGCTTTAATGCTTTATAACAGATAACAGAGAGAAGGTGAATTATCTCTAGTTCAAACAGAGCTATAGAAAAGCTTTCTGAGTTTCTCACAATTTTAGATGATGGACAAAGGGAAAGACTGTTTCTTCAGGCTCATGGTAGGAGTGAATAAACTCAAGTGGAGTAATGGCAGAGAATGGGAGGGAAGACGATCACAGTAGTAGAAAGATTCTTTCTGCATGTGGAAACAAAAGCCAAAAACAAGCTGTTTGCTCTGAGGTTGCAATCTAGAAAATCTCCAATGATTTTTAATTGAATTCAGCACGCAGAAGCCAGACCAACCCGAAAGTATGAGGAATGGTTTCACCCACTGGCGTCTGAAACTCCTGTACTTTATGAGTGACATGTTTTATATCATAAATAATGCTTGATTTCTGCAACTTTACAGGCTATTTTTGTCTCTTCAGAAACTGACTTATGTGGATTATTTAGCGTAAATTCAACAATGTGACAAGTGTCTATCATGTATGGCCCATGTTGATATTTCAGTAAAAGTGAGCACTTGTCACCCATGAGTGCTTCCTCTATCACATTTATCATGACCAGCTGAGAGATTGTAAGAATATTATATTTACTTACTTACTTTTGTATTTCCAACAGTTAACAAAAAGGCAAAAAGAGGCTTTTAAAGCATGTCAGCGTTTCTTTCAGTCAACAACAGCTTTCCTCATGAAAGTGGAGGGATAAGAGAGCACCAAAGTAACTGTACAGTACTTCAGTGGACAGCGTATGTGTGTCTGGAAAGGCACGGGCGCACATACCGCCGCGTGAACCATGTTTGAGCCTTTAGAGGGACACTATATATGTTAATGTCACTGAAATTGTCTCAAAGTGTGTCAGTACCTGAGAGGCTCACCTGAGTGAAACTTTCTAAAAATGTTTCTTCAGAGAGTAAAAACAGAAAAACTGTGATCATCAGAAGAAACAGATGGAAGAACTAAGGGTCAAAGCAAAAATGTATCAGAAGACAGTGGGAGTTCAGAATGGAGAGCTGAATAGTAGAGTAATAGTAAGAGTTGCAGTTAAAAGTTTGTTTTGGATGTGGTGGGGGGGGAAGGATTTGGATGTTTACTCCTTTTATTTTCTATTGTTCTTTTTCCTCGCTGCAAGCTGATGCGTCGTCTGCTCTGCTCTTTTGAGCTTTTTGCCTTCTGAGTTTGTGTTTACATCTTTCTGTAAATGTGTGAGGCCACCAATATAAAGTTAGAGAATAAAAAAGGGGAGAATGAAAAAGACATGAAAACACGGGCTACTTCTGCTGTTCACAGAAGAGAAGTTCCTCCAACAACTGAAAATGTCAATTAAAACCATTATGATAATTACCTGTCAGCCCCCTGCTCATGTTGAATTGCTAGATTAGTTAGCCAACGAAGAGATTTAATGGAAATGGCAACATTTTGGAATAAATAACCTCCCACTCTTTGGTGCAATTAACATACATTATGTTTTTTTAGCATTTATCCTACAGAATCAGCTGTATAGCTTTACAGTAAATTGTGCTTCTGTTCAAGTGTCATTCCTCAACAGTGGACACCCATGTTCCCCAACTCTACAGTATGTGATCTTTTAATCATGATCATTTTATGATAATTGATTATCCCGTTATTCATAATTTACCACACAGTTCCTCAGTTTCACACAGAAATTAGCACTTTTCAATGCGTGCAAGCAAAGTTAAACTGCAAATCATATCACACCTCGTCTTAGGTGAGGAATGACATTTTTTAGCTAATGGGTGTGTCATTTATTAGCGCGCACACACACACACACACACACACACACACACACACACACACACACACACACACACACACACTAATGAAGTGTTAAACAGCATGTTTTCCCCCAGGGATGCTGTTCCAGGCAGGGAAAATGTATTTTGCTTGCTGTAGTTTAATCAGCAATGGAGGACCTGCCTGTATGTTTGTGTGGGTTCTTGTGTGTGATTGTGTGTTCATCTGTGTGTCTGTGCTCATTAATCCCCTTCCAATCGGCCATGACATGTTCATTAGCCTGCTGCCTGTTTGCATTGTTAACGCTAAGCCTCAGAGCTACAGTATGTGTGTATGTTTTGTTGTATGTGACAGTGTGTGTGCATGTGCGAGCTCTTAATAAGTACGAGTCCAGAGAGAAGACACCCTTTAGTTGTTAGAAAGAAGCAGAAGCCAAATACACAGAGACAAGGCGGAGATAAGTGCAGGAATAAAGAGATGCTTAAAGGATAAATAGGAGAAGTTGAAGTTGCTATTAAACTCATTAAACATTAGATGCCTCGCCAAAGAAGACACACACACAAAAGCACAGCCTCAACCTCCCACTTTAAAACACCACAGAGTCATATTACAGCAGTTCCATCATTCTAGGTTGATTGCTGTTTCATCTAATTTATTTTTGGTCCTTTTTTTATTAGTTGTTAAGCCTGCGGCAAAGTGAACACTACAGGTTCTGTTTTCATAGCGTGAAGTGATTTTATATTAGTATTTTGACTGATTTTTTTTCTTTTACTTTTTTCTTTTTTTTTTTTTTTTACCGTAGGTCATCAATGCTTTTGTTTACAAAGAGGTCATAAAAAAAATATATAAATACATGTTTTTGACAGCAAGCTTGTGTAATGTCCCTCACCTTGCCCAGTCAGGGTGATTCCCTGTTGGGCTCATACATCATCGCCGTATTCCCTGTTGCCTTTCTGGGCCGTTGTGATCTTGTTTGGTTGATGAATTGGTCCTTTAAACATCCCTGGTCTCTGCAGGATGCTGCTGCTCTGGTGTTATTCCCCATCGACCAACTCTCCACTGGAAAAAAGAAAGAAAAAAAAGTCGATCTTACTGCTGTGCCTGTGTCGCATTCTGGTCTGTTGAAGCTGCTGTGGTTGGGACTTTAGTCTCTGTTCCTCTTATATACTGGATTTCTGGAGTGTTTCTGGACTCACCATTTTTAACCGACTGATACCAAACTGTTTGTGTAAAAATTGTCATGATGTGTCCTTTATTCGTCCACTTATTCACAAGAAAAAAAAATACACAGCTGAACAAAGTGACCTTGAAAATCATGTAGGCTACTATAATTTTAGTATTTTTTGGGTGGATTTTTCATTTAATGGAAATGTTTTGGGGAAATGCCCTTAATCGCTTTGTTACCAAGAGTCGGATGAGAAGATCGATACCACTCATGTCTGTACGCTGAATATGAAGCCATGGCCAGCATCTGGTTAGCTTAGCTTAGCATTAAGACTGGAAACGGTGAAACTGGCTCCGTCCAAAGGTAACAAAATCTGCCTACCAGCACATCTAAAGCTAATTAACATGTTATATCTTGATCTGTGCTAAGACTGAAGAGTAAAAACGATACGTTGTGGATTTACGGGAGGTTATGTGCCCAACTATTTCTTGGCTGGAAGCAGTTACTTTCACAGCATTCAATTTTCACATTTAATTTTATGTGAGATTGTTCTTTGTATCTTTTTTTTTTTTAACCCTACTGTACCTGTTTCCTCCCTTCTTTCCTTCTTTCATAGCTTCATTCCTTCTTGCCCAACCTCCTTCATCTCCTACTTAAAATTCTTTCTTCTGTTTTTTGTTCCTTCCCTTTTCTTTCGACAGTGCTTCCATTTTCACACCTGTCCGATTCTCTTTTATTTTTCATGCCCTTTGTCATGTTCAGCCTATTTCCCTGCTCTTGTTTTGCTTTTGTTTTTCACCTCAGTTTAGTTCAGTAGATCTGAAGACTCGTCAAAGCCCAACTTGAGTGCACCGTGCATGGAAAAGAGCCTTCTCTTCTCTTTCTTTCAAATCCTCTGCCCCTGTCTTTCTCGCTCAGGCTTCAGCTTTTGTGCCTCGAGTAACACACAAGACAGTGAAGGTCTCATGAAGGTTGTCCTGTCATGTGTCTGTCTCTTAACATTTCAGGATGTTATTCTGCCTTTATGGTTAACTGTATTGATTCACTTTGCCTACATCCTCGGACTTGTACACATGCATGCACACACAGACACACACACCAGCAGGGTTTTGACTGCCTGAGCTGTTTTTGAAGCATAGCAGCAGGTTGTTGAGAACTGCAAATGCCTCATTATGTAAGATGTGTTTACCAGATGCCAGTCTACAGTTTCAGTTGTCCTCTGCCTCGCTTTTTTCTCTCACTTTGTCTCACTTGCTGTGAGCAATCATTATGGCTCTCTCTCTCTCTCTCTCTCTCTCTCTCTCTCTCTCTCTCTCTCTCTCTCTCTGTCCGTCCATATCTCTCTCTATTTACCTCTGTCCCTCTCTCTCTTTTTCTTACTTGCATTCCAATTTCACATTACATAAAACATATCTTATTACATCACACATGTTCAGGTGTCAGAATGAATAAGTCTGAATTTGTGAGTCATGTACAGAGACGCACACACACATAAAAATGATTACAATGGTAACAAATATATATATCGGGTTGGGTCATTATCCGGCTGATATTGTGTAGTATGATGCCAGCATCACCCCAGCCTTAGCCGTAACTACCACATCCTAAACCCCAACCTAATTTTAACCAAAAACGTAATGGTTTACCTTGTGGGGACCAGTGCTTTGTCCCCAAATGTGACGCGAGTCCCTGTAATGTGACAGCGTGAACAGATTTTTGTCCCCACAGTGTGATTGATATTAGCACACGCACACTCTCGCCATTTTTCAAGGGATATTTGGCTAAAGAGGCAGCATCATGACAAGCATTAAAGTTGCATACAACGACATAAAGTACTGGACAAACGTAAATAAAGTCACATGAAAGAAAGAAGGAATTTGGTCATAAGACAAGAATGACAAGGAAGAATTAAGTAAGAATAATGAGCATTTATCATAATGGAATGAAATCAGCAATATTAAATTAAAATGCACCAAGTATGTAAGGTTATGATAGCACCATCATTTCTTACAGGAAGTGTTTACTGTTACTGTTTATTTGGTGTATTTCAGATTGGAAGCCAAAATGTGGTGCCTATAAACACTTTCAAAGAAACCAAAACACTTTTAATCTGTAAATTTAAAATGCAGTTAAAGTCAAAGTGAAAAAGGAAAAGCAGAGAACAAAAATTGATAAACCCACAATACAGTCAGTTACATAAGTGAGAATATAGTAGTTTAGTTTATGTATAAGCGCTCCAAAAACAATATGAAAGTTTTCATCTCTCTAATTTCATTGTCCTTCTCTTCTTCCTGTGTTGTATCCAGCCCAAGCAGCGCACCTCTCTGTCTTCGTCCCTGGACGTCCAGAAGCCAGTCAACCACAGCTGTGATCCCAGCGAAGTGAGTTCGTCCCTGGGCTACGCCAGTTTCAGCACCAGCCCCCCTGCCAGCCCTCCACTGAGCCCAAACCAAGAGGACTCTGCAGGCTCCAACGACGACTGTCAGCTCACAGGTAAGACTCATGAAACGAGCAGGAGGGTGGGAGAGCGATTAGTGTTAAAGTCTGTCTCTCAGCCTGAAGTGAGTGTCTGCCCTGCTGAAATACACTCTACCCTGACCTCTGACCTCCCTGTGGAGGAGGATCAGCAGAAACACAAATATCTCCTCAAGGGGAATATCACGATATGAAAACTCTTGCTATTAGGTCTGTTGACTTTTTGTGCTGCATGGACACCAACAAAAGCAATTCAGTCAAATTCAGGATAGAAATATTTAGATTTAAAATGAGCGTTGTTTATTATAGGGTTGCAACTAACAGTTATTTTCATTATTGATTTATTTGTCAGTTTTCTTATTTAAACAATTAAATATTTGGTCTATAAAATGTCAGAACATATTTAAAAATGACCATCACAGTTTCAAAAAGCACATATTTAAATTGCTTGTTTTGTCTGTCCAAAAGTCCAAAACCCAAAGATATTTAGTTAAATATCAAAGAAGAATAAGAAGAGCATTATTCACATTTTTTAAAGCTAGAACCAATGATTTGTTTGGCTTGACAAATGACTTAAACGAGTCACTGATTAATTGTGTTTCAGCTCTAGTCGGCTGTGTTGTTATCACTAACTGTCAGCAGGGTGGTTTGTGAAGATACATGCTGTATATTCTAGATCTTTGTATATATCGTTGTATTGTATAGCTTAAAATGGTCATTTTCTCTATGGAGTGTCTACTGTGTGGACAGGGAGTGCATCCAATGTAGTTAGAGTGAATTAATGAACGGAAATTAGTTGATCCAACATGGAAAATCTGTGAAGAATACTTAAAGTCCCACATCTATCATGTATATTAGCCAGCTGGTGACTTAGTGAGTGGTTGGGTTATGTCAGCCCTATTCAGTTATGGCATCAATAATGCATAAATCACACATTTACTCTGGAAGTCAATATACTATATGTCTATATAATACCTTTGGCCTTGTGGTGCATTAATTTCTTTACTTTCTAGTTGACTTTTATAATGCTGCTCAGAATATCTTTTTTTATTCCTGGTGTTGAATCCTCGTCTTTCATTCTGCCTTTGTTGCCAAAGCACAGGTGTTGTTCAAACTCTTTCACCCTGGAAACCAAATGAAACTTTAATCCTCTTGCCCTGGGTCCCAGGAAATTGAAATCATATTTCTACTCCTGTCATACTTGAGACCAGAGCCAAGAGGCAAGCACCTTAGAGGCTAACAACAGATCTTAGAAAGAACTGCTGGACTCAGTCGGACTGTGGAAGGAGTGGAGAGTGGAGGGCACACCATGAAAGCTGCAACATTGCTGTCTAAGGGGATTTAGTGATATGATTCAGAATATGCTGAAATTGACTAAAAATATACTATATGACATTATTTCCCGAAATAAGTTTTTGTCACTTTAGCATATATTTTTGTGATTTCAGCCTGCAGCGCTATGTGAGCACCACATGTTTAGGAATCTAAGGAGGTTGAAACAAGCACTAAAAATAATTCTACACAGGGTTTTGACCTTTAAATTAAGGCATGTGGGTTTGACAAATGTTTGGCCGCACAACATGATTTATCAATGATAGACCTACTGGTGTGTTTGCTAGGTTGAGGAGAAGGCCATGAAGAGAATTTCAGTGTTGAGTAAAAGCCTCGTAACACCAGGAAGTGCCAAAGCAAAGTTCATATAAATAGGTGGTGCTAGAAGTGATGTAGTGTCTACATCCAAGGGTACTCTAGCTGGTGAGCTAACTGCTAACACATTAGCCAGCTGGGAACATACTAGTGCTAGTCCGTCAGTGACGGGACAATAAGTTCATACACTTTATTCAAGAGACATATTTGTCCCATTGACTCCTTTCTGATAACTGTCCAACGTTCCTCTTTTGTGGAACAGTTTATTCTCAACAGAGGAGGTTAAATAAAAGTGGTTGGTGCCACACAGCTATGAATACAAGCTACGATAACATTTTGAACGCTCTTGCTCTACGAGTTGAACACAATGCACAGGTTTACTTTGCCCCTATTGGCAAATCCACTGATCGCAGTGATTCCATTGAAATGAATAGATTTTGTCCCAAAATATAACTGTTTTAAGTACGTTCTTTTAGAGATTTATTTATTACTATTAAATATGAAATTTCAGGATCTGCTTTGAAAAGGGGACATTTCAAAGGTTTTCTGAGGTGAAAACTATTCTTAACTTGTATATTAGTCTCAAGTCGGTTTGAGTGGAAATTAGGATGCAAACAAGCACTTTCAGGGGAAAAGTCTACCGGATATCTTAAAAACTAGGCTCCAGGACGACAGCAAAAGATGCTCTTGTAGTCCTGTGGGGAGTCTTTTTTACTGTCAGACCAGATGAAACACTGTTAGTTTCATCTAATGACATCCCCCTGCTGAGTTTAAAAGTTTCTCCTCCAAAAATAATATTCCATGTAATGAACGAGGTACTTTCTCATAAGAATCTCATAATGAGGACAGTTAGGTCTTAAATATGCACATACGCACATTTCAGTACTTTTATTTATGTTCACATAATAAAAAATATAACAAATACTAAATAATGCAAACATGTTTAGAATTCACAAGTTTATTTAAATGTGATTGTGTATTGGTCAAACAATTTGACAAATGTTTTTACATCATGAACCCTAAAATAAACACATTTTGGTCCCTGTGACCCCCGTTTGCTAACATTTTACCCCCCTCTTATGGAAATATGATTTAGTACCGGGGCGTCTACACTATATACCGTATGGGCAGGTAGTAGTACCAGATTACACTCAAAAAATAGTGTTAAGGTCCCCTTGGTATCTACGTGCCACACTTTGGGAACCACTGGTTTACTCCCGACCTTTTTTTTTTTTTGTGTCATTTCCTAGTCGCTCACTTTATGTGTTACCATAGCAATGAGACTCCTTGTTGTCATGGCAAAGTGGTGGCCTTGGTGATAGTTATGTGGTGACGTGGTCGTGAATACTTCCTTCTCTCACCTGGGTTTCAGTCCAACTGTCCCTCACACCCGCTGCTATCAGGCATCGACAGAAGAGGCAAAGCCGGGGAAGTCGACCAGGCGGGAGGCATTTTCTCTGTGTGAGTGTGTGTGTGTGTGTGTGTGTGTGTGTGTGTGTGTGTGTGTGTGTGTGTGTGTCTGTCTGTCTGTCTGTCTGTTTCATCCAGGAGCAGTTCAGAGGCCCAGCTAGTCTTTGATCTTTGTAGTGCCTCGAACGAAAAACACATTCATTATCAATCCACAGGTGCATGCACACACACACACACACACACACATACGGACGTAAAACTGAATGAGACATCTTCATCAGCTATTCTCATTGAAGCTTTGCCATGGTATTTATGTAACAGGAGTGTGTTATTTCCTAATTGAAAGCTACATAACAAGTCTGGGGCCTGACACTGGTGTCTTCTGAGGACAGAGACTGAAGAGGGATTATTGATCACAGTGTTGAAAAGCTGTCGTCTTTACTTTCAGCACACTAGGTTAATTTACTGTACATCAAAGTCATTTTTGGGAATGTTAAATTGTGGATACATAAGAATTTCATGACTTAGAAGATGTTCATGCTTTAATACTGATGCTAGCAGTTAGTTCTAGGATGGTTATCATTAGGATTTTATTAAATACCAGTATAGCAATACTAGTACAGCTTCTCAGTAGTGATACTTATTGGTACATCTCGCTAATTTTGTGAATGAAAGTGGAACATTTTCTGATAATGACAGAAAATGGGCATCAGAACCACGAGCTTAGCAGGAGTAGTCAGGCTGCACTGACAGTGGCACAGGAGCCGCTTTGCTCAAAAAAGCCATAGCATAGCATTGTCCTATTATCGTCCCTTTACTTTACACACAGCAGCTGTTACACATTCATTCTGTGTAAGCTGTATTGTTAGTTAGCCTACTTCGAGCATTTTAACCTGCTTGCCATAACTTGGTCACAGTAATCTGTATTTCAGTACTATTTTAATACTTGTCTTCAGTACCCACTTCTAGTGATCAGTGGTTTAATTTTAATAGCAAAGAGGTAAAAAAAAAAAAAAAAGATGCTTCTTTCCCCCGTGACTTCCCAGATACATTAAACCTGTCGATCCTGCATTGATTGTACAGCCAGCTGCTGGTTTACTTACAATTTGCATACAAAGTGCACCTTTGTTTTCATCGTAGGTTGAATGAATGTGACCAGCATTACCTGACAGCAACAACTTGCAAATCTATTATTATTATTATTATTATTATTTTTCTTCTTTTTTGGATTTGCTTTAGTTCAACCCAAACACTTATTATTTGCAACATTTGAAAAGTTCCTGTAATAATTGCTTGAGGAAAATATGACTGTTGACGCAAACATACTGCAACTTGAGACACTGGAGGAAAGATTGTCTCTCATCTTCTCTGTTGAATGGTTTGCTGTAACAGTATTGCCAAAACAGGTAAAAAGTAAATTTACATTAAGAAAATTATAAAGCACTCATAATATCTTATCACCACACTTACAAAACACATTATATAAGCACTAGAGTACATTATAGATACAACTTATAAGGTATTTTAAATATGTGTACATGTATTTGTTTCTCTCTCTCTTGTTCTTTCTGTGTATGTGTCTCTCCCTCGCTCTCCTCGCCTGAAGCTCCAACACCAGGAATAGATTGGCACTCGTTTATATTTCCATTAAATTTTTCCTCCTCCTCCTTCTTCTTCTGCTACTCTGCTCATCCCTACTGCTCTCTGTACTTATTAGCTTTATAAGGCCCATTGTGGGGTTGCCATGGTAACAAGTGGCTTACAGAGAGAGAGAGAGAATATATGTATTTGGATACTGTAGGCAAAGAGTCACAGAAATCAAAGGATGCCAGTGAAAAAGAGAGTGGGTGAGGGAGAGAGATTGAGAGTCTAATGTTGCAGGGGGGGGGGGGTGATGAACGAAAATCAGGAAAATGGAGAGAATGAAATGTGAGATTTCAGGGGGTTGGATAGAGAAATGAGGACAAGAAAGTGAAGGGAACACTTTTTTTCCCCTACACACCATAAAAGGTCTTTCCTTCCTTCCTCTCAGTGTTTGTCTCTCTCCTTCTTATTCCTCTCATTTCCTTCTTAAAAATCCTGAACCGTTCTTCGACACCAACCTAACATTTATACAATAATCTTCGGCCCTGCAGCAGAGTATGCAGGTGTCAGCCACCTGCGTGGGCAGTTGGATGAAAAGGAGGCCTATTTACAACCCGACCCATCACTGGTGCTGCTGTTGATGCTACAGAACTAAGGTTTATGTAATGTTGGACATTGCTTGGGAAGATATTCCCTCAGTGCCCTCGGTGCAGAGTGCCAAGTGCAGTGCAGTGTTATGCAAAAGCAGTGCAACTGTTGACGCAGTTTTCCTCCATGAATTATGCAGTGCCCCCTGCGACAAGTCAGTAACAAACAGGCACAAATCTGCATGCCTGTATTTATTCATCTGGAGGCTGTTAAGTTGCTGGAACACTTCATAGCTTCTTATACATACCATAATGTAAATACAAGCACAGAATGTACTCATAATGTACTATTGTAGATTACATATTTTGTGTCTACTATGAAAACTGGTCATAATAAAATTTAAAGCTGCACTAATCATTATTTTTATATAAACAATGGGCCAATTGACTATATGTCATGTAAAAGCAGTTGCTCGTAGTGATTAACCTACTGAGTAATCACCTTACTCTACAGTTCCCCTCAGCTCGATGTAGTTTTTTAATCTTTTTTCAGCTCTTTGTTTTGGTTTTACAGACTTGACTGTTTTGGTTCGCTCTCTCTGCTCTCATATTGTTGTTTCTAGAAGCGGCAGGCCGCTGTTTTCAGTGAAAAGGCTCAGATAAACCAACTGTACACCAGCTGCCCAGCACCAAACTGCAGACAGACAGTTAGTGAACTAGCTAGTGAACATAGTGAAGCATTAAGCAGCTAAAGAGACAGATATTTCCCTCAGGAGTTGGTCTAGGTGGTCCGCAGGAAGTTCCCGTAGCTGCTGTAGGGAACTACATGCAGTTACAGAGCACTTAGCCACAACTGCCGTTCATTAACATCAGGGATTCCTAGGGGACTATTTTCTGGCTTTAGTTTCGGTCAGACTCCACTTTAAGCTCCTTGCCCTAATCAACATCATTTTTGCAGAAGTTCACGTTCCCCAAATCTCTACATCAGGCAGAGTGCACTACGTTTTATCTGCAGTGTTTATTTTTGTATTTCAAGCAGGAAAAACCTTTATTTTGCTCACTTAGTCCCCCTTTATGAAATGTTCTTAGATCTACATATTATACAATGCTGTGTTTCCCGTGTGTTTACTGACATAAGCACGTTTTCAGACTCTTGCTTCTAAATTACCATAAGAAAATGAAATTCTCTAGAGTTGTCTTGGTCAGTTGTGAAAAACGGCTGCCTGAAAAAACAGGACTTCATACTGTCTTCATAATGCAAACGGCCACAGAGGGGCTGAGTGATCGATAAGCTCTAACAGTTAATGAGCCGTAATTGGCAAAGCAATCAACTGCTCTGTATGTGAGTGAGTGTGGCACTGGCTGTGTTTACTTGAAAGAGTTAAGTTCATTAAACCTCTGTTGCTTAATTGAGTCCTTTGTTCTCAAATATCACACACTCCACTTGTACCCTGACGTCAACTCACAACTACAAGCACAGTCTTCCGCACAAATGCACAAGGGGTCCGTCAGCCTGCTGTACTTGATCATTAAGTCATCCTCAAAGTCAGCAGTGCCTTTGTTTGCAGCATTAATTTGATACTTATGCACACACACACACCTTCCATCCAGTTGACACCTTTAGCTCTGTCCTTTGCTCTTTGTTATACGCAATCACATTTGAAGCCACTTCCTTTTTATTTGTCCTTGCCAGCACAGCATGAAGCTTAATGAAAGAAACCTGCTATTAGTGGACACTGAGTGCTCATTAACATATTTAATTATAAACATAGCTTAATTATAAACAAGCATGTGCATATCACAGTCCCCCCCCCCCCCCCCATATTTGCATGAAGCAGAAAAACAGCAGCGCTGTCTGTAGACTTGCTCCCCTCTTATATAAAATGACAGGAATTTTCCCTGCAACTCAGGTTGAATGTGCCGAATGTGTGCCCCCTGTTGTGTGGCAGAAGGCAGATGTGATGAAATTTTAGCTCTTCTCTCTGCACTTTTTCCACTCGAGGGTGAGAGAGGGTCAATGAAGGATAAAAGCTGTTCAGTCAAATTTGATATATGGGAGCAGGAGAAAGGTAGAAAACATTTAGCCATTTTCTTGTGTATGCTGTGTTGTTTCTGTGTTTTGTTTCTCTGTATATATTTTTTACTGAGTTTAATGTGGCTGTATACAATACATGCACGCTTAATTTATTTTTTTAGTTTGTTAGGTACACCTGTAGAATTTTATGCAACCTGATACAAAGCCTTGCAATCTTTGTGAAGCTTCTAATATTCAGTTTTTGTTGACAGACAAGTGCTGATTCAATTCTAGGTATATTTTTGAGGCCATTGTCAGCGGTGTTGAATCATATTCTGTCCTCATGTATATAAAATTTCTACAGAGCTAGATAAACACCTCCCTGATACAGAGTGAGTTCATAGTCTTGCGCCTTCAGACATTGCAAGTCTTCGTATTCAATTGTCCTCTCCAAATTATACTGCCCTCAGAGGTGTAGCTCTAATTAACAGCACAGTTTCATTAATGAGCGGGATGGTTTTGATCACACATTCTGTGAACTTGTATCATTTCATTTTCACCTCAGGCAGTTGTGATAACAAGACAGGTTAATATTGGAAGGCTTTGTCTGTGGTGTGTTTGATTAATTTTTTAGCCATACTTGCGCCTGGCTCTGGGGATGGCAATGTCGGTTGGTCTAGTAACTATTGAATGGATTGCCATGACATTTTGTACAGACATTCATGGTCGTGATCTCCTGACTTTTCATCTAGCGGCATCATCTGGTCAAAATTTTTATTTGTCTTTGATTTATGACCACATATCTGCAAAACTAAAGACATTCCCGTCTGCCTCAGCTGTACTCTCTATTTAGTGCCAATTGGTTAATGTTAGCATGCTAACACGCTAAACTAAGATTGTGAACATGGTAAACATTATACCTGCTTAACATCAGCATGTTAGCATTGTCTTTGTGAACATGTTAGCATGCTGATGTTAGCATTTGGCTCAAAGCACCCCTGTGCCTTAGTACAGCCTCACAGAGCCTTTAGCATGTCTGTAGGTGATGGTGAGTCATGTTTGGAAGAGCTGAACACAAAAGAGGCTCACATAGACGCCCAGACTCGGTTCAAAATAACAAAACACCAAGTAACATAATTCAGTCAGATGCAGAGAGAAACTCATCCTGCTGTCGATCACATTCAGCAGCAGTGAGGAGGAGAATATTGAACAGAGCTATATCATAATAGGAGGTGAATGTTTGGATTTCATCTGAAAAAAATCTTTGTTTACATTTCCAAAGAATGTGGTTCAGATCTAATTTATTCATTTAATCCTTATCCTCCTCCTCTTGCTCTAAAAACATGGGTGAGGTGGATGTGGGTGGAGGTGAACAGTCCTACAGCTCCATTTGATGTAAATCACTCTCATAAGTACACTCGACAGAAGCTAAAGATGCTCTAACGGTTTCACTTTGACTTTAAATGTCTTTATTGATTGTTTGAGTTATGTGGAATCCTTGTCTCCATCATGGTTGCTTTGCTATGAAAACACTAATGACAAGAATGGGAAAGAGTTCAGAGTGTTTTGTCCCTGATAAAGTCTAATGTGTTGTATTTCATAAATATATGTTGTCAATAAACAGAACCGGACCAAAGCAAAAATGACTACACATGCTGCACACATACTTACACATACACACGCAGGAACTCACACACATGCCAATTTGCTTTGAGCTGATTCAGGGCTGAGATGCTACTATTGCTACAAACACATACATACATGCATCCCACACACTCTAAACCACATATGCACAGTTAATCAGTGGTGACCTCATATCACATTTAACTCACACTGTCCCTCTCTGTCTCACACACACACACACACACACACACACACACAAAAAAAATGGAATTTCAATGATGCCAGTGAGAGACTGCCATCACTCCCGACTTCAGGAGACTTGAAAAATGGGTTACTGCGGGAGATGAGCCAGTTGCCGTGGCAATATACTCTGCGTACTCGAATCAAGAATGAAAGCGTGAATTCAATATCTGCAGACTGGCCCCTCGTCGCCTTAAGGCTGGGTTTAGATACATACAGGCTATCAGTCGTGAAGTAATGCACTCAGCAGGGAGTCCTATCTCTGTCTCTGCCTCCCACGGGGGGGAGTTAAGGCGGACCTGTTAGCACCTGTTAGTGTAATGCTAGCTCTGGTGTGACAGACCTGAGGCTAAGTTTCAGCATGCACAGTCAGTCACAAATTGAAAAACAGATGAAGATAGGGAAAACTGTTCCAGTTTAATCCTGGAACATGATAAGCTGGAGAATTGTTTACTCAGCATTGGATATAAAATAAATTTAAAATAAATTGGAGAAGAGTAAAGGAGATGCAGATTCAGGGATTATCTGTATTTCTCTCTGTGGTCATTTTTTAGATCTTGTATTCTTGAACAGTAAATGATGAATAATTAATTTATTCATTTATAAAACCTACTATAATTGTTTAGAGTACAGAGTTCATAATAAATGTTAGTAAATGACACCACATTTCTTAACAGTTGTTAACCTGACTCATGTTTTTTTTGCCCTTTAATCTTCTCAGCCCCACACTACAAATTTTTGTTCTACTTTCATGTATCTGCATCTGAAAGTCTGTTATCAGTTTTAAATATTTAGTAGTTGTATTGCACTTTTTCTTTTTAGAATAATCAGTGCTATTTGCAAATGAAGAAACCTTTGATGTTGCAGTCAATATTATTTAATATTTCTGATGGAGTATATAAGATAAGATAAGATAAGATAAGCCTTTATTGTCCCACAGCGGGGAAATTTTTAGCGTTGCAGCAGCCAGCAAAAGTGTCATATATAGAAATACAATAAAAATAAATAGAAAAATAGTCCTATACACAGTATAGACAGAAATAAATAATAGTGACTGAGTGCAGTTGTAAGTATGAACAAATAGATAAGATAAAAATATTGCACATATATAATATACATGTATATGAAAAATATTTCACAGCAACATATGAAGTAGATAACATCATGAATACAATATATGTATGAAGATAATGCACAGCAGTAGATGAAGTATAGTAGTGAATAGTCTGCACACTGACAGTCATACATGTAGATGGTATGTAATTCACATGTATATATGATAATATTCTGTGTACATAATTATGGAATACTTTTGATACATATATTCATAACATATGGAGATACTCAGTCATATCTTCATATCATGGAAATATAACTGAGGGATCTCCATGGCAATTAAATCCACTGAGGAAGACTGAGAGATGTGGTTGAAAACCCCAGAAAAATCTAGTAAGTGAACGTTGAGTCCACTCCTACTAGCTCAACTACTTCTCCCTCTCTTCCACTATTGGTGTTTTTTTTATTTATTTTTTTATTTATTTGTCAAACTATCTATTTCCAAAAGCCAACTAGATTAAACTAGAAAATTCCAGTTACAAAATGCATTACAATTCTGATGGTGTCAAATATTCAAATTCATTACAGAACAGAAATCTAACTAATCAGTGAAATCTGTGAGGCTTTTGGTGGATGACATGGGTGAAAATTGATAAAGTACAACAACAAATCTTTACTCAATGTCATAGCCTGGCTGCAAATCGCTGCCTACATGTCCTATTTGTTCAACGATTCAAATGAATCGTAAAACAAATGAACGTAAAACAAATGAATGACTAGGGTCAACACCTACCATGTGAATTATATTTAAGCATCAAAAACCAATATATAACATAGGCAACTATTTACAATCACAATTGTGAACTCTAGTCTCTTTGCCCAATTTCAGGTGAGAAGCAAGCATGGTAGCTCATTTTGCTTGTAAGGAACAGGACTATTTATATGTTTATTGACAGCGAGATACACTAAACCAGTGGTTTCTAACCTTTTTGGATTGTGACCCCTTATAGCAAATTGCATACTCTATACTTATGATCTGTGAGCATAAATAAACAAATTGTATGGGAAAAATATGGTATGTTTTTTTTTCTTCTTTTTTTGTTAGTCGTCTCACAACCTCTCAGATTTTTCTTGTGATTTTTCTGGGATCCTGTGTATTAAACAGTTCATGCGTAAGTCTCGCTTGAATAGTGGACATAAAGCTGGTATTCGCTGGGACTGATAAATATCACTTCTTGGGTATAATTGCAACTCCCTTTCCTTAGTGCTACTTAGGAGTGCTTTTATTCCTTTCCTTAATGATTGTGACATTTCCAGCTTGAAGGCAGCAGTTTTACGGTTCTCACGTGTAATTTATTGAGTTTCCTGTTGCCTTAACACTTTTTCAAATCAACGATCCAGACTTCAAATAATTTCCTGTCATCATCAATCCAAGCAGCAGCCCACCAGAGTCCTACAGTACCATCTTGATGTGGGTTTGTTAGTATAGCCTAGCACTTAGCTTAGCACCTGAGGCTCATGGAGCTGATAATGATTTATCCAGGCCTGTGGCATTTAAGACTGAAATAGGGCTCAGTCTTAAATCTCTGGGATGACTGACAGCTCAGATATTACTCTGTAGTTTTTAATAACAGTCAGTGCGACGCCACAAGAGACGGAGTGATGAACACGGCGCTATCGATGTTTGGATCATCTCCCAACCCCTCCTGCTACCACACACACACACACACACACACAGAGGAAAACATCTCAGTGTATGAGAGATAGTGTATGTAGTATTTATAGTGTTTGTGCGTCTGTCTGCATTCACAGACCCACTGTTCATTTTAGTCATTTACCACAAAAATGAGGGAAACGATAAAGGCAAGGCAAGATTATTTGTATAGCACCTTTTTTAACAACAAGGCAATTCAACAAGACAGAAAGACATTAAGAAAAGATATAAACAAGACACAAGAATAGGATTTTAAAAACGGTAAAACTAAATAAAACAAGATAAAAATAAGCTAAAACAGAAGACAAATCAAACAGTAGAACAGAAATTACAGTGCAGTGCAAAATATGAATAAATAGCCCAGAAGTTTAACTTAATGTGGCAAACATTTTAAGCCCTGATTTCTTAGTTTTGACTCTGGGGACCATTCATTGCGTGATTGAGTGGATAAAAGTTCAAGAGGGGTTTGTTAGGCATGTGTATTATTGTTTTTGGCAATGATGTCAGAGAAGGACTGTCTTGCATTTCTCAGTTCAAAATTGTAAATGCAAGGTGTCTTTTTCTAGATGTCATAATGCACCTGAAGATTTGTTTTTTGCCGCCTGCCTTCAACTTTGACACTCTATTATTCATTTTTACCAGCGTGGGATTTCTCCATGGTTTCTTTTTTCTTACCAGAGATTACCTTAGACCTACCTCAGTGGCATCAATAACATTCCCAATTTTAAGATACGATAATATAAGAGAGACTTCATGGTCATCCATCTGTATAAAGTACAGTACATAGAGGAATGAAACTGTTTCTCCTGGACCCTGGTGCAAAACAAAAGGAATGAATGGGAGTGGGAGTGAAGTAAACATTCAGACTACTTTTAACTAATTTGATGCCAGCGTTAACCAGCACTTCCATTTTATCAGCGAATACCAAAAGGGGTGAGGCGGGGGAGAGGGGAGAGTGAAGGGAGGAGGAATTAGGAGACTGATCCGTGAGCTGGTTGTCAACACGCTGACATTGAGGCTGTGATGTTTTGTCTTTGTGGTGCCGAGGCTGCTGTGTGTCAGGGTGAATCATCTTAGGCCTGGCTGATGGTTGTCGCAGACTGAACCAATAATGGTCTGTCAGTAGTTTAACTCCAGATCTGCTTGGGATAAAGATGCAGACATCTTGTCACAGACGTTTGTTCCATGTACTGTTATTTAATAGCGTTTGTGGCTATAATATTTATTTTAATGGGAACTTAAATCATTCCATGACCTTCGGTCGGTGTGAAAATCATTAATAAATTAGGTTTTATTAGATTTTTGATACAATTCTCAAAATTCTTTAGTCGAAACCCAACTTCTAGTGGTCTGCTGTGCTACTGTGTGGATTGAATGGCTTTCCTATGACAGATCTTGCCTTACGCCCATCTCCCCAGTTTCTTTTCCCTCCCATTTTGACATATAACCTCCAGCTCTGTATCTCTACTCTTTCATTTCTCTTCCTCCTGCCCCCCTCTGTCATTCAATCCTTCATTCTGTCACTCCCTTATTCCTCTAGCCACTTTCCCGAGCTCTCATACGCTTCTGTCTCTCTCTCTGCCTGTCATTCACTGTTATATGCTCCTCGCCCGCCCCCTCACTTTCCCTCAGCCTCGCTGCCATTCGTCAAGCCTTATTCAGCTTTACGGTTTTGCTGTATTGTTATGGTTTACCTCTCCATAATTCTTTTACCCTTCCACTTAAACTCTGTTTTCCATTCAGTCAAATAGCCTTCACCCTCTCTATCTCTGCCCCCCCTCCCCCGCCCACTTCTTGCCCACTCCTTATCCCTCCCTCTATTTCATTGCTCACCTTTCCCTCCTCCCCCAGGTCCTTTTTCTCCATTCTCCTCTTCTTCCTTCCTCCCTACATGTCCCAGGCCATTGATATTGTGTATGGAGGCTCACTGTCATGGATTACTGGGGTTCCTGAATGGAATAGAGCCATCGTTAATGTTATCAATTACACTTGTGTTTTTCCTGCTCTAACAAGTTAAAATGTTGTTGTGAAAAAGGTTTATGATATCTTCGCTTGTTCATACAAAATGGTAAAGTACATTGATTGAAGTACATTAATGTCTTGTATACTAACTGCAAAACTAAATTAACTAATTGAAAAATAGATCTGTTTTCTGATGCGACAATGCATGGTTAAGGTTTGGTTAGGTTTAGGCACAAAAATGACTTATGTTTAGGTAAACATCATGTTTGGGGTTAAAATAAGAACATAGTTAAGGTAAGGGGAGCTTTATCATCATGGTTACAGTAATAAACACCTGGTTAAGGTTATAGAAGGATCATGGTCATACTTAAAAAAACCCATAAACGATGGTAACTGTCTGTTTGAAACAGGAAATGAACAGTGGTCTCCCGTGTCTGATGTTTTCTTGACCCATCCACCCCGACACTCCTGACTTCTTCCTCTGCTCCTGTCATAATTACTACAGCCACCAGAGGGCTTTGTCATTTGGGGCAATTGCTGAAACGACTGACGCTGTTGTTATTCTTGGGAGGACAGTCTCAGATTTTCCTAGTTTACCATTTTTTCCAATTAGTACATTTATTATAGAACGGAAACGTGTGCTGACAGATGCCAATTAATCTGTGACTTTGGAATGCCCGCTGCCAATTAAACTGCACCAAGAGACGGGAAAATGTACTTTTACAGATTTAACACTTATTTTTAGTTGTTTATTTAAAAAATACTTTTTTATAACTTATTCATTCATCTGTAATCAGTGCATTTAATGGACACCCCTGTAAGTTTTTTTGTCCTCTATAAATAGATGATAGTATAGTAGAATAGATGGTGTTTAGGTACATTGAGTAAAAGCTCAGTTTCAGATCTGTTTCTCTCCCACCCACTCTCTTCGTCTCTGCCTGCCTTCCACTGATAGGTGGGTGGTGGGAGGATGTACACAGCTGAAGGTTTTGCCTCTCACAGTTTATCAACTTGAGTGATGACTTCACACATCATTGCATCAGTCAGTCAATCAATAATATAAATTGATAAATCAGTCTTTGCCTTCATTGGGGGACCATTTACTTGTAATGATGAGAAAGACAGATACTCATTGATTAACTATTAAAGAGTTAATTCTATACCTGTGAGTAATATCAAGACACACTTGTCCTCATTTGTTGCGCAAACAAACACATACATTACTGCGGTTGTTTGTCTTGAGATGAACACAACTTATCCAAATACCAATCAGTGTCTGGACTGAGCTGCTGCTTGCCACAACTTGTGTGTGTTTTCGTGTGTGTGTGTTTGCGTACTAGTTCCGCAATAAAAATGCAGGTATGCAGAGTGATGCAGCTGCTGTTTCGCCATCTGATTCTTAGACATTTGACGCATTTTCACCAGAAGCAGGGTGTCGAGTTACTATAAATGTGTACAGTACATACTGTATGATTGTTCCTTTGAGCTGATATTGCCTTTGATGCCCAGGTAAGAAACACACACACTCACACTCACGCTCACACTGAGGACAATCAGTGAGACGAACCTGCAGAGCGATCTGTAAGCTAAGTAATGAAGGTTAAAACAACACACAAAGGGAGACTATTGATTGTTTGCAGGGGAAGAAGAAAAGAAACTAGACTTACCTGCTTGAGTTGAGCCAAATTATGCTTCTGCAGTGTTATCCATCCTCTAATCTATCTGACAAGTTGTCAGTACGTCAATATTCTCGTAAGCTGAGCTGATGTTAGGTGTATTTCTCTGTTTACCTGAAATACATTTTTTCTGAAAACCTTTCAAAAGATCTTGCATGCAACTCCTCAAACCTTTACTTTTTCACTCATATATATCAGATCTACCTCTGTAGTGCTTCTTTTTTCTGTCTAGACACACACACACACACACACACACACACACACACACTTGCTGATTTGATTGCTGTTTATCAGCCATATACTTTTCCCTCACTCTCCCGAAGGCCGAAGACACTTAGCCACCCAAAAAGTGGGAGAGATGGTGGCGCTGGGGCTCTCTGTTGCCATAGCGACCAACAGGCTCACCTGTTGCCAACGGTTATCATCTTAAAAAAGAGGGAAAGCATAGAGAGAGTGATGAAGGATTGTAAAAGAAATGCACCGCACGGCATACAGAAGCACATACAGAAAGAACAGTTTGTAAACGAAAAATAAAATCTTGTAACTTATGGATGCCTTCGCAGTCAAAATGTAGGAATTGTTTGTATTAATCCCACCAGCCAATGTCCCAAAAATGCTCCTTGTGTGATTAATCTGACCCAAAAAGATTTTAAGTGTATGTTTTGAATAATGAAATGTAATAACTCACACAAATTGATTCACTGACATATTGTCAATGATTTGTGCTATTGATTATAGTCAAAGTGAACAAACACCTAGAAGACAATGTAGGCAAAAAAAGAAAAAAAAGGGAATTGAGCTCTGAGGACAGAAGTCGACTCAGTGTGTTTATACTGATCTTTTAGCCACTTAGTCCCGTTTATCCTGTAAAATGTTGAGGATTAGTCATAACTAAAGAGCTTTCAGCTTGTGTAGGAAATAATGACAATGTCAGTCCATGTAACACCTGAGGATGAGTCATGTTTTCAACCCTGATTACCTGAAGACTGTTAATGGGTATTTCGTTTTAACACGGCAGACTGTTAAAGGTGCAGTAAAATGCAGCGTTCCAAATAATATGAAACGGCTCCCCGTTTGAGGACTCAAGTTAATATTGTTCGACTTTTTCTCCCACTTATATTCTTCCACAATGAGAGGAGCTCGAGCATCTCCCACTTTAATCACCGTGAATGATTCCAGTTAGTCACTCTCCTGGGGGTTTTTGCAGAAAAAGCAGCGAAGTGACATTTGCAGACTTAGATTTTCTTATGAAAGTCTCCTGCTCACATTATGTAATTGTTTCATATGGAAATGGGGCTGGAGGTGCCGAGGACAGTCATGAAGTGCTAGCTAAAACTGACTGACAACAGAGACTCTGTGTGTGTGTTTGTGGGGTGAGGAGGTGGCAGGCAGCAGGACTCTGCGGTCAAATGACAAGATTGTAAATTCAGTGTGTGGGAGAGGCAGTGGGGGTACATGTGGTTATTCAAGTGACAGTTTTGATTACGCGACTGCAGAGTTTGCATTCATGTGAGTGTGGACAGGCACTGTTTCTATCATTCAAGTGACTACGTGATTGTGGGACTGTTGAGAGAGAGAGAGAGAGAGAGAGAGTGTGTTTGTGTGCGTGTGATACTTATCATTGGTGAGATTGTTTACATGGCCTGGTACACAATCTTAACACACAGTGACAGGAAACAGAGAGAGAGAGAGATCTGGGCTCAACGCAAACACACAAAATAGTTTTTTTTCAACTATTTAGAGAATGTAAGGCGACAAGACAGAATATTATGTTGTATTATAGTTTAATCAGCAGATGACTGGAAAACAAAATCAGATCCTGAGGAGCCTCTTGCAGGTTTCAGACGTGTGTGGATCAGGGAGATGTCATTTTTACCTGCTGATGGATTACCATACATGACATTAAAGACCATACCAGCCGTTCTAAGCAATTATATTCAAATCGCATAAATATAGTGCACTTTAAATTAGTGCTAACCATGTTGTTTTAGAAATGTATGAATCTATTTTTTTACCCTGTTCCGCCCATTCATTTGGTTCTTTTAATTCCAGTACAGTATGAAAATCTATGAGCAGACTCTTGAAAATAGCTCAGGTTGTGTAGCCCGCACACAGTGAGCATCAAGTCTGCATTCATTTTTGTCAAAGTTATGTTATTCGAGGAAATGCAGGGCAGACTTTTAAAATCAATCTTCTCATAAACTGCATCACCATGCAATGATAATGTAACTTTGACATATATCCTCTGCTAATTGATAGCACACAGTGGAAATCAATGGAAACCATGGTTGCCTGGAACTGTAGAAAGAATACTTGATGTGGTGACTGTGTTAGCAAACAGTTAGCAACATTAGCCTTGATTTGAAGTAGCGTTTCTGTCCGCTTGGTCAGTTCAAGTCCAATATTTACTGTCCTTTTAGCTCTGTTTTTGGTCTCCACCAACTCTTAAGGGAAATGTCTGGGTCTTCAGCTGATAAATGCTCCGCTATGTTCACCAGCTAGTCGCTAACTTTGGTGGTCTGTCATTTGGTGCTGGGCAGGTAGCGTACAGTGGTTTTATCAGAGCTATTTTTGCTGGAAAAAAAGCTGCATCTGGAAAAGACGCTGAATCTATCTATAATTTTGTCATCCTGATTGTCATTACTGTCATTTTATGTTGGTCTATTCTGTACACACGGCATCTGTTGTATGTCTGTCTGTCCTGGAAGAGGGATCCCTCCTCTGTTGCTCTTTCTGAGGTTTCTTCCATTTTCTTTCCCTGTTAAATTGTTTTTGGGGGGACGTTTTTCCTTACCCGAATCGAGAGTCTAAGGATAGAAGCTGTCATATGCTGTTCAGATTGAAAAGCTCCTTGAGGCAAATTTTATGATTTGTGATATTGGGATAAATAAATGAAAACTTGACTTGATGAGAGCTGATGAAAAAAAGCTTTGTAGAGCTGAGTGACACTGCAGAGTCGGGTGATAATTCTCTGTGGATTCGTCACTATGAGTAACCCCTTTCACATTATATAGTCATTTCACTTATTAGTAATATAAAAATAACAATTAGAGCAGAATGACCTGCAAACACACTGGTATGATCCTGGTATATACAGAAATCCTTCATGTGAAATTTACACTTTATTTACATTCATCTTTGCTTCAAGTCTTTCCTCCCTACCTGTCTGTGATTCATTCTGTTTGATTCCTTCCACCTGTCTGCCTGCCTTTCTGTCTCTCATGCTTAGTTTACACCTCTACTAATCATTCTAACTCCAAAAATTTGGCATTTATTTTTAGTCACACTGTGTAAGACACTTTATTTGTGAAACTATAAATGAATAAGAACAGGGCTGTTCTCGGAGGAGCTAAGCTACAACCTGAATCTCACTGGAACACAGTCTTACTACTTTGCTGCAGTCTTGTATTGAGCTGAAGATTTATCATTATGAGTTTGAGAGTGTCACTGCTCTGGCAAGTGTAAGAAATAATCATCCTAGAATAAGAATAAATAATGCACCTCTTACTTTGCATCTTGTATCATGAAGAGTACATCTTTTTAACACGCAAGGCAATTGTTGTGCCCTCAGGTGTACCTTGTTTGCAGATGTGAACATAAGTATTCACAAACTGACAGGCGAGTAGTCAAGCAGACACGCACACACACACACACACACACACACACACACACACACACACAGAAACACACACATAAACACTAATATACGGAGAATCAAAAGAAGCTTTCAGTGGCTTTTCTTTCACCCCACTGCACACACAGTGAGTGGGCATCTGAAAGCATTCCCTCAAAAAAAACAAAAACCCAGTCAATGGTGTAAGAACGTCTGCCCCCATGAGTTCATGCATACGTGCGTTCAGACACACAAACACACACTTTTGCACCCAGACAGTGAAGGAGCAGAGGTGTAAAATCCAAGTCAGTTCTTTATTTTTTCTCTGGAGAAACAAACAGCTTTTCAGCAGGGAAGCAGACCATTATCTATTTGCAGCTTCTTTTTTTTTCTGCAGTATTTGTGTTTTTTAGCCCCATCGCTTTCCCCTCTCTCTAATCTGTTGTGTGCTAAACATTTTGATCTACACTTTTAAATATCATTGTGTGCCGTGTTTGTACAGTGAGTGCAAATTTCTGATCTCTGACTTGTTTTTCTTGTAGAGTAAATTCATTAGTGTGTATCTTTGTTGTGACAGGACCATTTTATGCAAACATGTATGATTTATTCCTAATCAATGCGTGTGTCCTCCTTGCAGACGACGGGCCTTATCAGCGAGACCCGCCTCCTCCTCCTCCTCCCCTCTGCTCTTCCTCCACATCCAGCGCTCTGGTGGAGGAGCGCAGGAAGAGCCACATCCCAGAGGAGTTTGCAGGCCTCCTTCATGGATCGTCCCCGGCTTGTGAAACCCCTGATACGCCTTACCATCTTTACAGCCCCAAACCCCGCAAATATGCCTCTACAGACGTCCAGAGCAGCCTGCTGCAGACCCCGGAGTTCAGCATCGTGATCGGAGGAGGACCCACTCAGGTCTTCTCCAGGACAGGGCGCGAGTCGTCACCTCAGAGGACCGCCAACGACCCCCAGAAGCCGCAGGTGGTGTACCGGACTATCTTCCACACTAGGGTCAACCAGGACCAGGCCCGACCCAGGAACTGCGAGCAGTTGGATCCACCTCGTGTCTGGTCTACGCTGGGCCACCCACCCTCCTCCTACTCTGGTCAAAACGGAGAAGTTCCAGATTTACGGGGGATCCAGACAGGAGGTGTGCCCAAGGGCAGTTCATCAGGTGCTAGCTACGAAGAGAGGGCTTGCACCCTGGGGAGGATGAGATCCATGCCACGCAGTGTGTTGGACCTGCAGCTGTCCAAGTCTCTGTCTAAGTCTGATTCCAACCTGGTAGCTGTATCTCCCATACAGGTCAGTTGTTGCTGCTGATGTCTCAACTTAGATTTTCCATCCTCTTTTGTTATTCTCATCTAAAATGTGCAGTCAAAAGGTCAAAGAGAGCATGATTTATAAAATAGAGCCCAGCAATTATGTTGCATTATGAAGGAGAGTTGACTTGAACATTTTTTCTTTGATACTTTCTTGCTCTTCTGAGACATTTATGTAAGATGCCAAGGATAACCTTAAAAGTCTCTTTTGTCAAAAGTTATAAAAAGTTCCTCTTTTTATAAAAGTTTAGGTCAGCACCAAGATCTGAAAGTAAATGCATTTATTGTAAATATTCAGTTGTATAAATTATGCAGCCGTGGAGGTAGTTTGCATCTTGCTGTATCATGCAGAGTGACTTCAGAAACAGCACAGAAACCACTCCAACCAATTAGATAACTCACTAATCTGGGCCACAGTGCTCCCTGCTGTGCAGCACATTTTATGAGACTTCTTTAATTCATAGTAAATAAATCATAAGCTAAATACATAGTCTCTTTGATGAAAAATGCTTCATTATAGATGAAACTTTGATGAGCACTGAAAGGACTTAGTTATTCTCTGAACAGTTTTTAGTGCTTTTTAAGGTCAAAATATTTGGCAACCTTTGCATCTTATTGTCTGTAAACAACAAATTGTTGTTTTGTCTTGTCCAGGAGGAGCACGGCTGGGGGTCTGGATCTCGTGGCCAGGGGCCTGGAAGTCCCAGCCCAGGTGAGGGTGCCAGCCCAGGGGGAAGACTGGAGAGAACTCCCTCCTTCACTGCTGAGTGGGAAGAGGTAAGAAGAGGTTTTTCCAGACATGTGCAGCTTATTACCAGATGTTTAGGATCAATTGAGACATTAAAGGAGGAGGAAAGTGGTAAATTTTACAGAAAACTAGAAATAAATGTCATCTTTTGACCACTCAGGTTAATCAGTCCCTTTGCTGTGACAGTACATGTATTTCCGACGTAAAATCTATTAAAACCAGCATGCTTTTCCAAGTGAAGCATCTCTGCAGGGGGCAGTTGAAACCTCTGCACCCACAGCTGCTTCAGTTTTTCCTCCCTTTGAAATCCACTCGGCTACTATGGTGCAAAAGGAGCCCCAGTGCTAATTTAACATGCTGCCACTGTGATTTTCCTCTGTAACCAGCACTAGAGCTGCAGGGAAGACCAGATATAAGAGAGAAAGCAGTTTCTGTTATAGAGGGTAGAGAGCAGAGGTCGAGGGTGCTGTGTGTTTTGGCCTCAGAGTGTTTGTGCCTGGGGCATCTTCAGTATTAAAGGGTCTCCGACACAGATGTGATCCATTGCCTGGACACCACTGTTGGTTCTCGCCCCTTTATAAACACTTTGGGACACAGACACATTAGCTTCTGCTCACTCTGCTCATCATTCACACCACAGACAACACACACTTTTGCAAACTGATGCTTTTGCGTGTTTACACCCTGAAAATGAAGAATCTCATACCATTTTATTTCATTATGATGAGGATGACTTAATTAGTCTATTTTTAAAATGATGCTAATGCATGTGAGTGAAAGTACATTTGTGCACGCCTGTTCACATTTGCATGTACATGTTCATTAGTTACTCAACACAGCTCATAACTTGCTGATGGTGATGAATTCCTATATGGAATTTCCCATAATTCTCAGCAATTAAGGTGACCTTTCCTGTTTAATTGCATGCTACGGGAGGATGAGATAAGATGGCTTCAGGGAAATTGCAGAGTGATATATAGGGGTAAAAAATAACAAAGTTGCTCCATTTGCAGCACATGCTCAGGAAAGATTTGCGTTATTAGCAAGAGACAAGTCATGAGGGATGGCCCACAACAGTCAATGATCTGAAGATATCCATACTGATTAGTGCTACAGGCATAATTAAGGTAGTTTCTGTATGTTACAAATGTGTGCTTTAATCCAGCTTTACCTTGAAAATCGCTGAAGTGTAGTGCTGAAGTATTTGTGGTTATTGCAGCCTGTAGCAAAATGTTGGTATTTTCAGAAAAACATTTTTTTTCCACCAAAGATATGTTTAATCTAGAAAAGTACAGCGATAGCAAATCCCTTAAAGGATAACTCCTGTATATAATAACTTGGGTCTTATATTTGTAGTTTTGTTCATCTTTCCTATTGGTAATAACGTTGTAGTTACCAAACCAATTTTTGAGATCTTGGCACGTAGTTATGTTGCTAAAAAAGCAGTGCAAAGGGGCAAAGAACATGATCAGCCAGATGATTATACAAGTTTTAAACAAACCTCCACGTTAGCCAAACGTATTTGGAGAAGAGAAAACGAGGCGAACGGTAAAAGTATTACCTGCACTGTCTGTTAATATATGTGTAAATAACCATTACATTTTACAGACCGACTTCTTAGTTGTGTGCACACAGTTTTCTTGTTCAGTGAGGGATTATTAACATTTCCGGTGTGTTCACTGTCGGTTTAACCTCCAAATAAAATGGAGAGAAGATGACAGTCTGATCATCTGACTTTATTGATGTTGCTGCATTGCCTGACCTTTGTTCAGTACAGTGTTATTGTACCAATAGAAATGATGGCCAAAACTGTAGCTATTGTGGTTCCTTTAAAGAGGCATTAATATATTTTTTATTTTTATTACATGGAGGCAGCAGAACAAGTTGAGCTTAAAGAGCTAAAACAGTCTGTAGAGCTGAAAGGAACAGCAGTCGGGTGATTATTCTCAATGGGTTTGTCACTACGAGCAACCTCTTTCACATCACACATAGTCATTTAATCCATTGTTTATTATCATCTTCTCTTCAATGTACAGTGACTGTCTATATACTAGGTACATTCAATTCAGTTTTCAATTCAAATTTATTTGTATAGCACCATATCATACAGAAGCAGTTCAGTGTGCTTTACATAAAAACAGAATAAGGTACATGTAAATTAGTGCTTTGTGTGCAGTGACATATGCAGAAGTTGCCACTTGTTAATTCAGCTACTAAGATAAGGCCACCTTCCTGGTCCGCCAGCTTGTAAACACTGTTTGCATTTGTCAGACCTGGCCCTTTTTAAACACTGGTCTCGGACCAGTCGCAGCAAGGCCAGTTTTCTCTGACCCGTGGTGAGTCAGCAGTCCTGACAGGTAAATGGATGTGCAGGTCGCATAGTTCAGTGGTTAGCAGCAGGTCCAGGGTCAGGGATGACCGGTCGACAGCCAGCAGCCAGACGCTAATGAAGCCACTGTAGCTCCCTTCAATCCAGTCTTCCTCTCGCTTCATCTCTGCTCTGCTCTGTCTTTAAGTTTCCTGCTAACACATCTTTTTCCCCCTCTGCTCCTCCATGCTTTTTCAATTCACAGGGGGATGACTGACATTTCAGCGCGCTGCCTGGCGTAATGATCATGTTATGTGACACTTGAATCCAGAAATAGGGGTTAGCCTTATTACTGGGAAATGGCTTTCCCTTGCACATGCTGTACATCTCTCTAACTCTGGTTCTGTCTCTCCCTCTCTCCCATTTGTTCAGATCGACAAGATTATGAGCTCTATAGGGGCAGGAATAGGCAGCGGATTGGACATCAAGGCGGACACCTCAGGTAAAATACATGTAAAAAGTATGTATGTTTGAGCTTTACACTCAGTGAGGATTGAAAAAAAACTATACAGATGCTTTATTTATGTAATAAAGAGAGTTTGGTGTTGATCCTGTCAATTAGATAAATTATAGGAGTAGATTCCTAGATAGCAGCCAACTGGAGATCCCCCAAGGGCAGTGGTTCCCAACCTGGGGGACAAGACCCCACAAGGGGCCACGCAATAAATCCTGGGGTAGTGAGAAAATGTACAGCATAGAAAAGCATTGTTGTGAATGACTGGATAATTTTGCCTCTCAAGGCCTCTAATAATTAATTATTACTTTTAACTTTTTCGTTGACTAACCCATAGACACATGCAACTGCAATTTTTACTGCAAGCACAAGCCATAAAGGTTAGGACCCACTGTCCTAGGGAGCTACGGACAGTTGCAATGACATTAGAGAGACGAAACAGATAAGGTAGTTAAACATCCTTGATGCTCATTGGCTGACAGGAAGTCTGCGAACATATCCTGTTGAGTTCATTGATTAATAACTGAGAGGTGGAGCCCCAGAGAAATGACAAGTGACAATTTGTCTCTCTGCTTAACTTGCACTAAAAGCTTCATTCATTATAACCAATAGGACTGATGGCCAAAACTACAAAAATAAGACTTGAATGAACCCAAATTATCCTTTCATTTGTATGAGTCTGTGTGGGTGATTCTGCTTTTTGAATTTGTTGTGTGCATCAAATCCCTGTTTTTGCCAGTTTTTTCACCTGCGTACCTTGAATCCTCCGCTACTCATCTCTATTTACCGCGTTCATCCCCCTCTCCCTGTGTTAACTCCCCCATTCTCCACCTCCTGATCCCCTCCCCTCTTCCTCCCTCCCTCTCTCTTTCATCTATGAATGCAAAGCCTCTGCTAACCATGGTTACCACAGGGAGAAATCGTGTTTGTGCCAAACCAGCCCCCCACCAACACACACATTAGATACACCACAGCACACCACACACACAGACAAATACTTACATATAGATGCGGCTACATACATACACTTGAGTGGTGTGTGTGTGTGGGAGGGAGGGAGCTTGGCTTCTTGCAGACAAAGAAGCTGGAGCTGTTGTGATGGCTATTATCAGCAGAGCGAGCCAGATATATGTAGAGAGAGCAGGGTGACGATCGACACCCTGAGAGAAGATAGAGACAGGAGGTAGACAGAGGAAAGTGAGCGAGAGAGAGCGAAGCAGAGAGAGAGAGTGAGGGAATGAGGGAGGAAAGCAGCGCTCAGAGAAAGGAGAGAGGGAGAGAGAGAGAGGAGGCTGCAGAAGCATACAGATGAGAGTGGGAGTACTTGATAAAGAGAAATCTACAGCGCAGGCAGCTCTCGCTCTTCCTCTCTCTCTCTCTCTCTCTCTCTCTCTTACACACTCGCACACACACACACACACACACACACACACACACACACACACACACACACACACACACGCTCAAGGGAGCAGCCAAGCGAGCGCAACAGCTGAAAAAGAAAGCAGCTGCTGTGCTGTGCGCGACAAACACCGTCAGTCGCTTCTGCTTGCGGATCTATACCTCACCAGCCTTATCCAACACCCATCTCTGGCAGGATTTAACCCCAGGACGGAAGCTCTTTTCTGGATACAACTTCAGCCTTCACCCCCTTCTCATCCTCCCTCTGGCTGGATTCAGAGAAAGCAGCATCTGGACGCCTTAACCTACCCTTTACCCGCTTGCACCCTTGCATGCTGACCCCCTCCATCCTCACCATGCCTCTAGCCTAGCCTTACCTTCCTCCTTTTTCCTCCTCCTCCTTCTTTCTTCACCTTTTCCCCCCCTCTACCTGCCTCCCCTTCATTCTCCTCCTCCTGCTGCCTTGCCAAAAGACTCCTCAAAAGCATGGCGGGCTCTTTCGACAGCCACTTTGCCCGCCATAACATGATGTGGCAGTGCCAGCTGTCTCAGCCGGACTGCCGCTGCTACCGCGTGGACGGCTACTCCCTACTGAAGCGTTTACCCCTCCACCCCCTCATAGGTCCCCGCTGCCCGCTGCAGTCCGTGGGCCAGTGGCTCGACTCCATCGGCCTGGTCCAGTACGAGAACCACCTGCTGGCCAATGGGTTTGACAACGTCCAGTTCATGGTGAGTGTTTTGGGGAGAAAAAGGAGGCATGTTGCTGGGAGTTTAGGGTGGGATTTGTTCATACATTGCTCTTCCATTCTTGTTGTTTTCTGTCTTTGCTTTGGCTGTTTGCTCTTTTTTTGTAATTTAAATGTAATCTCCTGTCTCTGTTTGTCCCACATCCCTGTAAGCTCTCTCTGCTCCATTAGCTGTAGCTCATTATCACTCATCATTTTCTTTGCAGTGATTATGTTGACTAGATTTTTCTCCTTCAGAGATCAGAGAGCTCTTTTATTTATTGGATTTCCTTCTCCTTTGTATCCTATTCTCTCATTCTTCCGTTTCCATCATCACTGCCTCTCCCCACTGATGCCATGTGAGGTCCTCCTACGCACAGAAATCCTACGCCACATCTCCAGCATCAAGCTGCAGACATACATGCTCACACTACACTGAAGATGCATGTCAAAACCATGCTTGTTTCATGGTTTTTGCATACACATAGAAATTCAACCACCTGTAGCCTGTGGATCAGGAGGCAACCTGGTCCTCTGTGTTATCCGATGGTCTCTTCATCTACAGTGACGTAGGAAGAGAGACTCTCTGGGTCATTTTGCATTCAGAAACTCTTTTGATATTGGCGTGGGTGTGTGTACATGTGTGGGTTAATAAGACTTGCATCCACAGGAAGAGAGGGTAAGTGAACAATGAAGTAGGAAAGGAGGAGGAGAGAAGAAAAGCGCAGAGAAGCGATGAAGCCAAATTGAGAGAAATTGCAGCAGAGGCAGAAAGATGGGAGACATATAGCAGAGGGATGCTGACTGGATGAGTTTATCTGGAGTTGCAGATTGTCACTATTTGGGGGGCAAACCTCATATCTCTAAAATGGGAACTTTTCAGGACCAAAGAGAAAAATGTTTTGGGGGTTATCCAAAGGGTTTCAGAATATTATAATATTTAGAATATTTTACCAACCACTAGAGGAGAATATGTTTTCTATACTTCCTTTTTTTCCATCGAAAAAGAAGGGCTGCTAGTCCTTTCTTTATGGACAATTATGCAAATTTGACTTCATCACTTCCAGGAGAGAAGAGAGAAGGCAGTTAAATGTTCTTTCCTGATGTAAGGGTCAACTAACAATGAATGTAGGCATTTGTATACGTATTTATGTATGTGTGTGCGTCCTGGTCCTCCACTCAGTGTGACCTGCATTAGTTCATTTAGTTACCCTGACAACAGGAGGAAATCACACAATCTCAATGTTTCTTTCTTCATGTGTTTCTCCCGCACGTGGTCAGTGTGTATCTGTTTTTTTGGCCACACTTCACAAGCATCCTTAAGTGTTTAATACAAAGTAATTGGTTTTGGGGCAAGTAAAAGGTGCCATTAATTGTGTCTAGTGTATGTGTGTGGGAGAGGACACGCTCGCTCTTCCTGTTTGCTCATCTACATTTAAACATCTAAATTCAATAAAGCTTTATTGGTATGATGTTTTGATCAAAAAACATGTTGCCAGAGCATATACATTAAAAAAAGTTAAGAATACATGAAATGAATGCATTAAAAAGTGGTGATATTTACAGTACATGGAGTGAAACAGCTAGTTACTGATAACATAAAATAAGTGAGGAGAGAAATGCACTGAATCATAAAAAGAAAGAAGGAAAATTCTCTATTACTACTATGTAGTTCTTCCTCCTTATAAATCCTTGCACAGTGTACAGTAACTCCTCCAGCATGAATGTTAGTTATCGTATTTGTACAGATTCCTTATGGTCTGCATTCCAGGCTGTGATATACAGTTCACAGGTAGGACAGACATTATTTACCTGTCCGTGCTAACGTTTTTACATATTAATATACTTTTATTCCTAAATCCTCAGGAGTATAAGATATAATGCTGTAAGCTGTAAATATTTACCTTATCCACCTAACCAGTTTGATTTTAAATGAATACACAGCAGCACTTACTTCTCTCGTCCACACCCAAAAACATACCTAAACCAAAACTTAAAGCAGTCATTATTGATCTTTTTGGCCACTTGGGGGCAGCACAGCAAGCTGTAAGAACATTGACATATTATCGCATTACTGTATAGAGTTGTTATGGCAAACATGTTAGCAAGCAGTTCCCTCTTTACACACCTAGCAGGAGCAACATTAGCATTCATAAGGAGTTGTATTTCTGGCCACCTGACAAAAATAAGTCCAATATTCACTCTCCTTTTCAGTTTTGGTTTCTACCGGTACCTGAGGGAAATATCTTATAGATAAATATATAAATATTTTAAGCTGCTAAAAGCTCCACTCAGTTCTCCAGCTAGTCATTAATTTAGTTTGTCGGCTGCTTGGTGCTGGGCTGGTAGCGTACAAAGGGTTTATCAGAGCTATTTGCTGAAAACAGCTGCCTGCTACTGGTGGACACAGCTTTCTTCAGTTTACAGGATTTCTTAGTTTTTCCCTCTCAAAAATTCCAATAATACCTTTTACTGTCATGTTGGTGAAGAACCTCGTCAATCCAACAACTGCCTCCCACTTAAACTTAAATCTGCTTTAAATTAAATTCTCTTTTTGGCTATTAGCAGAGATCACCTCTTCCAAATGTTGGCTGTCTTATTGAATTAAAACATCGATTCTGTGCAAGTCTTCAAAAAGAACTATATTTGTTGTTTGCTGTGTATTTACATTGGGTCACATCTGTTTTCCTACAGCGGTAAGCGAGTGAATGAGTCGAGGTAGGAATCATTGCAGCAGCTGTGTGAGTGTCCAGGCAACCATTAACGTCACACACAGACTGTTCACATAAGCAGTATTTTTTTTTAGCTCAAAATGTTTTCTCTATTAGTAATGTCCCCAGGTGGACCCTCATTTATTTACACTCCTTCCTCTTACACTGGCACACACTCGCACACATTCATGCCATCATATCAGCGTACCAACATGTTTTATTCTCATTTGCACCTATTTTATAGTCTAACAGTTTTTGGCAGTACTTCTGAGAGACTTGGGATTCTCCGCTCTCCTGACCTCGTCCATCTTGTCTGAATGTGTTTCTCAATAGCTCAGTTGTCTCCTCTGTATTGCCTTTGGATACAATTAATATTGAAAAGAACAAAGATGAAACAGCCTTGCAAACATCATGGTGAATTCAAAATCCCTTTTGTGGCTGGGCCTCTCTCCGGGTCTTTCTCTGTTTAAAGTTTTTCTGGCGTCCCACTTACTGAGTGGAGTTTTTAACCTCTTTTTGTTGTTCATAACTAAACAGGAAGACAGTTAATGTTTTCTGACCTTGGGAAAACTCAGTGGCTACCACAAATTGATATTAATGCAGTTGAAGCACAGGCTATAGGGATTACATTGGTATTTGCAGCGCTCTTTTTTTTTTATTGTTGGCTGTGGATTCTTCAAGGAGAGGTTTGGGTCAAATTCATTTCAGCACCACTCAGCATGGGAAATCAAGTTAAATGGCAGATTCAAACTGAAACAAGTCAGCGCATTAGAAAATAAAAGCTTTTTTTTTTTTTATTTCAGGGCCAGTTCAAGTTTATCTGTAGAACTGATTGGTTTGCAAATGAATTTTACCTCAAGTCTGATCTGCATGAGTGTATGACAGCGAAAAGGCACCACTTACTGTGCAGGAATGTATGCAGACATGCACACATACACATAAACACGGACCATTCCAATCTGCCATCACCATTTACCACTAATGGGGGTCATTAGAGTGGGCGTGTCTGTTCACCTTAACCAGCCAGTAGAGGACAAGTGCTGCTCGATTTGATGGACAAATAGCAAAGGGGCGGAGTGATTGTTATGGAGACAGCGTTTGATATGAAGGACACTGGATGGAGACTAATCACGCCCCATTTTACATGACTGTACATACATGTGTTTGTGTGAGAGGGCGGTGAGACAACAGTAACAGTTGCTGCCCATAAAACCAAAACAATGAGCAATAAGAGCTAAAATCCTCTGTAGAGTTGTTAGGGGGAACTTCAGTTGGATGATAAATCTGTGTGGCTTCATCCCTACGATTGAGGCCCTTTCACATTACACAGTTTGACCCCTTGTACTTGTTAAAACATTGATTATTGCAGCTTTAAAGAGTGAAATTCAATTTTGTTTTCATTCAGTCATGTTTTGGGCCTGCTGGGTCTGGAAACAATGCAGATGAGAGCAGTGAGACTGAACCAAAACAGTGAAGGGCCACATAGTGGTTAGGTAAAATCCAAAGCAATGAGCTAAAAGACGCTAAAACGCTCTGTAGAGGTTCTACAGACTCTGGTATTAATTCTCTGTTTGCTCATCACTACAAACGACACGATACTTTCATATCACACATTTCATAATTTTGTCTTCCATTGTTAATATAAGAATATTAATTATAGCAGCTTTAGCAAAAAAGGGACGACTAATTGTGATTTCAGTTGGACGTTAAATGTTAAGCTGTTTTCATTGCAAGGTCTGGCATTATGTTTCCCTCCAAATGCATCTAATCAGAAAAAAGGTGGCTTGTGATTGAAAGCAGTGTCTCAAGTTCTTGCATGTTCAGAGCCACTTAACGGTGGATCTTAGGCATCTTTATGGGACTAGTCTGTATCAAAGAGCCCATTCACCTTGCTTAGTCCTCTGACTGCAGTCACACTGTCCCTGTTAACATGCATCACTACCATCAAACACACACACCTCACTAAACATGGCAGGCCAGCGTAGACGCTTAGAAGTGTGGCCAGAATATGGAAGTGGAATGAGGCTGATAGTGGAAAGATGAAGCACGATTTGTTATAGTTCACCCGAGAGATAAATACTACAGAAACTCTTGTAAGCGTCACATAAACCGAGACACACAAACAAATACTGATGTGAGCTCTGAAAGAATTTCGTGTAAAAGGTTTTTTATCATGATGCTTTTTTATTAGGTTTCATGCAGCACAATGAATTGAAAGACAGATAGAAGCCAGTTGCTGAAGACAAAGGTAGAGCCGGGTTGGATTTGTACATGGAATTACAAAAAGGAATGAGGGCGCAGTACTAGATAGATAGCAGAAATGAAGAGATAAAGCATGATGTCAGCGTGTACTAAAAAAACAGCAGATAAGAGCAGCCGTGAGGCTTGTGAAATTAATTTGACCCAACTCTTCCTCAGAGGGAGGAAACAACATTTGAAATGAGATACTGTTAATATCCATATTTCGTTCAAAGGTGGCACCTCTAATCCTCCTCATAAAGGAATGTATTATTCTGAAAGAGAGATTGTTATGAATATCAAACTGCCACCACGTTGGAGAAAGTTAAGTCGCTGCTTCTTCACATATGCAAAAAAAGATGAATATAACACCAATAAGTTTGTAAAGAAATGAAAATGAATTGCGGACTTAAAGTGAGAACAGATGAATAGTAAGTAAGAGAGGGGCAACAAAATAATGAGGAAAGAGGACAACTTCTTTGATAACGGAGCAATGAAGTGGCAAAGAAATGTGAGAGAAAAGGGAAGGGATGAACACAGGCATGAAAGGAACACAACAGAGAAAGAGCAAGAGATACAGTAGGCCGAGCATGATTTGTAGTACTCGCTTAAGCCTGTTGGCAACGATAATGGCCTTCACTGCCATCACTGAATATCAATTTTTGCTCCATCACTAGTCTGCCTCAACCCCCTGCCGCTCTGCATGAATTTTAATTCCTGCATTCAGAGCGTTTGTGACCCACTGTGGCGCTGTTTGTAAGCGGTGTGGTCGAAGTATCACAAGCTAACCACAGGCCATGGCAACACTGTGGATGCTAAACACCTTCCGCCACCAGCAAAATAGATGGTTAGTGTTCATACCAGTGCTGCATACCAAGTGTTTGGGAGTTTATCATACATAGCAAGATAGAATAACTGTTTATTTCTACAATACAAAATAAACAATGTAGGCATTAGGAGGAAAAAAAATTAGCCTAGAAAACATAGTCATTATTTACACTCTGATTTACCCCTACTTGATTAATATTGATGTACCCATGTGATAGTTATCCCCTGATTCATCATGTGCACTTGGAAATGGCAGATATGGGACAGACATAATGTTAAGACAGAAAGGAAAACAGGACAGGATAGGTTTGGAGAAAGAAAGAACAAACATTAAGGAACTCTTTCTATCAGGATCCCAACAGGGAGCAACTAGTCATCCCTTTGAATCCCCCCACCATGCACTCTGCGCTACTCTGTGAGTCATTACTCTTCTGTGAAGTTGTAGCATGGTAACTCCAGCTTTGCTCTGTGTTCTATTAATCAGCCTGGGAGCTGATCTATGAACTGCACTCCTCACAGACGCCCCAGTGTACAGGTTGGTGAGGAGAATGTGGAAGGAATAAGTTTAGCCACAGGGTGAGCCCAATCAGCTGCTTGCTGCAGTACAGGGACAGACTGGTGGAGCCCTGGAGACAATGTTACAGTAATAAGCCTGCGGCAACGTCACTCACTTTTTAAGGGGCTTTTTTTATCCTAAAGTATGTTGACATTTTAAACTTTTATTCATCAAGGTACAGTTTAGAGACCCTGCCGGGGGGAATATGATGCAGAAATAAAAACAAAAAGTTATGTGTAAATAAACCGGGTGCGTGGATTAATGAAATGAGAGCATGGATTAACAGACCATGTGTTTGGTTTAGCAATCTGTGCGCATGGATTAATAAACTGAGGTGAAGAAATAATTTGGAAGAGCAGAGTAAAGATGCATTAATGGAAACGGTAAGACTTTCAATATGGACCTTAGACCGTCTGAATAAAAGGGTTGGGTGAGTTAGATAGTTTTAAGGTACTACAATTAGTTATTTAATGTTTCTACCCACTAAATGAAAGCACCGATTAATAAAATAAAAACATTGAGATGACCATGCCATATGTTTCCAGTATGTGGTATCAATCAGGCACATAAGACAAGTCCTAATGTCCTGATTGATCTGATTTGATTGTTAATCATTTATATGTGAGGTGTAGGCTAGGCACATTTGTTTGAGTTGTAATTTGTGTTTGAACAATCAAAGAGGTACTGTTCAATAGCTAACAAGCCGTGACTTGCTTATTTTCAGTCCATTAAAGAGTAACTGCACGCAGTCTAATAATGTGGCTTGTCCTGTCAACTAGTGGCAACAACATTTTCCACACCTCATAAATCTGTGATGCATCGTGGCACTTTAGTACCATGGTACATCACAGTTGGGTGTGGTCACAATAAGACCACACCCAAGAGACTTTTCAACCCAGAGAAGCCAGTGCAGCTACGTTCCAAAATCTAGCATGGAGTTACTCTTTAAGATACCCTAAATTAGTATGGTTTGTTAACCTAAGAGCACATATTGCTTAACCTATTGCATTGTTTAGCATCATGTGTACAGATTTCCACATCCGTATTTCTTTCTACCATTTGACTCCATGGGGCTCAATAAAACTTTAAAATCATCCTTGTGTTTCTTTTTGTGTGAGGTTTTCCACCATTGTCCTTATTCGTATTTTTAAACAAGTGGAGATCCACATATTAACGCCTGGGAGATGCTCAATACAACCACAGTCTTCAGGACCAGCTCAGATGCGTTTGTCAATGGCTCCTCGACAGTTAGATCCAGCAGATTCCTGCACTGCTCCCACATTTCCTGAATAACCTGACATTTCCCTCAAACTTTTTTTTCCATGTTTGGTATTTTAGTTGCTTGTCAGGTCTTGACCAGTTTGTAGGCTGGGCCAGTTCAAAGCCCTCCAGTTAGAATGTAAATGTCTAGTAATTAATTGTGTGTTGATCTAGAAGCTTAGGCTAGCAGATCTGGAGTCTCAAAAGTAAAGCCACCTGAACAGAGATTTGTCTGGCGAATGTTCTTCAGGATACTGCAGCGAAAACTAAACGACAGCTATCTCCTATCTAGAATTATAATGTCACAGCCTCGGAGCAAAATGTCCCTTTCGAGGGCAAGGCTGTCTCCAGAGTCAACTTCTGGACAGAAGTGGAGGGAAGAAAAAGCAGATATCTGCTATCTACCTGCTTTTTCTTCCCTCGTCTCTTGGATGTTTATCACCGTTATTAGTTTGACAGGAAGGAAATGTGGAGGGACTGACAAGTGTAATCCTACACCTGTGTGTGTGTGTGTGTTGTCCTGAGACTGCCTCCAGGCTGGTCACACAGTCCCTCTCCTCCTGCTATTTCTTTACCATCATTTTGGTGATTAGCTCTCTTTACTTCTCACTTCTGTCAGAATCTATATTTCTGATGGTATTTCTGGCTGAGTTGGCCTTTCTCTGTGCTGCAGCTGTCTTCATGCACACCGCATCTCATCCCGCCCTGCATTCCACCTTTTCTCTAATTATCTGTCTGCATGAAGACTCTCTCTTTTGGACTCTCTGGAGGGGACGTGACTGATAGGTTTCTTAAGGTTTCCCAATGGATTAATTAAAGCTGGAACTCTGACCGATACCCATACAGGCTGCTGTGTGTGTGTGTAACTTGTGTGTGCACCAGAGTCTTAAATAAGAATATCTAACTTTCTGTCTACTACTTTCTATTGGTTGTAGCTTTGCAACTGATGTTTCATTACTTTCCTGTCTTTTCTTAAGCTTGTCCTTTATGATACATTTACTCACAGACTGCTGTCTTTGATGCCTTATTGTTTGAAAAAAAAAAATAGAGATTTTATGCTAAGGCTTGTTTGGTAGTTAGCGTAGCTACCTAGCAGTAGTCTACGTTTCGCAGGTGGCAATATCCAGTTAGTGCCGGTGTAGTAGTGTATATGTTGTTGCACTAAATTATGAACAGGGCATTATAAACTACAAAATCCTATGTTTAAAAAAAAAAACACTTAATGCACACTTTATGTTCACTGTGACGTATTACACAACTCAAGCGAGTTTGAAGAATGTGTGACTTGATTTTCATGTAGTACGGCAATAAATTAAAAACAATGGCCACCTAGAACTGAACAGCATACATTCAAAAATGATCAGCAAAATGAAAAATATACATGATTTGTAGTTTAGGAGCTAAAACTTGCAAACACATTGGTATGATCCTTTATAAAGTAGTATAAAAATGAGCCAAATAAGCTGCTGCTAAAACTTTGTTTTAGTGAGGACATGAACGCTGAGTAATGCTAATGTATTGGGTTGGAAAAATGCTGCATAAATGCTAACTTTAGCTGTTGTTTTGTTACTCTGCAGGGCAGCAATGTGGTGGAAGACCAGGACCTACTGGAGATTGGGATCCTCAACTCGGCCCACAGACAACGCCTCCTGCAGGCCATACGGCTGCTGCCCAGGGTCAGTCCTGCAGCTAATCATAAACATTCACTGAATCTGAGCTTTCTAATCTGTGTTTATTGTAATGTCATTCTCAAGCAAGTTACATCAATCCATCAAGTTTATATTTCCAGTTAAAGATTGTAAGGTTAACATAATACAATGAGAGCTCATCTTTGCTTGTAGCTTCAGCCAATCCGTTTTGTTTGGTATAAAATTCAGTAAATCTCCTTCTCCATCTCTGTTTCCACGTGATAAAACTCTCTCTGTGGGTGGTTAGGTTTCTCTCTGCATGTTCTGCAGAATACTTAAACAAGGAGGTGGGGGATTCAGGAAAGGTTGCACCAAGCTACGTTACAGGAAATCACAGCATCCAAACCACATCAATTTAAATGATGCAAGAAACACGTTGCTGAGTCTAAATCCACACTGCTGCATCTGTAAAATTCCCACACAGATAAAAACACAGACACACTTTGAACTCCTATTTGTCACAGAAGAAATGCCAACAGTTGCTTAAAAAGGGGACCAATGCCTTTTGAAATAATACAAAGAATACTTACAGACTTATAGGAAAGTTTGTGCAAGGTCAAAAGCTTTTGTGTGTGAGACAGAAAGAAAGATCAAAGGTGTGGGACTGTATGGAATGCGGAAAAAAGGAGTGCAAAAGAGAGGACGGAAAGAAAAGGAAGAGTCTGAGCTCAGAGATAAGCAGGTTTCATACAGACACCCAGAAAACTTTGATCTCCAGTCAGCACTTCCCTTTCTAACCCCCCCCCCCTAAACTTTCCAAAATGCTGTTTAAAAAAAAAAAAAGAAGCCTTTAACTTTTGTCTGCCCTCACACACGAAGGCAAACTCATGCTCAACTTAAGGATGTGGGATGTTTGTTTGAAGCACCATAAGCTCTCTGAAGCTGTTTCAACTGTCAAAATAAGTGAATGAATTATGAATGATCTGCTAGACTCACAAAGTGCCTCACTTAAGGCAATAACCCCCTGCTGTCGGCGTCCTATTCTGCCCTTTCTCAAAAGTTAGGCTTGTGTTCACTTGTTTGCACTGAAAATATATAAGAAGTACGTGATTTTAATCCAGCATGTAGTTATAAAGTTGTGCTCTATCTTGAAAAATGTGTTCAGTTTCTGTTTCTTCCCTACGTCTTTCTTCCCGTACCCTGCTAAACTGCGGGACGGTCTTTAACAGAATCAATCTTTAATGATCCCCATGTAGAAATTAGGCTGTTGCAGCAGAATGAAGACAGAAAATGAAAGCAGCGCAGCAATCAAATATAGTGTAAAGAGAATTCAAACAGCTGTCATGTTACGTAAGAAATAGGCTGTGATGTAGGTAGCATTTGTGCAGAGCGTACCTTAAGATACCAGCTGTTCTGTGCTACAAAGCTCCAGGTCAAAGGTAGTGTACCATATGGGCAGAAAAAGAGCAAATTCCTCACAGTATCACTATATTTATGAGAACACGGAGGAAAACGAATTCACGTCATGAAACCTCTTAAGCCGTGCGCGTGCAGAGATATTAAGAAATAAGCTCAGCAGTATAAACCAGGATAGTAATGAACTCCCTCCTCTCTTTCTCCTTCCTGTCTGTACCGAAGGTGCGACCTATAGGTTATGATGGCAACAACCCCACGTCGGTGGCAGAGTGGCTGGAGTCGCTGGAGCTCGGCGACTACACCAAGTCTTTCCTCATCAACGGTTACACCTCCATGGAGCTGGTCAAGAAGATCTGGGAGATTGAGCTCATCAATGTAAGTCACGTGGTTATTTTCACTACCTGCTTCTACGTGCAGTCCTGAAAAATGTTCATTTTAAAGGATAAGGCTGGTGATATTCTATATCTTTGTTATTGCCAACAAATCCCATGAAGAGAAAGTATTGTCTGAGTTTCCAAATCCTGATGTACCTTATTCTTCTGTGTCGCAAACCTCCATTGTAAAAACACATCAATGAGCCACACTTTGGCATGGGGTCACATGTTCCTTTATTACCATAAACACACACACTGTAGTTTATTTTGAGTCGATCCCACATACACAGTCCTGCTGCTGTAAATACTCACCAGTGCACTAAATATGTATTAATCCACAGCTGAAAGTAGTCCCAAACAATTGCTGAGTGCCTGGCTGTTTTAGGAAATGACTGAGCCTTCTTATAAAATGAAACTATATATTTTTTACCTGTTTTTAAAGAAGCACTCCACCAAATTTTTACACATGAAGATCAGTATACCTCAGTTTCTAAAGTCTGAGAAAATAGTCTTCTTAAAACAAGGTATATCTGCAAACTGGACAGATAGGACAGATATTCCACTTGCCTGTTGTTCGAAACAACTTCTTTTTTCAATTAAGTGATGCTATCTTGATACAAATAGAGTAATCCCTCTTGTGTCGACACACAGTCTTATCTCTTTATTTTAAAGACATTGGTGTGACAGGTCAAACTGCTGCCTCATAGACAGATATTAACTACATCACCTTAAAGCAGTTAAATGATGGGTTCTGATGGATGTATTTTGTTTGTAATAAAGAGCAACAGTGGCACAACTGGGGCTTTGTGAAGCTGAATGCTTGTTGGTTTCTGTCCTCATCTCTCACCTTGGCGACAGACTGAATTTGTTTGTCCTGCTCAATATATCACACTAGAGACCCATACATCAGCACACGCACAAGCTTTGTCCTTTGGCTTTTTATCCGAAACAAGGCTGGAGTCGATGTGAAAGTTCCCTCTGTGGGAAGGATGCTGGGGCCATACTGTGCAGAATGCCCATTAGGCATTTCTCCTCATTACTGTGCAATGCATGCTAAGAATACAAACAGGAAGGAGGTGCATTTTTACTGTTATATCATAACCTCACTGCGTCTTATTTTTTTTTTCTCTATTTTACTATTTTTACTTACTTGTCATAGCAGCTCTTCGTCTTTGCAGTAATAAAGAGCAAGTAGATAGTTTGCAGCTGCTTTCCCTTGACTGAATTCTCTCCTTTGGTAAATATCAGTAATGGTGGATGATAACAAGGTTTGACATTTGAGCTCCTATGTTGTCACAAGTAGCACAGGTTTGATTACATTTCCACCAACATAAAATCTTCACTAGAGATGGGATTTGCTGCAGCCTGATCTCATCGGAGTGATGTGCTCCTTTGATGCTCCGAGTGTAACGAAATCATGTTGGATTGCAGAGGGCGCCCGCCTGGCTGATTTCAATGAGAGAGAGAGAGACGGGGTGTTTTTCCTTCCCAGCGGTGGATAAAGTGATAAAGTGATGAGCGATCAGCTGGAGGAGGTGGAGAGGGAGTTATATAAGCATGTGGGATGCAAGATGTTTCACAGCGCTGGGGATGCCGCCCACATGCTGCGCTTGTGTGTGTGTGTATGTGTTTCTGGATGCATATGTGAGATAGAGAAAGTGTTAATACATGCTTATGTATGCGTTTAAATGTATCACTCCTCAACACAAGCCAAACTATACATCAATCTCCTTTCTGTCATGGAAAACAGAAGTCTAAATGATGTGCATATGAAGCATATACAGTATATACTATATACTCCTTCAGTACTCCCATTTACACCTGCATGTGCATGTAAATAAAAATATTGTATAGCATAAGGATTCTGTCTACGTGAAGAATGAGTGAAGCTGCACTGCAGTGCAGAGTGAAGCCACTAGAGGCTGCACAAGTACACAATAAGGCCAAAAGTATCCACATTGAGTACTGGGATTGTGTTTCATAGTTTGGGTTAGGTCCCTTTTTTCTAATTAATGGAAACCTTAATGCTACAGTGTTCAATTATATTATGGACAATAGGATACATCCAACTTTGTAGTAACAGTTTGGTGAAGGCCCTCTCCTACAGTGTTTCAACATGACAATGCCCCTGTGCACAAAGCCAGGTCCAAAAATAAATGGTTTTCCTTGTTTGGTTTGGAAGAACCTGACTGGGTAACACTTTATTTTATGGGTCGCTTAACTTCATATAATTTCATATTTTCATAGAATTAACTGACATTTAACTGTAAACTCATAGGCAGTTTCCTGGAAAGGACGTTATAACGTATGGTACTAATTGGTACACTTCGAAATAATTCATTACACATAATTGCTAGCATAACCAAGAGGATTACTTACCAACCAGAGCTGCCCTCAAAATACTACTGAAAAGTATTAAAGGAAACCATCAAAGGAAACCTTAGATGCAGCAGACTATATTAATTTAAAGCAGTGCTATTTTGCTGTCAAACATATTCAAATTACTTTACTGGATGGTAGGTTGCCTAAGTATGCAGTGACTGTGCAGCTCTATTAAGGAAAAACTATTATTATTATTATTATTATTATTAAGTATAATAAAAAAATATTAGATCAGACACTGCCAGGAGACACTCTTTACTTATTATTATTTATCAGGGTCATCACACAGTGGTAATGTGTCAGATCTAGCCAAAAGGGTGATTTATATCTGCAGTCCCTTTGCAGGTTAAAAAGACACACAAAACAACATCAATATTAAAGGATCTAGATCACAGAATCATGGCAGGGCCATCCCTATGTTTGACTGAGCTTTGCGACTTTCCAAGAAGAAATGCTGAAATAAGTTACTTCCAAAAGAGGCTCTGTGCCCTCGACCCGTTGGGCCCAGCAGGTACATCCTAAAATTTAAAATGTGTCTACACCCTAGCATACATAGTTATGTTCAGGAATCATCCTAGGAAATTATTAGGAAGTCATGGGACCCGTAAAATAAAGTTACCCTTGACTGGTCTGCACTGAGCCCTGACCTCCATCACCTTTAGGATGAACTGGAACGCAGACTGTGAACCAGGCCTTATCAAATCATTTATGTGTGTCTGCTGTACAAGCTGTCGTCATGACTGCGTACCACTGCAGCAGTACACTGTCACTGAAGTATTCTCTGGGGTGATAGAGAGGTCGCTACTGTACCTGAGAGAGGTGTGTGCGTGTGTGTGTGGAGGGACATATTGTAGGGGAGAATAAAATAGAGTGATTTGGGGAAGGACATATAGAGATGTAAGAGAAGCAAGGGGATGGAGAGAGAGAGAGGGAGAATAGAATTTGGCCGCTGCTTTCATGTAATCACCAGATAATCGCTATGGGCAACAGATGCTGCGGTGTCCAGGGAGACAAGGGAGGAGCGTTAAGCATTGTTGAAGCATTTTAAAATAGAAAGATACAAGTGTATGTGTGTGTGGGTATAGGTGTGTGTGCGTCCTTTTGATTGGGCACATATGTGCAGCCCTGCTGTTGTGGGATTAGAAGAGCATCTCAAAACACCTTTTAATCCTGCCTGTCCACACTCTCTCACACACACACACACACGCACACACGATATACTGCAGACAGAGAGCAGGTGCTGCTCTCTGTCTGCAGTATATCGTGTGTGTGTGTATGTCTGTAGCTGTGGCTCTCAGGTTTTATGTTATCAGAGTAGATTGACTCGTGTGAGTCACACCTGGTCCAGGTTAACAGTTACATTTAGTCAGCACGAAGGATGTTAACAGACTAACCCAGTATATTACAACTTGGGTCTTATTTTTGTGTTTTTGACCATCGTTTCTAAGAGTTAGGGTAACAAATTTGGTCAAAATTACATCTACAGAAAAAAGACTTTAATCTCAGTTTAAATTTGAACAGTATGATTATCTTTGATATTATTTACAGCAGGTAGAGGTAGTCAATAGGTTTTTTTTCCCTCTCCCCACACATTATTTGTATGTCATTTGTTTGATTTTAACCTGTGTAAGTAAAGAAAACTCAGATGCAAACTCATTGTATTTACTGAAGCAACTGCTGAGATGTGAGACTTAAGTATGATGAGGCGAGAAACAGATTTTAAATAAGTAAATCAATTATTTAAAAAAAAAATGAAGGTGAATGCTAAAGATATTATTCAAACTGTCTGTTGTGAGCACTCATCACAGTCTACAGAGTGACTTCATGGTTCAACTTTGACCTACAGTACTATACCTGCTGTAGCTGTGTAAACACACAATTTCCCTGTAAAATAACACAGATTTTCTTAATGCTTTATTTGAAGGTATACTGTAATCCCTCGTGGATGTGTTTGCTTTTGTTTTCGCCTCCAAATAAGTTCAGCTTGCCTGGTGGTTTGTTTAAAACCTGTATGAGGTCTGACTGCTCATGTTCCCCATCAGACATCGTTTTTATTCCTTGATCTCAGAACTCAACGTTCTCAGAGCAGTTTTATTATTACTGACAGAAATGACGACCAAAACTACAAAAATAAGACCCAACTTGTAATAAATCAGAATTATCCTGTTAAAAAAAAAAAAAAAATATATATATATATATATATATATATATGTATGTATATATATATGTATGTATGTATATATATGTATGTATGTATATATATATGTATATATATGTATATATATATGTGTATATGTATATATATATATATGTATATGTATGTGTATATATATGTGTGTATATATATATATGTGTGTATATATATATATATATGTGTATATATATATATGTGTGTATATATGTGTGTGTGTGTGTGTATATATATATATATATATATATATATATATATATTCTGTTATGTATATGTATATATGTTTTAGAGCAAAAGGAACTGTGCCAACATCAGTTTCACATCATAGAGAATAATGTGTACATATATAGTTATATTGTAAATGTATATACAGTTAGTCATGGAACAGTTGTGACATTTCAGTCAAAAAAAGCCACGTACTGTAATGTATAGAGGAGTGGGAATTAAAAGTCTTAAGTCCTGAAATGAAAACTCATTAAATTAGACTTTCTATCTTTGAATTATTAAATTAATATTAATAATTAATAGGAATTCAGTATTAAAAATGGTTGAGTAAGTGTGCATATACTGCATATAATTGGAGTTTTTTAACATTATGCTAAGATTTATCTAATCACATTCCACTGAATGTACTGAGCTGATTTGCTTCTACTTGTTGTGCAGAAGTTTACATACAGTGGAAGTCGATTGACAGCAAATTAATAAGTGATCATTTTGTAAAAGTAAAATATAAAACGTGGTGGTTACAAACATTCCAAACTAGTATTTTCTTGCATTTCTTCATGTCAGACGGTTGTAAACACAGTACTGTGTGTGAGAGGGCAGCAGTTTTTGAACATCTTTGTCTTTAGGGAGCTGCCATTTAAGCAGCTTTGTGCCCTTAATTTCCCCCTGATCCCAAACTAATTTAGAAGGCTATGTCACGTACTTGAGAATGTAATAATGGCAAGACATTATGACTCTATCAGCCTGCTTTTAATATCACAAGTCTCCTGGTAAAATCTGCTGTCTCAAGAATAATTTACTGTCATAATCTTCGCTCCATGAAGCTTCGGGCCTCATCCCAGGCTGTGGGAGAGGCTTGTGTGGGAACGTCTTGTGTGGGACATGTTGACTTTGAAAACCTTCATTGTGCAACATGAACAGTAAACACCATTAATACTGTCGGGCTGACGGTCAGGTTGATCACTTTTTGACTGGAGGAAAAGTCTTGATTGTTCTGTTAAACCCAGGAGATGTTTCAAAATATCTTATCAAGATTTGTATATCATTTATGTTCGAAAATAACTTCATCAATTGGTATTTTTAAAGTTTAGAAGCCTGTCTGTAAAACTTTGTGACATTTTTTTTAAATTATAAAATAGCCAGACAATAGCCTGTGATTGGTTCATGAGGGGGAAGTAAATACAGCAAGAAAACAGATGAACACATAATGCTCATAAACACATGAAGGAACATGAATAAGTTTGCAACAAGGAAAAATCAGACCTATGCCAAAAAGCATTCTTAATATTTTAATATCTTATTTCTGTTTGAGGTGGCAGTTAGTGTCTCTTCTATCCAATAGCAGATGAATGGACCCCTCATATACATATTCATTCCGCTGCAGTGCAGTGAGCTGCAGACACATCTTGTATAAATCCACATGGTGGAGCTGCTGCCTCTCAGTTCAGCGAGAACACCTTGTCTTGAGGCGAGTAAAGTACAAAACAACTGCGTCAAGGCTGCAAATTGCTCTCATTTCAAGTGAGTCCTCAGAGAGCCCGGAGTGAAGCAATTGCAACTGGATTTCGTTTTGGAAAGCCATGTTCACGACGGTGGAGTGCAGATACTTTCTGGTCCTCAAGGAACAATTCCCTTAATGTTTTCTAGATGAGTGGACCCTGCTATCACAGAGGAGGGTGCCTTCAAGTGTGTGTGTGTGTGTGTGTATATATATTTTGTGTGTCCTTGGTTACCTGTGTATGATGCTGAAAATGGGAAACATTTGATTGACGGTCAGAAGAAGTCAAGTCTTTCTGGTCTTGCATATACCGATTTCTCTAGATCAGTGGTTACCAACTTTTTTTGGTTGTGACAACTTAATATTAAGCATCTCACATCTCATTGCTACCATAAATTGTGAGCAGGACAAGACAGAAGTGAAAATTAGAAAAAAGTCTGAAAAATTAACGTAATATTGTTTGTAAAAGTATAGTTTCCTCCAATTTCCTAGCTGGATTATCATCATGTGACCCACTAGATTAATCTCACGACCCCGGGTTGGGAACCGCTGTGCACGTTTGTGTTACTTACATGTAAGTAGTAGGGGTTGGTGATGTAGATAAAGTTTTACATCATAGTATATGAAGAATAAATGTTGCCATAGCGATATATGTGATAATTAAGATAAAGCTTAGATGTTAAATAACCTGATAGGGATTGCTGTTTGGGGCTAATCCAGTGAAATAGAATAAATATTTGACAAATCAAGGTTCTTCATCATGTCAGTACAGTTTTGCCGTAAAGTAGTTCTGCTCATTGATTTGATTATTACCTGCAATGGTCTAATACAATTGTTCCCAACACCTTGACACAGGTTACATATATCTGAGTTGTGAGAAGAAGTTCAGCCAAAGAGTGATGTGCCCTCCTCAGATTGTTTCATTTGGATAATTACAGTATATAGGTCTTAAGAGGTATACCTATCTGATATTCCACAATGTAAAAGCATAAGAGAAAAAATAACACAATGTGTGTAGCAGAAATGTGACAAGTAAAAGTCCTTTATTCAAAAGTTAAAAGTGTAGTTGTATTAGCAACAAAATGTACTTAAAGTATCTAAATCTATAGTATTTGTTATACAGAGTGGCCACTTTTAGAGTGCTATATTATTATTATTATTATTACTGATGCTTTAACATGTGAGCAGCGTTTTAATGTTGTAGTATATTACTTTACATACTCTTGCACAGTTAAATCTATAATGGTGCATCATGTTTTATAAGCTGATCATAGGTTTTGTGTGTAAAATCTTAATCTGTAAAGTAAGTAGTAACAATAGCTGTCAGATAAATGTAGTGGTGTAAAAACTTGCAGTACTTCCCTCTGAAATGTAGTGAGTTGGAAGTATAAAGTAGCATAAAACTTCAAACTTAAGTACAGTACTTTAGTAAATGTACTTAGTTACTTTCCACCACTGTATTTCCTATCTTGTCAATCATGTCAGAACGCCTCAGATTTATGTTGTGACTTCTTCCTGTCGGGAACCACTGATCAAACACAACCCTAGATATTCATTCATGTACAGTAAATATCATCATATTGCCCAACCCTGTTACAGTATGTAGCAAAATGTTTGCTTCTTGATAGCTGTCTCCTGCATGTGTGGGCCTGTCGGTGTGTGTTCACTCTATGTAAGTGTGGGTGTGTGTGTGTGTGATTCACCTACAGGGCCTGACTTGTCCCTGCATTCCCCCACTATTATTACAACACGCCATTTCAAGAGGTATACGCACACTAAACTGGAAATGTGTTCTGCAAACCTCAAAATGACTAACTCTGTGTGTGTGTGTGTGCGCGTGCAAATGTGTGTGTGTAACTGTATGAGGGGTCCAAAATAAATTGAGGACAGTCATGAGAGTTCAGCCTTTCTTCTACCGCTTGTACTCCGTTGCCATGACGGCTACTAGTTACCATAGAGACTAGGGATATGTTCACTTGGTATAAATGAAATGTGTTTGTGTGCATGTGTGTGTACTGGATTGCCTTTTCCTGACACTATTCCAAATACTCTGAATTTGTGTGTGTTTGTGTGTTATGTTCCTGTGCTTATCACCTTCTTTGTCACCTCTCCAAATGGACAGATTGTCTCACATCCCAACACCAGATGGTTCCTGCCTTCGTTAGACACTGCAGGATTAAACCCTATATATCATACAATAGTACCTACACACACACACACACACACAGGCACAAGCACTTCCGTTAATAAGTTCACCCGATCACAGATTCAAGAGTTTTCACATCAAAAAGACATCTGCATGCGTGTTAAGATACGTGCGGCTGTCACACACTTGTATCATACTGTAGGTTTTCATACGTGCCTGATGTGTTCAAAACTGCGAGGATAGAGTACATTCAGGTACAGTTTGTGTGAAAAGGGAGTGAGTAGTAGCTTCGGTGTGGGTGGACTTGCCTCAGGACTGCAGTGTACTTCACCAGTCCCTGCCTGCCGATATCGCTCTCCCGCAGCCTTATTTGGTGTTTGCACTTCCCGTCGTAGATCTCACCGTGCTGGAGATAGTGTGGGAGGTGTCAGGAGAGAATGTGTGTGACCCCCGAGCTGACACCCTGAACCTGTGGCTCAGTAGTACTGCTGAAGAGCTGTAGCTGCTGGTCTGCTGCTTCACAATCAACATCCTCACTTGTTAACTCTGTAGGTAACAACAGGGATGGATTAGTTCCTCTTCAGGTGTTTGCTCATGATCCATGTTTACTGATTGGTTATGTTTTGAATTTTAGTTGGTATAAAGCTTAAGTTAAATACAGTCACTGATTTCCCTTTATTTCTCCCTAACTGTAATAGTTAGGTTGATAAGCTTTCTTTAATCTTTATCCAAAATGATGATGAATAATTCATCAGTTTCGTGTTACTCAAATATCAGCTTACTTAGAGAAAATCTAGACTTTTAGCAGTCAGCTTTAAGCCGAAAGATTATTAAAGGTAAAAGTATTTCTGCTGTATCGCCAAAGGTGTTTTTTTTAATATCTGAAAATCACTTCTACATAATTTTTGACAGCAAAAAGTGACAATTTCTGTGAATTCTGTTGGACGTGAGTTGGTAAAAATCAGTAAAAGCATCCTCACTTTGCTGCAGTGCATTTGTAAATTCTCTTACATTTACCCTTAAAGGTATGTTTACTTAATTTACATCAATAGTATAGTTGTTTAATAGTGTTTTCTCAGAGAGGAAACAAGGAGGAGGAGCCATGTACTATCTTTGGTTTTTGTCCTACTGGATCACATAAGTAGACTCTTGTAAAAGACAAAAATAGTCAGAATGACGTCGAGCTTGGATTTCATTTATGTGACACTTGCAGTCACACACATGCGACTATATACTCTCATACATAAACACATGCTCATGTTTAATATAATGCACCAAACATGTACACACACAAGCACTGGTGAGGTGCGAGTTGAGTCCTGCAGTCGGTTGATCCAGGAGCACGCTGTACAAGTAAGTGGGTCAAGTTTCAAACATGTTTAATTTCTTACCCAGATAAGAATATTTGGTTATGGCTAAAACTTCCTGCACGTATTTATATATTACGCAAACCTGCTCAGTGATGACATTGCTCTGACATTCATGAGGCCTAAAGGAACATTGCAAAAGAGTCATTAGGATCAAATAAAACTAAATTTCTCTGCTCTGAGCTTTTTCCTGCGAAATGTCTAAACTTGTCTGCGTCTATAGGTGAACAGGAAAATGTGATACTCTGCACAATTGAGTAATAACACAGTGTTGCAAAGTGGAAGGCCTTATTTTGGGCATCTGAATGGGTTCCAGAAGTAAAAGTCCCATTCATTTTCTACAAACATAATGTTAAATGACTTCCAGTTGGAGCTCTTCCAAGGCTTAGATGAGCATCAAACTCTCCCGGTTTAGGGGCGCCATGGTGGCCTAGGGGTTAGGGCACTGACCATGAACTGCAGCGTCCCCGGTTGGCATCCAGCTGGGGAAGTTTCTTGCATGAATCATCAATACAAAGATGAGCAACTGCATCAGACAATATCTGGTTCTTTGATAAAATCTCAAAGGTACAATTTTGTGTATATAGGAGAGAAGTCTAAAGACAATTCCCAGTGAGTATTGGGCGAGCAGAACCTAACAATTACATTTTGTAGAAACCTTTCAAAAACAGATGATTTAACAATTTCCCTCACAGGATCAATAAAGTACATCTATCCATCTATGAGGATAATTTGGGATATCATTAAAGGAATAGTTTGACATTTTGGGAAATACGCTTATTTACTTTCTTGCCAAAAGTTAGATGAGAAGATTGATACCACTCTCATGTACAGTAACTATGAAGCTACAGCCAGCAGCCGGTTAGCTTAGCTTAGCACAAAGACTGTGAACAGGGGAAACAGCTAGTCTAACTCTGTCCTATTATTGAAATGGGAATTTACAGTGGGGGAAAAAATGCTTTCCCCCACCCCCGACTTTCAATTTTTTTAGTAGTTTGTCAGTGGAATTTTACATTGAAGTCATATTGTGATAATGATACTGTTCTGGTTGAACTTTCTCAACTCACGCTGCACACAAACACATTTACACTCCTTGTGAGCCAGCACGAGCTTGTCTCTGTACGGGCCCAGCGTCACCATAGTGACGAGATGGAGAGGAGGAGGAGGAGGGGGGAATGTAAACTGGGTAGAAAGAGAGAGAGTGTGTGTGTGTAGAGAGAGAGAGCGAGCGCTCAGGCAGAGACATGTAGGAGATGTAGTCTGGCTGCCGCAAGCTGAAGAAAGAGGAGGAGTTGGTGAACGCTGGAAATCTGCAGAGAGTGAGAGAAAGGGAGACAAAAGCTGGTGGTGAAGAGGCGAGGAGTAAAGCTAGGAGAGCGTGGTTTAAGACAGAAGAGGAGGAGGAGAAGAAGAAGAGAAGGCAGACGCACTTGTCTTGGACAGCAAGAAAGCAACAACAGAGAGCGGAAGAGAAGAGTGTGAGAAGAGAAAACACAGGAGACGGAGGAGAGCAAACTGGAGACGACTCTTCAGCCTTTGATTTGGAATAAGTCCAGTCTTGAGAAGAGGTAGGTAACCCTGCTGGGAGACGGGACAGGGAAGAAAAAGAGGGAAATCTGTTAAAAACAAGAAAGAGACAAGGGAAGAGAAAGAAGGGATACGATGATGAGCCATTGGTCCTTTTGTTCTTTGCTTGCTTTTATTTATGCATCTTTCATCTCTATGCTCGGCAGGCTGAGGTGATAACGGCATAGGTAACGCTTTCATGGCGCTCAATCAACATTGCTGACTAGGCTAATTTACTGTCTGTGTGACTTTGTGTGTGTGTGTGCACATTTTGGGAGTTATAGATAAATGTTTTGTGCATCTAGTGTGTAGGAGTCTGTCCTTGAGCCACCTGAGAGAATGAGCTCATGAGCTCGCAATGAAGCATCGATTGTGCTTTGATAAAACTTCAGTTTGCTGCAAACTCTCATTATTCCACAAGTATTAACAGACAAGAAGTGATTCTTTTTGTCTCTTCCCTGTGAATTTATGCTTATAAATCTGTGACGGATTTTGAATCATGTTGCTTTTCTCACTTACACAGATGGTAAGGACTTCCCTTGCCATTATTCACTGGGTGTATTTTTGGTTTTCTTGAACATGTACTCAAACCCTGCCAGAGATTGGACCAAGTTCTCATATTTGTACATGTCACAAGACCTTCTAAAAGTCAAGTTAAAACCCAAGTCAGCTCAGAACATGCCAATTACTTTCTGTGGTTCCAGATTGAGTCAAGTGAAGCAGAGAAAAAGAGCAAAAAGCTATTACTACTACAGTTGGATGCACTCAAATCCAACGGCTGCCCTAATTTGTGTCCTATCCTCATTTGCATGCACTAACATACTCTTAGAAGATGGCGAGAGAAGTGAAATCTGGGACGAGACCAAGAAAGAGTATAGTTGCTCAAGAGAGGGATGTTGTGGCTTCAAGTTAATTTGTAAGAGTCTGTGCAGGCGTAAAGGCTGACTGTTAACACAAGTATACATATTTAAGTGATAATCACTATGTATGAGGGAAACCGTAAACAGGCTAATCTGCTGTCACATGACTGTTTTTAGGGTTTGTTTGTTTTTTATCTCAGCCTTCAAAATATTGTTCTATTACCTTTTTTCTGTGCAAAGTGGCATTTTAAAATCACTCAAAGAAGCAGCAGTGATTACCAAATTATTTTACCTCAGCTTCAGTTGAAGGCTTCCTGGCTTTGTCTTAAGTTGCCCAAAATCCATTGGCAACCAGGCAAGATGCTAATTTAATATTTTCTATCCTGTATGGACTTGTTTCCAACAATGATAGCAGTGATAGTTCAAGACTGAAAAGGAAACTAAGTGAGGACCGTGCGGGAGTTACGTAGAGGGAAAGAACAAGACAGGTCCCAGCAGGAAAGAGAAGTATTTGTCTTCTCCCAGCTGTTGAAGAACAGCACGGACAGATGGAAAGATTGAGTTGGAATTCCTGCCAGATGCTTTTTACCTCAGACGGCGGTCGATCAATCATAATCCTGCCGCCTGTTCATCGAGTCGTCACCGCGGCGAGTCACAGCAATAGATTCCCCTTCAGTGACAAGCATTAGTCAGTAGGCAGCCCAGAGAAACCACAGCATGATGGATGATACTGTGAGAGACATTTTGTGGACAAAGGTTTTTAACACAGTAACTGGGGTATTGATGCTAAGGGTTTAAATTCTAAATATCATTTTGGTTACGCTACCAGTATTTTCAGACACACAACTGGATTAATTGTATTTAGTTTAGTTAACTCTACCATGTGTTCCTTTTTAAGCAAGTCCTCGGATGATTCATAGCATTAACACTCTTATTTCACACCCTTCAGTCATTTAGATGAATAGGGAGAGTTTATTTTCATAGGGTTCTTTGAAATCTTATTTTGGGGCTGAACTGGGTCACAAAACAGGAACACAGACCATAAATCAGCTGGTCTTGTTTTAAATCTGAAACTTTTGTCCTCATCAGCAGGTTAAGTAAGGTGGCCGAGGCTTAAAGTCTTGGAATTCCTGTGTATATGTGTGCTTTGTGTATGTGTGGAGAAACACAAGAGTGACATCTTGAATGACCTCAAAGCAAGAAGGTCATGGCATCTTGCTTTAGGTTTGGTCCATCTATAGCACCACAGTTTTGACCTCACTATTGGCCGCTCTGATGTGGTTTGATTCAGATTTTTGGCCACATCTGATAACAGGTCAGGAGCGCAAACACAGTAGCTAATTTTTTGACGACGGCCACAGTAAATTGTGGAGCAATTCTGACCAATATCCAATGTAAATGTAAATGTCAGGAGGAAATTGGCACCTGGCTACTCCTGCAAGCTTCTTTACTTGCATTGGCTGCTGGAAACGAGCACCCGGCTTCATCAGGAACCGCACTGGCACAAATAATCATCTGTTTCTCTTCTCATTTTAAAGTTTTCCCACCACTCACTGGGAGTCATGAAGGTGTACACAGCATGGTCCCGTCCAAAGCTGTCTCTCAGCTGAGAGTTCACAGATGCACATATGGCTGCTACAAGCATCCTATTAACCTGATCTTGTATCTGTAGCCTTTTTTTCCGCCCCAATAGTGCATGTACTGCATGTTCCACACTTCACTGAGTCTGACCGCGAGCAGCTGTTGTATGTGAGTGTAAGGTACCAAACAACAACAACGTAAACATCACTCCACTGAGCGCTCTCTCTCTCTGTGTTGTTATGTCAACCTTAACCATGTTATGTCATGTTGTCATGCACATCATACAAGCTGCACGAGGTCACACACAGGTTTGTATACACATGATCAACAAAAGAACTTGCATTTACTAAACACCTTATTTAAGCATCAAGACCCGTAGTGAAAAATGTGAAGTGTAGCCTCAGTGATCAAGAAATTGGAACTTATGTGGTTTTGTTAAAGCCAAATTTGAAATTAAAATTTTAAACATAAATCCATTTGTGAGTTTTAATTAATTTTCATTTTGTTTCTGTGTCATGAAATCTAAACCTCTCTACATTTTTAGCACTCTAACACTTGCATTTTTACAGTTTGAAAAGCCAGAGGTGGATAAATTCTTTGAAGCACTCGCACCCAGATAGTATTGTTCACATAAACACACACACACACACACACACACACACACACACACACACACACACACACACACGTGTGCATGTTCGCACACAGGCTGGTGCCTTAGAAGAGCTTGTGCTCCTCTGCAGTGTGAAAATCGGTTCCATCTTGGGGATTTGAAGTATTTATTAACCCATAAAAATATCATACACCATTTCCTCTCTCATCATATTGGGAATTCAATTCAGGAGCTCCTCTGTGTGTGGTAAAGTGTGTGTGTGTGCGCGCAGAAGATAAGCTTTGAGATATCTTGTTTCAACCTTGATCCTGCAGCATTTGGCAGTGTTTGCACACACACACACGCGCATGCACGCACACACACACACACACTCACACACACACACTCACACACACACACACACACACACACCCAGCCTGTGCTTCCAGTCATAGTTAAAGTTCTCTTGCTATTAATGGAGATATATCTGTCTCCATGTAGGCGGGCTTATTAACGGCACGCTCTCATTGGCTGCCTGTTCTCTCAGCACTGAAACAAGCATTCCTATTGGTCCCTGTTGGCCATCATTTTTAACATCACCCTTAGCTGCAACTCCCCTTGACTCTCTCGTTGCTAGGCAACCAGTGGTCTCTGGTTTCCCTCCAGTGTTCCCCCCCGCAATGTTGTGTGTGTGTGTGTGTGTAGGAGCAGGCTGTGGTTCTAAACCGAGCAAAGAGATGAAGCTGAAACCTGGACTTCACTGTCATGAACCCAGCCTAGCTCTCAGTTGCTTGCTTTCTGAGGGTTATGTGTGTGTGTGTGTGTGTGTAGTCTATTGAGAGTCCAGGCAAATCGATACTCATTATTCCAGTCGAAAAGCTCCACCTCCAAATAACACACACATGAAGTGAGGGATGGAGCGATGAGGAAGGAACGAGAGGAAGGTGGCTGGCTGTGATTAAGTATTCAGGGTTAGAAAAACGTCAATAATCGGGGTGAAAAATGAGCCAAGCTCTGTTGCTGTAAATGTCTATGCTTTCACATTCACAGAGTGCTGTGCACATTATCCACATTACTTTAATGCTCTTTTATATTCCATCTTAGCTGACAGATTTTGTGCCACAGCTCGGGCGTGATTATTGGCTAAGGTTTATTCTCAAATTGACATTTCTTACACAAAGCCACTTAATATGACTGTAGTAATTATACTACTCAACAAGGCCTGTTTCCAGGATTTTAGAAATACTCAGGTCATGAGTCCAAATTCCCTCAGCACCAACCTACCCACCTAAAACACTTTTGACCAGCCACTGTCCAAGTTCTATACAATTTAAAGGAGGAGTATTTAAAGGAATATTTCAGGAGCAGTAACTTCCTGAAGTCTCCACTTGGTTCTCTGACTTCTATTTCATCAGAATCAACCTTTAAAATATACAACATGTGCAATATATGTGTCCGATCGTAAACTCCTCCCATGTTACTAAAACCCCCAAATTCCCAGATAAATGTATATCACAGAGTCTTCAATGATAGCTACGGCCCTGTACTCAAATACTGCACCCATCTAAGAAACGGCTGACTAGACTAACTTGACTTTTACAGTTAACAGTTAACCCAGTCAGCCTTTAAATTCCAAATTCTCAGAAATATTCCAGAGGACGGGACCTTGATGTCGTCACAGCCCTGTACTCAACCTCTAAGATATCACTGAGACAGACTATTTGCTGATCAGTATTACCATTCAGTTGGCCTGTAATGTATTTTGACCTGGGCGATGTAAGTAACCTTACGCCAGTGATTCTTGGATCTGGAAAAATCGATACAGCATTCTTCAAAGGCTTGAACCCCGATCGCACCATTAGCAGATGGTGCCTGAGGGGCTTCAGGGGTCTGTTGCTATCACAGAGGTCACAACCTCATAGTCTGCAGGGGAGAGGTGATTGGTCATATTGACATGAGCCTGGAGAAGGTAGATATACACAGCGAAAGCTAACAAACAAAGATGGACCAATCACACGCAGTTGCTAAGGCTGAAGAGAAGAGCTTCTTCTTTTATTAGGCCGAATGGCTGACACACTCACACTATTTATTCATCTCTGACTGTCTTTTTTCTTTTAGCCGCTCCCATCATCTGGATATAGCGAGAGGGCAGTGAAAGTGAGTAGGAAAGAAGAGACGAGAGCAGATGATGAGAGGTAATTTGAGGTCGAGGGAATCAGAATATGGACAGGGAGTGAAAAGGGATATGAGGGCAACGAAAGGGATATTTAGGCGAGTCGATGTAGATTAAACAGGAGGAGAGAGACTTCCTTCTCCATCATTTAAAACTATGTGCTAGCTTGAGCACAGACAGTGACTGGACTGTTGGTTCCCTCGTGGGGTTTTACGCTCCAGTGAGCCGACCAGCTTCCAACCTCCCCTCCAGTAGGACACAGAGAAAAGGCTTTTTGTCTCCAGTGTCCTGAATGAGAGAGGTCATTGTTAATGTCCCCAATCACTGACGCTGTCCACTTACCCCCTATTGTTGCAGTGGTTTCTTTGCAAAATATGTAATTTTGTCGCAGCTGTCATCATTATTCTGTGGTCGCTCTTGTGTTTAAACAGGTCAGTGTGTGGGAAGTTCACACAAATTCAGAGAGAAATAATCTGTATTCTACTGGGAGATGTTTTGCTTTTGCATGTTTTATGACTTGTTACTAAATTAAATAACTTGAAGGTGGAACAGTTTACAATCATACACAAATAGAAATATTTAAATTTCAAGGAATCAGATTATTTGTTTAATTCCTGTGGTAAAGTGACGGCAGGCTACAGAGAGGAGATGAGAAAGCACGGATCCGTTACCCGTATGTGTGGCGCCTAATCCGTTAATCAAGCCTGTTCAATCTGGACTAACGGGACCGTTAACAGGATTAGTGCATTGATCGGCACACACAGACACACACTGAAGACACAAACATAGCGGCCCGGCCAGACACTGGAGGCAAACAGCGCCCCAAATCACTTCATACTACGGTAATAAAATAAAGACCAGAGGGTAAGTAACCCTCATTGGACGATCTAGCCACTTGGTGATACCGCAAAGAGAGAGGTAGAGTGACATGGAGAAGAATGAGATCATGTCACCTCCGAGCTCTCCAAGTTGATTTGAATAGAGTTGAGTGTAAATGAATGCGTGGTTAGTGCGACAGCGATGGATGGATGGAGGACAGGGGTGCAGAGCGGTGTACTCTGTGGTAGCTCAACACTTCTCCCGTCAGTATATACAGCTGCTGTGAATATAATTTAAATGCAAATGGAGCGATACTGCAGTCAAGCATCACAGAGAGAGTGAGGGTGTGAGTCTGTGTTTTAACAATAATGGTCGGTTTGCATTCAAATTCTCATTCAGGGATAACAATATAATCATCTTCCCCAGGCTCCGAAAACAGCTGTTTGTTTGTGTGTGTGTGTGTGTGTGTGTGAGAGTACACATCCACGTGCATGTGGATTTATTTTTTTTTAGGTTTTTTTGGATGAGTGTGTGTGTGGGTGACTGCTGCAGCGGCTCTGTGTTGCCATGGTGACAGTTGAACTTGAAGCTGAGGTTGAGGCTTCTACTGTAGTTGAAGTAGATGCTGTTGCATAAGGCAAAGTGTAACACATAGATACACACAGAGATACGCAACCATGCAAGGTAATTATTGTGCTCTTTCTGGAGTGTGTGTGTGTGTGTGTTTGTATGTGATGAAACAGCAGCGTGGGGACTTGTGTCACGCTATTGGCCCTCAGGAGACAGACAGGGAAAGAAGCTGAAGCATGAGGATGTTATTTCATAACCTTTACTATATAAGGCAAAATAACTTATAACAGGTCAAATGCATTAATCTCAAGTAAGGTAAAAACTTGTTTGTAGTCTAGTTTTACCATTTTAAGGAAATCAATGTTCCTTTTACTAGCGGAGCAATAAAGTCATATTTTTATTAGTACTGTAATTTATTTTCATGGTGGATTTATCTGCAGATTATTTTCTCAGTAAATCCATTAATCATTTGGTTCATAAAATGTCAAAAATTAGTCACACCTGCCCATCAAAACTTCCTAAAGCCCATGTTGATGTTATCAAATAGCTTGTTTTGTCAGACCTACAGTCAAAAACCGACAGATATTCAGATATTGACACTTGTGGCTAAAATAACTCTTGAAACACATGAAACTGTGCTGGAAACAAGCAATTTAAAAGTGAAAAGCCTGAGAATGAGACGAATGTGCACAGTAATGTCACCTGTTTGCAATCTAGTTTCATTATTTTCAAGAATGTCCTTAAATCAAGGGTCATTTTGTTTTTACTAGTGGAGTGATACTGACAATTGTTTTCTAAAACACACTTTTTTTAAAGTTAAAAGCCTAACATTAAAACAAAATCACATGATCTTAATGCACCAGATTCAGCGAGTCAGTGTCATCTTTAGTACAGAGACAGACAGAGATTGAGGGAGGCAGAGATGCTGTAGTATCACTGACATTGTGTGTCCATAAAGGACAGTGTGTGAGAGAGAAAGAGGCCAGAGAGGAGAAGGAGAATAGGAGGGGAAAGATGAGTGAGTAAAAATTGGTGGAGGGAGCATGGGGCGGCCATAATACGCCAATTAGTTCCACTACCCGCTAGTCCCAGCTCTGCTCTCTGTTTCCCTTTGATCCATCTAATTTTAACAATTAAAATACATTGTTTCCATGCAGAGAAGAACAGCGTAGGATGTAGTTTAACCCGTTGGTAGCTGCTATGTTTTTTTAACATCCCTCTGTTCAAACTGTCCTTTTCCCTTTTATTTACTGAGCGACATAAAGTGAAATTTATGAAACCTACAAAGAAAACAACAAGAGGAAGTGTTTAGTATTTTTGGGCTTGCTTGATACATTATAGATCAGTTGTTTACATGCAATTTGCAAATACACACTATTCATTATGGTTAGGTTTGGTTTATTATTATGTTCTGTTTGTGTTTAGGTTTATGCACACACACATAGAACCAAAGTGTGTGCATCCTACAATGCTGTTCTCATTCTTAGTTTGTATTTTTATGTTTCTCTAGCAGATGTGGGGCAGTAATTGGTGCAGGAGGTGATGAAGTGTGTGTGTGTATCTGTGTGTGTCTGAGTTGCGCTGACTCAAAGCAAGACTGTTGGGAGAATCATTAGACTCGCAGCAAGGCCTCACATTGAGGCTAATTACCACCTTTTGCCCTGAAGACACACACAAACACATTCTCTCACGCTCACACATACTGTACCTTTATTGGAAGACCTCCAGAGGCAGCCCCATAAAACTAGGCAGCAGTTTGTTGTATACCGAAGTATGGGTGCCAGAAGGTGCAAAGAGTGCAAACAACATCTCTGCAGAAGGCTGCCATGTTCCAGCTCGCCTCTTTAGAAAACCCAGTAACTGGCACAGTCAGTGGACGCCTGGTGACCAGAGAAAGAATGAATGCTTTCATTGGAGTCCAAGTTTGTATGTGTATTTTGTCTCTGATTGTGCCTGTGTAATGAGCGCCTGGGGGAAATCAATAGACTATTACAAATTTGCCACAATCTCATATTGTTGAATTTGCATTTCATGGCTGTCAGTGCAAAAACTCTCAGCTCTCAGATGTTTTATCAGATGGTGCCCTTAACAAAGAACCTGAAAATGTGACAATACTTTTGGTTTGTGTTGGGATTTGGGGGTCTTAAATTATTAGTGTATTAATCCCGTTTGAAAGGAATAGTTTGACATTTTGAGAAATAGACACATTAGCTTTCTTGCCAAGAGTTAGATGAGAAGATCGATATCACTGTCATGCCTGTAAGTATCTAAATTCTGATCATTAAAATGATGGCATTTTCTTTTTGAAATTGTGTTAATACCATTTTTTTAGATGACTTAGACCAAGTCCCTTCAGTCCTCAGGCCTAATCATTTAATATTAAAGGTGTGTGGCCGGTGCTGTCTTAGTCATTTTTAATGTTCCAGGATTTTACCAGGTCAAAACTTAAGATTTGCTTTTTGTTTTTGCTTTTCATGTCGAGTCTCAAGTCCACATTTTTGTGACTGTAAGTCTGACTCGAGTCCAAGTCCCCAGTCTACATCTCTAATTAATCCTGATACTTTGCTGCTTCGGGGGATATTAGTTTCTTATTAATCTGACTGAAAGAAAAGAACAGAGTAGTAAATTGCAATAGGAGCACCAATTAATTTAATCAGTCTTTCCATGTCTGCCTCTCGTTTCATGTATCTCTTTGTGTGTGTGTGTGTGTGTGTGTGTGTGTGTGTGTGTGTGTGTGTTACATTAAAGGAATGGTATACACAGGATCTTGTTCATGTAATGGCACAACTAACCGCTTCAACACAGCCGTCCAAGCCTGGTCGGTTATGTAATAATAATAATAACATGATGTATGCACGTGCTCAGGGGCATTTTATGTCATTATGCACTCATTAGTACTTCCCTGAGTGCTCTGCAGTGCGCTCCAGTGTTTTTCTCTGTGAAACTCTTTTCTGGATAGCAGTATTATCCTCCATTTGAGGCTCATGATGATGATGGTGATAATCTGTTACCTTTCATGCTGTTTTTTTGCAGATGCTGATCTAATTTTGTTATTATCCCGTCTGAAAGCCTTTGAACTATTACTCTCTGTAAAAGCTGTTTTAAATTATGCAAATGAAAGTGAGAATCATCATTTTTTTGCGAGCGAAGGGGCTTTTGACATTATTCACAAAAAAATCAGCCTTCTTAACTCATTCGGTGCCTTAGTGTAGAGCTGCCACTAAAGATTTTTATTATCTATTAATCTGTTGATTAATCGATAAATAATTGTTTATAAAAAGTGATGAGGTGATGTCTTCAAATTTCTTGTTTTGTCCGACCAACTGTCCAAAAGCCAAAGATATCATGTTTCTGAAGTTGGAACTAGTAAATATTTGGCACTTTAGCTTGATAAATAACTTAAATGATTAATTTTCTGTGGATCAACTAATCCTTTCAGCGCTACCTTAATGAATGATTTTGTGCACAATGCATACAAACTACCCTGCATGTCATTTAACTTTAATGCCTGATATCTGTGTGTTCATTCAGGTATTGAAGATCGGTCTTATCGGACACAGAAAACGGATCCTGGCCTCATTGGGGGACCGACTACACGAAGACACCCCACAAAAACCTCCGCGGGCCATCTCCCTAAGGGTGAGTGAGTCTCAGTGAGCAGACAGTATGTTGTGTGAACCATGAAGACCCTCAGCAATACCTAAACCAGCATGGACTCAAATTATTATGAATTAATTGGAAGAAAGCACTAGTCCCTTCCCAGATGGCTGTGTATTTCTCTGAGGGAGCTATAGCCTCCCCACTGCTGCTGTTACCACCCAACTGATTACCCAAATCTCTCAGGCAGACACAAAATGGCTGACCCACTGCAGTTTCCTCCCTGCCGGCTTGTCCTGGATTCTAATCACAAGGAACTGGCTTTCCCTCTCCCATCGGGGCTACGCTCTAATGTCCTTATAATGGTCTCTTGCTCTTTGTGCCGTCGAGCCAGGGGGGGCCTCTGCTTCTGAGAAAACGCTGAATGTGTCGACCTGAAGGATTCTGTTCCTTTCTATACCTTTAAACAGCTGAAACTGCCCACTGGGTCTCAACATGTCCAAAATTATCTTTGGGGTTAAAAAAAAAAAGTCTTGTTTCCAAAATTGTCGAGTCCATCAAATGTCAGAAAATACTACAAGAATAAAACAGAGAAAAGATTAAGAAAGGAGGTGCCACTGGCTTGTAATTGAAGAGAAGCAAGATTATACTGTACGGCTCAATACAGGGTTAAAGGATGTGTTTAAGCTCTTCCAGTGTGTAAGTAGAGGGCTATGTTTACTCAGTAATACAGTACAGTGGCTGACAGCTGAGTGCATTCGGACAAATGGGTGAATGAACAGAACGTGGCTCAACACTCCTGCTTCCAAAATTAGGAAAATCATCAGAATAAGCCTCTTCTATTGAGACTCTTCTCATATGTAATCAACTGAAAGTGAACAACCTCTCAGGAGAAATAGCTGACCTTCTAGTTTGTAAGACGATTACACCATTAAAACATGTAAAAACTCTAATTCTTTTGGGAATTTTAGTCTGCGCTCAGCTTGTAAACCTCTTAAATGAACATAATTTTAAGGCAACGTTTAAGGCATGTGCTTAAGGGACACTCTGATGGACCTGTTGAGACCTTTTAGCAACAGGACAGTGTCTTTGTCCATGATTTTACAAAGCACTTTCAGATACTAGTACTCAGCAGTATGGCAACACTGTAGCTGACAAATAAAATGTGACAGTGCACAGTGAACGCAATTGCCCTATTTATTGTACTTGCAGCAGTGACACAGCACATTATGAAATGATGAATGAACCCTCTCTTGTTTCCTTCCACCCCTCCAATCTCCACCCGGTCTGTTCCAGGAGCCCGGAGGGAACCACACTCCTCCCCAGCTCAGCCCGTCGGTGGGCCAGGCAGCGTACACGGCGGGGGTCCCGGGTGGATCTCTGGACGTGCAGCACCTCATCATGCAGGCGGACGCCCGGCGCAGGCAGCGCAGCAATGACAACTACTTCGAGGACGTGCCGCGATCCAAGCTGGAGCGACAGATGGCCCAAGTCAGCATGGTGAGGAAGGGAGGACAGGTTGGAGGGATGAATGGAGGCAGGGAGGGGGAGAGAGGGATGGACTCAAGGAGAGTATTATGAATGATCATAGTCACAGATACAGTTGGCTTGTAATTGAAGAGAAGCAAGATTATACTGTACGGCTCAATACAGGGTTAAAGGATGTGTTTAAGCTCTTCCAGTGTGTAAGCAGAGGGCTATGTTTACTCAGTAATACAGTACAGTGGCTGACAGCTGAGTGCGTTCGGACAAATGGGTGAATGAACAGAACGTGGCTCAACACTCCTGCCTCCAAAATTAAGAAAATCATCAGAATAAGCCTCTTAGCAGCCTCTTAGCAGCTTAAAAACACATCAGTGAGCCGTACTGTTGCACCGGGAGACGTGTTCCTAAATTACCATGAACACGGGCACTGTAGTTTATTTTGAGTCAATCCCACATACACCGTCCTGCTGCTTTAAATGCTCACTAGCATCCAAATGTGTATTAATCCTCCACTGAAAATAGTCCCTAACAAATGCACTATTTTGTCCTGTTTGCATTAAGTTTGCTAAAAAAATAAAATAAACTACAGTGCCCAGCTGTTTTGGGAAATTCCTGAGCCTTTTTTAAAAATGAAATAATATATTTGTTAGATGTTTTTAAAGTTGTATGTCCTCACTTGGGACCAATTGGCCACAGAAGTCAGAAAGTATCAAGAGAAACACATTGTTGGTTTTGTTCTTCTTGGTATATATATATTCTTGGTACATATATATATATATATATATATATTTCAAAGTTGTGTCCTCTAATTTTAAAAAATACAAAAGCTATAATAAACTAATAAGATATCAGGCAGTATCACATTTCTAATCAGGACATGAATACATTTGAATGATAAATGAAGTATCTCAGTAATTAAATGCTGGTCCCTAATAGCTACAAGATGCAAGCCAAAGTGTTTTATCTGCCTGTTTGGTTGTTGAAAATCCACCATTAATAATCTGCAGCAGACAGACCATCTGACACCACCAGCCATCTTTGCAGAGATAATATAAATTTGACAAATAAGGAAACATGGAATTAATGTCTGAAACTTTGTGCTATAAAATGATAAAATATGCAAACCGCAATCAGGCACAATCAGCTGCCTTACGAAATAAATGTTTATCTCCAGCAGTCTGTCTCTGACACCAAAAGATGAAATACTTAATAGTTCCGCATAAACAAAACATACTTTTCAGAATAAGCATCTCAACTTTCCAGCCAATTTTATTCTCATCCAAACATAAAATTAGAACTTTATGACTGCCAATCAGCAACAGCACAATGACTCAAACACACACAGACACACACACACACATCGGAGGCAGCTGTGTTTTGATTCGGTATGATTAGGGTCTTTTTGTGTCTCTGTGTGAATCACAGAGCTTATCAGTGCAGACTACCACACACTTATGGTTAGCCTGCTGAATCTCTTAAGTGCATGTGCGTCACAGTGTGTATCCCCCTTTTTTAGAAACAGCGCTCTGAGGTGGCACTGATGAGTCAGCTTTGCCAGAATAGAAGGATAACTATTAGAGGGAATATCTCTGTTTCATTACCCCTCGTCCCTGACTGTCGCCATGTTTCTGTGATTGGTTACCTCACAAATGTTTCTCCCGCTGGCTCTTCCCTCACCTTCTGTTCTCTCTCTTTTTTTTCACCCAAGTGCAACAGCTGATTTCTTTCTGGACACACTTTTTGGTCCTTAAGGTAGCACACAACTTTTAGTAACTGAAGATTTCCAGCTGAGTCCGTCAGCGGGTTCAAAGTGTGTGTGTGTGTGGGGGTGTAATATTGTTAAGCTGGTGGAGTTTAGTGTAGATTTGGCCAATGCCTCTTTCAAAAGGCTTATCCCCAGGCTGTTTATCCAACATCTTTGCATCTAATTATAAGATCTTCCCTCCACAGTGAATCACCAACTTTCTGACGGGGATTACACACAGAAGAAATCAGATATGAATAGACACATAAACATACAGTCTTTGGCACGAGATGTGTGTATAACCTCCTCACGCAAGAAAATCATCTGGTTTCATTTACCAAAGAATGAAAGACCATAAAACAAGCTTAATTGTTATCCGCAGACATTTGAGAAGTATGCAGATAGGATTTAGGTATTTCCGTGTAAAAGGTGAAAGCTAACTGGGTGAAAAGGCAGTGAGCAGCAGCAAAGACTCTCAAACTGAGCTAAAGAATGGGAACATTTAGAGGCCAAGCATAATTCATCCGAGTTTAATTTCCTCTTGGATGTTCTCTGAAGCGTGTCCCTTTTGAAGGCATGTTCATGTTCAGCGGGAAAGCTCTTACATTATACACACATTTATGAGGCCAACGAGTTATGTCAACATGGGATTCACAGCACAAGCCTTGATGTCACGCCCCATCTTGTAATCTTGTGTGATCCTGTTTGTGTCCTGACGTGTGATTGGTTATCATTTCAGGCAGGCGAGTGGTGCGAGCCGATCACGTTGCGTCCGCCCAACGAGGCCACCTCGTCCACTCCGGTGCAGTACTGGCAGCATCACCCTGAGAAGCTCATCTTTCAGTCCTGCGACTACGAAGCCTATGTGAGTCCCTCCGCTCCACCTCACTCTTGTATCTGTGTGCAATCACAGTTCAAATATGTGTATTTGCATCTGCAACTAACGATTATTTTCATTATCAATTAATCTCCAGATGATTTTTTTGATTAATTGATTGATTGTTTGATCTATAAAATGTCAGAAAATAGTGAAAAAAATACTTGTTTTGTCCAACCAACAGTCCAAAACCAAAAGAGATTCAGTAAACTATCATAGAAGACTCAGAAAACCAGCAAACATTTACATTTGAGAAGCCAGAACCAGTGAATTTTTGGCATTTTTCTTCAACCAAACACTTAAATGGTTAATCAATTATCAAAATAGTTGAAATAATTTTCTGTTGATTGGCTTGATCAATACACACCCTAAGGTAATAATATTAAAGATCAAAGACCCTCAACTTCACTTTTCAGTCAATACTGCACTCAGTTATTCTCAGCACTAAATTTAGACCTTTGCCAGTTACATAAAGGATGTTATATATCCACGTTACCACGGATACAGCCTTGCACTTTCTGATTGGTTATATGCTCAGCATCCAGACTGGAATGATTACTTACTTGGAGCAGGTAGAACAGTGCAGAAAAGCAATTTGAGATGCCACTGGCTCTCAGAAACAAAGAGAGGGAATGTAATTGGGTATCTCAGAAATACATGTTCTGATTGGTTCGGAGGCACTGTGGTGAAGACATGGAGTAGATGTGAACTAGATGATTAATTAAGAGAGCGGGAGAAGGGCAGGAAAGGGATAGTTGGCGAGAGATCGAAAATTCAAGTTTGAGCAAATAGGACGGGCAGAAGAGAAATCAAATGTGATGCTGAAATCAAATATGAATGAAAGCAAGAAAAGATGATAGAGGCAGTGAGTAAGAGATAACTATCGCAAGAGCGAGTCTTCCCTCAGTCAAAAAATCTCCCCTTTTTCGTTTTCTCACCTCAGACGATGGATAGCAACAGCGTGGACCATTAGGCTTCTGACAGATGTATGAACACACAGGCAATGTGTTTTGGGTGGATGGAGGGGAAGGCACGATGGGTGGGCCACCAGGGGGGAAATATGGAGGTGCTTTCATGGAGCCGTTTATGACAACATCTCTAATGCCTGCCGTCCCAGGACAACGGGCTCCAGAAAGCTCAGAAAGTGAGATAAACGAACGGGAGCCACAACAGAGAGGGAGGCAGAGCGCTCAGTATGAATATTGGCAAGCTGGAGGGAGATGAAGAGTGAATAAGAATAAATTAGATGGATAAGACAGAGAATAGAGGGAGAGAGGAAAGAGAGGAGTGTATTGTGTTTGTGTTAATAGAGAAAGAGGGATGGTATGAAGCCAAAAGGACAGAATAAAAGATGCATCAGCACTGTTCTCGTTTTCATCTCAGGCTCAAAATAAACAAAACCCTCTCCTCCACTTTCCACCTCAGATGACAACTTTATTATGTCAGCTTTACAACCAGAGCTCGAAAATATTATCTGAAGTTATTACAAATCCATTTCCAGTAAAACCCTGCAGACATCCTAACATCATTACCACAGTCTACATCATTAACAGCCAATGTTACCTCAACATTGACTCTGTGTGCTCTTTTATATTAATCTAAAAGCTTCTGTACATACATCAAATATACAAAATATTACGGAATTTGATCTGGAACTAATAAAAGACGTGTGTTTGTGTACGCCAACGATTACTGCCACAGAGACCTGGTAGACAAGACAGCAGCTTGTGTGCAACTGTAATGCAATTTCTAGGATAACAGCCAGCAACCCTGCCATAACAGCGATTTAAGACTGTTAGCTTGAGTCAGGACAAAGTACTAACATGCCCAGATGACCTCCTTCTCATCCACCAAGGACCAGCCCAGACTCCCCAACTGAAAATATGACTGAGTCACAGTCTGTGCTACATAAAAAGTAAGTCATCACGCAGAGCAATTTCCCCAAAAGGTTGTTTTGCCTCCGTAATCAAATGCATCGCTAGTCAAATGTAAGATAAATCGTCTCATGTACATACTCACAGGATTTATACTCAATACTTTGGTTCTTGATTTTGGAGTCATTTACTGTAAAGTCAAACAGATGAGATAAAAGAAGCTGTAAATATTTCTCCTCTAATCCACTAAAAGCCTTGTTAGGGTCCCACTTTAAGAAATAAGGCCTCTACCATAAGCGGGAAGGGCCCTGCGAGGTGGTGAATGTCACACCCATTAAGTGCTCTAATGTTGACATAAACATTGTCCCTGTAAAACACTTGTCACCATTAGTAGCCTCTTTATTAAATCAGATACTACGTGTGCAGAATGTCTGACCACAAAGTTGCGTCCAGAGAGAAGGATCTGCCAGACTCGGGCGTTAATGTCCCTCCAGGAGCCTCTCAAGGTGGATCTAATCACTGCTGTGTGTGTCTGTGTGCATTTAATCAAACTCCATGTTAGTACATGTGAATGTAAACACAGCATCTATAAATAACTCAAAATATAAGAAATAATGGAGTTTGTCACAGAGAAGTACACTCCATAATTTATAATATAAATGAAATAAATACACACACTTTACATTTTTGTAATGTTTATTTCATCTAGACAATAAAGACAAAAGCACAAAGACAAAAACAATTCAGCTATATTGAAAAGCAATTTCAAAAGCCATTGTCTTCATCTTTTTATTGGAGGGAAGGCTAGTGTTGGTGTTATGTTGTGTAAGACTTTGTACAAAGGCTCTCCTCATCATCATCATCATCGACTCTGTTAAAGCCCCAGCTGAGCTGGTTGGTTATCAAGACCTGGTCGGGGTGTAAACTGGTGTAAACTGGACCGGTATCATGGTAAAAAAAAAAAGGAAGTACCTTGGTGTTAAGTGGTCAGTAAAGAGTGAAGAGTCCAGGATGCTGAGTCCGGTGGTGCTGGAGCTTTGTATGTGTGAATAGACTGCAGTCAGACGCTGCTGGATTATTAGAGCTGCTGTCAACATCTGTGTTCAGTGCATTTGACAGCGGGATGCCTGTCCCTGCTGCTGGACTGTGTCTCATTCATTTCCGTTCCATAGGTGGGACATGTCTTCCTCTGTGAGAGGAACACAGGCCCAGTTTTAGTTTAAATTTGACCATTAATCTTTATCTGTTGTCAATCAAATCACAGCTGAATGAAAGCCCTATTATTTAAACCACTTCAACAAAGTTTGTGCTTGCATTTATCGTGCAAAAATGCCAAACATTTCCTGGTTCAAGCTTCTCAAATGTGTAGCAAACTTTGGGATGTCCACTAGATTTGGAAATGAAGTTGAACAATGCTTAGCTGCACAGCATGGGTTCATAAAGACTGACCCACTGGAGTGTCTGGCAGAGATTAGGAAGTTCATATGTTTACAAAGTTTTGTATAGAGCCATAACCAGACACACATACTTCTATATTCCGTGTGTATTCACTAAGCATGATTGTGCATCTTCTCCACAGTACCTGGGCTCCATGCTGGTGAAGGAACTGAGAGGGACAGAGTCCACACAAGACGCTTGTGCCAAAATGAGGGTAAAGCACAGCCTAACACACTTTCCTTCTGCTATTGTTAGTAAATCTGCAGAATGTTAATGTTTTGTGTGTGGTATGTTTTATGTTTTATTTATGGCTTTTAGCTGTTTTTACTTATTTATTACTTTTTAGCACCTTAAAGATTGGCATTTTTAATTTCATTGTACCTGTACAATGACAATAAAGACATTCTATTTTAAAAGATCCAACTAACATTAAAATCTATTGTTGAGATCTGGGAACACAGTGACATTGCTGAAAAGAAGCTCTGAAAATAAGACCCAAGTTGTAGTGAATTGAAAATGAATGCAAGTTGCTGTACTTGTTTTCTCCAAAAAACCTTACTGGACCTTTTAAATCTGGGACACAGTCTCATACTCTGAGTGCCCTCACACTCACACTAGAACTTAAATTTAAAATATCATGATGGTGGATTAAGTGTATTGAGGGATTTATTTTTAATATCCTTGCCTGGGTGGCTCGATACCTCTCTTACCTCAAACCACCTTATCTTTTCCTCTCACTTTGTGTCGTTCTGCTGCTCTCACTCTCTTTTTCTTCCTCTCTTCTATTTCTCACTGCTGTTATCGGTCTCCTGCTATCATGTCTTTGCTTCTTGCTCGCTCACCCTTTCCATATTTTACTGTAACACTGACTCCCTCTCTCCTCTGGCCCTCAGTTCATATCTCTCACTCTCATCCTGAGCTGCTGCAGTGTGAAGATACATTTAATATTCATAAGCAAAGCTTTCTGTTCCTCTCTACTCCTCCCTCTGTCTCTATATTTATGTTGCCACATCAAAGCGCATCTTTCTTTCCTCTACTTCTCTCCTTCCTCAGTTTGACACACCTGTGCTGCACACCAAGGTCGTAATTAAGTGCAGTGAGATGCACATCATATCGTTCTGGCTTTTGTTACCGCATGAACGTGCCTTCCTTCTTTACCCGCTTGCCCCTGTTCCCAGCATCCCTCCTTTCATCCGCTCCTCCATCCTTCCGCTGTGGAGGTAGATGTGGATGTTTAAATCCCAACTTCACAGCTTCTAGCTGGGTATCTGCCAGTGAAGCCAGGCAGCGGCTGCCTTTGTCAGCTTTTCAGCACTACCTGATCTTGACAAGTCTGAAAACGCAGCAGCAACACGCTGCGAGCAGGGAGGAAAAAATCAGAACAAAGAAAAGAATCAGATATGGAAAAGGATGGCTACGAGTAGATTCGACATGGAGGAGAAAGGAGGGACGGAGTGTGATAGAAATGTGGATACTTAGAGGAGGATTTGACAAGCGATGAAAGACAAGAAGTGATACTGAGAAAGCTGGAAAGGGACTCATCTCAGGTTGATTTATTTGAATATATAAAACTTGTGGCAGGTAGAATGACAGCTTGGAGTGTGACGCTGACATCGCTGTAAATCACACGATTCTCCACAGCACCACACTGCATAATGAGTTTAAATATAGGTAATGGAGATACGTTAAAGTGCCAATATGTAATTAAAAGGAAGGAGGAGACGTATACAGTAGGAGCCTAACGTGGCTTAAAAGCTAATGGATTTACTGGATTTGCAGCGCTGCAGTTGATTGGGTTTAGAAATGTAATTCAGAAGCAGTTGTTTTTTTATGAGGCGTCTGACAACCCTTGACCTTTGGAGATGATTGGAATTGACTTCAATAATCAAGGAGGAGGTCATCAAAAGACTGTTCGATTAGCTCGTTTACCTCATGCTTTCTTTATTTGTTCCGTTTACATTTTCATAGTTTTTCTCACATGCCTCCTGTACATCCGGGGACAGCTTCCCAGACATGGATTACATCTTGTATAAAACTAAAAGGTTATTAAATTCAGTGGAGATCTCTACCAACTCAAATTAATTAATCTGGGACTAATTATATTATATTTTCAACTGTGGAGTGTTAAAAGTTCAATAAAGCAACTGATACCTGTGCCCTTTTTTGGCCATTATGTATGTATTATAATAATAATAATAGTATACCTCAAAGGTCATTGCTGCCTCTCTCCTCTTTTTTGTCTCTCCCTTTTGTTTTTTTGTGCACTCCAAGAAGTCGACAGAACAGATGAAGAAAGTGCCGACCATCGTACTCTCCGTGTCCTACAAAGGAGTGAAGTTCATAGACGCCACAAATAAGGTAACACTCCCAGCTCACTTCCTGTGACGCCTACTGTAAATAACACTTGAAAGGTCAGGCTTTTGAACATGACCATGAGTGACATTCAGAGGTGTCAGAAATGGCCAGCACCGCAGCGCTGATGTCTGCTTTCGCTGCAGCCTGACTGATTTAAAACTATATGGTGTAAAAATCAATAAGGTGTAAAAGAGGGCAGTAATCAGTATGGAACAGATGAGCTGAATGTTAAGACAAATCAATAACACACTCAGTTCATTAAATCCTTAATGGAATGTTCAGCTACTTAAAAACTTTTAATGTTATAAAAAAAAAAATTTTAAAAACGTAATTTCACACAGTTTATCATCACCGCGTTCCTTTTCAATCCAGAGTGACATTTGAGTGAAGGCCAGTGTGTGACAGCACGTCCAACTTGGACAGAAAAAGGGTTTGTAAATGTGTGACTGTATAATGAATTTGGGTCGCTGTGCCAATATTATGTGAAGGCAGTTTAGAGCATTTTAGATCTGGCTAATAATTTCACACTAAAGAGTCAATAATTCTTATCAGGTACTGATTCCTGAGATTACGTGTGAAAGACAGCAGGATCTAACCCACCTCAAGTGGGTACAAAATGTGGCACAGTGAGAAACAATTTTAAGATAATTATAAGCAGTTTGCTTGCAAAAAGGTATTTATTTAAGCCTCTGTTATGCACAAAAGCACACGCACACAGCAAGAGAACAGAATCTGCAGATAGTCAGAACATTTTGAGTTCAGTGCTCTTCCTCAGGCAGCTCTGCACAGACTCGAGTGTCTCAGACTCATGTGCTGTGTCTGTCTTCGCCAAAACAGATTGTTAGTCAGACATACCTTTCTCTTCTCTTGGCTCTGCATGGTTACAGAACACAGATGAGATCAAATGTGCTGGTACTGCCTCTAACATGGCCATCAGGCAATCATAACTCATTTTACATCGCCACTTGGCCTGCTCAGAGACATGCCCCAGTATGTTCCTGATATATAGCAAGTCCTCAGATCCTACTGTAACGTATGCACCGAATTGAGAATGAGACAAGGGTAATAAATCAATTAAGGGGATAAGGCAAACTAAAAAGGGAAATGAAAAATGGGCCGTGGCTGTACCTGGGTTCACCTCTCTGGGGCATTTTGTGAAAGTAGTAAATCTCTATTCTCTCTCTTTAGCTTATCTGCTGTCCCAGTGTACAAAAAGCAAAACTAGAGGGAGTGGATTTCTCACTCACCTTACAAAAACAATACATAGGTATATTTTATAGAATCAAAGACAAAGATATGATATCCATGTCCAGTATGACAAAATAAACATGTTTTCCTGATGTTAGCTCTCACTGAAACTTTCTTTGGGGCTGTGATGTTCTATAATTCACACAACAAAGTCTGGGTGCTCTCCAGTGACATTACCAGAGGACAAATTCCAACTCAGTGACTCCAGAAAACTCTCAAACCAATATTGTGCTATAGTGATTATGGTTTTGGGATGTGTGAAATGAGATGAATAATAAATCAGATTTGTTTTTCCATGAAGTGGCTCACTGAAGATAATCAACAATCTCTCTCTGCACCTCTTTATCTTTCTGCCTCTTTTTTTTTTCTCCCTCCCTTCCTTTTCTCTGTCTCTCTCTGCAGAACATCATAGCAGAACATGAGATTCGTAACATCTCGTGTGCGGCTCAGGATCCAGAGGATCTGTCTACATTTGCCTACATCACCAAAGACCTCAAGTCCAGTCACCACTACTGCCACGTCTTCACTGCTTTTGATGTGGTCAGTACTGACACTGTGTTTTTACAAGGAAATATCATACTCATATTACCTGTAATATCACATTGTATTCTCACGCCTGTTTGCCTTTACCCCCTTGTCAGAACCTGGCGTATGAGATCATCCTGACGCTCGGCCAGGCCTTCGAGGTGGCCTACCAGCTGGCCCTGCAGGCCAGGAAGAGCGGCCACGGATCGTCCACACTGCCTGAGAGCTTTGACAGCAAGCCCAGCAAACCTGTCCCCAAACCTCGCGTCAACATCCGCAAATCTGTAAGCATTACTACAGCCGCACTACTGTTTGAAGGGAAAATCCATCCTAAACTCAAATTCACATTTGATAACATTTCTATGAACTGGATCCTCTGCATCTTATAGCTTTTTCATGACAAACTTAAGGTTTAGATGTTCTTTCCAAAATCAATATACAGGATTGTTTATAAGGGAATAATTGTTTTAAGATGGATTTTCACTTTAACTTCTGACATCACCTTCTAACTCTTGAATTCAAATGTAGCTGTTATGTATCTGCTTCTTAACAAATCTAACCAGCATCCCATCAACTCTGTCCCATTTACACTGGAATCTGTCCACACTTTCCGTCTCTCTGCTCTGATTCGTCCCTGCTCAAATACGTTGGTTTCACCTCTCAGTTTGGTTTACTGGGATTATCCTGGAACGCTTGTGTTTAGTGTGTGCGAGAGTCTTGGCCCAGCGGACAGTGTGGCAGAGGTGTAGGTGGATATTTGATCTGTTAAGCGTCCATTCGGTGTTGTTGTCCCTGCAGTCTCTTACACACTGGGCTGATTGATGAGGCCTGTTTGCATAGGGCTCTGGGGAGGCTTGCTTGGCTCGCCTCAGTGTGTGTGTGTGTGTGTGTGTGTGTGTGAGAAGATCAAGAATCCTCATGTGGAAGACTCCTACATACTGCAGCCTTGCATGGAGAATTCATTTATTGACATTTCAGTCCATGAGCTTCTCATCAAAATGCAGTAGTGTGCAGGGGTCTCTGATGTGTCTGAGCAGAAACTGCAGTGGGTGCATAGAATCTATAGACCAGCCTGTTTAGTGTTTTTAGTGTATCTGACTCTGCTAATGAACTAAAATCATACAAAGCTAAAATATACACTTCACTGTTCAGTTTGTTAGGTTTGATAAAATCCGAGGTGATCAGGGTGTGAAGCAATTTTACTATATTTTAGCACTAAAAGTAGTATTTCAGGAAAGCTTGGTGATTATCGAGATGATTTACTGTGATATTTTTGGCCACAATCAGGATAGCATGGAAATTTGATACCCGCAAATCCCTAGCCCAAACAAATCTAAACATAGTTTTATTCAGCAGCAGGTTGCATTATGTGTAATTTTCTACCGTCTGCCCAGAATGCTAAAATGTTTGCTCGGGACGAAACCAATGTTGAAATCCAGTATTTCCACACACTGTGCTCTCCTCATTTGAAAAGTCAAATGTTCGGCCCAAAATGGCAACTCAACGTGGAAAAGTCAGTTTCAGGTACAGCCCAACACTGATACAAAACTTTTTCAATACCTTATTTTGAGAAATAAATTTAAAAATGGTCCAAAATTGGCTTCATTTATATTTTAATCAGGAGCTATCTGATCAAAGAATAAGTGAATTAGATTTTGAGTCTGATCGGAGATTTGATGCCAGCTTTCAAAACTTAAAGGTGCCCTCTGGAGTTTTCTTGTAAACAAACAAAAGTTCTGTTTACATTTGGTGTTTCTCACCAAAGCTCTAACAAACACGATGAAGACATTTCCTTCCTCGTAAAACATTTGCAAATTTTTACATTTTTTTTATATTTTTAATTGGGCATTGTTTACATCCATGTTTTTCTTGCTTGCAGTCTTCATTGTAAATTGCTACTCTTCTTTGCGTGTTACTGCCACCTACTGGCAATCGGTGGAATAGTGTGAAACCAGTGATGCTCTCTCGCTACTAGTGGTCAAAAACGCCACAGGGTCCCTTTAAGAGTTGTCTAATCTCAGTCAATACCAATTAAGTGTTGCCGTTTGATACCCAGCCTTTTGTGATATTAGATATTTGTGTCCCACATTCTATCATGAATTTGTGTGTGCGTGTCTGTGCAAACGTGCTTCATGCCTCCTCCAGCCACAGCGTCACAAAGTCTGTCTGTAAACCTGTCAACCTCCCATTAACCCCGACAGAGCTTTAAAATAGTCACGCTAACACACTCCGCGCACAATTCCCTCCTCCACCGATACGCACCAGCTGGCACAGCAGCACGTGTGTCTGAAGGGCCCCATATAGAGTTACGGTGGCTGCTATATTGGTGTGCTTCGACCAAATTTAAGTCCATTTACATACTGTGAGTCATGGAAGAAAGAGATGGTGATGGAGGAGAATCGGTGGCTCCGGAGGAATGGTCTCACTTTCTAAAGTTAGAGCGAGATGTGAGACAGTGAGGAGAGACAGAGTGAGAGAAAAGATAGAAAACGAGCACATGCAGTATTTGTGTGTCCGCTCTCTTCCTGTGTGTGTGTGTGTGTGTGGTCTTGTGCCTACAGAGATGATGGACGATGGCATGTGTACACACAATCTGCTGACTCTACGACCGTTACATTAACCATTAATTGCCTCTTTCCTCCCTGTGTTCATATGTGTGTGCGTGTGTGTGTGCGTGGTGTAGTTAATGGCTTGTGGTGTGCAGCAGGGCAAAGATACTGCAGGATTCACTTAATATTCCTGCCACCTGCCAGCCATAATCTCCATCCTGCAGCACCTCTCAAGCCCCTGTGCTTTAAAATACTGCTGCTTTGTTTCTCTGCCCACAAAGTATCTGTTTCTCCACACACTCCCATTTTGATTTTTATGTCGTGTATGTGTTACGTGAGCATATCTGCTTGTAAATCTCCCTCAACATCCACTTAACCTGCACTTTTGAGTGTGAGCGTGTCGGATATGGCTCTGTTGTCTTTGATCAGCATGTTACTGCAATCTGAGTGTAGCTTCAAAATGGGATTGAAAGACATGGCCCTTACACTGTATGACTGAGTTTTACTGTATGTTTCTTAAAAGGAGTGAAAAAGCCTCCCAGTGAAGTGACAAATAGCTTGTTTCCAAGCAGCTGGTTCATTTTCTTGGTGGTCTAGGAGCCTTTACACTTTCTTTTAAAAAAACTCAACAAGCTATCTCACCTCATTTGCAGAATTTTTCATTTCTTTGGGGAAAAACATATTTTTGAAAAAGGAGTGTCTTGTGAAGATGCTTTTGCAGAGTGAGGTTTTGTACAGTTGCCGTACCATATCATCTTGCTGGGAGTGTTTTTGCCATGCAGGAGTTGCTGTATAAATGTAGCGTAACATGGCCTACTCTTGCTTGAATTTTTTGGTATTGCAGTAATGCTGCTGTCCCACGCTGTTGCCAGAGCGATGACTTTGCTGCCATGTTGTTGCCATGGTTTTGCTTTGGTTTTGGAGTGTTGTTGCCTTTCCCTGTTGCCGTGCAGCTGCTCTGTCATCGCTTACCGCTGTGTTGTTTTCGGTGTTGGTGTTGCTGAGCAGGCCCACTTTGACCTGTGTATGACCTCTGCCCCTGTAGGTCATCATGCCCCCCTCCAGCCGCTGGTCACTGGGCCACATTTACACCCCTCACCGGCCTCCTCTCCACCCTCCTCTTCCTCCCCCTCGACTCTTCCATCTTCCTCACAAAGCTCAGTCACAGGTCCTCCACGCTTTTCCTTCTCTTATCCTTTATTTCCACATGATTTTCTTTTAGTCGAGGAGAAAGCGCCGTCTGTAAGTGCTTCCATTTTATTCTGTCGCTTTTATTCAACTGACTCTGCATCCTCGTGTGTTCTGTTTGCAGTGACTGTATGGTGTGTCTCGTTCTACAGTTACTACCTCTATCTCCATATCAACAGTTAGTAGCATCGTTATTAAAAAACAAAAAAACAGATGTGACACTTCAGCCAGTCTTGCAACGCCAACCAGTTTAATTTCTTTACAGCTAACAGAGCCGAATGCAGACCATGACTTTAGTGCGTCAGTTTTAATGTGCCCCACTGCACCGATTCAACCCCTGGATGGGGATACAATGCCTCCTTAAAGATGCACGTTTAAGATGGTAAATGTGTAAATAAGAACTATTCAAAGCAATAACTCCTAAATTAGCTGAATGTTTATTAAAACACTTCAGTTCATTAAAACCTTCATTGAATGCCTGGAATGAGCTTTTTTACACTTTGAGTGTTTTCCCCTCTGTTTCTCCCTCATCCACACCTTCATCTTGCACACAAGGCAGTTGAATTTTGCCCTACAAGAGCGTACACAGTGTGCCAATAAATGATTCAAATGTGCAGTGCAATAGACTCCCATTGCATATAGCGTGTTTTGCATCGACTTGGATAACTGAGGTTGCTGTCCTGTGAAGGTTTGCAGAGCCAAATCACACACTGGATGTCCCGGCTGCAGCATTACTTCATGTTCTTGTGTTTCGACTCTTCTGCAGAAAAACAAAAAAAGGGTGTTATATAAAATTTATTTTAAAGGCAGGCATAGTTCACTCAGTGGCTTCACGTGTGGTTGATGAATTTGAGATTGATCCTGGTGATGCTCCGAACGAGTTCTCCAAGCATGATGGTGGTGTGCTGCTGTTCTTAATCCTGTATCCCCATAACAAGATTATAAGGTCTTGCTGTGGTTGTGTGAGAGGGAGAGGATAGAGAGCTGGATTAATATTATAGTTAGTTTCCGTATTGTTGCTGTAGCAGTGTGTTAAGAGAAGATAAGAGAAACATGGCTGTTAGTGTACTGCAGAACCCTGTTTGCTCCAGAAGTAGATCTTTATTTAGATATATTTATTATTTTTGTTCATATATATATATATATATAATTAGCATTAGACAGAGTGCAAGGACAAATTTAGTCTTCTACTGTAAAAACTGCAGCTCTCACAGTCAAGTCTCCCCTCCCCCCAAATCTTCTGAAAATAAACCAATAGATTGGAGGAAAAACACCCTCAGCAACAAAACCCAGCCGCTTGATTGGTTGCCGTGGGTTATTTTTGAAAGCAATGTAGATTGTTTGGTTTCTCAGCTTTGAAGCCACAATAGCTTCACAGCGGCAGACAAGACGAGTCCACAGCTCTTTGAAAATCGAAACTGCTCGGATGTACAGGAGGTGCACTGCTGCAAATACAGCACATACCAGCAGGAGCCTGCATTTAGAAATGTATAGATGTGGAAAATTAAAAGGAATTTCTTTGTCTTTTTGTCATGCTTTTACCTTTGGTTCATGACCTCTGTTCTGCTTTCTCACCCGTATCATCTCCCCCTCACATTTGAGTTATTATTTTCCATTACATTACTTAGTAAGCAACACATCCTACATCTCATCCATTCTACCGTCTAACTGGTTTCACTGACTTTATTAGCATGAAATTCAGAAAAAAATGTCCCTACAGTGTGCAAAATGTCGATTTTCAACAGAAACAGCCGTTTGCATTCAAAATGTGTCATGATGAACTGTTTGGTTTGAAAACATGCAGCACAAAATCAATACAATGTGTAGTATTTGCAAAATCGACAATATAAAGGTCATTGAAAATAATTTGGTTCTTTTTCCTACTTCTCTCCTTTCCCACGTCTTTCTGTGTCAGATGGAGCAGCCGTCCATGGACCAGAAGGGCCACGCCAACGTGCCGTGGATTGTGGAGCCGGGTCAGGAGGCCAAGAGAGGAGTCAACACCAAGTACGAGACCACTATTTTCTAACATACACCCGCCTTGTCCACTCCTGTGTGTGTGTGCCTTTCAGAGGTTGCCCTGTACTGGGGCCCCGCCCCCGGAGCTGGGCACGAGCGACGCACGCCGCCGCGTCACCTCACCGGCTGAAAAATAAAAAACAAACATCCTGCCCCGCCCCCGTTAGCCAAGCCTGTCCACTGCATGATGACGTTTGGCGCTGCGCTCTCTCTCTCTTCTTTCTCCTTGTCTCTTCTTCTCTCTTTCGTTTCTGCTCTCCCCCTCTTTGGCCCGGGCCCCATCCTCCTGCCTGCAGGGCTGGCGCATGACCTTTGAACCCAGGGCTGTGGTGCACATCTGTCTCCACCTGTAGGGGAAATGGTCAGCTCAGTTTTTCCACTTCCTGTTTGTCGGTCAGTCAGTTGTTCTGCTTCCAGCTTCTTGTTTTGTTTTTTTTCTTCCTGTTGATGGGTGCAACCGTTTGGCTTCATCTCTCTCCTCCTTTTTTCTCCTCTGACTGCCTCCATCCCTCCCTTTTCTCTACATTTGAGCCCCTTTGTCCAACTGCCCCCCCTGGCAATTTGAATGAGATTTGTAACCAGAATACTGCTAAGCGCTGTGACAGTGTTTTAGCTGTCTGTTGAGCCCAGTGTGGGAGCTGTTGTCAAAACATGACAACTGGAGGAAAGTTCAGACTTTTTAGATGTTTTTTAATCAAAGAGGAGAGCTGGATTACAGGAGAGGTGATGTAGCACAGTCTAACTTTGACTCAAACTGGTTCATCCAGCAGGCTACTAGAATGTATTTCAACTTTTTAATTCTTTCTATCAGATTATTTTTTGGAAAATACTAACAAATTTGTGAATTTCTTTGACAAACAACTTTTAACTTGACCTGTGACACAGGAAGAAGTAGGTGTTTTTTGTTCAGCACATGTGTGTGTATATGTTCAGAATTATTTTAACCACATGGATTTTTCCCTGGCCGTAAACCATAATCTTGTATGTAAAAGGTTTAGCATGTGGCTTGTGAGACGCATGGTGGCCATTTTGGATTTGCTGAGCAGGGGGACCGGTGGAGAGGCGGGGTGTGAGGGCTCTCTCGATAAGTGATGTCATCTCATTTGCAGGGCAGTGCCGGACGCTCATGTCTATTACTGTGGAATGCAAAGAATGTAGCCAGCCCTAAACACGGACCTTGTCACACACACAATGCAAAATGGACTACAAAGGACCCTCTTGCTCACTTTTCAAAGGACTACAAACATGGACGCTACTCCAGTGTTTAAGGTTGACTACAAAATTTTAACATCCTTCATCCACATTATGCTTGACACAGTAAACATATGACAAACACTTCTGCACACACACACTAACAGGACTGCTCTGAATGTACACTTATTTGAAAGCAGCCTCAACTACAGCAGGATCTGTTTTATGCGCCCAGCTGGGAGGCATGCCCTGTGAACTTTTGGGCGGTCACAGGGTCTCCATGGAGACTGTGAGTATGGTTACAGGGCATCTGTTGGTAAAAGACAATGGGCTCGCTAAAGGCACCACTGGGCATGTGTCAGTGTTGAAATGGGTTTGAGGACGTCTGGCTGGCTCTTTTGTTTTTTTTTTAATTTTTTTTAAAGTCAGAAAATAATACCGAGATATATGCACAAGCGTGTAAATGTGATTGGACTAGCCGCAACACGCTCAAGATGCAACAGGTGTGTCTCCTCGTAACGGATGATGAACCTATGTGAACAAAACAGCATCTAGCGTTTAAAAAGAAAGTATTCTATTCGTATTGCCCGACATTTTAATGTTTAATATGAGAGTATTATATTACCATGATGATTATGATTATTCTTGTGCAATTCTTGTCTACTGTTGTCTTAATGTTACATTATTTTTCTATGATGAGATGAAAACCTTGGGCTTGAGTATGATGGCCATCCTTTAAAAAAAATCTGAAACTAGATGATCATGATGTACACAGAGTGAATGTTGCAGGTGGCTAGCTAACTTTTGTCAGGTCAAACCCTCCGTCATTTCTCATGGGGCTCTACTCTTATCTAGCAGATGTACTATTTTAAACGCAGTATTACTGTATTATTTGGATGAGACATTGTCCAATTATAAAATGTACATAGATATTTTGCCAACTCATTGTTCATACATGTAATGTAAAAGAGAAAAGAATAAAGGATTTGCAGTACGTGGCACTGGAAACAAGGTACCAAAATAAAGGTTGGAAATGAAAAAGTGGTAGATTGTAGAGATTGTATTTTGAGTGAAAACTGAAATGGGTTACTTGGTGACATCACTGCTGACCAACTTATGTACATAGGCTTGGGCTTCCAGCACACTGATTTTTGTAAGTTTGGCCATTATTTATATCCCTGTAAAGCACATGGAATAAAATATGACTTGTAAAACCATCATTTATCCTTGGGATGAAGTTGTCATCAGTTATTTCCTTTTTCTCACCAGCTACGTTAAAATGTTTCACTACCATCTTTTAGGTGTTTAATTACAGTTTATGGCATCTTGTTTTAGCCACCATGTTTATCAGTTATGATAAAATTGTACTTGTCGAAGTAATTGCACAAATCTGGGAACACGACAACTTGAGTACAAAGGGGGCAAGGAAACATGAACAGTCAGACAGGTTGTAAACAAGCCAAGAGTTTAGCCACATTATCTAAAACCACTTTATTTGGAGGTGAAACTGGGTACACGCACATTTACAACAAGTACAGTAGATCAAGGTTGGACCAGGAAGTCTGTCTGGAAACTGTGATGGGTGTTTATAACCGTCTGATGCTCATTTTTCTTGCCACCGTCGCACTTCTTTATAGCGATTTCACTGCATTCCCACATCTCAGCAATTAACTTGATGTGCAAAATCATATTACCAATAAAATGGCCATTAATCTGCATCTTTTGAATAGTGTTTGATCGTCAATGTTTTCTTAAACGGCTGCATTTATGTAACTTATAGATAATTCTATAAAATCTCATGTCTACAAGCCAAAGAATAATGATTGTCCAAGCCATCTAATATCAAACTAACCTTACATACAATAGTAGTCAGTGTCGCATACCTCATATTGGATTTAGTACCAGGCTGGGATGGCAGTGACTTCAGAGTTCCTCGCTCCTCCAGTCCCAGCACCTTAACACAGACAGAGACAGGACGGTTATTCATCTTCTGCAGAATTCAAATCATTAAGAATCCAACATAAAGAATTGTTTGTATACTAACTGATAAACTAAGAAGTTGTATGTATTGACTATGGGGGATTTCTTGCTGGATGAAGGCGAAACTTTAATTAATAGATTAATTCTTGCAATTAGGGAGGGCTTTCAGATAGTTTTTTGGCATTCAGCCTGGTTAATAAATCAGTAGGATATTGACCTCATTCTCCCTCCATTGAAGTTGTTTTCTGTCAGGTGGGGAGTTCCCTCACATTGAACTCGTGGGAGTGATTCACACCTTCAGGTTGTGAAAGTCATTAGTGACGCACAAACTGACAACTAAACTCTTGTGAAACCTTTGGAGAAAAGATGTTGCGATTGGCATTATCAGTGGCTGAGAATTAAGAGCCTCCATCCCACATTTAGTCCCACTTCATTAGGTAATAACATTTTCAGAGCGGACAAGTTTCTGCCTTAGCACACGGTCACACCAGGACATGACACAAGAAAATAGGTGGTGAAACTTGTGGTGACGCAGTGGCTACCATTAGTTGTGGCAAATTGGATATGAATAGGAATGCTGGTGTTGCTTCCACATCAGCAGAGCACGGTTATATACAATTGGATGGTGCAATACAGATAATACGTTAGATGTCTGCACTTTGGATTCTGAAAGCTGAACAACGCCATTCAGTTCTTATCGGCCTTGATAAGCAAATCCACTGATCACAGCCGTTCCACTGTAATTAACCGATTAATTCTGATCCAAAGTTTTGCTGTTATAATGCTAATGTCACCAAGCCTTGGGGAACTCTACACATGACCGGCGGTATGTTTACATCTCCAACGAGTGCCAGGTAGCTGGCAAGCACAGGGACATTTGAACACCAAAACATAAACGTAAAAACCTGATGATCAAGAAGGGTTTGGGCCAGGAAATTAGCACCAGCCACCAGCCAAATGCTGGAAAAATATGAAAGTGGCTGGTAGATTTCCGACAAAATAATGATTTATTACTGAGCGACTGGTGAATTTGAACATTTATCCGTCAGTGGCTGGTAAAAAGTTGATTTCCCACCCTGGTTTGGGCACCATTCATCACTAGGTGCTTAAAGACAACAGCAGTCATCTCATTGGTTGCACACTGAAAGGTCACATGGTTAAAAACAACGTTAAAACTGACTGAACATTGAACGCAGCAGCAAGGTATAAAATCCGAGCCATGCACAACACCCGAGGTCGGCTCAGCACCTTGGGCTTCTTCACAGGAAAACGACGACTTGCGCTCACGCCACAACTGGACTTACAATTGATATTCATGTAGCTCTCCCTGTCATCTGGTCACTGCCAAATAACTGCTTAAAACTGCTTAACAGTGATGATCAGATGAATGGTAAAAACGCTTCAAGACTCCAGTTTGTGACTAACCACTGCTAGACATCAGAATTCAGACAGCTCGGGAGAACATCGAGAGGTCTGCAGCGGGTCAGCGGTTAGCTGCCTTCTCATCAACTCAGTCAACTACCTCCACTGGCCTCCGCACACCCCGACTGACACTGATACTTGCGGTAATGATAGACCAGGCTGTAGTGTTTCCATGGTGACCACGTCCCCTCACACTGTTTGACCCATAAGCCTCTATGTAATGTTGAAAAAGCACATACATTGACACAGCCATGATAAATAGGCAGTGAACCATCACAGCAGCCATTTATTGACCAAAGGGACTTTGCCATGCTGATGTAGAAGCAGAGATACATTTCTAAAATTATATTAAAATGAATGTTTCCTTATTATACTGACTTTTCAGCTGATTAAGCATGTTTCACCTGCATTTTTCTGGATGGGAGGCAGATAGATTGTGACAATGTGGCTGAGACCCTCGGCCAGATTTAAGCTTTTTGCACATCATTTCAGATGGATTCTGCGGCTAAAGAGAAGCCACCCTGGAAGCACACAGCAAGTCATCTTAGATGCAGCTTCCATCACATCTCTTTCCTTTAAAGCTTAGCAATGAGGGATTTCATGAAAGAAACATGAAGAGGCTGGCAGGGCTTGGGAGCTGGAGACAGAAAATAAACCCAACACTGTTCACTGTTATAACTTTGAAAGGATCTACAGTGGCAAGAGGCAAAGGTAAGTGTATCTCAGGTAAACAAGGACTCTTTATGTCAAATCATGTACATTTAGAATTTCAGTAGCATCACATACAGCCAGTTCTCTTAAAAAACTGTAACCTACATTAGTTTGATGTTGTTGTGTATGATATACACTGATATCTATAAAGGCAGGATTGGGTTCAGATAGTCAATTCCAAAATGTCCAGATTTGCTGAGCTCCGATGAAAATTAATCTCATTGTCTCCTGGTTCTTTGGAGTAAAAAGCAATATGCAAAACACTCAGGTAGAGCTGAAATCGATTAGTTGAAAGAAAATGAATGGCCATTTTAACAATCAATTAATTGTTTAAGACATTTATCAAGCAAAAATGTCAAATTTTCTCTGGTTGCAGCTTCTTAAATGTAAGAATGAGAGAATATCTGGATTTTGGACAGTTCCTTAATTTCAAGATATGAAATTTGATGACTTCAACTTGGGTTCTAGGAAAATATGAAGGGGATTCTTTTTTTTACTGTTTTCTGATGTCTTATAGACCAAACGAATAATCAATAATTGAGAACATAATCTGCACATTGACTGATTGTGAAAATAATCGTTAGTTGCAGCCCTACATGTGTCACATACATATTTAATCAAAATTTCATATCCTCTGCTGCTCATCTCATATTCAGGTCGCAGATACAGGTTGTGAATATTAATTAGGCTGCCAGTAAAATCTGTTTCTGCCTATAGAATCTGAATATTTGAGTTTTAGTTAGTTATAATTTCTTAAATTGCCTGCAAATGCTAAAAGCTAAACCTAATTTGATTTGATAAGAGATTTTAATAAATGCTAAAGGTTCATGCTGGATCAAATATACAGTTAACTACAATATGTTCCACAAATATATACTGTATATAAAGAGTTTACTCTCCACTATAACCCTGGTGTTATTGCAAGATTAACACCACTGGTAGTTCTTTTACACAGCACCATCTTTTACCAAGCCTTATAAAAACTGAATAAAAAATAAAAAATGTGTGGAAGTGAGGATGAGCGTCTGTGGTTGAGTGTCTATTAAACTACAGTGGACAGACATTTACAGTGGGCCTCTGAAAGGCTGAACAAGCATTTGTCGTGAGCCATAAACCGCTGAATGAAAAGGCTCACAATCTACAGTTCCAATCTGCAGCCAATAGATGCGGCCGCTGGGCTGTTTCCTGAGATTGGAGGAGAAAGGGCCGGGGCTGCAGCACATTGCCAAAGATTTACTGCCAATCTGCAATTTGGTGCATTCTGTTGAAAACTGACAAAACATTTTATTGTTTGTAAAGAGCAGACCACTGTGGGATGAGGGTGGGAGGTAATTCAAGACATTATTTCTGCGAGATTAGACCAGGAGGAGTGGAGAGAGGTGCAGCGGCTGCCGTATTTAGGTTTCCCAAAGCTCCAACAGCTCGATTTTATTTCTGCTTGCTGGCAGAGGTGGAGGCACAGGACTTAACTGAGCGCAAAGAGGGACAATGAGGAAAGAATAATGAAGGAAGACGGGAACACACGGACGAGACACTGAACAGAAAATGACTGATAATGGCAAGATGATTTGTTTGTTAACAGACACTAATGTCTTATATCTATGCTGTCTGCAGTGAAGTGTAAGACAGGAAGAGTACGTGCTTTGTTTCACCGTCTGTGTCAGACTGTGGGAGAGGGCCAAAGTTCCAGATGGTGTGTACTGCCCACGGCTACCGGCTAAATGAGACGACTATGTGAAAACTGCTAATGTAACAATCACAATAATATATGGCATCCATTCAATGGGGACAGCTTAGATCGATTCAGATCCTGTGTAAACACTAAAATCCACATTGATATGCCTCTAATACACATGCAGGGCCAAGAAATGGAAGGAGGAGGATCTGCATTGAGAAGCAATTTTACATTTTTTCTGCATTTGGTAAATGACAGGCTGAACTTTTTTTTTTTTTGCACCAGGCAGATGTGGTACAACAGCACTTACATTATCATAATGTACTGAAATAGTCCAACATGGAACCGACTTGCTGGAAAGTGGGTGATAGAGGAATAAACTGCCTCTGCAAAAGACTTTAACAAAAGCCAAGCAAACACACATAGATACACACTCTGCTGGGCTTGGCTCGCGATGGGCAACCTGATAAAGTTGGACACAGTGAGGAGAGTTGGCCAAATAATAAAAAGGCTGTCTCTCTCTCTCTCTCTCTCTCTCTTATATACCGGAGCATTCACAGTAGACTCTGGCAGACTTTATCTCTGTAGGGTACAAAGAAACAACTTGGACAAAACAATCCTGCACTGTCCTCCAAAAGAAACGTTCACAAACACACTCGCCAAGTGCTGCCGCCTCGGTTTTTTTTTTAGTGAGGGAGAGGCCGGATCAGTCTGGAAAACACGTTTTCATCCCGGTGCTACAGTTACATTGCTTGACAACGTACTGCACTGACAACCAAACACATCACAGAAACAAAACGATTTCTAACCAGTCATTTAGGAGCAGACAGCACACTTTCCAAAAATAGACACAGAAGGGTTGGTTGAGTTGACACACCACATGTTATCGTTTTGGTATCGAAAGTCTGATAGAAAGATAGGAGAGATGAGCGCAGGCCTGTGGTGAATAAACAAAGTATCAAGATTAACAATTACTTTCAGTATCGATTAATCTGCTTTTTCAATATAATGTCAGAAAACAGCGAAAATTGGAATTTCACAGAGCTCAAGATGATGTTCATCTACATGTGTGTGTATGTATCATCTACGTAAATCATAAAAGCAGCTAATGCTCACACTTGAGAAGCTGCAACCAGTGAATGTTTGGCATTTTTGCTGCAAAAATGACTGAAACAATTAATCAAAATTAGAAGCAGGTTAATTTTCTTTGACCAATAGTTTTAGCTCTAAACAAGATGTCGGTGGTGTGATGAAACTTTAAGCCTCGTTTGGCCACAAAGTGGATGAGACAGTCCCAAACGGGGGTAGAATAACTTTACATAGAGCCCAACACGAAATAACAAACGTTTCCTGTAACTAAGCTGAAGCATCTAATAAAGCACGCAGAGTGCAAGTGCACAGTCTCAAACACCCAGCAATTAGACCCATCCCCTGGAACAAGCAGCGAGGCTCAGAGAAACAACTCAGCAACAAACCGTAACAATTCCCGTTATGAAAGGCACCGTCGAAAATGAGGTATTTTAAATGATGAATGTAACTGACCTACGATATAAGCTCCCTGTGTGTAAACATTTCACATTGTAGATCGGTAAGGTAAAGATAAAGTCTACTTTTATGATGCCTATAATGTTTAATTTGTTGACAGTCATAGAGGTGTTAATTAAATCATGTGTTTTAGCACTGAGGTCATGGTTAGTGGTGTAGTATTTAAATAGGGAGTACAAAATAATTGGAAACATCTCTGAGTGTAATGTAGAGTTCAACACCACCTTTAACTATGACCTCAGTATAAACATATCATTGAACTGACACTTCCCATAACGTCAACAAAACCTGAACATTATAGACTTGGTAAAAGGTAGAAATGATGACAGAGCCGTTGTATTGAACTGCAACAGATTGTACAGGTGAACCTAATAAAGTGGTCACTGAGTGTACATTGATAGATTAATATGAAAAAAATTATAATAAATCTTTTTGCCATGTCGCCCAGCCCTACTCTGCACCGACTACCACTGTGGGTGCAGCTATGACTCGAGGGTTTATATAACAACAACAACACCCGGCACTCCGGGCCTGCTACCAAGGAGAATTGGTCAAAATAGAGTTGGAACGCGGCCCGAGATTGGTGGTGGTGGAGATAGAAAATGACCTCAGATGTGTGTCAACTTTGTATTCACTGAATTTGCACATTTGAATAGAAAGCCTGCATCAAACTGAATTTAAATCTGTGTTTGCTTGAGCCCGCACAGAGTGCCAAATGGGCAGAGGATAAGCATGTAGGTTAAGTGCTACAGCAAAATGAGATTTGACAGCGCAGCAAAAGGATCAGAGGAAGTATTTTACATAACGACAATTTGCTGCATTTTGTGCTGCTGAATGCAGAGCGGAAACGTTTCTTGTAAGGTAGGTGGTGTTAAAGCATGTGGGAGAGCTGCACGTTGATCTACCCTGGAGAACACAAAAACTCCAACTGGCATGACTGCGATAAGAGCTGACGGGCTCTCGCTTATGTCCTGGCCGGCATATCTGAGCCGAGTTTGACGTCTGCTCCCAAAACACCTAAAGCTGAGACGACGCTGCGGGCTCATAGCAAGCCGTCTCCCAGCAGTCAACCGGCATGACAGCGGTGAAGCCAAGCAGTCACATAAAGCTGCTTATGTCACCTTTCCAGTACACAAGAACCAGCAGAGCTGAGGTCACAAACTCATCTTTTAGGCAATGAAGAATTAAGAAAAACGTGAGATCAGGTGTTGATACCAGGAAGAGTAGAAGATCAAGCTGCACTAAGAAAGAGGAAAAATATGAATAATCACAAAGTGGAGCTGCAATAGAGAAGAGCATCATGCTAATGCTTTTTATTTGTTTGTTTACTTATCTATTTGTTTATTAAGTTGTTTTATCCTGAATTAAAAAACCTAAAACGGATATGGGCTCTGCAAATGAGCTTCAGCATCTGTTACATTTCTTTTTCATATGCAACATATATATATCAAATATTTTACCATTACAGGGGGCCTTCAGGGAATGGTTTTGACGTTTTGGGAAAAAATGCTTGTGTACTTCCTTGCCGATAGATAACATGTTTGCATGTTAAGTACGCAGCTCGAGCCTGGAGGTGATTAGCTTAGCTTAGCATAAAGACTGGAAGCGGGGGGGAAAACAGCTCTAAAACTCACTACTGAATATCTTTGTTTAATCTGCACACAAACAAACGTTTTTTAAAAAGACAGTTTGTGGTTTTGTGAGTCTTGTCATCGCTGTGAGGAGACGTTGCACAGAAGTACCTGTTTTATATTTTTACATTTCTGTTTAAGTACAGATTAAACAAACGAAATACAACCGTGTTCATTAGCAGAGTGTGGTGATCATCTCATCCTGAATAAGCTCATTTCCCAAAAACGTTCCTTTAAGACTAAATCAAATCAAGCAGGGGTTCAAGGGTTCTTGACATTAAATCATTAAAAATACTTCCTGCCTTATTTCCAGCTAAAATGCAACGGAGATTTGCTTCAAGCACTCGCTGATTTGCTTGATTGTAGGTTTAGTAAAAGGTAATCAGCCACTGATTACACCACTAACAGGTACAATCTCTATAGAGCTCAGGCAGGCCACACAGCGAGTTGTCCACAGTAAGTGCCTACTGTAAATTCAAACTCACTGACACATTAAGACGCTCTATTTAATGAGCATCTGTCTAGTTTGCTTGAATAGGCAGAGGGGAGACATTAAGCCATATTAAGCGATCTGTTGTCATAAATGGTTAAATCTTGTGACAAGAGTGAAAAACCATCAGACTTTCATCCCATCTCAATCCTCCAAGACAAAACCAGCACGAGGTCTCGTTGCTGTGTGCATGCTGCTGTTTTTAGCAGTGCTACAAATGAGTGAACAAATGTTTTCCAAAGAAGCACATGAAAGATAAGCAGATAAACTGCACAAACGCACAGACACAGAAGCTTCCTGAGGCTAGACAGACTACAAGCCCACACGGCTCATCGGCCCGCTGTAGTCACTCTGCTCCAGATCTGTCTGCCTTCATTTGAGCTCAGCAGCAGCAGCACTAATTGTTTGGGACAACCAATGTTTAATGCTAAATGGTGCAAGAGCGCTGGCACAAGTAAATATAATAAAGACTTGTTGCTTGGTCAAAGTGAAAGGTAGCAGAGACAAGCTTGAGGACCAGTAGACTGCTTTTGTAAAGGTTATATAAAGTGATTTATTTGGGATTTGTGACAAACAAACATTCTGATGGTTTTCATTCCCTGCTAGTGTAATTATTTTCTGATTGATGGTTTTTGCTTCCTTTATTTTGGTTATCCTATTTGATGCAAGTGAAGCTGGGTATCAAACCACAATACTTTTATTGGTACCAACCAAAATGGGTCACATACCCCAAGTAGTGAAAAGGGTCGAGTGCCGAAAACTGAGATGTCTGGTCAGATTCATTATCTTGTTTACTTATTCTTTGATCAGACAGTTCCTGATTTGAAATAAAAATGTTGCCAATTTGTGACCATTATATTTAGGTGAAGATCTTGTACACTTGCTTGTGTTTGGAGGGCTGCAACTAACGATTATTTTCATTCTCGTTTAATCAATTAATCGTTTGCTCTATAAAACATCAGAAAACAGTGAAAAATGCCCGTAACAATATGCTAAAGCACAAGGTGACGTCATTAAATGTCTTGATTTGTTCAACCAACCATCCAGAATCCATCCAGAATCCATCCAAAAATCTTCAATTTACTATGATGTAAGACCAAGAAAGGCAGCAAATTCTCATATTTGAAAACCTGAAACCAGCTAATTTTTGGCAGTTTTGCTTGAAAAATGACGATTAATCGATTATCCAAATATTCGCAGATTCATTTTCTTTCTATCGACTTATCGTTGCAGCTCTAGTTTACACAATAATTTTAAATTTATGAACTTTGGCTTGTTGTAAGATGAAAGAGGGTTTAGTAGAAGAAAATGTTTATATTTGTCAAAATAAGTTATCGAAAAAAGCACTGTTCGGGTATTGTATCCACTTGATTAAAAAAAAAAAAAAAGGCTACCCAGCCTTCGATGTGAGTGATTATACACAAAAATACCTAAATACCTTCAACTCACTGATGTGGGCTCATATGTAACAATAAATCCTGTAAGGAGGTCACTCAATAAATATAGTAGACTGGACACGCAAGACAAAAGCAGCACCAACACTTGATACCATGAAAACAAGACGTGTGCAGTGCTGTGAGGCGCAGAGAGACTCTTTAGGCCCAAAACAATATGAGACGACATTAAAGACATGAGTGCAAATCTGCCCCACAACGAAACAACCTCAAGCAGCAGCTCCCCCCAAAGCTGTAAAGCAAATAAACTAGACTCTGGCCTACAACACCACCAACTCTTTGTCAACAAGTGAGATGCCACAGAAAGAAAATGGCCCCTTCTTTAACTCTTAAACACATATCACATTGTTATTAAATTAAGCCCAAAAGCCCCTTGTATGGCTCAAACTATTTAACCATAAAAGTTCTCCATTTGGCCTCATTTTGTGTAACTGGTACTCTAAATGAACGCTGACATAAGTATGAAGAAGTTTGTTCATGTCACAGTAACATGATGCAGCAGTTTGTTTGATATTGGTGCGTTGTGATGACTGTAACCAGTGGTGGAATGTAACAGTACAATTACTCAAGTACTGTACTTAAGTACTTCAGTATTTCCATTTTATGCAACTTTATACTTCTACTCCACTACATCTCAGAGGGAAATATATTTTACTCCACTACATTTGTCTGACAGATTTAGTTACCAGTTCTTTTCAGATAACAAATTTTTCATACACTTTCTGTCCAGTGAAAAGCATGCATCTCCAAATTTGGTGATTTTGAACTTGAATTTTTCTGATAAAGGACCACTTAATTCTTCAGTTTATGTGCTGAGAAAATTCTCCTACTGCTTACGATAAATAAACTATAAACTTGAGTAGCTGGAAAATGCATCGTCACAAACGTTAATCAAGTGCAGGCCTAGTATTTCAAAATAATTACAATCTGTGTTACATACAGGGTTTGTACAGCTTATTAAGAGTAAAATTCAAGCCTTTAATTGTTACTAGAAATGCCAGGAGACAACAAACAAATATGACAACGGGATTGTTTCCTTTTAAATATTAAAAGATTTTTGGTTTACGAGTGATTGAGTAGTTGAAACACCAGATTATGTTGAAAATCAAGCATTTTTTAAGGAGTTTATTCGAATATATACTACATATTTCTAACCTTGAAAACAGTTAAACAGTTAAAATTAAGCATTTCCCAAACTTTCAAGACTTTGTACGAACCCTGTAAGTAAATAACAGAATAAGTAAAGGAATATTTGGCAAAATACATGCATTTAGGGGTCAGTTTAATTTTTGAGACTTGAGAGATTTGTTGTGTTTCAAATGACTCAATGTGACCCGTCACTTGGTCATCCTCTGACATTCTTCTGATAATAACTGCAGCCTCTGGAGACTTAAAGATCATCTGCTTTCAGAAAGCTCTTTATGTAACTATATGATGGAGAAGTTAAAGAGCTCAGATTTTATATTTAAGTGCAGTTTTGTTCAGGTCTCCCTAAGAAGACACATAAGCTGTAAAACATTAGGAATTGCATCTTGGGACCTTATAATCTGATCAGTACACAATATGCATGATGTCCCAGCCATAATGCTGGTAAGATAAAACTGACTGTCACTACACTCAGCCTTAAGAGGCTTTTAAAACTGCTGCTGAACTTCAGGTGGCCTGCACTTTCCGTCCTGCCACGAATCTTGTTCACGGGTACAAAAACAGATTAAAGCATAAAGCTCTGTCTGGAGTAGCTTGTGTGTGTGTGTGTGTGTGTGTGTGTGTGTGTGTTTGGGTATTTATCTGTAGGAAGCAGCACCTTGCTTCATCCTAAAAACTGCTGCTGTGACGGTTTGGATGATTCCAGCCTCTTAATTCTTGAACGCATCGGGGCTGAAACACACAGATGAGTGACAGAGTGTGTGTGATTGAAGAGGCAGCAGGGATACAATGGGGACAAATGAGTTGTCAAGCAAGACAGTTTGATTGTCTGCTTCAAAAGCGTGTTGTATAATGTGTGACTGCAGGGTGGCCAAGTGGTTCCAGAAACTGTTTTGTAAGCAGACGTTTTCCCTGCAAACAGCCAGTTTATGCAAACACCTCAACAGGCTGGTTGAAGTGCCTCTGAGCAAGACAGTGAAGTTTTTTCTCTGGATAAGTGGAAGCTAACTGTCTACTTAATGCTGCTTTCATCCAACACTCACAGCAAACTACAGGCTTTAATGGGACTGAAAACACAAAACAAAATGAGACAAATTGAATATGAATAAGCAGCAGTCATGTTGGGAAGTCCTGTTGATAGATACAAATTAAAAAATTAATGACAACCTTGGATATTTCTTTCACTACTGTATTTTTGTTTTAGCAAGGCAGTTCTTCCTACAGAGAGAGGGAACATGGATGAGGAACTCTAAATACTGCTAAAATGTTTAACTAGTGATCATGGAAAAATTATTTTGTGCTGAAAATAAAGCTGTTAAAAAATACTCAATATTACCGATGTTTCTTTAACCATCACCTTAGCTAGAATTATGAGAAATACTACAATATTCATGGCAAGGGATGGCTGCAACTAACAATTATTTTTCATTATTGATTAATCGTTTAGTATATGAAATGTCAGAAAATAACAAAAAATGCACATCACAATTCCCTAAAGCCCAAGGTGACGTCTTTAAATTGCTTGTTTTGTCCAAACTGCGGTCCAAAGCCTAAAGTGCATGATCACAAAATCATTGTTTTGCACACTGACAGAAATAAGTGTCCTTATGCCCTACATTTATGAAATAATTATATGGTGTCCACAATGAGACCAGCACCAGAGAAATAATGTGGCCTTCCCTAAAATCCAGCTGATTCTTATCGTTTCATATTATCTTTACAAGTGAAAAAAAAATCTGCAACTTTTGAGTTACATTAATTCCTCCCTTCTAGATAATCAGTGTCAATAACATTTCTAAAAAGAGTCAAATTAAATGATAATTTTGGTAAAATTACCCCATACACAACGGCAGAACTCTAAATTGTTTAAATTAAAAATAATTTAAGGGGTCAATACGCCTTTTTCACTTACTTAATAACACTAAAAATGTCTCCGTTCTATTCAAGTGTCCCAGTGTGACAGTGAGCAAGCATGCACAACACCAGGACCCTGAAACTGAGGAAGCTAAATGGAATTCAGCCATCATTCATTATTATTTACACATGGGCTTTTCCTACTGTGACATATCACGATGCTTACAGTCTATATATGAGCCTGAATGTTACAATGAATGTCGTCCTACGGCGCGGTAGACTCTGCCTCTCTTTAATTCATTGACGCCTTCCAGCTGGACAGATGAAGAAGAGGTAAGACCCCCGCCCTTCTTCCTGTTGTGTGTCAGTGTGGTGGGGGAGTGCTGCTGGTCTGGCTAGGTGAGCTACTGGATGAGGTGAGGCACAGGTGACCACAGCATCTGCTCTTCCTAGGCCCCGTTCCATTTCAATTTCCACTTCATTCCTCTGTCTCGCATCCTGACTTGTTTACAGAAATAACTAGAGTCTACATTTTTGACTCAGTCCAGCTCTGTGCGACGCAGCCATGGCTGCGCTTCCTAAAATCAGCCCAAACCATCTGGGCAGATGGGTGAGGGAAGGTGAGGCAGCTAAGGAGGAATGGGAAGCGGCCCAACGTGGAACGAGTTCTGGCTCGCAGCCCTCTGGCTCCACAAGGGAAAGCAATAAAGGTGGAGTGCAGCTGAGCCAACAGCTGACAGGAACAGGAACTAATGTTTGGCCAAGGTCACACACACACACACACACACACACGGGGAGAGGATGTAACAGCAAAACAGGGTCAAAAGACACAAGGGAATGATAATGTGGCGACCCAATACTCAAGGGGTATCAGGGATCTAATGTTCAGAGAACAGAAGGACAACACGTGTGTGTGTGTGTGTGTGTGTGTGTGTGTGTGTGTGTGTGTGTGTGTGTGTGTGTGTGTGTGAGGGCTGGCAACTAAGAGAGCCCTGTAATCAGTGTGGCTGCTACTGTTGGCAGGCGTCACCAGGTAGAGATCACACTCACTCTCTCTCTCTCTCACCCACACACACACACACACACACGGTAGATAAGGCCTTTGTCAGGGTGCCTGGTTCATTCACTTTCCTCTCTTGCCAAACTTAGCAACTGCTCATTAAAATGTGTTCCTTATTTCTTAATACATTTATCAATACACATTCTTTTATATACAAATTAGTGCTGAAAAGATTAGTTGTAGAAACTTATAAATCTGCGGGGCAGATATATTGGCTGATAATCCGCATCTGCTGACAAGCAAAATAGAAATTGCAGTACAAAAATGCCAAGTTATTCCTTGTACATATCCAGGTCACAATTCTTTTATAAACAAATTTAAGGAAGTTAAGAAAAATGTGTTTACGTACAAAAATGAATAATAGCTGATATATAATTAATAGCGCTGCAACGATTGGTCGATTAATAAATTAGTCAATCGACAGAAGTAATCGAAAACATTTTGCTAATCATGTTAGTTAATCTAGTTTCTAGTTTTCTCAAATTTGAGGATTGAATGCTCTTCAGATTTTATCAAATCTTTGCATTTTGGACTGCTGGTTTAATAAAACAAGCAATTTTATTGGGCTGTCAGAAATTAGAACGGGCATTTTTTACTATTTTCTGACATTTTATGGACAAAACAATTAATTAATTAATTGAGGAAATAACTGGCAGACTAATCGATTATAAAAATAATCCTTTTCTAAAACAATTGTTATTTGTAGCCATATTACACCACAAACATTCCTTTAAACGCTACCAAACACAGAGTCACACAGCACTGACACTCAGACATGCCTCACACCTCTCTCTCCTGACGATGTACATGTGTGATTCACCGTCCCTCACTTTTTCATAGTGTGCATGTGTGTGTCGGTGTGTTTGGCTGGCTACCTGAAAATCTGCATGCACAATTTTGCACATCGCATATATGGCCACGAGCTTTAAAAATAGCACGCAGTGAAAAATTAATGAGAAGAAAGGGGGAGAGCAGAGAGAGAGAATGAAAACAAAATTAAAGTCTTAGACAGCAGACGGAAAGCTGGAGGGGAGCTTAGTTCTTTTGAAAGAGAACCTTTTTAAATCTCCTGGGAGTCTACATGCGACTGCAGACCTCTCACTGGGAAACTAGAAAGGTTTAAATATCAGCCTCGAATTAGCCTACACCCCCTAAACAGATACTGCTGCTAAATCAGGCTAATTAGGCTAGTAGGCCTCTGAACTTTACATTTCAAATGACTTTTTAAAGCAGATGCTCTTATCCAGGGTGCTATTTGCAATCTGAATATCCAAAACAATCTCCTGATTTTATCTTTTTACTATGACTTTGTATTTGCTTTTTTCATCAAAACAATTTCACATTATTAAATTAGCAAGGGCTCAGCGTCCTTCGTCTGCCTTCACTCTGAGGACAAAATCCATTAAGTCTAAATCAAAATAATTGTTAAACCAAAGGACACAGTGAAACACTTTTGGGAGATTTTTGCTGCCACTCTCGAGTGCAGCAGCAGAATATTTTTTAACTCCTAAAACATTAAAAGGCAGACAATATTCAGCAGTTCAAAGGACAAAGCCTCAGCTCCCTTTCACTCCAGGTCATGTCACAGCGAATTAGTGCTTACAGTATGACAGACATCAGAGACTGTGGGAAGGAAATCCTGGCCCAGCTGCAACCGAGAGGGGAAGGTGGTGTCAGAAGTGTGTAAACACTCAGACAGCTAGATAGCTGTAATTACTTCAGCGGCAGACAAAGATTAATTAAGCAGGAGAGAGCAGAGAGAGAATTAATGAGGTTAGTGCACACCTCAACCAGACTTTAAAAAACGTCCCACCATTCCTGTGGAGACTGCGGGGTGTGTAAATGCACGTGGTGACAAAGATGCACACATTTCATTTTGAAAAAGCCACATGAGAGATGTTGTTACACAAATATGCACTCAGAGGAAGAGGAATGTTTTTTTTAAGCTTACAAAGCCAGATGAATTTGCTGTTTCAAACAAGATACCTGAAACTAATCCCCCCCTTCAAGGGCTGAAAGTATCAGATATGTTTAATTTACACTTGAAGGCAAAGGGATCGCAGCAGATTATCTGAATTTGGCAAAGCAGTCCGCACAGGTGTAATCGTGAAAAAGATGACAGATCAGCAACAATTTAATGGGCTCATTCTTTCCTCACATAGGCCCGTGGCTAACTGCAAGCTAAAATCAGACCGCTAAGCTTTCTCTGCTCTTATGTAAATGTGTAATTGTAGCTGAAACATGGCTAAAACCTCCTCTAAATCATTTGGGTTTCATGCAGCATACATCCAATCCACCACCTGTGAAAGACAACACCCTAAATTTGTCACATCCATTTCTTTCCTCTCTTAAAACCACGTTCAAATCCGGACATATCCGGCTCAGACATCACTGAGAATATACTACCCGTTAAATGGGCTTGTGCAGCAGAAGACCAGGGCGCCTTTACATCACCCACTAAATGACAGTACAAAAACAGAAAGCACTGAAGTCTAACTGACAGCCGGCAATGTTGCATTAGCATGTCATATGGCTGCTCCAAGTCTTGCACCATGATTGGACCAGTTCCCACATCTGACTGGCAGCCATGATGCTCTGCAGTGCCCAGAATGTCTAAAGACCCCAAAACAAATGGTTTCAAGTTTACTGTCAGAGGATAAGTAGGTAATGTCGTCCTGTTTTTGGCCAGATAACAAGGCCTCTTATTGTGTGCTGGAGCTCATCATTATTCTAAATTTATATAGAGGACAGATTTACCACAAGTATTCAGAGCCGGTCCTCAAGACGAAAAACAGGTGGTGAGGTCATGACAGCCATATTTTACCCAGAAAAAGATCTTGGTATGAGGTTAGTTAGTTGCTGCTTTCTGCCTCGTTTCCTGGAAGAGGTTTGATTTTACCTGATTTATACAGGCTGACATTTTTGACCACACTGAGCTGAGGCTTGCTGAAGTTTGCAAGTTAGAGGACTTTTCTCATACAGTGCACCTCAAAGTTGAATCAACACCTCCCTAAAACAGTTTCAACAAAAACTGAACATTATAACCTGCAGGAAGGAGGATTTATTGCGGGACTGCATAGGATTAGACTGCATGTTTTAGCTAGGTGGACCTAATAAACTGCCAACTGAGTGTATTTCTACAGTTTTCTCACGACAAACTGACATTTTTAACGGTAAGATTTGTTGTGATAATGCGAATAGGGCTGCAACTACCAGTTATTTTCATTAGGCTATCAATTAATCTCAGTCCAAGATGGCGTCTTCAAATGTCTTATTTTGTCCAACCAACAGTCAAAAACCCAAGACTATTCAATTTACAATTGTAGAAAAACAAAAACAAAAATCACATTGCAGAAGCTGGAACCAAAGAATTTGGGAATGTTTTCTTAAAATTGACCCTAAACGATTAATCGGTTATCAAAATAGTTGTCAATTTATCATGCAGCTCCAAATGTGAGAAATACCTGGGAAAACTAGGAGCAGGATGAGATACCAAACCTTTGAATCGCTCAATAAAATCTAAAAAGTGGCTTACGATTAAAACAAAACCAGGAAGGTTTCCAGGAAAGAACTATATCATTTGGTAGTGGTTATAGGTCAGATAGAAACAGTATGACAATTAATTGCAAGTGTAACCTAAAGTATTTTAGTCAGTGCTTACCAGGTCAGCTAAGAAACGAATAAATATTTATTTGGGCTTAAATGGAGAAGCTATTTTACCTGTAATTAGTACCAAATTACATGGGTCTTTCCAGGAAACTTCCTTGCTAGGAAATTATAAGGATTATTAGGTAACACATTACTTTACAGGTCTCTAATTTCCTGTGGGTTAAGAGACCCAAATCCTCATAAACCCTCCTGCAACAAGCCCTGATACTATACTACTAGGACTTCTTCCTCCAGCAGAATGTGGCAACTACTGACGGTCATGGTCACCTCCCATGTTAGCGCTCCACACATATCTGTCATCACACAGAAATCTAATTAATTAGGCTCTGATGAATCCCACTGCAGCTTTATCAATCCCTGCTATAGCATATAACTCAGCTGAGAATTGGATCCCAGCCGTCACCCGGCGACACAAGTTTGCTCAAAGTTAGCTGATGGATGTGATGACAGGGAGGTGTTAAAAACATACATCAGCTACATCGCTTCAGTGAATGTGAACACCTCATGTCATCATGAAGTGTCCTCCAGCCTGTGTGTAAATCAGTAGGGTGATGTCAGTATGTAAGAAATATTTATATATGTGTGTGGAATAAAAGCTGCACCTGTTGTGTCTAATTTCAAGAGGGTAGTTATATACTCTGCTACCATTTAAATGCCATCAGGAGACAGACACCAGTGGCAGCTCCAGGATCTTTTGACCAAGTTATTTTGAGAAGCCAAAATCTAACTAGAGTGTACCGCAATAACATCTATTCAAGTCACTTGGAGCTCGGATAATTAAAGAAAAAATTGCATAGTTTTGCTTGAAAGACCAATATTTCAACTGGAAAAAGGGGTGACTTGCCTGCAAGTTTTTATAAAATGATAAAGTGACCCATAATCTTTCAGAAAACACACCGATGGTCACACAGCTCCTTTTATTTTAGATTTATATCACTAAACACTATGACTCATTTCTTCTGCTTTCACAAATAACTGCAGATTTGCAAAGAACAAACACATGTGCACAGAAACACACAACCTTATAATAGCCACTTCATTTCTGCAAGGTCCAGCTCTCAAGATGAGGCTACGAGGTTGCCACCAACCACAGATTAACAACACAGCTAGGCCTGTGGGCCAACACACAGGAGACCTAACCATAAATACTGGCAGCCTATAAATAATTCATGCAACAAAACCAACAAAAATAACACATATCAGGTCTCTGGAGCAAACACACATCTGGTAAACTTAGAAGGCCACACTTTACACAGGCAAATTCCACTAGGGCAAACTGCATAAGCACCTGTATGCTTAATAATGGATTTAATTAGCAAAATTAAAGTCTGCTGCAGATAAACATCAATTGAGGTACAGCAGGCAATCACTCACTCACCACACAGTAGATCTATTGGTGACTTTCTCTAATAAATCACAGCAAAAACCTCAATTTTCCATCCAAATCTATCAGTCTGACACATTTATCAAACCTGAATTACTGTACAGTAACTGATACCTGCAAGTCCCGCAGGCTTGGCATTAGCTTTCCAATTAAACAGGCAAATAAACAAAACAATAAAAGTCATAACAGAGCAATTTGTCTTACCTTAAACCAGAAGCATCCACCACCGTAATGTCACAAAGATCCAGATCTTGTTGTTGGTTCATTCTCCGGCCACAAAATCCCAACTTTGGACAATGAGCGCTCACAGGTGCTCACAGGTGCGTTGATTGATTCTTTAGGGGCGGCTAACTTCAGAATAGCAGTCAGTCTCCTGTTTTCATCCCCCGAGTTGTCCTCAAAATCTGTGCTTTCACCGTCCTCCTCACTATTATTGCTATAGTTGTTGGTTTCTTGTGTTTTTCCAAGAAATTAGACAATTCTTGAGCCGAATTTGGTGTTGGTTAGCCGCCATAAGAATTCAACCGGAACCGTGTGTGTGTGTGTGTGTGCAGCAGTGTCCCCGTGTTGCAGGGAGAGTAAACACAGGAGGAAGTGGCGCTCACAATAAAACACGCACTTGGGGCTTATCTGCCAGTAAATGCAACATTTATATTCATGTAACTCCAGACTCTCATTAATTTTCACAACACTCTAAGGAATACTTAAACGTTAAGTTTATCTAAAAAAAAAAAATTGATTAATTAAATTGTGTGGTTTTCACTTTCCTGTTACTCTGTACACTTCCAGGAATTAACTTCTGGTGGGAAATAATAAGTCTTTCATTTATTTATTTACTTATTTATTGGAGTCTAAAAAATACTGGAACCAGCCTATAAAATATCCACCAATGTTGAATGCAAACTCCCTGCAGGTCCCTGAAACCCCTTGATTCCCAGAAAAAATACAGAGGACATGACCTCAGTGGTAGCATCGGCCCGGGTCATAGACATGCTCACATCCCATCTCAAATCTGATTAATTAATTAGTTATCATGAATCACACTAGAGCTTTATCAATCACGTAACTCAGCCGAGAACTGGATGTTCGCTTCCAAGTTTAATGAAAGTCAACTGATGGATGTGATGATGGGAAGTGTTGAAGAAACATACATCAGCCACACTGCCTTAATAGATGAGAACACCTCTCATCATGGATTGCAGTCCGGACTGTCCTCCACCTGTACGACAAATAAGACCTGTTGTGTTCTATATTCGATCACTTGAATGTCATCACAAATGAGAGATGGTGTTAAATTCTGTGAACTGCAGCATTCAAAGCTTTCAAATGAGGTTGATTGGTCCACATTTTGTAATTTATTAATACCTGCTTCTCAAACATTGTTGGCTCATCTGTAAAGGCTTAGAATGAGAAAATTGACCTTCAGGTCCACAGATCAGTCAAATTTAAACAACAAAACAAGATTACAATATGTTTCTTGTCTGGTCAAAATAATAAGCACCTCTGTGGTTCAAAGTGTGGAACAAATTATGGAGTTTTACCTTGTAATTATTGAACCGTGACTGATGATATATCTGATCCCTGTCTTCTTTTTAAACTGCTATACAGAATAGCACAATAACATATGTTAGAAGAAAGCAAACTTGATGGTCTGATGGTCTTTTAATTTCTGCATTAAGTATCAGGACAACGCATCTTTTTAGTAGTAAGTACAAACAGATGAGGATTTGTTTTTATCAGGTTATTAAGCCACATGTAGCTCATCTGTCCCGACAACAGGAATGACTTTCCTTCAGTTTATTACAGGCGTGAATACATTTTCTCAGCAACTGAGTGACATTTGGAGAGGACTGAAGGTGATGCAGGACATTCAGTCAGTCTGGAGGTTCAGGAGCAGCTAAAACACTGGAGGAGACAGGAAATGCAGGACTGATAGATTCATTAATCAATAAACAGATAGAAGCCGCATCAAAAAGGAAATTAAATCACTGTAAAATAAAATTTTGGCAGATAACAAAATCAAGACAGACACACATCATCATCATCATCATCACCATAGTGTGAGTAGTTTAATCTTTTATAAATTACACTCACATTGCACCACACAGTAAAACAGTACCAATACATCCTGAGCAGACATCAATATTTCCGCAATTTTGTCAGACAGAGACCTCCCCACTGGAAGGAAATCTGTTGACTGAATTTATGCCGACTGTAAAGCACCAATCGGGAAGAGCACAACGTGAAAATGACAACGGCATTGTTCAGAAATGCTGAAATGCATCCTTACCTTTATTCACTTATTGTCTTTATGTGCATATTACTCCGACTGGACCTGGAGTCTGGCAATGAATACGTTTGATAGATTACAGCATGTGAAGGGTCACATACTGTAATTGTCAAAGTAAGGATCCATTTTTATGTGTCTGAATAAAGCCACACAGATTGTAACTCTTGCTTCAAAGTGCTCAGAACAGGAAAAGGCTCAGTAGTTAGACAACGTGCAGATAAAAATGTGTTTAAAAAGTGGTATATAGAGTTAAAAAGAACTGGTACAAAATCAAAAAGTTAAGCAATTAATAAAGCACAAAAAGTGCCTTTTAAAAATGGAAATTTTGATTATAAATTATAAATGACATACTGAAATTTCTCTGTAGAAAACATTTACCTTTGATCTAAGTTCAAAAGTACAAATAGTTTGGATGTACAAACAGACCCACAGGCTTTCAAAAGTTTTTTGGATTCAATTTTAAAAATGCTCAATCATTAAAACTTATTCTATCCATTTTTAATGCTTTTCAAAGAGCACCAGAAGTTCTATCTGGTTCTATGCTGGTGGATGAAGAAACCCATGAACACAAAACATACATACCCTCTGGTACCTGCAGTATTCCCATTCAGACTAAGGCTGCAGCGCAAATAAAAGGCTCAACACTGTTCATACCAACGCAGAAGATTTACCCTCCAATGCAAACATAAAGAATTAAGTTCAAAACCATCATCACAGCATAGACGATTCAGATACACATCTATGGGATCAGTGGACGATAGCTTATATCGATTACATACAGCGGAGTGGAAAATCTCTCACATCACATGCAATAATATTCAGCCCTGATATTATTCACATTTGAACTGATGCAGTGATATTATATCTAACATATCTTTAGCCTGTTGGTATTAACCTCTTGATTAGGTATTAATGATTCAAAAGATCTGCTTGAGAAGACCTGATCATCACAAACACTGTAAACATGTTGCTTTTTAATGCGAGATTCTGCTCTGTTTTATCTACAAAAACCACGTGTTTGCATCTGCTGTCTTCATGTGCAAAACAGAGACTGGAGCAGGTATCTTAAGACTCTTTGAGCTTTGACAGTGCATCTACGCTCCCAATAGCTGATCGTCACTGGAGCAGTTATTATTTAAGGCTGGTGTAAACTAGTAAAGTCAAGTTAGCAGAGTCATTGGACACCACAGGACTGAAAGTGAACGTCTGTAATGCTCTAGTCTATTGTAATGCTGTTGGCTAGTGTCAGCCTACATGTATAAAGAGTGCAGTGGAAATGTAAACTTATCTGAGAAGTGTGTGGTTATGGGATGCTGCAGTCCTTAATGCAACAAAACATGTCTACTTCTGTATACAGTCTGCAACACTATAGGTTTTTGCAAGAAAAATGTAGTGTTTGGCTAGCTCGTGGTGTTTCGTTTCGTTCTTTATTTTTTGGTCTTTTGGAGCAGTGTTTGTGACGTTACACCACCCTCTGCAGGATGTAGAGGATGCCAATGCTGTCAATGGTGACGAAGGTGGAGAAGTCGGGTGAGACGTGGATCCTCTTCAATGCCGTTCCCGTCGGATGGAAGGTCTGCAGGGCCTCGCCTTTCTCCACATCCCACCACTGGCCAACGGACAGAGAAAGAAAGACAAATGAATGTTGAATTGTTTTTAACAGACAACAATGTTGACGAGTATCTGGGAAGGAAAAATTATCCCAAATTGAAGAAGAAATTATGTACAAATTCAGCGAGCTCGCCTGGCAACCTCGCAGTGACAAACACATACAGCATATAACATGTTAATTAGTGAGCTTTAGAGGTGCTGGTAGGTGGATTTTCTAACCATTGGACAGAGCCAGGCTATCAGTTTCCCCCTGTTTCCAGTCTTTAAGCTAAGCTAACCGGCTGCTGGCTGTACCTTCATATTTACCATACAGACATGAGAGTGGTATCAATCTTCTTATTTAACTCTTGGTAATAAGTGAATAAGCCCATTTCCCCCCAAAACTTCTAGCTATTCCTTTATCAGATTTGCAGATTTTGGCACAAAATATGTTTTATATATATATATATATATATATATATATATATATATATATATATATATATATATATATATATATATATATATATATATCTCATAATCTTAATAACAGAGGGTATGTTTCATTTAGCCTAATTATTGCATGTTTAGACTTTTCTACTTTGGTTTTTAGAGCTTTGCCAGTGTAAGAAATGTTTTTTCCTACCAGTGATGCTGTACTGCTCACACTACAAGATTTTTATTTTGTACCAGACAGTTGGCATGTTGACGTGAGGGAGCACAAACAACAGAACTGATCTCAGACGAGGTGTAATGATTGTAACGATTGTAGCAAATTATCTCAATATTCAGGAAGTCACTGTGTATGTGTGACTGTTGCCCCCCTTCTTCTCAAACCCTGGTTTCCCTGTTGCACTCTCATTGAATACTGCTTGTCCCGGGTCTCAGACTCAGATGTTGCATCTGGGACAGCTTACAATGAGGTCACAATGCTTGATCTAGGTGAGCCACCATGACAGGCACGGATTTCATGCCAACTGGAGGGCGTTTGTCTTAGTTCTGGTAACTAATGTCAAAAGTCGTGTAGTCTGCAGTAGGTTTTATCTGAATCAAAACTTTAGATAAAGACAGGAAGAGGGAGACTGACAGAGTTTTTTTTTCTGCCAAGAAGACCATGATGAATTTAATAGCATAATATTACCAGACTCAAGCTCACACACACCCTCAGGCTCCCTCGAACACACAGATACAGACACACAAGCACACACACCCCCCACCAGCTTTCCTGAGTGATTCAGTTTAATCTCGGTTTAAAGTTGGCATTTTCCACTGAAGCTCCATCTCACTGGGATGAATCATCAAAGGCACATCAAGTCAATCGTGTACAGTCTGGCACAAGTGTGTGTGCATTCAACTTTGACAATAATAACCAATATAACTTCACATCAAAATTGTACCCCTTCCATCTGAATAAAAGACGACATAAATTAAATCAATAGGTTGAAGCTTTAGTGGTGTAGTATGTTTCTGCTCTAGAGCTTTAGTGGCTCTGTGTGTGTGTGTGTGTGTGTGTATTTGGAAGAGAAAGCAGGCCAACTCCTCGGTCTCTCCATAGACAGGCGGACAGACAGACTGCAACAGAAGAGGTGGCGGCAACAGATGTCTAGCTTACAGAACAACCCCAACACATACAAGCGCACGCACACACACACGCACACACAAACAGTCCATTAATCACGCAAACAGTAACAGCATTAAGGAGAGCTCATTTGCATATTCCTGATATGGCATCGAAACACACTGTATGCCTTAGATTTTCTTCATTGTTCTCCCCAGATTGTCATGCTACACACTGTAGATGTACTGTGTGTGTGTGTGTGTGTGTGTGTGTGTGCATGTGCGCATGGGTATGTGTGTGTGTACACTGAAAAATGGCCCACCATATTTCTGTTGCTGCAGGGGGTTGGCCATACTTCTGCTGATTGGACTTCCAATCATGGAAGTGGATGGACCTCCACAGTAATCATCATCTCACACACACACGCACACACACACACACACACACACACACACACACACACACGTTTGCATGCCTAATAATGCAGCTGGTTAACTGGAAATGGAAAGACAAATAACTGCCACTCTGAACATGGTAAAAAGAAAGTAGAAACATATTAAATTGCATTAAATGGTAGGAATACAAAAAAATGACCAGGAATAAATGCTACCATAATATATTTGTATTACGTACTGCCACAGCAACAAGATTTTAGAAAACAATTTTTTTTTTTTTTTTTTTTAAAAAAAGGAGTTGGACCAGCTTTACATGGAACAAAGAACAGGCCAAGTCTGACTCAGCTCATGGGCGAAATTTAGGCCATGAGCTGGGTCAGAGTTAAGTTATAGAGAGCCCCTTTTCCCTGGTTTGACATCTTTACACAGGTCAGATGAAACAATAAACCCGTATACAGTAAATGTTCTGTTTAAAGAAGGCCTTAGATAACTGTAAGAGTCAGAGACCTGCTAACCCACATGTATTAATAATCCACTGTGCAAAGACAAATCATGGTTTCCATTCTTGTACATGTGTCCTTCTGTGGCCCTCCACCTTGAATCACCCAGGAATCAGACCGGAAAACATTTTACCCAGCACGCTATAAATACTTATTATAAACTAGTGTAAGAAAATTCAATTCAATGTAACTAATGTAAAGGCTGCTTTACATAACAGTTATTAGTATAAACCCACTGTATTATCTTATCTTTTTATGTGTATGTTTACAATCTCATGATGAATCTGTATGGTGTTTACTTGACTATGTAATTTGCTGCTGCCTTCAAGGCTGAATGTGACCTGAGAGTGAACAGGACATTTAGTCAAACTAATTAATTTCATGTTTTGACATAGTTCATAAATATAAACATATAGATTGAATCACAGGGCTGAACATTATTAATCATTGCTTTGTGTGCTATTTAACATTATCCTCTGAAGCTGACATACATGTAAATACATTTATATCAGGGTTTCCCTAAAGAAATTGGTGATCAGACTACTCACTGAAACTTTCACCCAACACCTTTTTAAGAGTTAAATTCCACTGCTTTTCAAGAACTGTCAAGGTACCTAAAACAAAAATGTCCAGACTCTCAAAGCCTTTATCATCACATCTGAATTGTTACTATAAATGCCAGGAGACAACAAACAAATATGACTACAGGATCGTTTCATTTCAAATATTAAAATATTTTTGGTTTACATGAGTGATTGTGTAGATGATGAAACACCAGATTATGTTGAAAATCAAGCATTTTTCAAGGACTATATTCGAATTCTAACCTTGAAAACATAACAAGCATTTTCCAAACTTTCAAGACTTTGTACGAACCTTGTCTCCATTTTTCCCTACTTGTAAAAACTTAAAATGTTTTCTTTCCCCCCGCCATTGCAACGTGGATCTGATCAATCGCCTGCTGAGCTGAATCCCATCCTGACGCATCTCAGTTGTTATCAATGGAGTCACTACAGTCACTCATTAAATATGGAGGCCTTTACTGTGATGTAACGTCACAGCTCATTTTCCTTTTATTAAGACCAAAATTATATGACAAAAAAAATGCGGCTCTACACTGCTTGCATGACAACTGATTTGAAATTGGAAAAATCCCCAATAATGTGTACGATTTTACTTTGGTTCGCCTTTACTATAAAATACTGCAGGTAAAAAACTATTTGGACAGTTTTGACATCCATGTCTAAAATGCTAATGACTCACCCCGTTACTTGTGCAATTTTTAGCTTGACTCCACGTGAAAAGGTCAACCCAGAAAAGTTAACTCAGATTATTATACAGAATCGGTTAAAGATGAGGGCTAAGATGCTGCACCAGTAGCAACAGAGAAGCTAAAAGTAAGTACAGACAATATGAAAAAGACATAACGGGCGGTTTTCATCTGATGCCTGAGCAAAGAACTTTTCAAGGTCAGCGAATGATACCTGCAGAATCATATCAGTATCCATTTTAAACACTGAATGTCACCATGTATGGTTTCGTTGGCCTTACAAAGACAAATGGAGATGATGAAAGTACTCTGGGTGTGAAGGTTGATAACAGAACATAAAAGAGAGAGAGAGAAGGGGAGAAATGTGTGGATGTGTGGCTGGATAAAGAAAGATAGACAAGATAAAGGTGAGATCGATAGAGAGGTGGAGGGGTAAAACAAGGGTACGCACAGCAGATATGAGAGGAGGGAATGAGACACTTGGTTAAAGTGTAATAGCATCGGAATGAAAGGAAAGATGGCTGCCGGCTGCCAAAAATACTGACAGCTCAAACAAAGAAATCAAACTTAGATGCACACACACACACACACATATATGTATAAACACAGGAATAAACAGCCAAACAGACAGGCTGAGACGAGGGAGAGAACAAGTAGAGTCGAAGAACAACAAGACTGAATCCCACGACAAACAAGGGCAACAGACAAATGATGAAAAGTCTGTGACGAAACTGAAAAATAAGAGGGGGAAAACGCTCCATAACTCCAACTGGTTATAAAAAAATTTAAAAAAAGGATTAGCAAAGAGATGCAGTGCTTTGAGAAAAGAGCTGGTGCAGAATAAATGTTTAAAAGAGTCAGTTGGCTCGATGGAGGGACGGAGGGAGATGTGTGGACAAAAAGTGTGAAAATGATGTTAGCTTCAGAGTGAGGCTGGATTTACTATGGGGGGGGGGGGCAGAAAATCACTATGCTGAATCATTTACACAAGACGACGGTGACGAGACTGGACTGGACGGCGTGCATATTTATGCATTTGCATGAGAGGGAGAAAAATGAGACGACGGAAGAGGAATAAAGAAACGAAGGGAAAATGTGGGGGAATGGTAAAAGATAGAAGGCATACAAACACAGAGGAGGTGCACTAAACAAAGGAGCAAATTCAGATTAAAGATGTAAAGATGCTGTAAACAGAAAAGCACATTTATCATAACAACAGCTGCACACAAGTTAAGTCTCCTTCCATACGGGCTTGGTCTCTCTTATGGGAATATGTAGCAGTGTTTTGTGTGTGTGTGTGACACAGAGTGCCCATACCCTCAGAGCAGATGGCTGATGTGCTGATATCAACACCAACACTGTGGGACCATTGATTTATGGGAGAGCTAGTGATGCGCTTAGACGCTAAATGACTATACAGTGTGTGTGTGTGTGTGTGTGTGTGTGTGTGTGTGTGTGTGTGTGTGTTTCTGAGTTGTTGTTGTTGAAAGGACAATACCTCTGGGCGTTTTTACTGAGTGTATCTGTGTTTTTTTTTCTTTATGGTGGCCAGAAATATTTCTGAACATCAAGCGCAGCGTCCTCGCTTCCTTCTGTGCTGAGGCTGCTGAAATGAACTCAGTGGCTTTACAACAATGTTCAGCTCTACGTTACGTGAATACTAATGCAAGGAAGACACACACACACACACACACACACACACACACACGGGATTAAGTGGAAATATACTGAGAAAAGACATGAATGCATAGCATGAAAATGACACTCTTAATTAAGTGTGTAGCTTATAATTTCAAATTCATAAAGCAAAAGTAGGTAAAGATGTAATGGAGGTTATTCCATATAACTGCGCTCTGGTGAAAGGTCAAATGAAATGTAATAACAAGATATAGGGCACTACAAGATTAAAAGAGCAAAAATACAATTATAATTGAGAAAAAGAACACACACACACACACAAAAAAAAAAAAAAAAATCAACAAGGGATCTCTAAATATAACACAAAGCCAGCAGACAAAAACAAGATAAAAGAGACAAAATGAAAGACTAAAATAGCAGCATAAAGCCCGATGGTAACATGACAGAGCTGTATCATGTAACAATCTATTGGTCAGACGAGAAGGGGACTCAATAAGATGTTTTTCAATCATTGCATTACAAAACAAGACCAGAAGTAAGGGCTGGAGAGAATACGCATGTGTCATCTGCTCTGGTGGAAACGTGATGACAGAAAACAAGAAGGGCCACTGAGCCCTTATCTGTCAAGCCAGCCATTCTGCATGTTCAGATAAGCTCCCGCTCATATACACACACGGGTCAAAATCACATCTGGGGAAGCCGGGATAGCTGCCGTGTGAAAGTGAGTAACCCTGATTCATTTCGGCGAAGAGAAGAGGAGCACAAAATCTGCTCCGACGGGCCCTCACCGTTAGCTACCCTGGACCTAAGTAGGTCCTGCTTATTCAGGCTACCGCACCGCTTACGTAATGGAAATACCTGTCGGTGTGTTCGTGTGAGGGCCGGAGCGACGATTAAGGTGTGAGTGAGCGCACGGTTGCGTCTTTCAGAAGGGGTGGAGGGAGGCAATTCATCTTCCTCTTACATAAATAGCTCCGATGAAGAGTGCAAGAGGGAATAGTTACAGTTTTATAGGCTTTTGTAAAAAAAAAAAAAAAAAAACCCATAAAGACTCTTCAGCCAGCAGGATGCACACAATGGATGGAGGCAGGAGGGGAGGGAGATTAAAGGAAGAGGGGATACCAGCTGGAGTAGATTCAGGTGATTTTGCAAGGCCACCTCCGTGTGTGTGTGTGTGTGTGTGTGTGTGTGTGTGTGTGTGTGTGTGTGACCAGGCCAAGAGTCTTGCAGCGAGGGAAACAGCATGACTCCGAGGTTGAATTATTCATCCAAGGTTCCATCCACTGAAATATTGATGCTCCGACAATCCTCTCCCTCACACACCGTCTTTCTTCACTTTCTCTCACTCACATTCCTTTATTTCCACCGGCAACTGTTTTTCATCACAGATGTGACCCGGAAAAAACAGGGGGGGGGCAAGGAAACGCAAATGAATATCGATAGTAGGGAGCAGGAAAACTGAAACTGAAGAGACAGAGAGATATTACATCCTTGGATTAGAGAGGTTGTTACTCTTTCCCATTTATTTTTTTCTCTCTCTCTCTCTCTCGCCTCTTTTCTTTCAGTCCTTACGGCACACAGAGAGGCAAGAGACAGATCTGTTAAATAACAGAGAGTCATAACAGAGAAAGAACAAGAGACATCAAAAGGGAAAGGGAAAAGAGAAAAACTGAGCTGGTGGGGAAAAGAGGAGGTACAGAAATATAAAAAGAGAAAAAAATCATCTGAGTGAGAGACCGAGAAGGAAATAATGAAGAGAAAGAAGCACAGAGTAAGAGCTCTCATGTGTCAGGTGATCCGTGCACATACATGCGACAATCTGTAAATAATAAAATTTCAAACATTTTTAAGACATTTCTACCCAAATTTCTCTCTTAAAAGGAAATGTTATTAGATTAATTAAATTGTAGATGGAAGCATATACAGTGGGGCAAAAAAGTATTTAGTCAGCCACCAATTGTGCAAGTTCTCCCACTTAAAAAGATGAGAGAGGCCTGTAATTTTCATCATAGGTACACTTCAACTATGAGAGACAGAATGGGGGGAAAGAATCCAGGAAATCACATTGTAGGATTTTTAATGAATTAATTGGTAAATTCCTCGGTAAAATAAGTATTTGGTCACCTACAAACAAGCAAGATGTCTGGCTCTCACAGACCTGTAACTTCTTCTTTAAGAGGTTCCTCTGTCCTCCACTCGTTACCTGTATTAATGGCAACTGTTTGAACTCGTTATCAGTATAAAAGACACCTGTCCACAACCTCAAACAGTCAGACTCCAAACTCCACTATGGCCAAGACCAAAGAGCTGTCAAAGGACACCAGAAACACAATTGTAGACCTGCACCAGGCTGGGAAGACTGAATCTGCAATAGGTAAGCAGCTTGGTGTGAAGAAATCAACTGTGGGAGCAATTATTAGAAAATGGAAGACATACAAGACCACTGAAAATCTCCCTCGATCTGGGGCTCCACGCAAGATCTCACCCTGTGGGGTCAAAATGATCACGAGAATGGTGAGCAAAAATCCCAGAACCACACGGGGGGACCTAGTGAATGACCTGCAGAGAGCTGGGACCAAAGTAACAAAGGCTACCATCAGTAAAACACTACGCCGCCAGGGACTCAAATCCTGCAGTGCCAGACGTGTCCCCCTGCTTAAGCCAGTACATGTCCAGGCCCGTCTGAAGTTTGCTAGAGAGCATTTGGATGATCCAGAAGAGGATTGGGAGAATGTCATATGGTCAGATGAAACCAAAATAGAACTTTTTGGTAAAAACTCAACTTGTCGTGTTTGGAGGAGAAAGAATGCTGAGTTGCATCCAAAGAACACCATACCTACTGTGAAGCATGGGGGTGGAAACATCATGCTTTGGGGCTGTTTTTCTGCAAAGGGACCAGGACGACTGATCCGTGTAAAGGAAAGAATGAATGGGGCCATGTATCGTGAAATTTTGAGTGAAAACCTCCTTCCATCAGCAAGGGCATTGAAGATGAAACGTGGCTGGGTCTTTCAGCATGACAATGATCCCAAACACACCGCCCGGGCAACGAAGGAGTGGCTTCGTAAGAAGCATTTCAAGGTCCTGGAGTGGCCTAGCCAGTCTCCAGATCTCAACCCCATAGAAAATCTTTGGAGGGAGTTGAAAGTCCGTGTTGCCCAGCGACAGCCCCAAAACATCACTGCTCTAGAGGAGATCTGCATGGAGGAATGGGCCAAAATACCAGCAACAGTGTGTGAAAACCTTGTGAAGACTTACAGAAAACGTTTGACCTCTGTCATTGCCAACAAAGGGTATATAACAAAGTATTGAGATGAACTTTTGTTATTGACCAAATACTTATTTTCCACCATAATTTGCAAATAAATTCTTTAAAAATCAGACAATGTGATTTCCTGGATTTTTTTTTCTCATTCTGTCTCTCATAGTTGAGGTGTACCTATGATGAAAATTACAGGCCTCTCATCTTTTTAAGTGGGAGAACTTGCACAATTGGTGGCTGACTAAATACTTTTTTGCCCCACTGTATATATATATATATATATATTTTTTTTTTTTCCCCCGGTCAGGGCACCAGTGTGGGCCCTTAGGCAGAGCCCTTAACGCTACCTGCCTACCTCATATAATGAGTGATATGAATACAAGAGCCACACCGGCTCAGACGTCGCCCGGGTTAACAAGGTCCGCGTCAGGTGTCGGGGACGCGGCTTTGAGTTGAGGCCAACTCAAAGCCAATTGCACAAGTGACCATCAAGTGCGGCATATACCACGGTGATGCACTATCCCCACTGCTGTTCTGCATAGGCCTGAACCCTCTCAGCCAGATCATCGCGAAGAGTGGCTACGGATACTGGCTACAGAATGGAGCAACCATCAGCCACCTTCTCTACATGGATGACATCAAGCTGTATGCCAGGAGTGAGCGAGACATCGACTCACTAATCCACACCACCAGGATCTACAGCGACGACATTGGAATGTCATTCGGACTAGACAAGTGTGGCCGGATGGTCTCCAAGAGAGGGAAGGTAGTCAGAACTGAAGGGATCAGACTACCAGAAGGCAACATAGCAGATGTGGAGGTCAGCTACAAGTACCTTGGGATCCCGCAAGCAAATGGCAACCATGAAGAGGCCGCAAGAAGGTCAGCCACAGCCAAATACCTCAACAATGTAAGGCAAGTCCTGAAGAGTCAGCTGAATGGGAAGAACAAGGTCCGAGCTATCAACACCTACGCCCTGCCCGTCATCAGATACCCCGCTGGCATAATAAGCTGGCCAAAAGAGGAGATCGATGCCACTGATATAAAGACCAGGAAGCTCCTCACAATGCATGGAGGATTTCACCCCAAGTCCAGCACCCTGAGACTGTACACTAAGTGGAAGGAAGGAGGCCGAGGACTAGTGAGCGTCAGAACCACTATCCAGGATGAAACAACAAAGATCCATGAGTACATCAGGAAGATGGCCCCAAGTGATGAGATGCTTAGTGAGTACCTCAGGCAGCAGAAGCCGGATGAGGAAGGAGAGCAGGTGGAACCATCATGGGAGGACAAACCCCTGCACGGTATGTACCACCGGCAGATAGAAGAAGTGGCTGATATCGAGAAATCCTACCAGTGGCTGGAAAAGGCTGGACTGAAAGACAGCACACAGGCACTAATCATGGCAGCACAGGAACAGGCTCTGAGCACAAGATCGATAGAGGCCGGGATCTACCACACCAGGCAGGACGCCAGGTGCAGACTGTGCAAAGATGCCCCTGAGACAATCCAGCACATAACAGCAGGGTGTAAGATGCAAGCAGGCAGGACGTACATGGAACGCCATAACCAAGTAGCTGGCATAGTGTACAGGAACATCTGTGCCGAGTATGGGCTGGAAGTCCCACGGTCAAGATGGGACACACCTCTGAAGGTGGTGGAGAATGACCAAGCTAAGATCCTGTGGGACTTCCAGATACAGACTGACAAACTGGTGATGGCAAATGAACCGGACATAGTAGTGGTGGACAAACAACAGAAGAAGGCAGTAGTGATAGACGTAGCAATCCCAAGCGACGGCAACATCAGGAAGAAGGAACACGAGAAGCTCAAGAAATACCAAGGGCTGAAAGAGGAGCTAGAAAAGATGTGGAAAGTGAAGGCAACAGTGGTCCCCGTGGTAATCGGAACACTCGGGGCTGTGACCCCCAAACTGGGAGAGTGGCTCCAGCAGATTCCAGGAACAACATCCGAGATCTCTGTCCAGAAGAGTGCGATATTGCGTAAGATATTGCGCAGGACCCTCAAGCTCCCAGGCCTCTGGTAGAGGACCCGAGCTTGAAGGAGGAATAGACCACCCACAGGGGCGAGTGGGGAATTTTTTATTTATTTATTTATATTTATATATATATATATATATATATATATATATATATATATATATATATATATATATATATATATGTATATGTGTGTGTGTGTGTGTGTGTGTGTGTGTGTGTGTATATATATGTGTGTGTGTATATGTGTGTGTGTGTGTGTGTGTGTGTGTGTTGTATTTATTTGTAAAATTAGATAAGAAGATAAGAAGAGGCGTTTGTGAACACCATAATTTAATCACACATTTTTATGCACATTTGTAAATCTTGTTTCTATCATAAAACAAGCATTTGTCACCAGTTTTAAAACTCATTTCTCTCCATACCAACACTTTTCTGGCAATAGTAGTAAACGGCCGCACTTACGCGGAACAGATCAGAACAACCATACACAACAACAAAAGCAGACCAGCGGGTTTGGTAGGATGGAGGGTGGAAAGTTGAGATTCAAAGAAAATAAGTAAGACGAAGAGTTTATTACAAAGAGTGTAAAAGCGAGTAGGAAAGACGACAAAGAGAGAGATAAACTAAGAGAAAGTTAGTCAAGTCAAAGTGTGTGTATCCATGCATTTTACAAAGGCTAACCCATCACCAGCTTCCCCCACCTCATCCTCAATCACTGATCTCCCATCTCCACTCTGCCTCATTTCGCCTCGGTGTGATTCGCACACGCACAAAGGCCCTTCTTCTCCAGCCAGAGAGACAATTAACCCCGGCTTAATGAGCAACGCAGTGGAAACAACTGCCTCCTAGAGACAGATAAATATTTCACCACCAGCCCGTATTTATACCCCGAGCCTGACAACAAGAGCACAGAAACCAGGCCACGTTCGTTCCAAGCTCAACTCTTCTCTTCTCTCAAAGTTCTTTCTTTTGTCTCATGTGGAAGCGAATGACTGAATGCAAAAGCAGAGAGTCAAGGACCTATGGAAAACATATCTACTCTGGATGCATTTTGACCACATGAGGAAAAACGTGTGCGTGTTAATATACGCCCTTTTTATTTATTTATTTATTTATTTTTTACAGTTGTTGGATTAAGAACAAGAGAAAACGATTGAAAAAATAGAACAATAGATTCTGAGAAAAAGATAAATGCACGTTCAGGAGCTGTTTTGCATCTTATGAGTATGTGTAGGTATTTTTAGAGGCAGGTCTGCTGCTGCGCTGGAGCAGCACTGCGGGGTGCTTACTTCTGAAACAGCATGATGGAAGAAAAGCGTTGAATGAAATCAAAACTGCGAACGTTGCCTGAACCAACGCGGTGGCCTGTTATACTGGCTCATTTATATACAAGTCCTCTTAGAAACAACAGTCATCTAAATGTGTTATTTCCATCTCTGGATCAATTTCGAAGGAGGTGGGGGTGCAGAGATGAAAAAAAAAAGTAAAAGCCAAGGGGTGCAACTAGTATGTTGCTACACAAATGCAAAAGAATCAGTGTACAGGAAAGTGCTGCTGGGAGATTAGATGAAAGGTTAATGAACCCTCAGAGGGAATTCAGTCATTGCTATTGCAAAAAATGTGTCCAGGAAGTTTTCTTCAAAGCAGCGCTGAAACATTAAAACAACAAAAACTCCCTGGTTTCCACAAGAACTGATGCAGCTATTAATAAAAGTGCTAAAGTATATTAATAGACTATTCATAAAGAATCATGTGTTTAACAAAAAATATAAATAAACTAGACACTGCAGTACATCTTTCTTTGCTACAGCATTGGACATGTGTCAAAACTCTCCTACAGGCCTGTCCTGTACAGCACACTAACATTTAGACCCGAGGGGATGAAAAAATATATAGATGGCACTCAAAGTCAGCCATACTGTAAAACTGTGACGCAGCAATGAAAGGTGAACAGTGCCGAGTCCAATTCATATGTGGCAGTTTTATAGTATAGCTGACTTTAAAAGCCTGCCGTGATTTTTCTTCAACCGCCTGGGTCTGAATGGAGTGTGTGTTGAGAAAGTGTTCTGACATATAGAGTCTAAAACTCGCATTTCTCTATGTGGGGAAGGACTCTGAGCTAATAAAATATTATCACATACAATCGCACACATGTTGCATTTTGCTGCTTAAATATGTTCTTCTTGTGCAAACTGGATCTTTACTGCAAGTGTTTATACCTCAAGTGCTACTTTTGCAGATGAATATACAATCGGTGTAGTTGCTCAACTGCAATGAGGATGGGACCAACTATATAACTTTGCACACTTTTTTGTTGTTCTTACAGGCGTTTGTTGCCTACTATTGATGTGGATTTAAAAGATTATCCTGATCATTTTTCAAGTCCTATCAGTTTTGGCAGAACCTGGAAGTTGTTTAAAATTCTGTCTCTCTGATCCATATTCTGCATAATGGTTGCACTGTATTGACCTAATATTGTCAAGCTGTTTCTCCATATTCTAATTTTACTACTTCTACGTCTACTCTGTATCTGTGTCTGTCTGTCCTGAAAGACGATTCCCTCCTCTGTTGCTCTTCCTGAGGTTTCTGGTTTTTGGTGGAGTTTTTCCTTATTTGAATAAAGGGTCTAAGGCTGACGTATACTCAGTCAGAACTAGTTCTTATGATGTGCTATCCAATCACGTCTGAAATCAGAAGTGCTTATAGTTGTTCCGAACCACTACACTTGAAGGTGGAGGGAAAAGCTGTCCGTCTTAGCGAGGGGGGAGACCCGATATTGGTGCATATTTTCAGACAGTCTCTCCTGGTTGCGCTTGGTTGTTCACATGAAAAGTGAAAGAAATGGTTGCGTCAAGAATGAAAAACGAGAGCTAGAGACAGAAGTTCAAACCTCTGGCTCCTTTCTCGCCTCCACACAGATGACCAATGACCACAGGAAGTGGGTGTCAGATAGGTGTGGCGGGAGGGTGTTTTCTGAAACTTCTCGACCATCCAACAAGCACTTCTGACAGAGTACACTGGCCCCTTAAGGATAGAGGGTGTCATATGCTGTACATTAAAGCCCTTTCATGCAAATTTGTGATATTGGGCTATACAAATAAAATTGACTTGCCATTTATCAGGATAACAAATGAGTAGCTGGTGGCTACTATAAGAGTTATAACCAAGCTATTCACCAAAGGACTGATTTATATGCTGACTTTGTCACAACTTTATCAACATAGTGGGATTATATAAATATTCTGATTAGACTCTGTGAGGAAGGTGGGGTCCTACGTTTCTAAAAACAAATGATGGTACATATTTGAATTTTATCATGTGGCATTGTCTCGCAGGTCATTACCTCTGTTCTGTGTTTCTAATTGCAGCCTTTTCCTCAAACTCCAGCTGGCACACTAAGAAAAGACAGCTGATTAAAACACAAACTACAGTACCTGATGTTCGTACTGTGTTCTTTGTTCTGACACCACATCACAAACTAACTCTGATACTTGGGTTTCTAAAATAAAAAAACATTCTTGCACACATAGCCTGCCTTGTTGTTATTTCCAGCCAAAAGAACTTGCATATGCAACAAGTCATATTCATCTATTTAGTTCTGAAACAAAAAAAAAAGACCTCAGACGGAGGCAGCTGGGGGCAACATAACTCTAGCTTGTGAAAGACTAATGAATACTTGGACTGACTGATGTTTCGCCTTGGGAGAAATCACTGAGGGAGAATAAAGACACATTTACTTATGGCTTAGTCAATCTCATTATACAAGAATCTTGACTGCTCGATACCCCATCCATCCCTCAGAGAGGTGATTGCATTTACTTTCCACTCTGTCCTTTTCGGTCAGTCCCGAATTGTTCGCTGCTACGCAACCGTTTCTGAATCTTCTGACAGATTCTACGTCCATCAAATGTCTCTTGAGGGAAGGTCAGCGCAACCTTCACTCCTTCATTTCATCACGTCTCCCTGCCCTCCTTCCCCGCTTCACTCTGAGTCTTGCTTAGAGTGATGACTGGCTGTAATACTTCATTAGCCGCTGAGACCTCGTTAGGATGCGCTTAACGATGATGGCTCAGGCTGAGAAAGCAGGAGACAGACAGACTGAGACCTGATGGGTGAAAGCAATCTCCAGTGTTCTGTAATGGCTTTACTCTGACCTACTGTACCAAAACAGCATCACGTAGAGAACCATAGTGCACATATGTGAAGATCGAAAAAGCTTGTGAGCGTTTAAACATGAGGTCACCAAAGTGGACGGACAAAGAATATGACAGCAGAAAGAAAAAAGAAAAAACAAATGAAGGTGTGAAACAGAGAGATAACGTTAGAGGAGAACACACAAAGAGCAGGTCTGGTGGGAACTCGGAGACAGAGAAATAGAGAATGAGTGCGAGGCGAGTGTAAGAAGGTGAGATAAGATGAAATTGTGTTTCTCTCTTTCTCCTCCATCACTGGCTTCGCTGATAAGTGATGTCTGACAACACTGGTGGCATGGGAGGACTGTCATCTAAAACACTCCCATCCATCTGGGGATACATGGGTTTGGAGGGGGGTGTGTGTGTGTGTGTGTGTGTGTGTGTGTGTGTACTACGAATGTTAGTGTGCGAGAATAAGAAAAGCAATTGTGTGTCCTGTGTGTTGCCACTGTCCTGTTGCAGTTAAGAGATGACATGCTCTTGACTGGGTTGAACACCATCTATGAATCTACAGCTGAGGTTTCAGGTTTTTTAAATTAAGTATACCATTTGGGGTTTTTGACCATTAGTGGCGCTATGGAGCAATGTTTTGATGAGCAAGTCCCTCTTTTGTTGCATCTTGTTGTCTACTAGCGCGCACATGAGGACACACTTGTATGTGCACAAGCATGCTGCTGTCATGATTCACATTCCTGCCAACTGCCGAGGGCGGTAATAGAAATGTAAAGTGCATACAAGCTATATGACGTAATTCGGTTTCACACTGTTAAGGCCTGCTCACACAAGAAAGTGGCACAGCTAAGTTCGTCCATACGTCCTAGCGAAAAAGGCGCGCGCAAGAAGCTTGGTGAGGTGGGGAGCACTGCAGGGCTACTGGTGACCTAACTACTAACACACTAACTAACCAGACAGGAATATGCTAACGCTAGTCACAATAACTCTCTGACCTAGCTTGCTTGCTAGCTGTTATCTAGCCCGTTAGCTATTGGGACAATAAGTTCACACAGTGCAGAACGTTACAATTCCAAAGCTTAAGTGCCAAAATAATACTATAACTTAATATGGTACATCAAGTTTTTAGGCAGCCAAATTGATAATGTGGGGAAGGATAAGAGTTGCTGAACTCTAACAACAGATTATTACCAAACTCAATCAGACAGAAGACTGCGAACCTACAGTGTACTAGATTCTGGACGGTATATTGTGTGCCTGATCTGACAAGAAATCTGCTGGATTGCTCAAACGGAGTTGGGTTTCTTTTTGTAGTAACAGATGGTGGAATAAGTGAAAGGCTAAACTAACATGTTTGTCCTCTTCAGGAAATGAAGCAGCAAAGAAACAACTCTGTCATCATAAGAGAAATTTAAAGGCCCTGTGTGAAATGTAGTAGAACAACAAAGTGGCTTGCATGGTCTAATTTAACACCACCATGTTCACATTTACACAAATTCACACGTGAGACCTGCTCGGTACAACCATGTTCACTACGGAGCAGGAGAGTGGAGTGTCTTGCTCAAGGTTAACTAACCAAATGAGTAGTCTTACTTCTTATTAATTTCCCTTGCCTAGATTTTCACACATGGTTAAATAATTCCTCTCCCAATTTCTTAATTCACTGGTAATGACCTTTTTAAAAAAAATCAACAGCGGTGTGATGGTTGCATCAGTGGGTCCAATCAAACTGAAATAGGAGGATTAATGGGACAGAACAGATCTGCCGTTCCTGCTGATGAGACGGCACCTGAGCCAAGCTTTTGACAGCTGGCTTAGTGAAATAGACAAAGCTCGAGAGCACCCAGAGATATTGATTAAGGCTAAATAAGGATAAACCTCGCATGTCTCTCAAGTCACTCAGTAAAGACACTTTTGAATCAGAGACACTGGTCATACAGGTAGAAAGATCTGCGTCAATATTTATAGACAGAAATTAGTTCAGTGCTTTGCTGTTTTGTTTGCAACATGACGACTTGGTGTGAATTATTCTGGGCTGCTGGGCGTGTGTGTGTTCGTGCAGTCAGGATGAGCCTTTTCACACCTGCCGCCTCCCTCTTGGACCATGGCACTGTGACAAATTGTGTCATCTGTGTGTGTGGAGTGTGTGTGTGTGTGTGTGAGTGTGTGTCCTTGTGTGTGTGCGTGTGTGTCAAGGCCAGGTGTGAGACAGGTACAGCATTTCCTGGCAGGACCTGGAGCAGAAGGAAAGGACTGATGGGAGTCAGTGTAGGATGTAACAGCCTCTCTCAGAGGGCTGGACCGCACCACTTCATCACACCCTGACATACACACACACACACACTTATCTGCTCACAGGCATGTTTGCTCACAATTTTACAACCAAATGCACCAATACAAGCCCACGTTATGTTTTTTATAATGTAAAGTGAAAAGATAAGCAGCACAAGAAATGTTTAATTAAACACTCTACACAGGTACCTAAACACAACAGGGGATTGGACAAGCACATATACCCCCACACAATAGCCTGCTGCTTTTAATTACACTCACACCATTCACCCGACCATACCGAGAGGGAGGGAGTGATAAAACTGAAAGAGAACAAGAGAGGCAGAGACCAAGAAAAAAGAAAAAAGGAGCTTGAGAGATGATTAAGGCAGGAGTACTGACAGCGACGAGTAAAAAACCACTGGGGCCAACAAGAAAACATCATTCTACATGGGGAGCCAAAGAGACAAATAGAAAGAGGCTAAACAATAAGGACTCTTCACGCTACAAGCCTCACGTTGCATCATATCAACCCATCAACTGAGAGGGAACCGTGGGAGACATCACCCGCTGTCACTTCTCCTGCTCTTATCCGGCCAATAGCAACATCATCCTGTTTAGCAGCAACAGCAGCACGCCGAGTCGTCCTGTAGAAAGGCTTCTGATGTTTCGAGCTGCGATCAGAGAGGATCCGATAGCTGAAAACTCTCCCCTGACTCACATCACGATAACAAAAACATGCCTTCTCTTCTCTGCTCTGCTTATTTTTATTTATTTATTTATAACTGGTCTCTTCCAGGAATACTTACTTAATACAATTTAGAAGACTGTATTACCTCTTATGAATGGTGTGTTTCAGAAAAAGGAGACAATTTCTATGGATCTAGATTCTAATCAATGTAGTAATTACACAAACAGTGCTTAAAGGGGCTGTGTTAATGTTGACACATAATCCAAATTAATCTTATTTTGCTGGTATTTACAAATAGCCCCTAAAACAGATTTGCAATGGATTCTTTCTTTGTTTTTCTGAATATGCAAAACAATTCACTGGAGCTCAAAGCTGTATGTTATTGTTCATTTGTGGCATATAAGAAAGTTAAGCCTGAATCCTCCATCTCACATCACTAGAAAATATTAAACACACTAACTCGCAAACTATAGGACGCAATGAAACACCACAACATGCTCTAAAAACATCAACATTATTAGAACATTGAACATTTTAATTTTTTGTTGTTGTGGGTTTTTTTTTTGGCCTCATGGGGACAGCACGACAAGTTACAAAACACAACACTGACATATCACCTTATAAAGTTGTTATGGATAACATGTTAGCAAACAGGTGTATTGGCATTGATTTGGAGTCGAGTTTCTGGCCACCTGACCAATGCAAGTCCAATATCCACTCTCCTTTTAGCTCTGTTTTGGTCTCCACCAGCTCCTGAGGAAAATATCTGACTCTTAAATGCTCCAGAGTCCTCACCAGCTAGTTACTAACTTTGTCAGTGTCTGCCGTTTGAGAATGGGCAGGTAGCGTACAGGCGGCAGCAGGAAACAACGCTGAGGAGGGCGGAACGAAAACACTAAAGTTGCGGCTGAAACGCTGAAACGCTCTGAAAAGCTGAGGTGAACTAAATCCGATGGTAATTCTCTGTGGGTTCATCACTACAAGCAACACCATTCACATGACAGTCTTTTGATCTACTAATCTAAAGATATTGATTAGTGCAGCTTTAAGAATTCTGGTGCCGTTCCTTCCAAAGAAACTGAATGAAAACAGAAAGATAAGTAATTTTTCATGGCAATTTGAATATTGTACAACTAGAAATAAAATAAAAATTAAGTCTTGGAAGCAGAAGTACAGCAATTTAAGGCCATTTGGTACATCAGTGTTTTTGTTCAGTCATTAGTCTGAGTACAGTAAGTCAACAGGAGCTTTGTTCCTATAATAAAGATGATATTTTTATGTTGTATCTTCATTTTCAACATGACCTATTATTTTATCAGCAAGTTATGTGGTGAAGTTTCTACTTTTTAAAAACAAAAAAAGTTCGTACCACTCAGCAAAGCCATTGTTCAGAGCTTTTATTCAAGCCAAACTTCAATATCAATAAGTCTACATCTATGATCCAAACGCACATTTAACACAATGCCACTGATCCCCCATAATGAAATCTCTCCCTTACACCAGCTGAGGATAAATACAAACCAAATACCCTTATGAAGATGTTCAGACGATGCCAAGCCTTTTCCCAAGACTGACAGGAAAATAATTAAAATTCTCCATGATTTTCTTTTAACACACTGGTATTCCTTCTTCATATCTATAAGGAAATGCCATTCCCTTGTAGTTGTCATATCTTCAACTCAGAAACATGGGACAGTTAAGGTATGAGAGAGGGTTTTTAAAGATTAACTTACTTACTAACAAGTCTGTTTAAAAGTGCAGTGTCTGAGCGCAATTGCCCAGTTTTAGTTTGAAGACATTTGCTAATTGCAAAGCAGACGAGCATGGAGACACACCTTGGCAATAATCATTAAAACAGATAGACGGTTAGATTATTATCATGCTTCCTCAGTCTGCAGGCTATATTATCTGTCATAAGAGGTACACACTCTGTCATGGTAATTACTATGACAGACAGGATGGCCTCTCAAAGCTGTCCGGCTGACACACGGCACGATTAATCAATCAAAGCTCGCGACTCAGGGGGTTCGCCCTTTAAGACAGGCATAATAATCCATCACTGCTCCTCACATCCACAAGCTGATCCATCAAGTCAACACGCCTTGCTGAAGGAGAGAGAGAGCGAGGGAAAGCAGAAAAAAGTCTGCAAAATAGAGGATTGATCCGTTAGCCGATTCCCAGAATAATTATGACTGTCATGATGATGCAACAGAAAACTGAGCTGATGAGCGCTACATGAGTGCTTCGAGCAGCCCTGACTGTAAAGTTTACTAATAAACAAATCGAAGGGTATATTAGTGGACGTCAATGACTGTAACAGTTTGGTTTCCAGTTTGGTCACAGGTTTAAAGGGTAAAATAGATACAAATCTATTTAAAAAAACAAACAAATAAATGCTATAATTAAAAGGGATGCAAATAGCAAAGAAACACCAAAAGTACTCAGGACAAACAATGGAAAAAAGTAGCAAAACAATCCAGCACAATCAACTACGATATATTTACTATGTTTATATCTACACTGCTGAACACATCAACATGGGAAGTGGCAACAAAATAGCACATCAACATATGGATAAGAAATGATATACCTATACATTAAAAATGTTCGCCGTGTGAAAATTTTAAACAATTGTTTTTTTTTTAAAAAACACAATCACATCTTTTAGGAATAGACCACTTTCTAAAAAAATACAGGGTTAGTTGAGTAAGCATAAGAAATTATACTGAAGATTTTTTGCATAATTTATTTATTGAATAAATGGATCGTATTTACTTTCTTGCCAGGAGTTAGATGTGAAGATTGATACCACTCTCATGTCTGTACACCAACTATAAAATTCGAGCCAGCTTAGTTTAGCATAAAAAAAGGAAGTCACCGCACCCAGTCAAGAAGTGGCATAGCATGCAACTCCATGTGAAACCACCACTTTTTACATTCTCTTCGTGTGTGGATTAAACAAACCAGATGCAACATGTTAATTAGTCAAATTTAGAGGTGCTAATAGGTGGACAGAGCCAAGCAAGCTTTTCCCCCCTGCTTCCACAAATTTAGCATACAGATATGAGAGTGGTATCGATCTTCCCATCTAACTCTCAGCAAGATGTCCAACTATTCCTTCAAGCTTCAGCAGAAATATTGACTTCATTTATATCTTCATATAATATATATATACGTATTGACATTAATTATTATTGTGATAACATTTTTTGCCATATCACTTGACAACCCAAAATATGGAATACAGCCAAAAGTGGCCCCAGTTATTGACATCCTCAGCAGGTGGCTTGTTGGCTTCATATTGATTGAAGTATGACCTTACGCTCTTTTCTGTCAGAGCGGCAGTGAATTCAAACCTTTAAGTCTGTCTTCTCACACATGATGTCATGCTACTGTGTCTGATGTTCCTTCTAGCACCTCATCTTTCTTTTTAATAGCCTACTGAGGGCTTTTACTCTGCCCTTTAAACTGCATGTGCTATGTGCACCTTGATTTAAAAAATGATGGCTCTGACAGCTGAGAGTTTTCTGAAAATCTTCTCATTCTGAATACCATCAAATATATAAAAATAAAACGGTATTAAGTAAAAGAAGTACATTTGGGGCTCTCATTATGTTCAAGCTCATTTCCAGGCTTTATGATTCTGTCAACAGGAATCTGATGTAGACTATGATGTGTTTTTGGCCATCTGTCTATGAAAAGCCTGAACAGTAGCAACCGCTGCCTTCAACAGTAACATCTCCGCCGACCCACACAAGGAGGTATATACTGTACAAAGGCGTGCGCACACGCACACATCACAACCCCACACACAGTATCAGGAGTAATCTGAGATATAAAGCCTCATCGATCAGAACTGCTCTCCCTTGAGGATTACATCATTGCCCAGCAAATAGCCAATCAGAGCACAGCTGAGACTGCCCGCTCTGTGACCCCATCTTGTGTAAAAGTAAAGGCAATAAGACACACACACACACACACGGAGGCATTGATATCATTCTCTCAGGTATTGAGTGTTGTTTGTGTAAACCTGCACCACTGCTATGCTCCTCTAGTTAATGTAACAATGGTGCATGTTGTTGGCATTTCTCTGTTTTTACACTCAGACACATCACACAGATCTCAATCAACAATTCTCCCTCTCACATACACATGGATATATAGTGTTGAAAACAGCAAAAAGGCATGCAGAGTGAAGGAGTTATGCTGCATAACTTTGTGGAAGTGTCTTTATGTGTACAGTGTATACTCAAGTTTGAGCGTGGGCAGGAAGAGGCACACAGTGCATTTAGGTGCCAACTACCAGTCTGTATTGTATCTTCTGCATAGAATGTAAGCAACGCATTATAAAACAGCCGTTAAGAGGCCTTTTTTAAAACTCTACTGTCACTTTGGGAGTAAATACATCTCTACTTAAACTTCATTATTTGATAATTGTGTGCCATTATTATTCCTTTTAATAACAATACTATTCCTGTTTTCTTTGAAAAGTAAATATTTTGGGGCGTCCTGGTAGCCTAGGGGTCTAAGATGCATACCACTGGTCCCAACCTGGCCAGGGACATGTGTTTTATTTGTCCTATCAAAAAAAGAAAAGCTGAAAAATCTCTAGGAAAAAAAGATGATTATGCGGCACAAACCATAGACCTCAACAACCCCGGTTAAAGTCCGGCTGGAGACATTTCTTGCATATTATTCCCCATCTCTCTCCCTCTCTCCCCTTATTTTCTGTCATCTCTCTACTGTTGACTCTCTAATAACGAATAAATGCCAAATAAAATACATTTACAAAAGGTGAATATATAATTTTGGAACAGACTCATTTCTACCTACCAAGCTGAGTCTTCTATTTCCCTGTGAGTCAACCAACGTAGACTTTGAGTAACCATATGAGTCTGAACGTATTAGTATGTGTTAACATACCTTGATGTAGCCGCCAGTTGAGACCAGAAGAGAGTTGTCTGGGGAGAAGTGCAGGTCGGTCACCCAGCCTCCGTGCAGTGAGTCCATCCCGTCTTTACCGTCCCGGGAACAAATCTTCAGCAAAGAGCCGTCTTCAACACTCCAGAGCTGTGATGGACAGCCGAACATTATAAACCCTCCGTAAAGTAAATGTCACTGATAAACAACAAAGATGCCAGACTTAGCAAGTTAAACACTCAGGACCCCACTTACAGACTAAAAAACTGCATGTTTACAATACAAGCATCATTTTTGTATTTATGCTAGCTCTGTTGACATTTAAATATCTGGCTGCCTGTCCTGTCAGACAGACAAAAAAAAGGTATTGGTAAAATAAATAAATACATTTCTTTTCCCAGAGCTTTCAGGCCCATATTGTGGCCCAAAACAGCGGATGGAGTTTGCTCAGTTGCCATGGAGATGGTTTAGTTGTTATCACATGACCTAAGTATGAAATTTTGATCATGTGGTAACGGGTGGTCGTATATGAGGGGAGATCGTAACATCTGTTCTAGGATGGTCTCTGGCATCAGATGTAACTCCATACTTAGGTCACATGATAACAACTAAACCATCTCCATGACAACTGAGCAAATGCCATCTGTTTATGAAGGTCATGAGATGTGGCTGAAAGCTCCGGGAACAAAAAAACAAGCAAGTGGAACTTGTGATGATATTTTTTTTTTTAGGTCAAGATGAATCTTCAGGCTCAATGAAATGGAAAATAAAGAGAATTTGCACACGTGAATCTAAATGAGAAATTACCCATAATGCACCACATACATAATGAAAAGATGGTTTGTGATTCTATCATCACTAGTGCAGCACATCATGTCGATTGCAGCTGTTATGCAACTGCTCACATGTCCATTTGACAATGACACATCACACCTACAGCTATATTTAACACTTGGCATGCTTTTGTGTGGAATGACTCACATTTGTTTCCATAGAAACAGGGGTGAGATTTCAGTGTGGTTTATGCAATTGGATCTGATGGATTCGTCCATTTCTGGATATCGGAGCAGTTCAGCTCAGAGGCCACCACAGGGCATTAACCCCTTGTTGACCGATGCAGTGCTGCCATTCGTCGCTGCAGGCGGAACAGCGCTGAATGACTTTTCCTCGTCTTCTCTTCTACCTCGCAAACCATCTAACTTTTCATTTACTTTGTGTGTGTGTTTTTGTGTACGAGCAGTGCAGATTCCAAAGCCTTGGGGATCCAATTTGGCAGCCTGAGTCCTCTCTCCTTCACCTCCCACTGTCAGACATCTCCTCCTCTTCCTGCTCTCTTCATCCCAACACAACCTGCACCTCCTCCAGCTCCTGCTCCCCCATCTGAGAAGGTGCCCTGCCCCTTTCCTTTCATCTTACCCCTCCTCTGTGCACTGCAGCAGTCATGATGTATTAGTAAGCACTTTATCTAAATGAGTGGTGAGATGTAATTACAGGGTGATCTCTGGATTAAATGTTTACTGGTGTAATTGCATTTTTGTATGATACACAGCAAATTAGATGGTTTAAAACATTGTCACTAATTCTTATACTTGTAACATAATGCCATTTAGTGTGTGGAGTATCTTGAGGCAAGAGGCCCAGTAGGAAGTCTTTCCTCATTTCTCGTCTGCAGCATCTGTACTTTCTTCAAAATTGCCTTCATCAATCTCTCTACTCTTCTCTTAACAACCTCATTCTCCTCATAACTAAATAAAAATGTTCTACTTCCCACTTTCTCCACTTCACCTTTTTTGCTTTTAGGCAACAGCAGAACAAGCCTAATAAGCCTGAAATTCCTAGATCAGCAACCGATAGTAATGCAAAGGTTAAGAAGACGTTGAATGTTTTGAACACGCACCCGGATCCCTCCATTGTCATCTCCTGTTGCGAGGCGACGGCTGTCCCAGGAGAATCGGCAGCTTCGGACACAGTCTTGGTGGCCGCTCAGTGTGTGGACGCACTGCCAGGACTCGCAGTGCCACAACTAGGAGCAGAAAGCAATGCATCAAGGAGACTGAAAAGCAGAAATTGGTACGTCAGTTGTGTATGAAATAAAAAAGAAATGACAGCCAAAAACAGAAATGTACACATTCTGACTTAGTTATTGCAGAAATCTGCATGTTTTGGACACATTTACTTCATTTTCACATTGAAATATAATTGAAGCGAGTGACTAACCCTTACTTATTCAAGAGTAAACCATTTAGAAGAAGTTACCTGTTTCTGTAACAGTGCAGTGTTCAACTGGAAATAACAGGTAGTAATAATAATAATAATAATAATGAAGTTTTATTTCTGTTGCTCTAACCAGTCATCGCCTGTTAATAGGTCTTATGAGGACAAATAATCGTGCCAAATGCAGAGCTAATGTTGTTACAGCGCGGCATCAGAATGATGAAGCTGTTAATGAGTGCTCTCTCACTTGCTGCTGTTTTCTTTCTCTCACTTTGTTTGGATTTCCCTTCCCTTTCTGTCTCTCATCCATTGTTCTCTTTATATTCCTCCCTCCTTTCTCTTCCCTTCCTCTCTCTGTGTTCCTTCCTTACCCCGGTCACATCCTGCGCCGCACAGAAAATAACACAGCTCATAATTAGACACTTCATTTGGCAGCCGGCTAGCTACGTCTGCACACAAAGTCCCATTCATCTGAAGGTCAGTAGAAAGCGAAAGAAAAAGAGGAAAAAGGGGGGACAGCAAGAGAGATGGAGGAAAAGGAATGAGGAGAACAGAGAACCCTCCATTTTTTGTGGTTCTCAACAAAGACACTCATGGCTGAGCCTTTTGGTTTGACCTCTAGATAGATGGTGACCAGGGACTTTCTGTTTGTGTGCGTTTTGAGCTACCAAAGCCCCTACTCGGTCTGGAGAACAAGGACTATGTGACTGGCTGCTAACCAGCCCCACAACACACACACACACACACACACCTCAATTATCATCTTTGCCAAATCCATAAAACACACATTCTCTCTCACTACCATCCATTGACAGAAGCCAGGTTGGCTGCCTACCCAGTGGCTGTTCTCTACAGTGAGTGTAAACCAAATCCAAATTCCCGTGTGAAACTCAGTGGCAGTGGCTCTAGATCAACTGCTTTAACAAATGCCTGAGAGAGCAACTTTGCATTGTTTCTAATGCTGGACACTCAGGAACACTAGTTGTCATCCATGGTTGAATATTGGACAGAGAAGTATAAATCTAACACACAACCTGCAGCCGTTTTCATGATCCAAGAAAATGAATGACACTGAGAGGGAGCCAGTGTCAAAGAGCATTGCAGAGTACATACTGAACTGTACTGAGAGTGTACAGAGTTCTCTTTTCTGTCAATGATGAGTAGGTAAAGCAACGATTTTAGAGCTGCTTGCGGAAAAGGTTAAAAACCACATCTCCAGCCCACTGAGTCAGTCAAAGTCAGGCCAAAGTCAAGCACAGTGGTGTTGGTAAACGGCAACCTGGCAAAAACTACATCCAGACAGGGAGGTGGGTCGATTGTGGGCCAGCCAGCCCGCCAGGCTGGTGGGTCAGCAGGTCCACGTGCTGCAGTCAGACTAAATGATCACTGGACGTGGGTGTAGGAGGACAGACTGACCTGCAGCTAACTCACCAGGCCCGGGGCCATCTGCTGCACGCTAATCTCTAAGGTCCCTCCCCTCCTGTACCGGAGAAACCTTTAGCCTCAGATATCATCCGCAGCAACATGTTCATGTGTATGTGCTGTAAGTAATGAGTTCCGAAGGAGGTTTGAGGAAAGACGCTGGTGTGTAATAGGTCAAACACATATGTCTCATCCCATGAGTAAGTGTGTGTGTAAGTGTTGAACCTTAGCAGTCTTGTCAGCAGAGGTGGTGGCGAAGAGGCATCCGTCTGGCGAGACATGACAGGACAGAATGGCTCCCCGATGAGCCTCGATGTCCTGCAGCTTCTCTCCACTTTCTATGTCCCACATCTTGTAGTGAGAAAGACAGAGATTACTTTGTGTTTGATATCATGCTGCTGTTAACTGCATCGTGAGTCTATATGTGTGTGTATGTGTGTGAGATTCACCATGACAGTGCCGTCGAAGGACCAGGACAGCAGTCTTGTGTCGGCCGGTGAGCTGGAGAGCAGCGAGAAGCATCTGACCTGTTCCTTGTGACCCTGCAGTACTTTACACTCCCCAGACTGCCACCTCCACACCTACAGGGGGCAACAGAGAGACAAACAGGGACACGGAATCTTTTACCCACTGATGCTTTTTATTTCAGTCCATTTCCACCCTTATGGACTCACAAACTTTGTTTCTGTTTATGAAATTCTGGTATCATTCAACCCGGGTTTTATTCTGATAATTGTGTCCATTTTGACTAGTTTCAAATTTCAAGCTGGGTCATATTGGCGTTTCCCAAATCTTCACAGCGGAGGTCAGAATGGACACAATTATGGGAATTAAACCCAGGTTCGAAAATACCAGAATTTTCCTTTTAATACAAACATTACTCACGAGGATCCATTTAAACAACAGGACATAAAAGCAGGGCCAAAGATGAGAAACAAGACTGTAGTAGCCACATAGTATCCACCAATCATTTCACAGGGAGCAATGTGCATATGCTGTTATAACATATAAAAAGGGATATATAAAAGATGTAACATTTCAGTCACATTTAGAGCACCAAAATTCAACTGTATAACATCACTAATGGTACAGTAGATGAGAGTACTTTTTTGACTTTCTTGCTGATCACATCCCTGCTTAGGTGTGCTCTGTATATGCTAATGCGTCTGTGGAGTTAAAACTTGTGCACCTCTGTCTACAGGGTGCTAGTTTTATGACAGTGTGCAGGCAGGTAAATGACCAGAGACAGGAGTTCAACTGAGCTCAAAGATGTGGACAGGACAGACAGAATCATCCAGATCATCCGATCAGTCATGCCCTCGTGTGCAACGTTGCACCTTTTCTCCTTCCAAATAGAACCTGTCACTGGTCCAAAGGTTAGAATCCATCACCAGCTAACATCAGTGTCATTAGATCTCTTTACATTCACTCTGTGTCTGCATTAACATCTAAATACACACTTCCATTTCCTAGCGAGCACATGTCAAACAGAATGAATTTGAATAGCATCTGAATAAGCGGCGGACAGTCCGAGAATAGTGATGGCATAGGCAGCAGCCGCATGAATACGGAACAACGTGCTGCGTTGTCGGAGAGGGAAGGAAGTGCTGCAGTGGACAGGTCTGTCAGCAAAAAGAAAAGATGAAGAAGGAGGAGGAGGAGGAGGAGATGAGAGGGGAGGAGAGGAAAAGGGAAATGAGCAACGGAGCGTGAACGGTGGGGGTTGACAGACCGTAGCGGCCCAAATTACACACTCGTACTCACACACAAACATAGATAGTTGCACACGGTAAACTCAAGAGCAGGAGGGAGATAAAGAGCTATCGAGAGTGGCATAGCCAAAGGCAAAAAGAGGAAACAAGGAAGGAGAGGAGACAAAAGAGGGGGGAGAATAATGGAGAGGTGAAGAGGCTGACAGAGACGCTGGTAGAGTGTAACAGGTAGGGGAAGGTGAAAGCACCAAAGAGATCTGAAACACAGAGAGGATGAGTGATTCAGCAGAGCAGGCAGTTTTACTCAAGGTGAGGAATGGGGATGGGGGAGAAGGATAATCGATAGAGAAGAAAAATGGGAAACAGGTTGGGGGAGGAGGTGAGAGAACATGTCATGAATTAGGCAAGAAAAGATGGTGAGGATGAGAGAGATGGTGATGAATGGGAGCAAGACAAACAGGAAAACCAAGCAGAAAGAGAGAAACAAAAAGCATAGAAGAGAGGAAGAGAGAGGAAGGGAGCAACTGAGGGAGGAGAGGACTTTAGCTTGCCCTTATGGTGGTGTCCTCGGATGATGTGATAAGTGTTTGGCCGTTTTGGCTGAACCGGCAGTGCAGCACCGTCTTGGTATGCCCCGACAGAGTGGCTAGGAGCTTCCCAGAGGGCACCTCCAACACCTGGAAGGAAGAAACAAACATTAGCATCACAAGTATCCAAATAAATAACAGCAAAACTAAGAGTCTACAGTCATGCTAGCGGCTCTGTGAGGCTGTAGTTAGGCACAGTGGTGCTTTGAGCTTAGTGGTGCTTAATGCTAACGTCAGCATGCTAACATGCTCACAATGACAATGATAACATGCTGATGTTTAGCAGATATAACGTTTAACATGTTCACCAGCTTTGTTTAGTGTGTTAGCATGCTAGCATTTGCTAATTAACACTAAACACAAAGTACAGCTGAGGCTGATGAGAAGGCCGTCGGTTTTGCAGGTATTTGTCATAAACCGAAGGAAGGAAGGAAGGATGGATGGATGGGTGGAAGGATGGATGGATGGATGGATCCTGTGAGGGAAATTGTTTTGTTTGGACAAACATATTTTGACCAGATGATGGCTCTAGATGAAAAGCCCATCCAATAGTTGTTGAAACTCAAACTTTAAACTCAAAACCACAAATCTCCACCTCCTGCTAGCACTAAAGGGAAATGTCTGGGGATCACAAAAGTTAACAGAATTCATCGTCTGGGAACAACAAATGTTTTTACAAAACTTTGCTCCAATCCACCTTGGATTGTGGAGATATTTCACAGGAGACTTCGACCTGCTTGTGGCACTAGAAGAAAAGTCAGAGGATCCATCAACCAAATTCATGGCAAATCATCCAATAGTTTCTATTTTAGTCTGGACCAAAGTGGTGGACCGACCAACTGACAGAAAGACAGACTGATGTTGCCATCCATAGAGCCACGCACTAGTGTGGCTAAAAACTACTGTATGGCATGGGTATACTTGTGTAAAGATAGTACTTGGCCAAAAAAAGAAGTGAATACAGTGCACTGAGAGCTCTACTGTACCAAGAAGTCACATGAGGTCTACACCCGGTGTCTAGAATAGTCTCAAATGATAGCTATGTTTGCCAAGATACACTCGGGGAGGAAAAGTGTCCCAGAAAGTTTACTAAAAAAATCCTGACAAAAAGTCACATTTTGAGAGAGCCGCTGAGAGGGAGAGAGATGAAGTGCTACTGCTGGCTAGATGGTGATAAGCACATCAAAAGTGAGCTGAAAAAGTGTGAGCTTTGAGCGCAGTCCGGTCAAGACTGCAAAGGGCTGCCGGGGGTCTGACAGCCCTGGAGACACTACTGGGGGAGTCGGAGAACAAAATAGCTTTGATGCTCAAAAAGATCCAGCTGGAAGAAAAATAGCTAGTTTTATGCAGGGATAGCTGCTTCTGCATAAAAACCTGCTACAATAAGCTCTTTAGTTGGGAATCTTTCACAGAATATTCAGAGCTGATTTTGAGAGAGAGACTTTGTGAAAACTTCCAGAGGTCCTTAACGGGGTTCCAGGGAGGTCTGTAGCAAAATGAGAAAGTGTTTAGTCATGACTCATGCTAGTGGCGTAGCTCTAGGGATGGCTGGTCGCTCAGTTGGTCACTTGGTCCAGACTGAAATATCTCGACAACTAATGGATGCATTGCAATGAGATTTGGTTCTAGACGTTCATGTTACCGACAGGATAACTTGTCTTGACTTTGGTTATCCCTTAACTTTTCATCTAGTGCCAATCAGAACAAAATGTGACTTTGTCCAATACTTTGGTTTATGACAAAATTGCTGTAAAACTAATGGCATTCCCATCAACCTCAACTTAGTGCTATTTAGCAAATGTTGACATGCTAACATGCTAAACTAAGATGGTAAACAATGTTAAAAATCAGCATGTTAGCATTGTCTTTGTGAGCATGTTAGCATGCTGATGTTAGCATTTAGCTCAAAACACCGCTGTGCCTAAGTACAACACAGAGCCAGTAGCATGGAGTAGACTCTTAGTCTTGTTGCTATGTTTACTACTCACTAACAGCAATAAAATGCTACGTTGGGACAAATATCTTTGCAGATGACATTCCTTTTATGAAAATCGTATTAAATATAATCCATGTGTGTGTGGCTTTCTGGTAGCCCCTAGATTTAAACAACTTTACATTTTTGTAACGAGCTAAATAACAGAAGTTTATTTTATCACTAAAATTAACTTTTTCTACTTATCAATCAGTAGTATGAAGAAGGCTAATTAAGGTATTATAAGGTAAAACATGGGTATAGATTATATATTTATTATATATTAATATTTTGTGGCACTTTTATAATTAACCCCCAGATCGATGTATCCAGTGATATCAAAAATACAAAAAAATGAGCCTTGCTACAGCTGAGACTGTAACTGCAAATTTCACAAATAATAAATTACCGAAAGTCATACAAAAGCAATAATTCATTCAACTTGATTTAAACACATTCCATGTAAAAATGCTTTGAAGGAATAAAATGAAATAAGTACAGCACAACATTATCTTCAGTCCAGCACAGCACCTGTAGTTATGAAAGTATAAAAGAAAGGCCCATAGCGCTTGGGTTTTAACCAGGCACTAAAATATTTACACCTCAGAGGAGAGGGTTGAAATGTCTGAGCAGAACAAGCCTTGGGGCACGCCGACCATGTTTGTCAAGCTCCACGTACTGAGACGCAGGTCTCAAAGCCTGGGAGAGAACACTTTGGAAAGATTTACACATCCAGCTCAAGGATTTCTGGGATGGTGCAGTCAAGAAAATGCCTGAGGGTGTTTGGTGAAAAATAAACAAATATAAAAGCAGGCTAATGTAGAGAGGAAAGATGTTTTAAATACCACTACAAAGGGAGTAAACAAGTTGCTGAAGTGTTGCAGAACTCATGAAATCAAAGAAAAACTGCTAAAAGTGGTGAAGGAATGAAATGGTCAGTGTTGAAGCTGCTCCTGCGTGATGAGTAACAACAGTAAGATCCGTTCTCTAGTCATTGATCTGCCTCTTCTGTTACAGTTATCAAGAGCATTTTGAAAAAGTAAAATACACACATTCAGTGTACTTGCTGTACATGTGTGTGTGTTATTTTGGGTGATTCTTAAAGAGGCTGAGACACACATACAAACAGATATTACTCTCTCCCTACCATACCTGCACGCTGCCTGTGCATAGCCCTACCGCCAGCAACAACCCCCTGAAGGAGGTCAGTAGTCGTCGGATCCTGCAGCCAACTGTCCTCAGTACCTGACTAGCTGTCAGCCCTGACGCCTGGCACAGAACACACACATGCACACAAGCACACACTCACAATTGCACTTTTTTTATCCATAGAACACACACACACACAGTAACTCAGATATTCTTCATATTAGCTGGCATGTCAGACTGACACTGAAGCTGATGACTTATTACACATTTTTCCTCCAGTAAACTGGCTGTAAATAACTCCAGATGAGGGAAAAGGAAATTAATGCCTTCCACTGCAGTGGTCACAGGTACCAGGAATACCACCAGCTAACACCGGGGCGCCCTCTGCTGTTTGCTCAGGGGACTACAACAGCAATACTTGTGTAATTCCAGTATTTTCAAACCTGGGCCCTATTTTTTTTTACAAATTTGGAGGTGTAAATGACAAATAGGTACAAAAGGTTTTGGAATTGGTCCAGTAGATCGCCTCAGCCGGCAGCCACAAAATGGGCTGCAATGACTGCAACGTAATCCTTGTGGGCAACTCCGCCCAACAAAGTACGTCCTCTAAAAGTGCTTGTTTTTGCCACTGACAGGCTCAGATTGATATTGTAAGTGTCTGACAACATAATGGAAAGGATCCCTACAGAGGCAGACCTTTTTGTTAAAGAGTAAGATCCTTTTTGTTTAACCAGAAACACTGTCATCTTCCTGCAACAACTTACCCCGAGATTTCAGAGCGAGACTTCTGTTTCTGGATAAACAAAAAGGTCTAGCTCTGTAGAGATCCCTTCCATAATGTTGTCAGAAATTTTAAATAGATTTTGTTTGCATCAAGTGCAAGTATCTGATTATTCTCAAATGCTTTTAAGAACTCAGATTACTAATCATCCGTGCTTCTTTAAGTCATCGTGTCCACAAATCCTTTCCTCTCATATCTCTGGGGCCAGGAGAAGAGCGGTAATTAAAATCATTAACCCCGATATTCATTAGGACTGTAGGACCTTTTAATTAATTAGAGTTGCTCTCTGCTGTAGGGCGCTGGCCTGGCCACAGCACGGATAAGTCAGGGGACTGTGTGCATGTATATGTGTGTGTTTTAATACAGGACGGGAACTTTGCGGGATGTCCTCTACCGTTGCAATATGTGCAACAAACACATGCACTCGTACACGAAAACACACACCTGCCACAATGCAGACTAGGACCTCATTCTCTGCCTGCAAACAACAATTTATCACCAAGACAAAGAGCAGCGGAGCAAGGAGAGCAGGGGGGACAGACAGAACAAAAGGAGGAAGAGCGATAAACAAAACAAAAGAGGGAATAAAAATAAAGTATGTGACAGAGATGGTAAAATATGAAAATAGAGAGCAGGAGTGGAGAGCGTTGAAAATACAAATCACAGGTAAAAGGAGGAGATTCAGAACAATGAGGAGTGGAGGGAGATGAAAGAGGTGTTTTGAGATGACCTGACGTACAGCTGACAGTACAGATAAAACACCTCCTACAGCAACATGGAACACACACACACACACACACACACACACACACACACACACACACACACACACACACACACACACACACACACACACACACACACACACACACACACACACACACACACACACACACACACACACACACACACACACACACACAGTGTGTAGGAATTTACAACCTTTGTTAGGACCACTCAATGTTTGGTATTTTTCCTTGATAACGGGTAGGTCTGAATGTGTTTTCTACCTGTACAGTTCCATCTTCCTGGCCCAGGGCTACAGCAGAGGGCTGCCTGCACATACACGTACACCGGATCCTGGATGACTTCTCCTCTGACTGGAACAGCACTGATCCTGTCCTGCCATCACGCACCTGACACACACACACACACACACACACACACACACACACACACAGGTTTCTATGACAACCTGATATAGGCACATCACAGTACAGTAATACTTGTCTGCACTTGAACTCACACTCAAAAAAAACAAACACACATTCCTGCTTCAACCAGCCCAACGCCTTTTATTTATTCATTCACTCACTCGGTCTCTCTCTCCTTCATTTTCCCTCCGACTCACCTGCAGTCTGTTGCAGTTGTCTGCAGCTGACACTATGATTTCTTCATCATTGAAGAGAACGTCAGAGTCTCTTTTCAGGCAGACGGCTGAGGAGGTGTGCACCTTCTTAGTCTCCCATAACTACAAGAAACACAAGACAGGAAACAGGAACATGATGTAAACTTCCAGTGAAAGAGCTCCAACCAACATTACGTATCACTTTTCTCGTGTTTGTCCTCCTAAATTACTTCTTTGTAGCCTGTATTTATGCAGAGGAGCTGATCTCTGCTGCATCGCCAAATGAGTTGACATAGTCGGCGATGTTACATATTAATCTTGCACTTGACTTTTCATTGTTATGCTGCAGAGACAAACTGGGAATAACCTGTCTGTGGCAATAAATAAGTCATCAGTATCTGTCTCATGCATTTTTGTTTGGCACTTCAAACTGAATTTCCAGATGGGGTCTAACAGCTGAAAAACACACACTGGTAATGGAACAACTAAGAAGCGCACGCTGGTTTCCTGTCCTCTGGAAGAACCAGGTCAGGTAGGGCTTTTCTTCTTCATGGATCAGAAATGGGTCAGTTTAACCCACATTTTCTCCCAAATTACATTCCAATTAGTCATTGTTAGTTGCTCCGTTAAGGATGGTTTCAGAAATCTCCATCAGAACTGATGATTTCACAGATGACTTCCTACCACCAAAATAATACAGATAATTTGTGTGAAAATAAAACCTAAAAGTAGTGTGTGCAGAATGCTCTATTGCAGCTTTGGTTTGTCATCTAGATTGATGAGGCCAGTGTATTGACAGCTTTCACTTGCATCAAAATACTATTAATCTGAATAAAAAACCTGTTTTTACCGCCTTGATATAAAAAAAAGACTATTTTTTCAGGCTGTTTATGGTACAAATTAGTTTACATAACCTCAATAATAGAGGCAAAAGCCTAAAGCAAGTCAGGGCAACAACAACTAACACTTCATACAGTAGCTGTTTATTCTTTATTTATATTAGTTAGTGTACAATGCTTTCATTCATACTAAATGAAGTTGGATAGAATCTTTGCACTAAAAGCTACAACATAACTCCTCATTAGGGGCTGAAACTCAACAGCTGGCAGAGGTAATTAGAACAATACTGACGGTATCTGTGCAAGCTGATACTCTAATGTAGACACAGCACATCACACACACTGAGTCAGTCTTACCCTGACAGTCTGGTCGTCAGAGCAGGAGAGCAGCTGTGTGCCGTCAGGAGAGAACTGGACACGCTGGACCCAGCTCAGGTGACCACTGCAGTCGGCCATCTTCTTATTGGCTTCCAAGTCCCACAGCTGGAAGACACACATATGGACTTAATGTACACTTGTTCATAATACACCCTTAGTCTCATATAGCACTTTATCAGTGTACCAGAATAACATATCTGGACACACTTTTCTTACGGTAAAAATTTAGGCAGAATTCAGCCACAGTTCATTGAAAATCAGAAATGGGTCAGAAAGACAAAAACAATAACTTAAAATGTATGTTTTTTCACATAAAAATGATTTCTACATGCATTTTCTCAAAAATATAACATAATAAAAAAAAAATCTCCTATAAGACATGATCTATTATCTACTACTTAATATAGATAAATGCTAGCATATTAGATAAAACAGGACACTAAATATACAGTTTACTGTGTGTATGTAAGAATGCATTATACCTCCACAGTGTAGTTTGAGAACGCGATAGCCAGCAGGTTATCGGTAGGACATGCGTGACAGTATTGCACCGTACTCAGACGATTCGTTCTGATCTCCAACAACATGTCCGATGTCTCCACGTCAAACACCTGAAAAAACAGCGACAGAAAGACAACAAAGAGTCTTCTCCGTCTGGGCACAACATGGCTACCTCTTCCACTTCAGGCATATTCAAAATTAATTTTACAATTTTATAATTTTAATTAATAAACTTAGATATGTAATGGCATTTGTGTTTCCTTTCCACAACATGTACTGTCAACTCTGCAATAACTGAAGACCAATTTTGACAGTATTACATAAACTAACACAAACAACCTCACTACACGCACTTTTCTCAAATTTGTAGTTTTAACACTTTTTTGGGTTCACCCACCTTTTAAACGCGATAATTAATAAAAGCCTGACCAATACTAAATATTTGAGGCCAATGCCAATATCAATATTTGCAAGTTTAAGAAATGCAGTGACAGTGGCTGTTATGTCTTAACAAATATAACAAAAAACAAAAAACAAACGTATTGTGATAATTAGATATGAAATTTGGTTATTAAACAACTGTGACCATCGGGACATTTTACAGATGAAAAATAAACTTGTCAGTGCCCTCTGGTGGACAAACTATGTAATGGCAACACTTTCTAAATTACCTCAAACATATCTTTGGCATCTTTGTACTGCAATTTAAATTCGCTGATACCAATATGTCTGATAAGCTAAAATCAGCTGATAATATCGGGCATGCAAATGTAAAGGCTGGCTCTACTTTATATCTACATAAATTCATTATGTATTAAACTTTGTGTGTGTTGAGTTGTACTGTACAATAAAAAGTATTATCTTGTGCCTGAAGATTGAAACCTAAAGCAAACCTGCAGCATTAAAGTCTCATTTTCCCTCCTCTTAAAAACAAAGAAACAAGCTCAGACATCTCTGCGGTGTTTGGGTTGTTTCTCAGAATACGAACGAATGAAGACGTAGAAGACACAGACAGACTGATTACAGGACAAGACTGACTGATTTTGGAAAGCTCACATTTGCAACCAGGACACACACTCTTTAGACTCTCTGGAAGACAAACTGCCTCTCTTTCCTGCCTCCTTCAATGAAATTAAACACCAACAACAAAGGCAGGGAGGACGAAGTGAACCCTGTGGTGTTGGATTTACATCTGTACAGCTGAGACATGTACGACAAGACAGATCCACATCCAAACTATTAACACAACAACACACTAGAGCACACAACAGCCAGCATCTCCACACAGGAAAATATAAATATACCCTTTCAAACAAATGTCTACGTTCAGAAATGCTCACCAGAACAGCATTCCTGGCTGCACATATGATGCGTTTGCCGTCTACAGTCCAGGTGCTGCACTTGACAAGGACCTCATCGCTCTCTGTAAACATGTTTCTCACATTGATCGTCTTCCACTCATTGGCAGACGACACCTGAAACAGCTGCATACATGCAGGAACACACAAAAACACTTCACAGGAGAGCATGTCAGCACAGAATAAGTTATATAAGCACTGCAAGCTTCAAAGCACCTGTGAACACAAACCCTCGTATAATGTTAAGTATAATGTGTAGAAAACGCAGTACATTTTAAAAAGAGTTTAGAGAAAGTGCAGTTGTTGATCCTTCATTTAACAAAATACTAAGAGATCGCAATCACAATATCTTATGTTCAACTTTTTTATTGAAGACAAATTGGTTAGTTACTAAAAACTATTATTTTATTGGTCAGAAATAGAATAAAGATAGTAATTGTTCAGCTTTTTTATTTCCATTACGTGGCCATTTACTCAAATAGCTAAGTAAATACCTAAGTAACTAAGTAAATAGCTATGGAACTAAGTACATTATGAATTATGAAGTATCCGTTTACTTAGTTACTAAGCTATTTACTGTTACTTCATACATAGTTACTAAGGTAAGTAAAATATGAAGTGACTAAAGTATCTGATACTAGAACTGCTGTTGGTGTTCACATATTCCACCAGTATACAGCTGTAGACTCTTTCACTGGTGAAACTTCTGTACTTAACATTTTTTGCACTGATGTTACAAATAACAATTAATATGTTATAGTGCACCCAACTCACATTAAGCAAGTACAGTTTGATGTACATTGCCTTAGGAAAGGACAGCTTTACAAGTATATAGTTTAATGGCAGTCACCTTAACGGTACCGTCGTTGGAGGAAGTGGACACGTAGGTGTCATCAGGGGAGAAACAGCAGTGATTGACTGGTTCCAAGTGGCCAAACATGGTGTTCTGGGAGGATGGCTTGTTGAGGTTCCACAACTGCAGAAACAGGGAGAAATACACTGAGAAAGAGAGAGATAAAGACAGACAGAAAGAAGAATATCTCTCTATATATATATATATATATATATATGGATATAGATATAGATAGATATATAGATAGATATATATATAGATATATAGATAGATATATATATAGATATATATATAGATATATATATAGATAGAGAGAGATAGGAGCAGAGAAAGTTAGAAAGAAAAACAGTTGCTTGTTGTAACAAAACAACTTTTCTCTCTATTGTCTGTATATGGTTATTTTACTGTTTTAGAGTAATGTATGGCAAAAATACATACTTAAAAAGAAGGAGACAGAGCACACTAAGGACCGAAGGTAATGAGGAAAAAAAACAAACAAGAAATTTAAATATGTCACAAGACACGCATTAGCCTGCAAAACAAACACACTCGCACACCTTGGCATTCAAGAATTTGTCGTTGGAGCAGGTGGCCAGCAGGAGGCGTTGTGCTGTGTTGGTAAACTGACAGTGGTTGACCTGCTCTTGGTGCTCCTCCTCAAAGACCCTTATCTGCATGGCTCGCTCCACGTTCCACACCTAAGAGACACACAGTTTCAGGAATTTTATGATCAAATGACAGAAAAATTACAAAAAACGATGGATCCTGTGTGTATTGTACATCCCTGTTTGTTGCTGTAATCAAGCTGGTCCCAACGGGTGAGTGGACAGTTATCTGCTTACCTTGACTTTCCTGTCACTAGAGCAGGTTGCTAGGAGACGGTCGTCGGGGGAGAAGGCACAGCAGAGCACCTCATCATCATGGGCCTGGATCTCTGTGAGCTTCTCACCTGAGGTGCTTTTAAACACCTGAGCGCAAAGGTACCATGATAGCAGTTACACAACAATGTGTATATTCAATAAAAGTACTGCATCACCCATTAGGAACACAAACTCTTTTCCTGTGGAAGCTAAAAAAGATTTCTAGATTGAGATATCTGAATCTTAAACTGGATCATTTGGAGTGAATAACATAACTGGAGTGAATGACCCCTTAATGATATAACATGGTTAAACAAGATACATGCACACTTTAGGCAGTGTATTTCAAGTGAAAACAATGCTGCATTTTCAGTTATTTGATAAACATCATCTAGCAATAAAAATGGATCGCCCTCCATAGTTTCCAGTATTTGGTCTCCATGGAAACTATTTGCCCTTCATGATTTTAATCACACACACATACACACCTATACACAAATACACTCAAAGAAACATGTCTGCTTTTATACCTTGAGTGTCTTGCTGGCTCCACTGGAGGCGATCTTGGCTCCATCATGGGAGAAGCAGGCGGAGTAGATGGAGCCCTGGTGGGGGTGGATCACCAGACGGGACAGACTCTCTACACTGTTCTTATTCCTGGACAAAAGAAACACACAAATTAAAATCCAACCTGGGATACACAGCCTACGATCACCATTTCTATATTGTATTTTTGTAAAATGTAAGGCTGAATATAAGGCTAATATACAGGTTATATAGAAGACCAAGTTGAATGCATTTATTTAATTTAAGTCACTTTAAATGAGAGAATCAGTTGCCACTGCATTATTCCATTTCAGATGCACTGAATTTCACACAATAACTGCAGGTTTCAATCAAAATGAGAGTTGATTTTTGCCAATTTACACATATTGGGTATAAATGAGAGTTGTAACAGAAATATACAGTATGTTAAAATGAAAGAATTGCATCTAATTAGCTTTTATCTCAAAATGTTTAAGGCACAGAAATAGATGCACATTATTAGAACATTCACACATCAGAACACCATAGTAAAATATTTCCTTGCTTGCGTACAGCCAGTCAAAGTAGAGTCTCCCTGTGCTGGCCCGGTCCTGCGCCTGCACCAGAGCCTGCCTGTAGACCTCGGAGGTATGCGGCTGAGACAGAGCAAGCTGCACCACATCAGGGAAAGGACGCTGCTCCAGCTGGTGGCCGTTCAGAGACAGAAACTCCTGGAACTGACTGCGAACTTCGCTGTTCTGGTGGTGAGAGAAAATAAGCACAAGTCCACTGCACGTTACACTAAAGAGAAACAACACGAGACCGGCCCCTCATCATCAGGGCACAACTATTCTTCACCAAGCACTGGAAGTTTAGAGTTTAATCTTTAAATAATTTATTGATGTTAACACATCAACATCCCCTTTTCCATATCAGTCACCCTAACTCTAAGGTTTTGCCCAAAACCCCTTCTTTGCTTGTCAAACCTTTTTCATTTGCTAAGTGTTTTGTAAATTTTGTCTTAGTAAAATATTATGAAAATGATGATGAAAATCTTTTTTCTAAATCTAGATTATGAATGTTTTCTGGTGCTGTTTAAGGGATGTTTTGACATAAATGCAGAAGTGTTTTTAATCCGTAAAACTTTTCAGTTTCATTTGATTATATCTGTAACTTATATGGACAAAAAACATTTATTGAAAAATAGTGATAACATCTTAGCACCACCACCACCACTCCTTACTATGCATGTCCTGGTAAAACAGGTGTGGGAGTCGGAGCCCCATGCTTCCCCGCTCATGTGTGATAAACCATTTGCCAATTATCAAATCTGCCCTCTTGCAATGATGAAAATTGGAAAGGGAACAGGGGAGAGCAAAAACATCGAAGGACAATAAAGTTATGTTTATGAGATAATCAAAAACAACTTGGGGGAAGATAATAGAGGGAGACACTTTTAATTTAATTCACAAAGTTTCACGGTGAGGGCAAGGGCAAAAAAGACTGACTGACTTCTAAACCTGTATTTTCCCTGAGGAGGGACTCATACTGGGGCACAGTTCACATTTTAATGAAGGAGAATGGGTGGCACCTTCACCTGCTACAATGACAATGAAAAATCAGGAACTAACATACAAAGTAAGCCCACTTGCTTTGTTTCATACATAATAAAGTTTTGTTGTCTGCTGACCTCTTTGTCCAGAATGGGTCCATACTCCACATAGTCATTGATGAGGTGAGCTGGACCCATTATCTGGGCTTTGATGCTGACCCAGTCCAGAGAAAACATGAGCGAGTAGAGCTCCTAGACAGAGAGGGACAGCCAGAGACCAAGAGAGAAAGAGACAGAGAGAGGCACGGTGAGCAAGAAAGAAAAAGACAGATAGATGTTGGAAAAATAATACCCTTTTGTCAAGTCTCTGTCATGTCTATACTGGCTGTGCAAGAATGTTTTATCTATATATCACGATATGACAAATACAGGCAAAATGATATGTAAAATTATCACTGTTCAACTGTAATGTGTTACATAAAGAAATGCTCTATACATGCCTGCAAAAACTCGTTTGGTTCGTTTTTAAGCACAATTATCACGACAGAAATATCTAAAATGAAGTGTGTGTTACCTGGGAGAGGTTGGCTTTGGCCATGTGATAGGTGAGGAATCTGATCCAGTAGAGACATTCCTCATCTCCTGAGGTGGAAGGACCATCTCTGTAGTGCTGCTGGTACTGATGCACCACCTTAGTGTGGAGGCTCTGAAACACACAGAGTCAGAATGAATAATTAACAACTGGCTCACTTTCTTAGATTTATAATGAAAGAGTGTTGATATAAAAGAACATGCAGGTTATTGTAAAATCACTATGATCTGCTGGTGTAAAGCATGTGGGTAGCTTAGCTAGCATGCTAGCAGGCAGGTTAGCAATGCCCACTTACCAAAAAAGATTGAAATCCAACAATTTTAGCTCTTGTGAGCTTGCATCCAAACTAACCTCAAGCTGGGTGCGATTCTGCTCCACCAGGAAGTCAAGCTGAAGGTCATGGAGGTAGTACAGGTAGGGTTTATTATGATTGTCCACAAAAAGCAGAGACTTGTTGACAAACTCCTCGAGAATGTCCTCCACGTCCTCCGGTTCCAAGTCCCACAGAACAGACAGCACCTGAAAGAAGGAATAACATTGTAGCCTGTGTATTTTCAGAGTGATGGTCTATGTCCTTGTTTTTTCTGTGAAAGAGTATCCTGATAATTTGTCCAAATACTGGAACATAGTGGGATGTTTTTTTCCCCCATCATTTCTGTGAAAAGGTTACATCATGTATAAGGAACATGGGCAGAATGACACATGTGTAAAGCCAGTTATGGCAGTCATGCAGACAGAAAACAACAATGTACTTAATAAAAATGAGCAGTTTTGGAAATTAACAAAATTAAGAGCTTCAGTTAAGGACAAACGCATGAAGACGGTCATGTGACCATGGCTCTTGTGTAGCCAAACCTTTGCAGGGACTTTGATGTCCTTCTCTAGCACAGTAAAGTCCTTGTAGCGCTCTTGATGTTCGTCAGGCAGGACTTCAATGCTAGCAGCCATGGCTTGGTCGAGGGCGTCGTAGTCGTAAGACGATGACTTCCTTATACGCTTGAACTGCTTCTGCTGCAGCTGGCAGAGGTAGTAACGCCAACGGTTGGGTTTCTCTTTGAGTAGAGCCCCGATCAAGGACACTACCAGAGGAGAGCCTGGGATGGCGGCACAGAGAAGCAAAAGAGTGTGTGTGTTAAACTGACAATATGTGAGAAAAAATATGGATTGCATGTATAGTATGTTTCAGTTTACAGACCTTTGCATTCCCTGACAATGCTGCGAGCCTCCTCGGGAAGGCCCTGGAGTTTAGTTTTAGTGTACAGAGCGAGGATCTCCAGACCCTTCTTTTCATCCAGACCACTCTCCACTTCCACCTCATATTTAGCACCTACAAAATAAAAGCAAGTACAGAACACACATTTTTGTAGGCACAACACTCTTTTCCAATGTAAATAAAAATAATCATAGAAGGTTTAATGCATTCGAGTTTGCTTGCGTATAGTACAAAGGGTACATACCACTAACACAATCAGCAAGACTTCTGTTTCTGGTGGTCAAAATGATCCGACACTGGATATCAAACGCCTTTAGCACTGTACTGTCCCAGATGTCATCTAGAATCAGCAGAGCTCTGAAGCCCAAACAGAAACAGACAATCAATCAGAGACAAGAACATGATGAAACAGTGTTTACCACAGCACCTACAGTGGCTAGTGCTATGGCAGATTAACACACACAGCCCATTTGCCTTGCGTTGCAGTTTTGTATCTTGAATCAACAATAGAATTTAAAGAACAGTAATATCCATCTAAAAAGGACAAAGCAGATCATGTTTATCTGAACATATAGTAACCTCGGATATCTGCGCAGCATGAGGAAGCGCAGGCGCTCCTTGGCCTCATCCAGAGAGTTGGTGGGGCGGTGGAGGGACTGGGAATCCAGGGTCTGCTCCAGACGGAAACACAATGACTGGATCCTCACCAGCAAGTCTGGTTTGTCCAGCTGGCCGATGGACAGCCAGTGGATCCCTCCGGGGAAGCACTCTGCAGATGGAGGCATGAGGAGGGGGAGGGAAAAGAGGAAAGAGGTGAGAAGCTACTGAAAGCTGATAATTAGGCAAACATGTTTGAAACTGAAACATCACTAAGAATAAAAATCAGTCAAGGATTACTAGAAATTCTGAATGTTTTTTCTTTCCAAAGTCTTTGACCGTTTCAAAATAAAGGTATGTCGATAGTTAGTGTTAGGCAGTGTCAGTCAGTCAAAGATAATTCACCTTCGATGAGTTCGTGGTGTCTGACAGCCTCAGCAGCCAGGACGGATTTGCCCGAGCCAGCCATGCCGAAGATTGTGATCCAGCCAGGCTCCTTCTGCAGCCGGTAGAGTTTCTCCCTGACCCGGTTCACAAGCTCTGGTCTGCTGACAAACACCACGGGCCTCTGTGGTACGCCACCTTCACTGAGCACTGTCTGGACTGTTAGACAGACAGGACGGGAAACAATTAGGGCAGATATATTGTGTGTTTAAGTTTTTAAGCTTCCACGTGCACCGACACCTTCAAAAATTAAAAATTGAGCTTTGCAGATGTTAGGCAGCCTGTCAGCATACTTTTTTATCTCATGATGTATTGAGCTACTGTAATAACCCAACATGTCTAACCAAAATGGCACACACAACCAACTACACATCAACTTCCAAACCTCCATTCTCTCCCATTTCTCACCATAAGGTGTGCATCCATCAGAGGAGCTCTTATGTGCATCAGATGATGGGCGTGGGAGGTCATCATGAAGCAGACTAGCCAAATCATTGTATGTCTCCTTGACCAGGGCATTGTAGAAGGAGATGTAGGTCCGGTTGTCCTTCCTCAGCAGCAGCTCCAGCAGGGCCACAGCCTGATCCTTCCTGGTGGGCTGGAAAGAGAGAGTTATAGAGATGAGATGTGGACTTTTTAATATGCATTTTACATGCTGCTATTTTGAAGATTCTCATATGAGCTTGTGAAAACACCGTGATTTGCCACAACTCTTAAAGCAAGTTTTTAAAGTGATATGTTTTTTTTTTTTTTTACAGTATGTATAACATTGTATAAAACTGTATCTTAAACCCACCATGTATTACAATAAAAGCATGAAATAAACTGAAAAAAGTCTGTCTTTAATTCCTTAAGTAGTATAAGCTAGTGATATTCAAAAATTCAATGCATAATGGTAAAATTCTGTGTTTTACAGTTTGGGATTCTGCATGGCAAGCTTATATAGAGCAAAGTTAGTCAAACATATTTATAGACAATAAAACTAAAATGCAAAGTCAGGAGAAAGAGGTGCAAAGGTCTGTCACATAGCCAAGACAGCCGAAATATCCCTGTGATTCTTGGTGCTAAATTCAGAGACAGTGGAGAAAGATTTTTTAACACGAATATTAGTTATGCTGCTAGTTCACTTCCTACAGCAGCTAATATGTATTCTGTCAATGTGTCCCTCAGTAAGACACCAAGAGTAAATCTGCTCAATCATCATTAGGTTATTAGGTCATTCTGAAAAAAGACTCTGAGAGTAGCAAGTGAGAAGGAAGTTGAGTAGAGTTTTGTCCAAAGCATCTTGAATTCCTGGACATAAAATGGCAACATAAACTGGGAAAACAGAGAAACAGAGTGAGTCAGGAGGATGGTGACTCACTACATGCAGAATGACAAAGTCCAAGAGGAGGAAAGGAGGGCAAGATTGCATAAAAAATAGATTAATAAAATGACAGTGGGTAAAGAAAAAACTATTTTACAACTGATAAAATTCTTAGACAAAAGCTTTATCTTGATAATATTTGGTGGCAAACATGTGAGTCAAAACATTGGTTCCAAATTCTGAATAATTTTCCCTTCACGTTCCCACCTTGAGCACAGGCTCACCTGGGTCCTGATCCTCTCCTCCTCCTCCACAGTCAGCACCCCATCACTGATCATGTGGTCCATCAGGTAGGAGGGCTTGATGTCCTGCTCCAGTCTGTGGCGAAAGCGCAGCAGACAGCTCCGCGCCCCTTCCTGCAACGTCATCTCTGCGCAACACACCAACCATGCAGGATCCTGTTGCCCTGCAAATGAATGGAGGAGATTCACAGAAGGTTGAACTTCAGTGATATACACTATATGGCCAAAAATATGTGGACGCCCAAACACTACAGCCATATGTGATTGTTAAACATTTCATGCAGATTTTGGAAACTGGCTGCAGGGACTTTCTCCTATTCAGCCACAAGAGCATTAATGAGTTTGGGCACTGCTGTTGCCTCCTAAGGCTTGGCTCACAGTCAGTGTTCCAGTTCATCCCAAAGGTGTCGGGTCGGGTCAAGGTCAGGGCTCTGTCAGGGACAGTCAAGTTCTGCTAATGATGGTTGAAACAGCAAATATGCCTCTGTCATTTTTCAGAGTAACTCTACTTTTAAGTCAAGTTCTTCCACACCAAACTGGGAAGACCATTGCTTTACAGACCTCACTTTGTGCACAGGGCCACTGTCACGCTGAGAAAGGAAAGGTCTTCCCCCAAACTGTTGCCAAAACACTATTGTGTGAAATATCCTTGTATTCTGTAGCATTAACATTTCCCTTACTTTGGGCGTCCTGGTGGTCTGGGGTCTAAAACGTGTAGATGTAAAATCCCGGGTTCAGACCTTTGTTGCATGACCCCCCCTCTCGTCCCTCCATTTCTGTCATATCATCTACTCTGGAATAAAAGGCAAAACTTCCCCCCCAAAATACTTTAGAAATGACATACTTGGAGCTGAAACAATTAGTCAATTAATTGAGTGACAGAAAATGAATCAGTAAATATTTTGATAATTGATTAATCTTTTTTTTTTTTTAAATGTTAGAAGAGTATACCTTGGGACATTTATATTTAATTGAGAAAGTAACTGTCAGATTAATTCATAATCAAAGTAACTAAATGAAAAATAGCCCCAAAATAGACAAGGGTACGTAGACACTTCTATTCATATGGTGTAAGAAAAAAGAAAAAGAGGAACAAGAAGATCCTAAAAGCCAAAATACTTAAGTGCTTATCAAATGTTCACAGAGGCCTTATCAAGGTAAAACTCTACAATACAGAATTGACATTTCAAGTTTAAGCAGTCTCCATAGCATTTTTGTTCTAAAGTAACACAGTCAAAATTTAGATAGCTTACCCACCTGGTTAATATATCGTTTATTGATTCATGTCTTCTGAACAGCTGCTACTATGAACAAAATGGTGTGTGAGTACAGGTGCTTTTTGACAGCTCTGCAGTGCCTGTGTCACTGAATATGAAAGTGAATATAAATACTGCAAGTCAGAGCTAAACTTAACTCGGCTAACATGCTTTATCTCGACCTTTCATCATATCACTTACCAACGTTAGACTGACACACTGCTCATTTCAGTACTTGTCTCGACAAGTTCACTCACTCTGACCTGCTGCAACATGAAACAAAGAAATGAACCAGCAGTAGATACTTACGAATATCTTATTTTCTTTACCGAGGAAGGTATTTGTTGAACTGTCTATGGTTGTAAGGCGAGGTCCCGTTTTAAAGAATCCAATGTGTAAAAAAAGGCGAAATGTCTGTGTTGACGTTATACTACACGCCCAATTTTGAAAGAAGAGAGCTTCCTGATTCACAGCAAAAACAACTACCCCGGTAGAAAGCAGCCAATTGCGTGGCGACATGTAAACCACGTGACTGGTGAGTTCGCCCATTTAACGTATCTGTAACTGGGCAAACTGATGCTGCTTTCATGCACTACTCCTCTGCTCGGAACTACGTGTGTCCGTCCATTTAAACGCCTTTTGTCTCATGTAATAAAAACCAAAAATATCCCGATAAGAAGATTTTGTTCCGATGACGCTGGTTTCATTTGTAAAATCGAGCGGCATTGAGCCATTATGCACTGCTGCTACTGATAAGTGTGAGAAATGCGTGTTACTTTTGTCGTTTATTAATCTGTAATTAGCTTAACCAAAAGTTGTTGTGTACATAACTTTTCTTCTAAATTCGTGACACAGTCTCAATGCTTTCCGTCTGCTAAATATTACATCGCTTGATAGTCCAAAAACGGTCCATTTGTCTTTGGAACTCATAATTACAACATTTCCGGACTGCATTTAAAGGTAACATTACTGCCTAGTGACAACAAGAGATGAGCGCATGTTGTTTATTCTACAGTACAATGATGCACTGATAATGCAATTATAAGTAGCCATAAATAGATTACCTGTATAATGCTGTGAACAAATCAGCTTGTTGTCGGACCTGGACAGCAATAGTAATTACTGAATAAAAATGCAATTTAGATGATGGAAGGTCTATGAATCAAAATGCCACCACTGTATCTCCATTTAGAGAAAATATTAGCTACCTGAAATGAATTTGGTCCATATTTCATTAGTAAGGATGTAAATTTCAAATGTTTTTCCATGCTGTTGATCCTAACTTCAGCAGCATTATCTAATCAGGGATGTTCACGACAAAAAACATGTTTTCTAAAATTCTGAATGTTTGATTTATTCCCTGTAAAGACAAATAATCCCTCTGCATTGATATTATGTATTATGGTTTAACGTTATGTACCTACATATACCTCACATTTTATGTCTATTTTATTATTTAATAGGTAAAAGTATTTATTATTGAAAGATCAGAATAAAAATCCTGAAAAAAACATTTAGATTAACTTGCCAAATTGTTATTGTATGATATCATATGACTATATTTCAAAAATATTGTTAATACGAATATTCTATGTACTTCAGTCAGTACAAACAATAAGTGCAGTTTCATTTTTGCATTTTGGTTGTGTACTTCACTTGTGATTTTAATATTTCTGACAATGTGGAAGGCAAGACATGTACAACACTACATTTTGCCTATATATAATTTACATATGATGTTGTACAATCCTACATGAGCACTGACAAGCCAACATACAGTATATGTATATATTAGATTTGTTCCATATCATGTTTTGGCAGCACACAAATATCATTTTGTCAGAGCACTTCATATCTGTCCTCGATTAAATGAAGACATGGTCAATTTTCTTCTGGAAGTTTTATTATATTAACTGTGGTACAGAAGCAAAGAACAACAACTTCCCACATTTTCCTGTAAACCTTTGTAACTGCTTTTCTTTGTGCATCGTTGAGTCCACTGGAAACTTTGGACACAAAATCACTTTGACTTCAGCACCTTTTCACTTCTCCACGGGTTCTAACAGCCAACACAGGAATACTGTAACAACTACAGTACCTCAAAATGTAACAAACATAGCAACTAAATCAATATAACTATTCCACTGGCAGCGAATAAGTAGAAGTATAGAACATACAACATGTGACAAATACTCAACAACAAATTACTCAAGTAAAAACTAAAATGACTTAACCTCAACACAAAGCTACTCATGCAGACAACTTGTTTCTTTCTTTGTGAAATCACAATCCCAAACAGCTTTTTTTTTTTAATTTCTACTTCTATTTTTTGTTGTATAGTAATATCAGTGGATTAAACAGAATACATAAAGTTAAGTTCTCTGGCTGAAAAAAAGTTAAAGGGAGAACAATCAAAAGGACGATGGGAATAAGGATCATGTCTGTCATTAATATGCTCAAAGGTGGTCATAGTTAACTGCAGTAATACTATATATTTACCTTAGAATTTAACAGTCATAAATAACTTGTTATATGTAAAAGAATCTGATACACTACACTGCTGCTTTTCTAAAAATATAGGTTTCTTCCTCTTTGCTTCATAAAGCTTACTATATGCTTTAGACATACCAAGGTTTTGCCCTTTTTCCCCTGTGGACTCCCTCCACAATAACAGGAGTTTGACTGCAGACAGATTTTCAATGAAGGGATCGCTATTAGGTGCAGAAATGGATCATTTGAAGCTGTAAATGTTCACAGGAGAGCTCATTTTAGAGAATTTATCACAAAAAACGCAGGTCACATTAAATGTCAACCACATGGTGCCTACACTGCAGTGCCTTCACTGCTAAATGTAGTGATAAAAACTACATTTATAATACGCTGAAGGTAACTCCAACTATTGGAGTACACTGGCTGAGCGAAAGCAGTTGTACTGCCATCTATTGTAGTACCTCCTTAGATTTAGCTATGTCTAGTAGCAAAATAAACTCCTTAGACTGTATGAGCCAAAGTTTGGTTTTAATTGGAGGTGACAGAGTCCTGAGCCGTGTCCTGAGGAGGGTTTGCTGCTGGTGGGCTACTGCTAAACATCAGCTTCCTGATGATATCCGCGTAGAAAGGTCCATAGATAGTCTTGTTGTAATTGACCAGGGAGATGAACTTGGCTCCCATCAATGCTAGTTCAGGTTTGATGAAGGTCAGTCCCGCTGGTACCTGTTCAAGTTTGGCCTGGGGTTTGGGATCACAGATGAGCACCATAAAGTACTGTTGCACACGATCCTCTGCACAGAAATTAAGAGAATGAGGGAAAGGAAAATGACAGGTTAGAAAATGCCAAACCAAACCTCCATGTTTGAGTAAAAGAAGAATTGGGGGTACTCTGCTCTTGACACTAACGATTTCACTCACACCAATGCATATTCCTCTTCCAATTAAATATGAAAACATTTACGGTCCAGCACAAGGCTCAAATAAGCACAGTCACTCCTGCCCACTCCGTCTTACCAACAAGAGTGCGGATGGGATTGTCCCTCTGAGTGATGCTGCAGATCTGGCCTCTAAGGGTGGCCTGCAGCGCAGGGGTCAATGCAGGATAGCTCCTCTCTGTTAAAGACTTGTTAAGCTCACAGCAGATCTGAGCACTGACGCCCTCTAGTGCCTCTTCTAGGTTAAAGTCCCTACAGATAGAAATAGAGAATTCTGGTTTGAGCTACTATTTCACATAAAGTAGATAGTAAATAACCTGTGTTAATCAGTATTATGGATTTAAGGTGGATTGATAAAAATAAAAATAACAAATAAAAAAAAGAAGTGAACTGACAGGGTGTGCATCCCATCCAGCAGCACACTGGTCATCCTCTTCAGACGGTCCGACAGGGAGGGCAGACCCTGGATCGGCCCTCCAATGGTGCTGTAGACAATGAGCAGCACCTCGTTCACCGCCTGACACTGCTGAAGCTGCCACTGAATCTCTCGCAGACGTGTCTCATCAGTCATCCAAGTCTAAAGGATAACCAAAAGAGAGACTTAAAAGATTAGTTTGACATTTTGTGAAAAAATTTGTGATATACAAAAGGTAATAAAACCTCTCTCTCTCGCAGTTACATATACAAATTCAAAACACACTCACCTCAGGCAGTGGGCTCTTGTCGTAGTCCCATGTGAGGATGCAGAGGAAGGCAGCGTTGAGTACCTGAAAGGGCCCAGGCACGGCCCGCTGTCCTTTAGTTTGTTCTGTGGGGATGGTGGCCGACCGCAGCTCCTCCAGTGCTGACTTGATCCACGAGGTGGTGTGGTCCAAAGCACCTGGGGGAGATTATCACAGTTATACTGATTGGGGAGTTTGTTCTAAATACTTTTTTTTTGAGAAATGGTGAAACACAGAGAATTTAAAGCTATAGAGAAAATTGTGTTCTTGCTCACTCACTGGGTGTTTTGTCCAGGACGCTCTGAAACTTTGCCCTCTCATATTCGACACTCTGCCTCTGCAGCACAGGCCTCAGGTTCTCGATTGTAAAGTTGACCATGTCTGCCTTCATCAGGTCCAGCACACGGAAGATCTCCCTGGTGTGTAAAGAAGAGGAGCCACTGTGATTGACTTGCTTCTTATAAAATAGCTAAACAAGACTCACAAAGTTCATGTATTCTCACAGACAGACCATCCAATCTGTTGGATCTCAGCATTGAAATGTTTCTAAATTCTTTAAGCCCTAAGTGTGCACTTACCTGAACAGTGTCACTATGTTATCTGCATTTTCCCGGAGCTTCTTGATTTCCTCATCCCTAACTGGTGCACACATCTTGCCCATGGTGGTGATAATGTAAGAGGCAAGCCCCTGGATGTCTACAGCATCGTTGTCAGTCTGCTGATGAATCAGGTCCATGTCCAGCACCTCCATGATCTGGGTCCTCATCCGATTGGCACCCGGATTAAGGAATGACAGTAGGATCTGTCCAAAGAGGAAAATTATTGTCATTTTAGTAAAGCATTATTTATAACTTAATTAATCAGTGATGTTGCTTAATTTGTTACTGTTTTTCTATGTATGCCAGTCAAAAAGGAAGCGATAAGTTACAAAGAGATCTTTAATATTTGGACTCTTACATGGATCATGAAAAAAAGTGCTGCAAATAAACATCAGGAAAATGTCAGAGCTAGTGAAGCTGTAACCATCAGATTGTGTGTGCTGACCTCTCTGATCTCCTCCAATAATCTGATGGCTTGCCCATACTCAGGCGGGTCGTCATTCAGCTCGGACTCCAGGATGTCCCAGAAGGCCTTGTGGACATTATCTCTAACTACCTTCCATAAACTTAAAAAAAAAAAAAAAAAAAAAAAGACATGAAGGATTTATTTAGCTGAGTATATTATCTGTCAGGAAAATGACCATATATGAGAAGGGCTTTGATTTGTGGCTTTGTTCTGTCCAAACACTTCAGGAGAACATTCAGTGTTGTTATCTTGGTAGGGATGGTGCACAAAGTACAAAATAACTGACATGCATCATCCAAGAATAAAAAAAAAAAAAATCACTCATTGCTGAGCACGGAAAACAATTCTGAATTTCTACCAGCAATACTGTATAGTGATAAATAACTACAGTGTACTTTGCTGTCTATCTTATCTGCTGCTGTCCCTCTCTTCACTCTTCCACTAAAGAAATGACTTTCTTCTCTTCCTCTCATCTCTCCTTGTCTCTGTCCTCTTCACTCTCTTGTTCAGTTCAGCTAGTTGTGCTAAAGATAAATGGAGACAGACAGATGTCAATGAATACAGTAGAAACAGTGACGCTTCTCATCTGTCTCTTTACTGTAGAATGCAAACCAGATCCAAAGAGATATATGGGATCAAAAAGTTGTGCCTCTATATAATTTCTATAATATTACTGATCTATACACTAATAATAAGCTACTTGTATTTATTAGATATGGAAATTATAAACATAATTTATTTTGAGAAGTAAATAATTTCTCCTCTGAAGAATAAAACGGAAGACATTAGAACCGTCTTTGCTTTGTAGCTAAAGTAGCTAAATAACCTTTACAGACAGTGTAAGAATGGTTGGTCATTTTAGGTTGCATGCAAATCATAAGTATTAGTAAACAATCCCCTAAATCCTGTATATGTACATCATGCCTTGTTAAAGTTGTTTGGTAGAGGTTGTCATGATTTTTGAAGCTGTTCTCCTTGACTTATTTAATAATTCATCAGTGTTTTTGTTTGATTCACTTGCAGTTTGGACACAAAGAATGGTTCCTGCTGTCTCAAACTCACATATCAGTGACGATTGCCAGACCCCTTTTACAGCTATTCCACAGTCAACATAATAAGACTCACATTTGTCTTCTCTTCCATGAGGTGTACACATAATTTTGTGAAATGTAATACTGTGAAACTCTTTATTTTATACAAAGCATAGATACAATAAGCAGCTCTCTCTGATCATTTACTTATTCCACATTTCAGGGGAAATCTCTGTGAACAGTGACCCTAGATCTTTTTCATAGTATACCTGTCCTGAGGTAGGCTGTTTGGCTCCAGATGGAAGTTGCGGTTCACAATGATCTCATGGGCAAAGCTGAGATTGGACAGGTCTCTGGCAGACTCCATGACTTCATCCAGGGTTAAGGTTTTGGGTGGGCTTGCTGTGGGAACCAGATATTGAACAACGTAAATAGATAAATAAGAGCTTAAACGAAAAAGTGGGAGCAAAAAATCAACTGCTGAAGTTGCACAATGACAGTGGTGAGGGCGGTTATTCCTGGAATGTGATTACAGATAAAATACAGGCTCTGAAACCTTACTAGCAAACAAACAAAATAGAATTAAGTATCATTTTTCAAAGTGAAGTCTGAGACAGTGCAGAACCCAAATCAACTAGCCTTTCTTGACAAATGAAAACAATCATGGACACAGAAACAAAAACAGTATGTCAGAGGTCATCCGGTGAGCAAACTCACAGGAGGGCGTGCAATGCTTGCTGGAGCAGTCACTTGTGAAGCTTTCACGGGAACAGTCCAGGTCGCTGGTCGACGTCATGCTGTCACAGCGCTCTGACGACGACTCCACATCACTGCCTTGGTCCTCACCGCTGTATGTGGAGGCAGGTCGCTCATCATTTAGAGGCATCTTGGGATATAGCTGCACATGAGAGGTTGGTTATAACTGTTAGATTGTTGACTAACTTCAGCAGAAAGCCACTGGATTTCTTAACACTTTTTTTCCCAACTCAACCTGTTCAGCAAGTCAAAAGTTAATACGTTACTACTTTCACAGAATCTTGGAAGGAGCGGGTTTAGAATTTAACTGGAAAGATTGTCATTCCTCCTTTTTTTGGAAGCTATTGTCAAGAAAGATGTAGTTCTTAGTAGTTCCTATCAGGAAGTGGAAACAAAAAAAAATCTCTGACATTTGATTTGTCTGCTGATATTCTAGATTTAGCTTATTAGCAATAAATCCCACAAAAAGACCAAAACAGTACAATGAATTAATCCTACTAACAAGTATTGTCTGTGTTGCCAAAGCCTGATATAACTTTTTTTTTCAGTGTCATAGACCTCTGTTGTCCAAAAACTTAAAAACATATAAATGTACCACACTGTTGCACTGGATGACATTTTCTATGAGCACAGACACTCCACAGACACTCCACAGACACACCATGCTGGTGTTATAAATACTCACTTAAAAACCAATGTGTATTATTCCGCAGATGAAAATAGCCCCCTACAAATGTACTATTTACTAAAGCTACACTGCCCATCTATTTTAGAGAATTACTTTGCCTTTTAAAAAAATGAAAATATGAATTTCGTAACTGTTTTTTTATTTATTTACATCTTCAGTACGAGCAAATGGTCTTGGGGCTAAGAGCAACAGACAGGGTACGGAAGTTAGAAACTACTGACAGACTAACGCATTGTTGGTTTTTGTCTTTTCATGGAATTTGCTGGCAATAACAAAACTATCTGCTCCCATATCCTTTAAAAGGATTTCTATAAAAAGAGTTCACTCAGAAGAAAAACAAATTAAGAAAGTTTTACCTTAGTTGCAACTGTGCTTGTGTTAGAGGGAGGAGTGTGTCATTGTCAGTGAGTGGGTAAGCATTCATTTTTCACTTTAGCAATAGTTGTTGCCAAGGCAGCTAACAGAGTGTGTAACAAAACACCAGTCACACTCAATAAAACAGCCGACGAGCCAGTTGCCATGGAAACGAAGATAGTTGGACAGTTCAGTATCAACATCAAAATCTTATAAAACACTCACTGAGGGTGCATGAGGTAATTCATTGGGAAATCACTTAATGATTCAGTGTGTGTTTACTGCCACAGGGGTTAACAACACTATTCGAAGTCAGGACACAAACAGAATCTATTTCCACAACGAGGTTTAAACAAAAGCTTGTATTCCTTGAGGATAAAAGGGACACTGTGTCCAGGCCTATCTGAGCTCAAATGTGTCTCCAGGGCAACATGGGACAACAAAGGGCTTCTCAACCGTCAAAACAATCCTGTTACACCTGTCCCTGTGTTGTCTGTCTTCCACACAATTATAAATACATTAGCATAAGAAAGAAAGGTACTATTTGTGAGAAAAGCAAAATAAATATGAGCTAAAGCCAAACGTGAGATCAGAAATTCAAACTTTAAGTGCCATGGAAGTTGTGTACATGTTCTTATTACAAACAGATCGGGCTAAATAAAAACACAAAAATGTATCTTGATTACTGTAACATCTTTAATTAAGTAGGCCCCTGCCTTTCTAATATTATCTAAGACATACAGTCTGGCAGGGTGACCCTTGGGTGTTCCTGTTCCTGTTCTCAGTTATCTGCTGCCTAAAATGAATGCGCACTCCCTCGCTGCTCTTTTGGTTTAAAGATAGCTCAAGGGGTGAGGATGGGTGTGGGGAGTGTGTGACTTCCATGTACCCCGGCTGTGTCCGCAGCTCATTCATTGCATCATCTGCTAGACTTGACAGCTAGGTCACAGCAACGCAGCAGGCCAATTTTTAGAGATTATCTTGAGTGATGGGAGCAGCACAGTCCAGAAAACTGATTACGGATTAGGTCTGCTCTGTCTGCTGCTGCTTCATTATGAGAAATCCTCTTTAAGTAGTCTGAATGTTAGAAATAAAATGCAGTATGCTGTTGTGACGGACCCATAATGCAAAAACGGAAAGATAACACCTTAGCATTTGACATGTATGGACATGTTTAGAGGGTGAATTTAAAAAAAAACATTTAGAATGGTATTGACTGATTTCAAATACACTGTTTATTGTAGTCTGTAAGATACAGCATTGGAGTGTGATGTCCTGATAACAATATAACTGCATGACTATCCTTATAACTTGCCCAGGTGTTTTGGATGAATGCCATATGAGCAAAAACGTGTGCAAATATAGTAAATGTCGTTTCTATATGTACAGGTGTAGGCTATATATTGTTACAGTAACTCCTGCAGAAACAAAGAAAGCCTTCTGGGATCCAGATTCGACTGCAGTGTAATGTAAACAAAGCAGTGGATCAGGGAGGCTGGGCTAACTACACGGGGACTGTCCTTATTGGCTGCAGCTCCCTGTCTCTCACCCCTGCATGGAAGATGTTTGGTTACATAGCTATGCACATGGAAGAAGAAGAAAAAAACATCCACACAGGCAGAAGAAGTGGGTACACGTGATCTGAGCAGCAGACCAAAAAAAGAACTCCATGCACATTTAAAATAGTACATTTTAATTTTTCTGTCCACGCCAGAACCCAAAACAACAAAAAGCGCAGTCTAAATGCATTACGCTCTTACTGATAAAGGCATCTGGCGTAGATGTCAAACTCATCACTGCTGTTTACATTATGACAGCGGTTACATTTCAGTCTTTGTTATTTGACCAAATGCTCTGCCAATAACAGCTGAATAAAAATAATGAAATTGGTTAATTCTACATAGCAGCTAGCTATACTTCGACATGTTGTAACCTTCGACGACCGTACCGAAGTTTCCACTCCACAAAAAAAGCCAAACTCGAATTAACGACCAGCCGAGCGATTGACAATCTCAAATAGAGTAAAATGTGCGGAACAAAAGCGACTCTTACCTCATTCAAGTCTCCGGAAAAGGGAGACTGACACCAAAAATAGCTCAGCTCTGGATAAAAGACTCGTCGTCGTCCTGTACCGTTCGTCTCCCCGTTTAAAGGTCCTTCGTTACCCCAGCTGGCTCTGAAGACAAACTGGCGAAACCATTCTGCACATAGGGGTGTTCAACAGTCAAACAAAGGCGAACACAACGTTTCTGATTGGGAATTCAAGTGTCTCGACAACAATATAAGTTATAAACTGGTATAGATAAAACTAAATGCGCATATTTAGTCCGGGGAAGGGAATGTAATGCAATTTCCTACACCAGATCACCCTCGGTTGAAGTGGTACGCTCCGCTCTGCTTCACGTGGGACGTATTTGTTTACGGATGTGACCTCGGTGTGTTCACAGCAGTGTGTGTGTGTGTGTGTGTGTGTCTGAATCATAGTCTGGACCATATTAAGGGCATTGTGAGGACAAAACTCAGTTTACACAGTCACATTATGGGGACTCACTCTTCAATTGGGAGCAAGAAAATGAAAAAAAAAATAAAATAAAAAACCAGATAAAACAATTTGTTAGTAGAAAACACTTTGGGAGAAAGCAATGTTAAAAAAAGACGTGTCCTTTGCGTTTAAAAGTGTCTACAATTCTCCTTTAGACCCTTACAAGTAAACTACAAGTGGTTGAGGTTAGGCCAATATGCCATTTTCACAGCAGACATAACTTGACTTGTAGGAAAACAATGGCTCTGTTCTATTCAAGTATCCCAGTAAGCCATGACAGTGTGACAATGACTATGTTTACAGGTACAAAATATTATGGGTTTTGCCCTTATTCCAAAAAAGACAATATTCCTACTAAGCTGTTTACATATTATAAATATATACATTACTGGTATGTGATTCCTGTTGGAAAATAACAAAGTTTGGTGAAATTTTGTATTGCAAGTGCCAGGAAAGAAGTTGTAATTTAATCGCTGATAACATTTCTAGCAAGCAAATGAAAACCCTGACCTCAATGTTGGGAAGAGCAGAGACTTTTTGAGTGTTATGGGAAGCAGTAGATAACAAGAGGCAAAAATCGTTGAAAGAACAGGAGGGTGGGCGTTCTTTTTCTTTACAGGAGTCTCTTAAAATGAAAAGATATGAGTCTTGGCGGGGAGAATGTTGTTATAATTCTACAACTGGGTCAACTGGGCTTTATAAAAATCATGTGCAAACATCCAGATGGTTTATGTGTTTATGCAAATGGAGTCTGTGCAGCATAAAGTCCCGCAGGAAAAGACAAAAAATTAAGAAAACTAATTTATAATCATTCTTTGGCGTGTCCTTTTACATTTAATACATTGTTTTTATTTAACAACTATGACCAACGTGTCGAACAATCAATTTTAAGCACCATTTTTGTAATATTTAAATTAGAAAAAGGCTCGCAGTACGTCTTATTGCCTGTAGGTGGCAGCAGGGTGCTGCCTGTCGGATACGTTTAGAAGAAGAAGAACGTGTGTCGGCGTCACACTTACGGCTCATGATGGCGGTTGATTTGACTCCTCGGTTCAGAAGGTTGAACAGCCAAACAAGAAGTTTTCGCGAAAATATACAACATGGTAAGATCTGAGCTTAAACGTTAAATATGTTTCAAGTCGGCTAATCTCACCCCATATAAATACAACCACACAGACTGACGCAAACAGTGTAAATAAAGGCTAAGACGCTGGACTCGAGCGTTGACAGAGCCATCGTGTTGTTGGCCGCTGATTATATTTGGTTTAAGTGTTTTATAGACCTGGTTTTAGGGACGTTGGCATCCAGGGACCCTGATTAACGAGTCCGCAAATGGTTTACAGAAGTGGTGGGTTACAAGTAACGTTAAAAGTTCTGTATTAAAAACGTTTAAAAAGTACGTTAAGTGGAAAAAAAGGGCGTAACCTTAGCAACATTATGTTATGCGATTTTTGCATCCATGTGTAGGCAGCATTTTAATTTTAACTACATTATATAGCAATGGGTAGTTTGTAAATTAACTACTAACTCTAGCTGTCAGATAAATGTGCAGTAAAATGTACATTTCCCTCTGAAATGTGGGGGAGTAGAAGTGAAAAGTAGCATAAAATGGAAATACTCAAGTAAAGTACAAGTACCTCAACTTTGCACATAAGTACAGTACTTGAGTAACTCTGCATAGTTATATTCCACTACTGGTTTCCAGGGAAATTATGAATAAGAATATGCCAGTGTTAACTGTACTGTTATCATTACAGTGCTTGTCCACCTTCATTTTTGACATTTTATGTTCACCCTTAATTTGAGACACATGTTTATTACTAAATTGTATTAATACATTTTCAAGTTACTTAAATGGGTTTATCCAATTTTCAGTCCAGTTTGAAAACCCACTGGACCTGTATAAAGTCCATCCTAACATTTTAGCTCTGGGAGTCAACCTGTTTTTGACCCCTTTTCTTCTAACCCTCTGTCTCTTAATAGGTTTCACGGGGCCCTTCGGTGCCACCCAGCTGTGGCACAACATCATCCAGGCCCTGCAAACCCAGGTGGAGGTGCGCCGCTGTAGGAGGCATCTACGTGTTCATGCTGAATGTTTCACGGGCTCAGACGCTGTGGATGCCGTTCTCAGTTATTTGATGCAGAATGTGGTGTTTTGCACAAGTGAAGTGTCTCGCCTCAAAGCTGCTCGACTCTGCCAGGCTCTGATGGAGGCTAAGGTGTTCGAACCCGTGGGTACGAAGCTGTTTCGCAGAGACAAGGAAGTGACCTTTGAGGACAGCAGCTGCAGCCTTTACCGTTTTCTGGAATATAAAGTGTTACCCAGTTCTGCCATGAAGGAGTGCAATAGTGACACAGAAAACATGCAACCAGAGGAACAGGAGCTAAAGAGGAAGAAGAACTCCAGGTTGGTTTTACTTAAAATCCCCTCTCTGATATCTTGTAGTGTTGCTTAACTGACTAATTGGTTTGATAACTGATTTTGGTCAATTTCCTTATATCTTTCATGATGTCTTTGTCTTAAAAGGCAGCATTACAGTTGAGTTATAATCATTTCTGAAGTTAAACCCACCCCTAATTAAATATTATATTAAACATTGTTTGTATGCAATAATAGTCATACCCAAAATATTATCAATTTTTTTTATATCAAGCTTTTTATTTAGTAAAAAATATTCTGATTGATTTTCACAACATTGCACAGCTTTATTACCCAACGCCTCTACACAGACCTGAGTGTTTATTAATCACCATACTGCTTCCTATTTCTGGAGGCTGAAGGAACTGAGGACAATCTCTAATCCCCTTGCTGTTGGACCATCGGACAGGAGGGTCGAGAGGTTGCTGAGGACCATCAACCTGCGACCAACCTTGTCTCCAGCTCTAAACACAACCCCCACTACTTCTGCCTTTCTGCCCAAAGCTGGTAAGATTGAGCTAATCTGTTAGTATTTGCCAGTAATGGTGGGTGCCCTATAAAAGGGAACAATAGTCCATGACAGTTTATGGTGAACAAATATTTTTCTCCCAAATATTTTTTCCTCCTTTCTCCATCCCTAGTGGTGGATGAGGTTTGGAAGCAGCAGACGCTACTGCAGCTGCTGCAGATAGTAGAGTTGCCCATGCTGGACTGCATCCTGACCTCTCCTGCCAGGGTTCAGCTCCAGGCCTGCAGAGCTCCTCTGCCCACCCAGGACCTGGTTATCTCTAACACATGCCTGGAGAGAGAGCTGCCCGACACCCTTAATCTGCCCCAGTCAGTGCTCTAATTAGTACTTTCAATCTTATTTGCTCAGTGGACATAAAACTACATTTATGTAAACTGATTCTGTTCCTGCATTTTCAATGTATTGTCCATGTATTCCACCTCCGCTACAGTGACAGTAAAAATCATTAGGTTCTGTTTCATCACCCGTTGTTTACAGGTTGGATGAGTGGCTCTTGGCAGCGGCAGACTGCTTGGAGCTCTTTCCCGACCAGCTGATTGTGGTTGCAGGGGAACAGCTCAGCCAACAAGGTGGCAACGCCTTTTCAGAAGGTGACCAGGCAGAGCAGATGGCAATCCAAAAGAGACTGCTCTTTGATACCATTGCCAAGTACTACAGTGGACAGGAACAAGCTCCACTTCTTTCAGGACGCCACCTGGACATACATGCTGCAATTCTGAAGTTGCTGGGTGAGACTTGATAAGATTTACAGTTGTTTCATGGCTTATGTTTTTGTCATCTTGAAAATTGTGGAGAGAGATTTGACAACCCATTCTGGCACATTTGACAAGGGTGTGTACATGTGAAGTAATAAGTGGCAGTGCCTCTGTGATTTATAAGTCATTTTCTGGCACAGTTTTGTTCCTGTCGTGAAGATCTTATCTCCTGTCTTAATCACATCTGGTTCCTTCCCAGATGGAGGGAAGGTGCAGGATGCCATCAAAGCATCTCAGTTGTGTTTTCGACTGCTGGAGACAAGCGTGAGAGATGAACTCAGGAGACTACTGGCCTTTATGGCCACAGCAGTTCATCCAGATGCTTGCCGTCTTCAGAAACAGGTAGTTCATCTCCTTCACCAAACCACACTGTCAGCTATAGCTTATTAATGCACACTTGTAGTGTGTCATAATGAGAAATACAATTTATTGAAAATAATAGAAGTAAAATGTAGTTTTTAGTAGTATGTGTCTACTGACCAGAACACTGTTTGAAACCAGCTTGGGTGTTCATAGCCCCTGTTGTACATTGTTTAACTGCTTTTTTTAGATTCAGGTAGCTTTATTTTGTAGTATTACACCCAAGGTTGGATCAGTAGTCAATGCGTTTGTATATATTGTTGACTTTCTGGTGTGTTTCCTTTCAGACTGATAACAGGGCCTTGGTCTGCCGCACCTTTCAGAGAGCAATTATCCAGAATCATGAACTGACTCGATCCCAAAGCGAAACCCTGGTGCTGTTTCTCATGGACAATAGCGCTGAGCTCTTCAAGGTACACTTTAATTTTTTATTTTAGGCATCACTAACATGCTATTTTAAAGACAGTGGGAACATTTCACATCACCTGATCTTCTTAATAAGAAAATGTAATTGAATCAAGTTTTATTAAGTTGCTGTTGTCAGTATAGCAAAAAAATAAACTGTCAAATGACCCATTATTGCATTTATAAAGTTCCACTTTATGTTCAGTTCATTGTATCTTACTCATAGATGTACTGTAGACTGTAGACCTACAGACACCTGTTTAGTGGTAGGTCGATTTAATTCTCCACAAGTTTGGATTCAACATTTTTTTAAAATTCCTTCTATTCTTTCTTCCTGTAATGAATGCAGACTACTACATCCCTTATTGAAGCTGTGAGGAGAACACTGAGGACGATGCAGCAGGGAAAAGACCCTGACTCAATTGCCAGTAAGTCAAATACAACTAAATATGCACCCTCTGGCTGACATTACACATTACAACATCACATCAAATAACACTCAGAAGTTATATAGATACAGAACTCTTCAAACTTTGTATGTATGTAATTGTACATAGAAACATGACAATGCCAATTTAAGTCCATAATCTGTTGCACTACGTCCTGGTTAAACATATAGTTTGTTGCAACTTTTATCTTCTATATAATTTGACAGTGTATTAGGAACAACTGACAATTTGGTCCCAAATCTATCTCCACCAAGGCTGCTTTATAAATGACCACATGGTGGCACTGTTGCTCCAGGGCCAAAATATTAATCACTTGTCCCATGACCACTGTGCATTAATACTCCAGTCAAAAACTAATGTCCTCTTCCTCACTGTGTGTTGCAGCATTCACCTTCTGCCAGCAGGTGACGCCACAGGAGTACGAGGACCAGCGAGAGGCTACCACCCTGGAGAGCCTCAAACAGCTTCTTTGTGACATTTCCTCGAGCAAAACCATACCTGTCAAGGAGAGGAGGAGGCTGCTCAAAGAGTTTGAAAAACATCACCCCGTGGTCTTCCTCCAGCATTTATCTAGCACCTTCTGAAACATACAACTGAAGGCTATTGGTTTGACTTCCTAGGTACACTTCACAAAGCCAGTTTGCAGTGGTACGGCGCTTACACTGAAGAATGATAACAATTTAATGCACGTCATTACTCTAATTAAACATGCTATCGTTATAATTTTGGATGCTTTAAAAACTGACACAGTCACACCTCTAATCTAACCTAATGTGTAGTTGTAGAGAGGGATTGACACCTTACAGTAGGTGACTATCAGTGCAGATACTCCTATAATTAATACAAATGGTGCTGCTACAGCATAATGGCTTGGCTTTAGCATCCCCAAATTCAAGTCACAAGAGGCCTACAATTGTTGAGGTTTTATTTGTAGTCCTGCTGTTAAGTCTAGTTTTATATACTGTATATATATAGTTCTTACTCTCCTGTAGCACTGGATGCATTATCTAACTGCAATTTGATTAAGTATTTTGAGATATGTCTGTTTGTTCAAGCCATGTTCAGCCTTTTTTGTACTAGATTGTTCTGGCATTACTGTAGAATACATTATACGACATATATAAACTTAAAAGGGAATACTGGGAGAGAAAAAAAACACTCGATTTATCAACCTGTTTCTGCTGTTTGAGGCTGCAATTAGTGAACAGCTTGTGGACTAATTGATGTACTTCCTGCAGGTGTGGGTACTATGTGGATAAAGCTATTGTGCTATCTTTAAGAGCTATTTAAGTTAGGTTGATTGGTGCTGTGGAAATGGAACTGTGGTTTGCAGAAGTAATGCTGTGCACTTTGATCAGGCGTTATTATTTCTACATATCAAATGAAGAATAACAATATTGTAGCAGCCAATTTGTTTCTTGTTTTGTTTTTTCAGTTGCACTGTAGCATGCTGTAGTGTGGTTGAGGAAAAACACTGGTAAACGCAACACTAATGTAGCTGAATAATAACACAGTTTGTAACTTGTTTTTGTAAGAGATGAAGACGGATCTTTCTGCGAGTCATTTTAAAATGAAAGCTAATTATGAAATGAAAGCAGAAAGTTTAAAGTAATGTGTTAGGCTAACCATAGCTCAAGTTAATATAATATGTTTTATTTTAGGGGTTTTAAGCATGCTTTTAGTGCCAGTATCTTGGTCAAATGTCATTTTAACTCTAACTTTTTAGGATATTACTTGAAAGGTGGACATTGTGCCTTTTGATGGAAGATGTGTAATAAATAATGATTTAATATTATTTTAGGCTACTAATTTAATCTTTGGTTAAGCATGATGTCTCAGCTGGATTTTATTCTTTTAATTCATGAAACCATGGTCATACATGAGTAATTTAGAGTCAAATCTCATTTCGGTCAGCATCTTTTGTTTTTTTACATACACTAAAATCATGTTAGAATGCACTTTATGATGCTGAAACATGCTTTATTTTCTGTTGGAATAACGTATCTAATAAAAGTTTAATTGATGTTCTCTCAAACAAGACTTGGCTGTAATTTTTTTCTACTGCATGTGTACTAGTGGAGTTCCTGGACCTTCAGTGGTCCCGGATATGGTTGTAAGGAGTCCCCTATAGAGAAACAGTTAAAATTAGATATTATTTCCAGACACTAGAGGTTACCTTAAAGACAGTAACTTAATTTTTTCCCCATATTCCTCACTATATTGCACTGAACGATGAGTCCCATTAGATTCTGTTAACCTGATTCACAATTTCAGTGCACTACCGGCAGACCCTTACGCTACAGTTTCTGCTATCACAATCTGTGGCCCAATCTGAGTATTTTTGGGTCCCCATTCTTGACCTCATTAAAATCCTCTACAGGAACCATTTTTAGGTCCCAGCTTCCAAATTACAGTACGTGATAATGTTTGTTAAAATCCATTGCAACGCAGCTGGGATTCGTAACCTTGTGATTAACACGATTTGGTGCACTGTTTATTCTAAAATCTAAAATACTTATTTAAAAAATAAAATAAAAAAATTCTCAGATGACGTTGACGCACCTGACACCATTAACAAACCCGGAAGCCCGGTTGTTCGTTCACTAGCGTACTGAGCCAGCTCACTTCGTGTGCTACTGGAAGACATGGGGGGCTGTGTTTCACAGCCATAACTGACAGCGGTACAGCTGAGAGTCTGCTTATAAGAAGAAATAAAAACTGAGATCCCTTTTCATATCAAGGTAAGTAGCTTGAGGGGCAGTTTTGGGTCCAAACATACGGTCTTTGACTGCAATAACAGGAACGTCACTGTCTGCTTGCGCATTGTTGGCTAGTTAGCTTTGGGTAGGTAGCAGCCGTGATCAGTTTGTGGGAAGAAAAAAAAAGTCTGCCGCGGTGGCCAACAGATTGCAACGGTGGTGTCAGCCTTCTAGATCCACACGGGTAAGTGAGGGGTTAAAATGAGATTTGGGAAGGTAGCTTTTTCAATCGCGGTGCTTGTTTTGATGTGTGCGCACAGGCTAAACGAGACGATTAACTTGGCTAACGTCAAAGCTAGTCACGCTCAACGACAAAAACGTAACGCCCAGATGCTTCGACCCAAGCGCTAAAAAATATGTTTAACCTTAAACGAGTAGCTTGTCAAATCATTACCATGTTAGCAAGATGGTGTTAATAAACTGCCCTGGTATCCTTATGGCTAACTGAGCTGGGAAGGCTCTGTAGCAGGTGGTTTTGGTGAGGTGAACGTCTAAAACACTGCTCTCAGTTTACCTCTGCGTGTGGTTTTATATTGATTCCTTTGACATGCATCTTTGGCTTAGACCTATCTATCTATCACCAAGTAAACAATGAGCAGTGACACAGTTATGCCACAGTGTTGACAATTGAGTGCAGCGGATATTCCCTTACCAGAAATCCTGCAATATCTCTCATCACAGTTCCACTTCTTCAAATGAAGCTATATTGCTTTGGATCAGACTCAAGTATAGATGTGGCTGTTGTTGGAAATGAGGGAATGGAGAGGACTGAGAAAGACTGACACACTGACATGAACATTGACAGAGCTGACGGCATCAGATTGAGCCATGCTTTTTTCTTTTTATAGAAGTCATATTTCTGTGCACCCTCAATTTGGCTGTTCAGAGTGTTAGAGCAGTTGGCATTGGCTGAGCTTAAGGGAGGTGCTGTGAAAACACTGTATATCAGATTTTGATTAAGATTGAGTGTTCTTTGATCCATTTAACACATGCATTTTTTTTATTTTTTTTTATGTGAGAATCTGTAAGGAATTAATTGTGCAAACCGTATCGTGTTCATCTCAATTTATAGACAAAAGCTGCAGCCTTGTTGCAGTGCAGTGAAATAAACATCAAAGTACTAGAGGCCCACTTAGGACTGACTGTTCACATAGAAATGATTCGGCTATAATACTGTCAGCCACGTTCTTTTGTCCGACTTCCTGTTGCCTAACATGCTTTCAAGTCACTCAGAAGTATTTTGAAAGAGAGCCATAATGTGGCGTGCTTGAGTTTGCTCTGAGTCGTTTTACATTTCTGGGGACAGCTTGGGCTGTTATGGGGCTTATTCTCATCAGCCAGCACAGGCAGGACACTTTGATGTGCAAATTTTCAAGCGGGTGCATTGTAGTGCATGTCTAATGGATTGTTGAAGGCTTTTGCTTAGCTAGAAAGGGTTAAGCTACAGCTGCTTCTTTCAGCTTCTTTCAAGTTCTATTGTTGTTTTGACATTTGACTGGCTGGTCTATACCTCTTAGTTAAAAACTGTGTTTTTCTTAAACTGTCATCCACCTCTCTCACTTCAGTTACCAGGTCAGGCCTGAACATGGAGTCTATGCTCAACAAGCTAAAAAGCACCGTCACCAAGGTGACGGCGGATGTCACCAGCGCTGTCATGGGCAACCCGGTGACACGGGAGTTTGAGGTTGGACGACATATTGCCAGCGGGGGTCCTGGCATGTGCTGGAGGATCTACAATGGCACCAAGAAGTCCACCAAACAGGTGTGTGTGTTTTAATATCCTTCCCCTGACCAAACCAGCTCCAAGTCACAGAAGTTTAGATTTAAATTGATAAACTAACTATGCTTGTGCTGTTGTTGATGTCCGCTCAGGACTTTCCACACCAGGAGTCGCTGTTGGACTTAATCAAGCTAATTTCGGTTGTTGCTAATTGTTGTTTGTCTTGGACCCTCCAGGAAGTGGCAGTGTTTGTGTTTGATAAGAAGATGATTGATAAGTATCAGAAATTTGAGAAGGACCAAATCATTGATTCGCTGAAAAGAGGGGTGCAACAGCTGACCAGACTGCGTCACCCGCGTCTCCTGACTGTGCAGCATCCTCTTGAAGAGTCACGGTGATTAGCGCGTGCACACACACACACACACACACACACAAACAAGGACAAATTGAATGAGTCACAACTCAAAACAGGGGCTTGACATTAGAGGGAAAAATTGCGTAACAAATCTGCCTCTGTGTGTGCATATGTGAGTAGAAGCTTGTCATGATCAAAAGACTCTGTACACTGGTCTCTGAATAATGTATGGCCCCTGAGGGCAAAATAAGGTTAAGGCTGTCTTGTGCTTACTTTCTTTTTACCGCTCATTCTTACTTTAACTTTCACCCAGAGCAGCTCTAAATTGAAAATACTTATCTGTCTCTGTTTTTGCCTTTTCTTATGTTGTTAATTGTCTTTGTCTGTTCAAGAATAATTCAACATTTAAAAATCAGTTGTTTCAAATGGTACTGATGTTATTTCTGTATGTGGCCCTCAGAGACTGCCTGGCGTTCTGTACAGAGCCGGTGTTTGCCAGTCTGTCCAACGTGCTGGGCCAGTGGGAAAACCTGCCCAGCCCCATTCCCACCGACATCAAGGAGTACAAACTCTATGATGTGGAGACCAAGTATGGCTTGCTACAGGTGAGAGTGCAGGTTGGCTTGCTTAATGTAGGGCTGCAACTAAGGATTGTTCTTATTATTGATTAGTTGCCAATTATTGTCTGTCAGATATTTTATAATGTTTCTAAAAATTCCCATTTCAATTGCTGACATTTTTAAAAGATTATTTGGCCTGACCAACAGTCCAAAACCCAAAAAGATACAATTTATTATCATAGTGAATCACAGTAAATCTTAGGCATTCATGCTTTAAACGTTTGTAAAATGATCATCAAAATATTACCAGAATTGTTGCAAATTAAATTTCTGTCAATTGATGAATCGAATTTCAGCTCTAGGTTGATGTATCAGGAACTTTAAGATGCTTTTTAGCAAAGGACCATCTTTTGCTCAGTGAATGTTAGATACAAAGATACTTTATTCGTGTGAAACACTAGCTGTCACACAACATACATTTCAGACAATAAAACACAAGGAATTTTGATAAAGCCAAAGCTAAATTTAGTGTATACATTTAATTTTTGCCCTTGTAAGTCGTCATCCTCTGTACACACCATGTATGACACAGTAATTACACTGTTGCTCATTGACTAAGTAACAATTTAGTTGCACTGTTCACGTGTCAGATGTACAATGAAACAGTTTTGAATGAGAACTTGCCTGTTTGTTATTATGAGCACGCTAAATCTTAGTTGTCTAGCAGGTTTCAATACCGTGTAGTGTACATCTGGAAGTCCGATACGCATTCATATGCTATTTTTTTCTCGTAGCCAGCTGAACCAGCTCAATTCCATGCCTCACCTTTCAGTGCTATGCTGTTGCTACAACATGCTGCAGTGCCAGTTAACTTGATGTCAGGCCTCATCATTCTTTTCTCACATTCACCCACATTGGTCTTTATTTCTTTTATCTTGTTATCAGGAGACTGATAGGACTAGAAAAAGCCTACCATAGCAACTTTGTACTAATCCTGTGGTTTTTACAGAAACATTTTCACCCTTCCATACCAAATATGCCAAGTGTCGGATCCAAATTAAATCCTGGGTATAATGTGTGATATTGTGTGTTGACTCATTCACACTTACTTATCTGTGAGTCAAACTGTTTGCAGCTTATTGCAAAAAAAATGTGCTTTTGTCTGTCTTGCTCTAATTTCTTCTGACATTTTCATTTTTCAATCTCTTCAGATCTCGGAGGGTTTGTCCTTTCTCCACAGTGGGGTGAAAATGGTCCACGGCAACCTGTGTCTTGAGAACATCATCCTCAACAAGAGTGGAGCCTGGAAGATCATGGGCTTTGACTTCAGCATCTCCTCTACCAACCCCTCAGATGCTGAGGTGTGTCAGGCAGGGCTTACCCCCTTCAAGATGCTCTACCAAAATAATGTCTAGCACTATTGTCACATCTTTATATTCTCATGTTCTCTCATCCTCTTCAGCTCAAGTACACATGTAAAGAGTGGGAGCCCAACCTCCCTCCACTCTGCCTCCCCAACCCTGAGTACCTGGCTCCCGAGTACATCCTGTCCGTCAGCTGTGACTCCGCCTCCGACATGTACTCGCTGGGTGTGATCATGCATGCTGTGTTCAATGAGGGCAAGCCTGTTTTCCAAGTCAACAAGCATGACATTTTTAAGAGCTTCAGCAGGCAACTGGACCAGGTGAGTGGAGGTGTGACAAATAACTGGATCGTATCTTTCATAAAATTATAACAATTGTACTTTGTAAGCTCTTTTAAAATGTCGCTTGAACTTGGGCTGGACATTTCTTCTTGAGAAAATACATGCTGCTACAATTCAGGCCATGTAGAAATAATTTTCTTTCCACACATGCTTATTTTTTCCTTTTCCTCATGCTCATCTCTCTGGCAATTGCTGCTGTCTGCTCTGATCTGTGTCATTATCCAGCTCATAGTGCAAGCGGATGTCTTAATTTTCCTCTGCTCTGTTCCATTCTTTCTGTGCTGTTCAATTGTAGCTGAGCAGCATGAGTCCAGCAGTGTTGAACAAGATCCCAGAGGAGGTGCGGGAGCATGTCAAAATGCTGCTCAGTGTCACACCCAATGTCCGACCAGATGCAGACCAGATGACCAAGGTTTGCATTGTTACAACCTGCAATGAATGGCATATTTTCATAGTATGTGCTTATGTTGGGAATGTCTGATGACATTTCTTTGAGGGCAAATCTGTTTTTTTATTGTGTTTTTGTGTAATATTCAGATTCCATTTTTTGACGACGTGGGTGCCGTGACCCTGCAGTACTTTGACTCCCTCTTCCAGAGGGACAACCTACAGAAGTCCCAGTTCTACAAAGGCCTCCCCAAAGTCCTGCCCAAACTGCCCAAGGTAATTGCTTGTACATTTTGTAAAGAGCATGCGGTGTATATCAGGTACGGTACGGGTGAGGTACGGGTACGGGTGAGCTAACAGGTACAAGTATGGATATTCTCCAGATTCGTTTACTGTACGGTAACTGCAAGTTTAGGTTCATTTGATAGTCCTCCTCCTTTTTTAATAACTGAGTGCTCATGTTGCTGCCAAAACTTTCAGTGCTCCCGTGTCTACTAGACCACACGCTCTCACATGCTCTCTGTTGAGTTGAGTTGTGTATAAACTTTCACACTCGCACACAAATACACACACACACAGACGAGCAATTGTCTGACACTGTATCTTGGAAATAGTTTTTTCTTCAATTGGTTTCTGTTTTGTATTCCTTTTAACTCTGTACTTATATTTTATATTCTAGATTGTTAAAAGTGCTCTCTAATAAACTCATCACAAACATACAGTATTACAGTTTGAAGTCATACTCTCATGTCTTCTTGAACCCATTCTGTTTTTCTTTCTCTCAGAGAGTGGTGGTGTATCGAATCTTGCCGGCATTGACCTCTGAGTTTGTCAACCCGGACATGGTTCCCTTTGTGCTGCCCAATGTGCTGCTGATCGCCGAGGAGTGCACCAAGGAGGAGTATATTCGCCTTGTCTTGCCTGACCTCACGCCTGTTTTCAAGCAGCAAGAGCCTGTTCAGGTAGACCCACACATAACTCGGCAGTATGCTTATGCAACAAAGTTGGTTGTTCAAGTGTTCATCATCACTATTGTAGTCTAAACATGTGTTGGCAAGCTAGCAATGCACTTGAGTAATGACATGTACTCAGGTAATGTGCTCTGCCTTTTCTAAAAACACTCAGTATAGTGTGATTTTTTTTCCTTTTTAAATCTTTGCATGATGTTTTCTCCCTTTTGGCATTTGTGTGTTTGAGACTTGAAAGTGAGATTAATCAGTTAAATGTAACCGACTAAATAGCATGCTCTTGTCTTTCTTTGTATTTTTCTTTCCATGCGTCTTCAGGCTAGTAATATGGTGAGTGGTCTCTGCTGTGAATATGCTTCAGTCACATCAGCTAGTTTGTGCGTTGTGCTGTCTGTAGTACTAAAAGCTAGACTAAAGCCCCTGAAAGCACTGTCTCTGTTAACCTCCACTTACCAACTTACTCATCTGTAGAAAATAGTGCATAATTTGACTCTTGTTTTCCTAACTGGGTCCCTGTGCTGTGCAGATCCTACTGATATTCCTGCAGAAGATGGACCTACTGCTGACCAAGACCCCAGCGGAGGACATTAAGAACAGCGTGCTGCCTATGGTCTACAGAGCTCTGGAAGCCCCTTCTGTACAGATCCAGGTACAGGGGAGCTGCTTAGTATTTGAGGTGCTGTTGAGATTAACTTAACACAGTCAGTTGTAAACCTTGGAAACCAGAAAAGTGACCACCAGATCAATTAAAGATGGTGGTAGATTATCACATAGGTCATGACTGAAGGAGCTACTGTATACTTGATTTTTGAAAAAAAAATTTGTGAGAATAGTTGTGAGTTTTTACTTCATTAGTGTATACTTTAAGCATCCCACTTGGAAACCTTAGGATCATTATTATCCCCCCCTTGCTGTACTCCTCGTTCTCTTTTCAGTGCTACCCTGAGAGCACAGTGAGAATGAATGCACTTGGCATCATAAAAATGTCAGATTTCATAATGTCTTATCTGTGGCCGAGCAGGAGCTGTGCCTGAACATCATCCCAACGTTTGCCAACCTGATTGACTACCCGTCCATGAAGAATTCCCTTATACCTCGAATCAAATCAGCCTGCCTACAGACCTCCTCACTCGCTGTGAGTCTCCATCAGTCATTTTCTTCTCTCAGCCTGCCTATGCATGCATAAAATGTTTCTGTAGTTATGCCTTTAAGGTGTCTCGACTTTTGTCTGAATATGTCTTTCAAAATGTGAAACTGTATATGTATTTTGACTTTGTCTACGTATGCATCTTCCTTTTGTTACTGTGTAGGTACGAGTGAACTCTCTGGTGTGTCTGGGGAAGATTTTGGAATATCTAGACAAGTGGTTTGTCATTGATGAGATCCTGCCCTTCCTACAACAGATCCCCTCCAGAGAACCAGCAGTACTCATGGGCATTCTAGGTAAAGAAACTGGACACACTCCACTCCACTTCCTACCTACTTGTAAGATTGAAACTATTAAGAAACCTCTTGGTTTGCTTAATGATTGCTTATTTGACTTTCCTCGCTTTAGGAATCTATAAGTGCACCTTCAGCCACAAAAAATTGGGCATCCCCAAAGAGAACCTTGCCACCAAGAGCCTGCCCCACCTTGTTTCTCTTAGTATAGACAGCAACCTCAACCTCAACCAGGTACTACACCTTTATATTATATTTACTTGCAGATCTGTAAAAAAAAGTCTTTATTTTGCAGTTGACACATTTTGTATCATCTGCTTAATTCTGTTTAATGTAATTTCTATTTTTTTTAAGTTCCCTCTTGTCTAATCTTATCTGATTCATTCCATGTTTCAGTTTAACTCGTTCATGGCGGTTATACGGGACATGCTTAGTCGCATGGAGGCTGAACACAAGACCAAGTTGGAGCAGTTGCATGTCATGCAGGAGCAGCACAGGTGTGTGTCACAATTTTAAATCACCCTGTACTATAGCCTCCTTTATATTCTCTCTGATTAAATATAAAATGGTCATACATATTAATGGGGATTTTATGCCGTGGAACATCTAGGGTAATTGGATCTGACTTGGAAAGCAATTAGCAGTTGATACTGGCTACATGAATATGATAATGGTATGACTAACCAGGGCTGTATAAATGCCTCTATTTAAATTCCTTCCACTTTCAGATTTTGTTCATTGTTGTCTCTTCTGACAGGAGTATTAACATCTCAAACCCAGGGAACCAATCAGAGGAGACCAAGAGCCCACCTAGCACTTGCAACCAGGTGAGAGGTTGATTCTTTGACAACAAAGTATCAGACGTGTGTACTTTCTGTGCAAGAGATATTTTCTTTTGCCTTAAAACCTCCTGAAAAGTCTGGGAATGTTATGTCTTACCTCTCTGTGCTGCAGTGATTCCATTTTGTCTTTTCTTGCTTTCAGATTGATGATATCTTTGGCGGCACAGGGGTTAATGGGAAAGAGAATGGATCTGCAGCAACAGCCCCACAGCCTAATAGGGTATGAAAACAATGTCATACCTCATTTACACAAATCTTCACCTCTTGTCCCTTTAGCATGCAGTCCAATTTGTTCATGGCCTCTCTTCCTCTGCACCTCCCTAGATGTCTCTAACTCTAGAGGAGAAACAGCGATTGGCTAAGGAGCAGGAGCAGGCAGCCAAACTGAGAAACCAGCAGCCATTAGCACCACAGACTATCAAATCAGCCACCACCACCAACACAAAGGTAATGCCTGACAACGTCTGTGTACACAAACGCATGCTCAAACACTTACGGCTTGTGATGATAATTTGTACCCCCTTTTATGTTGCAGACTAAGGATCTGACAAGCAGCCTTCTCAACAACATGACATCCCTGTCCTTGGCCAACACAGCACGACCAGCTCCAGTGCAGGGCACCACCATCGCTGCCTTCCCCTCCCCCAGCCCCATGGCAGGCACCATGGGCGCCCCGGTCTCCAACGGCTTCAACCCACCCATGGGCTTTCAGACAGGTGGCATGGGGATGGGCATGCGGCCCACAGGCCCCGGCCTCTATGGCGGCATGGCCACCACCACCAGCACCCCAAACTTTGGAGCCCTCACGCAGAATCAAGGACCCATTGGGCAGGCAAATAAAGCCCCTGACATGTCAGCCTTGGACAGTCTTTTTACACCCAGCCAGCCCAAAGTCACCCTCAACCAAATGGGTCCAAAGGCTACACCTGGCACCAACACCCCTTGGCTCAATCAGTTTGGTTCAGCGCCAAACGCTCAGACTCAGATGCAGGGTGCACCAGTAGGTATGGGAGGAGTGCCCAGCGGGTTTGGGATGCAAGCAAACCCTTTTTTCAGCCCGCAGAACTTTTCTCAACCTGCTGCTGCCCCTAGCCTGAACCAAAGTGGAATTAAACATAGTGCATCTGTCAACAATGATCTGAAAGACTTATTTGGCTAACATAAATTTAAAAAAGATGCCAGGTTAAGTATATTCTTTTAATAACTTTGGACAGAAGAGCCTTGAATTCTCACAGAACAAGACACTGATTGAATGTGAATATTTGAAATCCTTTCAAGGGTGTTGTCTGTATTTTTAATCCGACCTGGTATAAATTGGGACTCTCGCTCACATTCAGCTGGCAAATTAACCTGCACCTGAATTCCATTTCTACTTGACCAGAAGGACTAAAGGTTGGGGTGGGAACAACTTCTTATATGCTGTGTTCTTTAAATGCTGGGGGTTTCCTACTGTTTTGTACTTAGTCCAAATGTCATGGGTTGAGATTAATCCCAACTCAGTTTATTCAGGAAGGTTTTGTGTTCATATCATGAATGATTGAATGGATGGAGTGGATTTCACTTCCTGAACACGTCGCAACTGAATCACCCCTTAAAATTGGCAGAAGAAGACGGAAAAAGTGGCTTCCATGCTTCACATCTGCTCAGTTTCAGGCTTCTGTACCTTTATTGCTCCTCTGGACTATTTCAGGATTTGCTGCATGTCTAAAGTGATCAGAGAGTTGGCTTAAAAACAAATACAGCATTGACCAAAATGTCTAAGCCCAGTGGGAGGTAGCTTGAAGTGTAGAACTGACGAGCCTGCAGTTGCTGATCTGCTTCCAGATCAGCAACATCTCCTCTGTGGAGATGTTCTGAAAGGAGGTGTAGAAAATTGACAGCCCCACAGATGTGGTTTAGACGTGGAAAACCCAGTAGCCCCACTGCAGTCCGTCTCCATGGCAACCGTTTCTCTGCAGCACCAGAAACCTCCATTTTGTGGGAACAAATTGGTTCCGTGATCCAGTCTGGTCGTCATTTTTTCCCCTTTTGCTCTCATTATTTTATCATCAGGTTCTAAGGCTGCAAAGTTTGCCTACTTAATTTAACGTCTAAGCAAACATGTTGAAAAGGGAAGGGTTAGTTCTGTCTGGTCAAAGTTGACGACCATTTCACCTTCTTTGGTAACAAAACATTAATTTTCTGTAAATGGCAGTATGAATGACTTATCTGTGTCTGATGATAGTGGAGTAGGATGTGTAGAGTAGCTATTACAGCAGTGTCCTTTTAACGAGATGCTAATGCTAAAGGCAATGAACAAGGACCATATGCACTGCTTAGGCTATTGTGCCTTACATGGGTACATGTGTAAAACTAGACAGACAGCACTCATCTGTTAGTATTAATATTTTCCCTTTTAATCAGCTGTCTGGCTTTTGCTTCTCAAATTACTTGCTTTGTTGCATGTTACTGAAATTGACCCCAAAAGATCTAAAGTTGGATTTTAGCATGTTTTCTAATAATGATTCCTGACGTTTCCAGTGACCAATGACATTTTATTTCACACATCCAGCTGGATTTGCTGATGACAGTTTTAAGGGGCTGAAAATCCTCCTGTGCACCATTTCTGTTGATCAATTTGTACAATGATGAAAATTTTCACAATATATTTTGATTTCAGCACTTTTCAGCTGTCAGAGGACCTGTGCTGGTGACATTATTATGAAGTGTAAATATATAGTTATTTAAAAATGGATTGCTCTGTGAGGGCCTTGACATTTTTATGTCCCTGTGATAATAGTTAAGAGGCCTTAGAGTTGTGTGCAATAATCCTTATTGGTTAAGGGGTGCATGTCAATTGGCTAAAGCAGCCGTTGATGTGTCCTTACCTTCATCTCCACTGACCTACAATAATTAACATGGGTCTGTCAGACTTTCTAAACAGCTTAACATTAATGTGTAGTCATTCTGAATCTTACATTTTTGAAGAGAATTACACAATTTTAGGGTTTTTAGATGCACCTCGGTCACACAGTTTCTGCTGACAATGATTGTTGTTAACATGTTGAAGTGTAACGTCTTCTATTGGGTTAACTTTTGTTTTTGTATAATAATGCCACCTATACAAGGTGAGCTCTCTCCAGCTGCATGGCAGTGTTACTCGCTAGTGAATTTGACTCTTCAGGTTCTGTTAATTTCCCCATTTTTGTCAAACAAGACTACAAATGCGTCTGTGATTGGAGCATTTTCATCTGTAGATCGGCATACAGTATGTGGCAGTTTTGATTTCATCACAAAGTGGATGTGATCTGTGAAGCGTGTGTCACATATCCTGGCAGAACCCCAAAGCAGAAAACTAAAGCTTATTCTTCTACAAGAATGTTTGTATACCACTGCTGTCATATATGTGTAGTGTGGTACTTGTTTTATGTGTTAAGGTGCTGGTCTCTGAGGTGGTTCAATGAAAATCTGTACCTATAAAGGAAAATACACAATCTAATACTCTCAAAGGGTGGTCGTTATTTGTATGATGGCTTTAAAACACTGTCAGACAGTGGAGTGTATGTAAGTTTAATTTAGAAGAAAAAGACAAGCTAAAGTGCATGTATGTGGCACTATTAATGAACAAAGATTTCCATGCACAATAAATGGGCAGTGTTAAATCAAACATCAGTTAACTTCCCTTTGGTTTCAGGTTAAAGGAGGTATCTCGTCAAAAAGCAAACTTTAAAAAGTGCACTGATTACAAGGCAGTTTTCATGAATTACATGCACAACTTTCTAAACGGTTAACAATTTGGTCAGAGATTTGGGTGCGTTTCACATATGAAATAATACTCCCCAAGTCCTGTAAACAGACTTTCATGTGTAAAATTGGTGGAGTTCCCCTTTAACCTCAACCTAATCTTACCGTAACCCTGGCCAGTTATCTTTACGATGCCAAACTATAACCTAAACCTAACCGCAGAGAGCAATGCTACAGGGAACCAATGTTCAAAAGGGGTGGAAAACACACTTTAGCACAAACCCCCCCCCCCAAAAAAACCCCAAAAGAATTAAGGAAATAAAATATTAAAGTGCATTCACAACTAAATTGGCAGATGCTTTTGGAAAAGGACCAATTGCAATGTAATTACAAACCCTGTTGATAAAGGGAATATTGCACCTTTTGTTTAAATAACAGTCACGTAAGGTCATCCAATCAGCAAAGAGACAAGGCAGCTTGTGAAAAACAGTACTGAATCATTCCAATATGAGAGACAACCTGAGGCGGGCAGTGAGGTAATTGTGAGGATCAACATTAAGTTAACCTCCTGCCTCCAAATCCATTGTTGTGCCACAGTCACTGGTTAAGGCGTCGCACTGATCTGGTGGTGGTTGTGGACAGGTTCATCTGAGTCATGGCTGCAAAAGACAGATTCCAATTAAATCTGGACGTCTGATATACACAATGATCCATTACTGTAACATTGCCACCTTGTAAGTGGGAAAGAGTTCTACAACATAATCTGGAATACAGATTTTTAACTTTGACCAAAACTGCTATTGTCCATGTTTCCAGCTCACCTGAAAAGTTTAGCTCATAGTTAAAGTTCTTGGTGGTAAACTTCATGGTGCCTGACGGGTTCTGTTGGTACTGGAGCTCGATGTCCTGACTGGAAACGCTGCATCGACGATGTCCCTACATGAACAAAACTACGCTTCAGCAACTTAAATTTTAAGTACAGATAATCCTGGTATATATATTGGTATTTACACATCAACAAAAGACAGTCGTGTCTTACTTTGGAATAATCTTTCCATGTTCCACCGATATCTTGAAACTGCCATCGTGGCTGTGTGCCCCCACTGAAAAATAAAAGAATTTAAGTTGAAAACATTTACAGTAGCATACATACACTGTTTAGTTATGCCAAATGAATTGAGCTGGTGTTGCTATGCAGATTTGGTGTATAAGAGACAGACAAAAATAGATATATAACATTAGTCCAGCAGAAAATTAATTTACAAATTTGGGAGGGGAATAAGGGAAAAGTCATGAACCCTTACAATGTACTTAAGCTGTTAATCAAGGGCTTCTCATATTAAGGGGTTTAGTTTTGGCGTTTTAAGAACCCCTCATATACCTTAAAGGTATAATATGTAACACCTTAAATGTTTAATTATGAGGTTTGTCAAATATGTCATATTGAATGTGTAAATTAAGGGGAAAGTACGTAGGCTACCCCTTAAATTGCACTTCATTTCTTATATAGAGGCTTTTTGAATTAAGGGTATTTGGTTTTCGCCTTTTCAAATGAACTGAATTTAATTAAGGTGTTTGGTATGTTTTCAGGGGTCAACTATGGATTAATTTGTGGTATTTTAAGGGAAACGTTTCTCCTGACCTGCTGTTTTGTTGACTCCCATAGTCAGCAGTCCTCCTCACTGCTCTTGTAGTCCCAATATTGTTGTTGACTTGACACATTCCTATGATAAACCAGTGTACACAGAGTTTTTTAGTGGCAATTTAAACCACTGTCGTCAACTAAAAGCATAATGATTGATTGTTTGGTTTAGCAGAAGAGCAGCTTTGTAGTTGTGTGTGCATTACTTGAAAAATCCAGCGTGTACGAGAATCTCTTGATCCTGAAGTCTAGCTGGCCCTGTGGATTCAGCTGGTATTGTCTCTCAATGGCAGTGCTGTCAAATGAACATACCTACACACAAATTCAAATAAGCACAAATAAGTCCACCTCATAGAGGAATGCACATTGTCCCTGAACAAACCACCATGATGGAAATCCTGTGTGTGAGCTAGCTGAAAACAGTTGAACAGTAAATGTACATACTGTATGCTGAATTCATTAGAAAGGGTTAATCCTCTTCAAAGTATTTTCAATTTGACCACCAGATGTCACTGATGACTCTGACACTATTTACCAGGAAAAAATGAAGAATGAAAGCATAAAAAGCATACTTATAAGTACCATAATATATAAAAAGTTAAAGTTTCTAGCTGAAATCTTTAGGTAGGTTTTGTTTATAAGTTTCTGCTACAGCTACCTGAAATTGTTGGATGCCCTACTTACATGTGCTTGGTATTCTGTCCACTCCCCCTCCTCTCCCATGAACTCCCACTTGTAGCCTCCATTAGTGAGCTGGGAGGAGGAAGCTGTGGGAAAGACTGAGGTGGAGTAAAGGCTGCGGAGACATGAAGAGACTGTCATGCATGTTCATACAAACTTTTATACAGGGGCTTGGTGCTCTCAAGTCATGCCTAGTGACAAAAATCCTCCCAGGTAAGGCTGTTGGTCAGTTGATGGAGGCTGATCTATTAGAGTGCATAACATACAAACATTTGCTTGTCTGAATGCACAAAGAAACATATTTAGACAAAAATATGAATCCTACAGATGAAAAGTCTTACCTCCCTGCGTTGGAAGTGAATTTCGGACGCCTGCGTACATTCCTGCGTATACCTGTGGTGCCGTTTGTTTGGGTCATGGCTGCCGAGTAAAATACCATCAGTTAGATTTAGCTGTATAAAGACACATTTATTGAATTTAATACCCTCACACAAACAACATGATATATATATATATATATATATATATATCACATACCGGAGAAGTTGAGTGTGTAGCCTGTCGAGCCCACCGTGAAGCTGAAGGTTCCCTGAGGGTTCAGGGTGAACTGACGCTCAACATCTCCACTGCTGATTGAGGAGGCCAACATGATAGAGCTCTGAGGAAGAGGAGGAGAAAGGACATTCAGAGTGTGAAAACCCTGAGAATCAAATGAATTTAAAGGCTGATACTCGTGATTTTCCTCACCTGGGATCCATATTCACGCCACAGCTGGTCATCTCTGAAGTACCAGCCTACGTCCTCTGTCTGGCCCTGAGGTAGGAAGCTTAGTCTCCGCACCTTCAGAGCTGCATTCAGAGTCTGTAACTTATCAAAGTCTATGAACACCTGCCTGTGGAGACACATATAATTCAGTTTGTTATTTTTATATACTTCTTTGAATGTGACATTTTGTTTTGATTGCACCAAAACAAAACCCATCCATCCAAGTATTGTTTCAATATTATTCATCTTAATATCATCATTTCTGTCACCATCTTCAGTTTCAATGGACAGTTTTATTAACCTTTAATAATCTTAATAATGTTTCAAAACCTGTTCCACCCTGCAACAAATGCTCAAACTTATAATGACACTATAGGTCTCAAAATGCGTTCTTGGTTACACCTTATATGCCACTTTCCATTCACATACCTCCAGATTATACATTAAATGCTTCCTAAATAAAACACCTGAACCTTAAGACAAACTTTCTAAGATTGTCAGACAAACTGGAAGAAAACAAGTAATCCTTTCAAAAGTTAAATGAAGATGAAGATGAAACCAGTAAAAATCACAGCACTGACCCATGGCTAGTGTTGATGGTGATTCCTTTAGCTCCAGGTTGGCAGTAGTGGGTCTCGATTACATGGTCGTTGTCAATTTGCAGCCACTGATGTCCAACTAACAGCTGCCACTCATAATGTTTCTCATTGACTGTAAAATACAAGAATATGGGATCTTATTATGCATTTATGTATTCTCTTAATGACCCACAATCTGACTGTTGATTTCTGTACAGTCTGGGACAGTGTTGAGGTAATTAAGGTAGTCCAGGCCAGTGGTGGCATGTAACTACTCAAGAACCGTACAAATTTCAGGTACTTGTACTCCAGTCTTAATTCACTAATGATGAATTAAGATTTCTAAGAATGTTGAGGTTTGGACTGTTGGTTGGACAAAACAAAGTACTGTGAAGGTGTCACTTTGGGCTCTGGGTAATTGTGACGGCATTTCTCACTGTTTCCTTGAGTTTTAAAAACCAAACAATCAATCGATTAATCGAGAAAATAATCATCAGATTAATCCATAATGAAAATAATCATTAGTTGCAGTCCTATAGAGAATTGTTAAAAATTAGTTCCACCTCAACTAACTGCAGCAGTAAAATCCTGCTTTTACATTAATGCATGAGTAATAGTAATCTAATAATATAATATATAATAGTATAACAGTCACATTGTTCTGCATTGAGTACTTTTACTTTTAATACTTTAAGTACATTTTCCTAATTATACTTTAATACTTTTACTTAAGTAACATTTTTATTGCAGGACTTTTACTTGTAACAGAAAATTATTCTTTCCCTTTATGTAAAGGATCTGAATACTTCCTCCACCACTGGTCCAGGGGCACTGCCTGACCTGTGGTCCACGTATTTTTATATAGCCTATTTGTAAAGATCATAAAAACTTTATGCCATGAACATAAATGAACAAACAGAAACTAAATCTGGGCAGATAACTAAGCCAGTATGTTCCAAGTTAATGTCTGACTTCATGTACAATATGTCCAAGTCATAACTCTTTGAAGTCACTCTTTCATAGTTTTTTAAAGAAATATGATTCTCCAACTTTAGATTTTTGACGTATTTTGTATTTGGAAACTTACTTAAGTCAGTTCTGATCAGATAGTCAGCTAAAAGGCAGGCATTTACGTACAAAGAAGTAATTCACTAATACAAGTACTATCAGGAACTTAACATATCGTCTCATACAGACCTGAAGTCCCCCACGAATAGTCCACCTCCTCTTCATTTTCCTGTAAGCAACACATACAAATACACAAAAATCAAACTGTGAAACGCCACTTTCTTTAGTCCAAAGTGATTCCGTGATGAAGACTCACCGTACTGTGAGGAAAATACATTGTAGCCTAATAATAACAAAAAAGGCAGATTAAACAAACGTAAAGAGAGCGAAATATCTATTTGTCATTTTAATCTCTTTAAACCCTCTTTACGTACGCTGACTGTACCGATATGAAGGTTTCATTTCTCCTACAGACTTTTCTTTCACTTTCGCTTTTCTGCAGAAGGTGTTTTTTTTGTTTTGTTCTCGTTTTAGTTTCTGTTGCATTTGAATGACCATATTATCCACAGCATAAAAAGGCATTAATCTACATTTTTAGTTATATGTTGTATATCATTCACGCATGGCATTTCAAACAATAAAGTGCTTTTTCAAATAACCTTGATTTCAATCGAAAATACGCTCTTCGGCAGGGGTGTCCACACGGAAATAGCTCCCACAACAAAACCAGAGCAATGACCTATCAATAAATCAATATGATTTTCTATCAATATGATTTTCTGTCATTAAAAAAAGGTTTGCTTGTTATCTGTTGGGCTTTTTGTTTTGTTTTTTGTAGAGTAATTATAACATTAATCTTAATTGCAGCGAGTCAACGCACGTTATATTATGATGCATATAACTCTAAAAAGCCTACTGACAGCAAATGTGAGGAAGTTATATCATTTTTTAAAAATTATATATTTATTTTTACCTGTCTTGTGTTCTGTTTATACATTGTCATTATCTCAATGAAGTGATTACGTTGTTTACATGATAGTGTTTACAGGTTAACATGGCTGTGGAAATTCTATAGCTAATTACCCAAATATTACAATGAAGGGCACAAATAAATGGAAAGCACTTATATCGTGTCTTTTTGCCTCACAAACAAACAAAACAAAAAACATTGGATACATTTTTTTATTTGCAATTATTTTCAATTCCCATTACAGAGTATTTTATTATCAGTACCCCCAGCTTGGTGCAGATCACATTGGTATATTAATATAAAAGGAGAATATATAAGTATGAAGCAGAATAAGCCTTAAGACCCAAGCCTGGACTTCCAAAAAATGATATTAATTAACTGAATAATGGCAGATCATACAGGTTTTTTATTGCATGCATGCTGTTTATAAATGGCCTTGAATTTGCATTAGATTTGGTTCTAAATTATTCAATTCCACTATATCAAAAGGAGGCAGTGTGTAGATATGTTTCAGCATGAATAACATCAAATATTTTGTCTGATCATTTCAGAAATGGTTGTCCTATCGCTTATCTTTATATAGATTTAGCAACAAAACAATAATTGCATCCCGCTGGTATGGTAGTGTGCAGTAAGTCATGTATGTATGTGTCAAACAATCATTTTGTAAATGGCAAATTGGTACAGTACATAATCTGAGTGCAAGTTCATCAGGCAGCATTTAGTTGTGAGGTGGTAAACTTCAAAGCCTTTTGACAAAATCCCATATGGCAGCCAAGTTTATAAAGAAATCACAACAACCTTCAGTATAATTTAAGGTTATCCTGACCTCCTGTCTAATGTAAACACAATATTAAATATCTCATAAAGGCACCAATGTAGAGCTAAATCTACTAAAGCCAATCTCAGATTAGAATGATTGTTTAAAAGTATGATATTGCACAATTGTTTGTAGACTTCCTTCCTGAAGTTTGTGAAATCCCCTTAATGCTCATACCAGCACACGTCTGATGTTGCGTGAATGCTTGGTCCTGAGGTTGGTTTGGATCATCGCTGGGGGGGGTTGAAATAAAACAAGTAAGTTACAATGTATTATACTTGTGAGTTGTATTTTGTCTGTAACGCTTTATTTTACAGTGCTTTAAGTTCCTCATAACTTCCTCGGAGGTTTCATGGAAAGAACCTCATAATTGGGCACTGTTAAAGGTTGGGTAGGTAGTTTTCTTTTGGCGTCATTGGGCAAAAATGCCATATTAACCGTGCAGCACATTGTAATTCAAGTGGTCTGAGAGCAGACCTCTACCGTGGAGAGCGAGCCCTACGAGGGATACAGTTTCGCAGGGAAACCGACTCCTTCTGCTGCCGGTCGAAGTTGTGGGTTTGGTGGGAGGGGCTTAGCGGAGTGACACGAGGTTTTGCATAGGTTGCACAGATTTTGCCTACCCCAGCTTTAATAGGTAAAAATAGAGGCAGTGTTGAATTGGTACACTTTCAATTAATTAATTCCAATAAAATAAATAGTTTGACATTTTAGGAAATATGTGTATTCAATTTCCTGGAAAATCAAACTATTCCTTTATGTTGTGGTGTAACCTAGAGAGTCTTTTAGTCAGCTGAACATGCGAAAATGTGAATGTCTACAGGCTAGCATACAATTCTACATATATGAGGAGTAAAGTTTCTAATAATAAAAAGAAATTCCTCTGTGAATCAACAACTTTTTATAAACTCAACTCTAATAACTGTCTCCATTTTCCATAAAATTAATACCAAATTAGTTCTTTCCAAAAAACTGACCCCGTAAAATAAAGCGTTACCATTGTCTCTCATCCGAGTATTTAAAAAACACAACTCAACCTCCAAAGTCCAGCTTGTAGGAGTTTCCCTTCACTTTGAAGATCATGCTGCCCTGGGGGTTTTGCTGGTTCTTTCTCTCGATGTCTTCACTGGTTACTGAGCATTCAGTTTGAGTGCCGCTCTGCTGAAACAAGGCCATTCAAATCATCATGGTTTATCTTAAATAAAGTTTCTCAGCTAAATGTAGCGTACCCTCCACTCTACAGATAACTTACCCTGTGTTTGAACTCGTGCCATGCTCCGCTGTCTCCCTGAAACTGCCACTGCGGTTTGGTGCCCAGAGAAACATTCTGTAAAGTTGAGGCTGCTTGAGAAACTCTGTAATGGCAACATCAAATGATGGATTCATTTAAAGGAACAGTTTAACATTTTGGGAAATAAGCTCATTCACTTTCTTGCCAAGAGTTAGATGAGAAAATTGATATGTGGCTGGAGCTAGCAGCAGGTTAGCTTAGTTTAGCATAGACTGGAAACAGGGGAAACGGCTAATCTGGCTCTGTTTACACAAGGCAACAAAATCTGCCTACCAGCACCTCAAAAGCTCACTATTTAACATGTAGCACATCTTGTTAGGCTAGCCGTTTCCCCCTGTTTCCAGTCTTTATGCTAAGCTAAGCTAACCGGCTGCTGGTTGTAGCTTCTGATCTAACTCTCGGCGAGAAAACGAATAAGCAAATTTCCCAAAATGTCAAATTATTCTTTTGAAATACTGTGAAAATGTATTGACCCTGCAGGAAAAACAATTCTTTTAACCTGACGCTCACCACTAGGATGCAACTTATATAACTATGTCAATCATTTTTTACATATTTATTTTTGCCTGGACTGAAATCTTGCCCAACAAACAAAATCCAAACTCACCCTGCTCCTGCTTGCTGATGTCGGTACAGTGGTCGACGAGTAACTTTCCTCTTTCTCTTGTTACTCACCTGTCGCATGTCTAACAAACAACAAGAAAATCAAGCTGGTATCTGAGAAGAAACTAACAATGTTCTACATGTGGAATTTAGTTGGACAGGGGTTTTAAAAATGAGTACACTTCACCTTTGAATCTGATCTCAAAGGTATCAGCACTGACGTTGAAAGTAAAAGAGCTTGTTGGGTTACTCTGGAACTTCCCCTCTATGTCAGAGCTCTTCACAGGACTGGGGTTGCCCTTCGAATCCTGTCCAAAAAAAGATTAATATTCATTAACAAACTGACCAAGAAGATAAAAAACATAGAACATATTATTGCACACACAAAAAGAAAGGTTCAGTTGTTTAATTCCATCTACCTTGTCTCCATACTTGATCCACTTACGACGCAAGGTGCAGTACCAGATCCACTCAGTGTTACCATCATCCAAACGTCTCACTCTCAGGCTCTTTCCATGCACACTCATCCTGTTAAAATCTATACACACTGCCCTGCAGAGACAGACAGAGTGAGAGACAAATCATCAGCCAGTTTCTGTCCGTCTGCTTTTAGAAAATGTTTAAGCACGGTGTTTTTAACTCTTACCCATAAGGTGTGTTGTAGATTTTAATGCTTTTGGTGTGGGGCAGCGAGTACTGGGCCTCGATAATGTGATCATTATGAACATCCATCCAGTCATTTCCATCATTCAGCTGCCACTGGCAGTATCGCCCATCAGTAAGCTTTGGTTCTAGTTAAAAAAAAAGACAAAATATAGAATGATGTGAAAGGTGGTCTCTCTTTAAGCCTCTTTTAGCTCATTCATTTGTTTTTTTTCCAGCCTGCAAACTCTGCTCTCATCAACTCTGTTTCCAGCTAAAGAGGCTCTGATAAACTGACTGTATGCTACGTGCTCAGCATCAAACGGCAGACAGACAAAGTTGTGAACATAGTGGAACATTTAGCTGCTAAAGAGCCAGATATTTTTCTCAGGAGTTGGTGGAGACTAAAAAAGAGCTTAAAGGAGAGTGAATATTGGACTTACAATTGTTAGGTTCCCAGAAACACAAATGCTAATGTTGCTCCATGTTGGATAAAAGGCAACTGCTTGCTAACACGTTCACCGAAACAACTTTATGAGGTGATAATGTCATTTTGTTTTCAGCTTGTTCCACTGCCCCCAAGTGGAAAACAAACAAACAAAACAATGAATGCAGCTACACCAAGACCATCCATTCAACCTTTTCTCTCTTCCTCACCACTGGATGTTGATCGGTCCGAAGCCCTGCTGCTTGCACCAGAGGACGCCCTTCCACCTCTGGGGTGGTTCAGCTTACATTTGGACTTGTAGCGACAGTTTCCTTTCAGGGCATACTTGCAGACGTGCAAGTAAGGGCACTTTTTACCATCCCGACAGCCACCACTGTTGTAATACTTGCAGGGCTCTTTCCCATGAAACTTAAAATGAAAATACAGAAGATCTTTTTCATCACCGGAGAGGTGAATGTAGTTATGTTCTACATTTGGTTGAAAAACAAGTGGTGTTAAAAAAGGCAGTAAACTCTCATCGGTAAAGACTGGGTTTAAGTGGGTTTACTGATCATTTCTCATGGCTTTACATGCAATTATAAAATAGTAGCTGACTCCAACATCCCCTCTGTCCAGAAACAAACCTGACAATCGGCTTCTACATCTGAATGTCCATCACTGACATCTGAATGTCCATCACTGTCCGACTCATCACTGACGTCAGATTCACTCTCAGATAGGTTTTCCTCGTCAGACTCTGGAAAAAAAACAACGGAGAGAATGAAAAACACATATCACATGTTTACATGTCTGGTGATCACTTATTTATAATTCCCAGTGATGATGATTGATCTTTATCCTGAAAGGGTGGAGAATACTTACCATCCAATACATTCAATCTGAATATTCACTATATGGCCAAAAGTACAAGGACAGATACTTTTCCAACTTTTGGTGTGGGGCTGTTTTTCATTGTTTGGGCTAGATCCTATAGCTCCAGTTAAGGGAATTCTTAATGCTACAACATACAAATTTGTGACTTACTTGTGAAGTACTTCCTAATCGTGTTGGGGTTTTAAGCCTGTAAATAAGGTTATCATTTACTTAATGCTATGATAACGTCCAGGAAGGGTGGGGATCGTAAACTTTGAATATTTTCCTCATATACTGTTGCTGTTCGGCTGCTATTTGTGGTGTCACTGTTGAACTACTTTCAGCTTTCATGTTGCAGTAATTGTCTGTAGTGATATTTGTTCGATGAGAGCTAGTAAACAAATAATTACAGTTCACTTTTTATAATAAATACCACATGATATTCTTTCTGATACATTTAGAGACAGTTTAAAAGCCAGTGCAAGTGTAGGTATGCAATTCGAGCCTACTTAACTTAATATGCTTATTTGCTGCCCCCTGCTGGTTGATTCAATTAGGCTAAAAGCTGTACATGGTAATGAGCTACACATGGGAAAATATTTGATAAATGTATGTTAGATAATAAGGGTACCTTCAATTTAACGCAGTGTAAATGGGAAATGACAGTAAAGCATTATTTTTACTATGCAGGTTTGGGCTATAGTTGTTGGCTACGTAGAAAAAACGAAACTGAAACTTACTTTTACAAGTTCTACATAAACAATGATTGTCACTTACGATAAATCTGTGTACCCGACTGTTCAGACCTTCGTAATTTCCATTTTTTCTCTCCTAATATGGCATACAGTATATCAGTAATAATAGTGGGATTTTGTTTGATATCAAGATCTACCATAACTCTAAATGTCTCATATATAAATAACTATTTATACAGACATACAGCGGCCACTACAGCTTTTTTATGACGGGGAAAAAGCCGCATGTGGTTAAAACACAATTAACACAGCACATAAACAAGTACATGAAGTAGAGTTATGTTTAAATGGTAGCCTACTTACCATGGGCAGACGCCATTCTGTAGTTCGCAATCCTTTCGTTTTCATGACCCTGCTTTTGATATATAAGTCAGCCACACCCAAACGTTGTCTGCCAACAGGATGGTCCTGCTGAAGTGAAGAAATTTTAAATGATGAAATTATAAAGTGGGGGTAATATCGTGAAGGCAGCAGTGATTACAAATATTAGATGTACCTCCAATTTTCAAAATCCAGGACCCTGAATTAACTTGCCCAAAGGATATATTTCTTTATTGACCAACAAACATTTTAACAAGACATTATCTGTATAAAACCTAGGCCTGTAGCAAATAATCCAAGCATCAGTAACCTAGAACAGAAATACAAGACAAAAAAAAAAAATCTTATATTAAATCAGCTTGTGTTCCAAGAACAGTGTACAGGATGATAAACATAGACATACAGCTAAAACATGGACAACAAAGCTAAATAAAGATAAGTTAACATAAACATATCAGGATGTAGGTAAAAAAAAAAAAATTGTATATAGATATAGATACATATTTATCAGTGTTATTAGAAACTGTATAGAGGTTTATGAATATTGCAAGAGTTACTTTATGATAACTCAATGATAAGATCAAAATACACAAATATACTGCCATCTGATCACAATATCTTGGAATATGTTTTGTATTTGTATGAAAGTTCAGTGTCTTTTATTTTGTAGTGCGCTAAACCTCCACAGCGCTAGATGGCAATAGCGAGCTGGTTCTGCCATTGGCGCCTCCCTTTCGACAGGTGGCGGTAAAGCGCTGTGTCAGAAGCGAGAGAAGAAGAAGATAGGGAACGAGCAAGCAGTCTTCTCCTACGAAGGGCACTTGATTTAAAAAAAAAAAGGCTAAAACGAGGAATACTAAATAGAAACAAATGGAATTCCAGGATCACGCTTACACAAGCACCACGTATGATAAAGTCAACCCTCTGGAGTTCACGTATAAAAGTAAGTATAGGCAACAAGAAATGTCCTGTTTTAACCGAGCTAGCTAGTGTACACACAACGACTACACTCTCAAATTCTGCTAGAACCCCCTCTCCCAGGAGGCGTGGCCTTTGTTTTAAGACAGCATGGACGTGTCTCATCACAGTTCAGTCAAATCATTTAGTGCACAGCTCATAAAAACACATTTAAGTCTGCAGTGTCTTTTTAGGGCACCTAGCAAGTGGGCTCACGGGTGTGTTGCTAGAGGGTTCCACGGTGAAATAAGCACGCTTTCATTCAACAACAATAAAAAAAAAAAAAAGGGAATGTAGTTAACCCACATTTTTCAGCCGGCCCCCGTCGGTAGCCTAATGTAGGTTGTATTTGTTGTGTGATATTTGTCTAAATGAGCGTAAACGAACCACGAGGCAACAAACACAACACCAAACTGAGTTAATACAGGCCTGCTATCAGCTGATTGATTGTGACCTGACACCTGTTGTAAAGTTAATCTAAAAGGGTGAGCTGGTTATAGGATAACAGATGGTGTCTGTACACCTCTTATTAATATATATATATAAAAAAAGGGGAATAATCCAGTTTCTGAAAAATTTAGGCTGTCATAATAGGCTGAAATACAGTCTGCACACTGCATAACAAGTATTAAATGTAATTTTCTTAAAGTGCTTCTGTTTTATTCGAGTCGAGAATTAGGGACGGGCAGTTTTTTTCAGCAGCCTCCATGCAGTCATTTCTAATGTATTTCTTTTCTCTCTCTCTCTCTCTCTCTCTCTCTCTCTCTCTCTCTCATAGTGAGCTCAAAAGAAATTGAAGACTTTGTGAAGCTGAGGGTTTCCAATAATTACCTCTTCTCTGGAAGGAGAAATACTTCCATGTGGGCATGGAGGTATGCCAGCAAGTTAAAGCTATAAGAGAAATTACTGTGTGAAAATAAATAAAAAGGTCCAAGTATGGAGATGCATGAATAGGAAGTGCCATAATAGGATATTCTCCATTCAGATTTGTCTTTTTTTTTTTTTTTTTTTTTTAGGAGGTTTTACACTAAGGCAGTATCTGTTTTTTCCTCCCATCTCCCTGCTCAACATGTTCCAGTGTTGAAATTGTTAGATATTAATTTACCAACTATCAAAGCCCAAGTTGACATGTTCAAAATGCTAAAACCAGTGACTTTTTGGTATTTTTGCTTTAAAAACAGTGACTTCAACGATTAAAAATTATTTAAATACTTGACGCTAAATTTTCTGTTGATTGACTCTAATGTTTATGTCTGCTAATAAGATGATTATATTTTCAGGGCCATCCTGAAACATATGGGCTTGCAACACAAGATGACCCATAGTCAAGCATCCAAAAAATGGGAAAACATGAAGAAGAGATACAAGGTACATTTTTTTTTTTTTTTTAATTTCACTTAGCTTTATCAAGCATTTTGACAATTCTTTCTTCTTGATTCATTGCTCTCTCTCTGCTTCCTCAGGAGCTAAAGAACCCTCCAGATGGGGTGAAAGTGTTCCCTGAAGTGTGGCCTTATTTCAATCTGATGGACGACGCCATGGAGGGTCGTCTGGAAGGGAATGCCCCCATCCTCAAGGCATTCTCCAACGAGAAAGATTTCTTACCCATCTCCAAACCCAAGAAGAGGAAGGTATCCATGGTGATCAACTCCCCTACGGCTTCGTCAGCAGGTGGGCCAGAGATTGAGGTTTCCCTGAACGGAGATGAGGATGGGGAGGAGGAGGCGGTCCACGAGGGACGCCAGGAGATAGATCACATCATGCAAGAGGTGGAGCACGAGAGGAACATGATGGACAGCGAAAGACAGGTGATGGAAAGGGAGAAACACGTGATGGAAAGGGAGCAGCTGGTACTGCAGAGGGAGAGAGCGGCGCTGGATAGGGAGATCGCCGCTCTGGACCGAGACCGAGCCTCGCTGGAGAGAGAGAGGGCGACAGTAGAGAGAGAAAAGGTAGTGATGGAGAGGGAGAGGGCGTTGATGGAGAAGGCCAGAGATGCCGTGAGCAGCGACCGGCTGGCTCTGGAGCGAGAGAAAGCCAGGCTGGAGAGACTTTTTTCACCCAAAGAAAGGACTGAGGAGGTTACAGAGGACAGCAACAGGGTGAAAGACTCAGACGTCATGGACAGGAAGGAGCGGTTCTTCAACTTGTTTGAAAAACTTATTGAAAATTTTTGATTCATGGGGTTTTATACTTCTGTTTCCACCTCGGCCCCCCACCTTCCATCTGCACATAATACAAAATGCACATTATACTTATATACTAACCTATAAGTTGTGAATGAAAACGTTGAGCCACTCCTCGTTCGGAGAGGTCTTCAAAACAACTTTATTCACTTGTGGTTATTCCATACAGAGCACACAATAGCAAGCTAGTAGCATTATTCTTAACCCCATCCACAATCAAAATCAACAATCCCCCTCCCAAATCAAACAATAGTCTTTAGTTGATTGACTCTAGACATTAGAGTCTTCGGTATAGGCTATTGTGCATGGTTAAAACATCACTTTTTTTTTGTAATATACCAAATATTGCAGTTCATGTAAAAAATCTTTTTTCAGAATATATATTTTTATATTACAGTACAGACTTTACAACAAATGATTGTGTTTAAATGCGTCTTTTATTGCATTAGATACTCAATTTACCTTTCATTAAGCTCCAGCTTCAATAGGTTTATGCTAGTATACATTTCCAAAAGTGTTAGATTTGTCATTAATATTAATATTATTATTTTTTATTTTTACAAAACAAACATTTAAACAATATTACTGGATGTTTTTGTTTTGCCAGTCATGAACAGACACTAAACAGAAACATACATGCCATTTGAGGGTTTTTAATAAACTGATTTCTCCGAATGCCACCTATTGTTTACTCTTAATCAAGTTGCGGAACAGTTTGGCTTTTGAGAAAGTTCTTGTGTGTATGTGTGTGTACATGCATTTTGGTAGGTGAGGGAATGAGAGTGGCCGTGTCAGTGTGTATGTGTGTAATAAGAAAATCTGAACAACAGGAAGAAGGTGCAGTAGAGCAGTGTATATGTGCTTGATAACCAGAATCTGACTCATAATTCATGTGTTTGTGGATGTTTAAATTTCCACACAGAGTTTACTGATCTGTAGTATACGTCAGCAGCATTTATGACAGTTTTGAAATACATCATGGTAATTGATTGTTTGAGGAGTGATACATGGTATGCATGTCTGCGTGTGTGGTTTTGTGTGTCAATATGTACAAAGTGTGGTTGTATTCGTGGGAGTCAGTGTGCAAGATTGTAGGTATGTGTCTGTGTGGTTAAATGAGATCCCCGATGGGTATACGGGGCAGGCAGATGTAAGCCTGCGGGGTCCTGCTGAGGTTGATGGGGTTGCCGTCCAGACGGATGTCCTCCAGTGCGTTCCTGATGTAGTTGAAATCTTTCAGGTTGCAGAACGTGTCCTCATGCATCATTTGAATATTGTTACGCTGCAAGATAAGATAGAGGAGGATACATAATGAGATATCTCCATCCATATTACACTTGCTTTGATGAAACTAATTATCATAATGGAGAAATTATAGATTAGAATAGAGAATGTAGGGAGTATTGACAAATCATGGCATGAATTCAGATTTTTTTTTTTTTTTTTTTAATACTGTGAGGTTACACAGTAATCATATCTCAGAGTATGGTTTGGTGCTGTGAACCAGTTTCAAAATTGAACTGGTTCCAGGTTAGTAAGAATATCTGGATTTGTTAAAGACATGTTTAGTCAGTTATTTAGCTAGGTATCAAATATGTTATATATCTGGTAAAACCTAAAGTTTATTTCTTTGAATGTCAATCTTTTGAATTTCTTAAATATGAAGTTATTGGTAACTTTTATTTTCATTTGTTGTAAGCACAACCTAAATAACTTCAAGAAAGATATTTTGAAAGGATTCAAATTTAAAAGGGTTGGATATCAGTGTCAGAAAAAACAATCCCATTCCAGAGGCCACACTTTTTTCTTCTTTTGGGAGGGCATAAATACAACTTGTTTCATGAGCTGTTTAGTGACAACAGCTTGTAGTTTCAGAGAAAATGCCTGAAAGGATTTTTTCATTTGAGTAAACTATTTAAAGGCCATTTGCACACCCATGGTCCTCCCACACAGGTGTTTAATTACTTTGCCTAATTAGACTACTTGTCATGACCATGTTGGGGGTGTGTGCGCTTGATTGACATCTCTCCTACCCTATTGATCTTGTTGCACCTGTTTGGGTGGGAGACATTACACCTTTCTGATTCTTATTGGTTCGTGAAGTTTAGTGACATCATGTAATTTCAACATAGCTCCACCCACTTCAACATAAGCAGTCAGAGATCTAATCAGACCAAGTAAGTGAAAACACCCGTGTGGGTGTACAGGCCCTGTAATCATTTAGATTGCCTTTTCAGTTAAAGATTTCCATATCAAATTAGAACTATAAAGATATTTAACCCCAAGAATGCAAATAACCTGCATTATGTTTTGAACATTTCACTTTCAGTGTTGACCAGTGGTGGGGAGTGATGAGACATGAGGCCAAAGCAGATATACCTGTAGGTGTAGAGATCGCAGGGTGTCTGGTAGAGGCACAGGGATGTAATCAATGTGGTTGTCTGTTAGGTACAGGTACAGCAGGCTAGTCATATCCTGGATACAATGAGAAAAGAAAGAAAAATTATTACATTTTAAGGTAAAAGTAAAACAGAAGTGTGCAATACAGTATTAAAGGCACTAAAGCAGCACTATATTGTGTGTGAGGGAGCCTGTGTGACAGTCATTTTAAGTATAGAAGGTGTACATACTTTGAACGCCTCTTTGTGAATACCCTTGGTGCCAATGTTGTTATGGCTGGCATCGATCAGGCTCATGGTCTCTGGGAGAGCAGGCAACTGTGAGATATGATTTTCTCGAATCACCAGCTCCTCCAGCTCAGGCAGACCCAAGAATGCTTTGTCATCGATGGACGTTATCTCGTTGGCGGTTAAGTCGATCCTCTTCAGCTTGTCTGGAAGGAGGCGAAAAAACACACTCTGAAACACTGATAATGTTCACCGACAGCTTGCTTCAACGGTCAAATTGAGGGAACGCTTAAATACCTAACATTCACCTTTATGTTTATCATTGGTCTAATACATTTTCATACAAACAGGAAACGTACTCATGAAGGCGAAGTCGGACTTGTTGATCTTGGTGATTCTGTTGTAGCGGGCATAGAAGTGAGTGGTGTCTTTGGGAAGAGGTGGTACACTATCCAACTTCAAGTCATCACAGTAGACCGAACCACCAAGGCATGTGCACAGCAAGCAAGTGGGCATACCTGGAACACAGGGATAAGAAGAAAAGGAAGAGGAGAGGCAGGGAATAAAATGGGAAAAGTAAGAGACAGTTGGTAGTTAACACTTAAAAAACCCAGCAGGTCCTAATCCAGGGCAAAGTCAGTCAAATCAGGATTCGGGATATCAGGGTTTTGCAGACAAGTTCAAAAGGGAATTGAGGTTTTTATCATGTTTCGCTGAATTCAATGCCTGTGTTGTTTAATACTGACCTTCCCTGTCAACCACAGGCTCATCAGGCTCGTCAGGTTCATCAGGCTCTGGCAATCCAGAGCTAACTGACCCTTCTACACTGCCAGTACCCTCCTGAGGGGTTTCTGGTGTAGCCGGAAGCAGCCCCTCCTCTTGTTAGAGACAAGATTAGGTGTTAAAGAAACAGGTTAGGTCAGCATGGACGTGGAACAGGAAGTCTGGCAATCAGTAGCCCAGTGTTTGCCGCAGTGATAAGTTACATACAGCGTATTAGCAGTGTTAACCAAGTGTTTATGGCATTTAACTGATGAATGGAAGTTAAATGAAAATGGCTTTTTGATGTTAATAACATGAAATGTGATCTGCTGAGTGGTTACAAACAATATGCTTGTTAGCAAAAAAAACAAAACACTTTTGTGGGTTTGGTCTTTAGTTTGAGTTGGCTCCACGGTGGTCCACGAGGCTAAATAACCACAGTGGACTTGGTATAACTCAAATCATTTGCTCAAGAAATGCTACCATCCCTTTTCCACAGACAAGGTGCCAGTGCTGGAGCCAGTTCCCGCAGAAAATCCTGCACCGTTCTAAGAATTTCCATTTCCAAAAAATTCCTGCCCAGCAAAATCGGCTAGACTCTAGCACTTTAAAAGGTGCCCTATAGAGATACGTTTACATTCAGTGTTTCTCAACAAAACGCATATAATGTATATCTTAGGTCTAACAAACGTTATGAATTAATTTCCTTTCTCATGATTAGTATTTTAAATCATGCAATGTTTACATCATTGTTTTATCATAGGAACTGGATAACGGACTCAAAGATGGCACCCATTCACTTGAATTAAAATTGCTCATCCAGTGAGTGCATTAGCTAAAAAATGTTCTAGCTTCTGGGTTTGCTTCCATGTTGTACTGCACTTGAACATTAGTGTGTCTCCTGCTGGCCCTGCCCACACGTTCCCTTTTGTCCCATTGACTTTTCATTGATACAAAGAGTAATATTTTATCTTATTTGCAGTTGGAGGTGTCCTGTCAAAAGTTTTACATAAGTCTGTTATGATGCTGGTCTATGGGGAAAATGCTTTTTGGGCAGTGCGGGATTTTTTTGTTGCAGTACACAGCATCAGAAATGTGTATCGCATGCATGTATGTCCCTGTGCACGATACAAACAAACAGGGACCCACTCATAAAAACAATGCTCCATAGCACTACTAATGGTCAAAAACTCCACAGGGTACCTTTTAAAGCAAGTAAGCAGTGAGGTTGAAGGTGGGGAAGAGAAAACCAAAGCTGCCAAAGCTGATTCACAGGAGAAAGTAGACAAAACAGACAAACAAGGGCCAGTTCATAAAAAGATCATTGGCTCCCCAATCCAACATCAGCACTGGCACCTTGTTCATCGAAAGTATTCATTTTTTGGTATTTTGTGTGTGTGAGGTATGACATCTGTTTTTTTCCCTGCCTTTAACATATCTCACACAAGTCTAGATTAGATACTGACCTTTATCAGTGTCAGGTACTAGAGTTACCTCAGGGACCTCTGCGTCTCCAGAGCCAGAGACACCAGAAGTCCCAGAGGCTCCAGAGAACCCTACGTCTCCAGAGGCTCCAGGATCCCCAGAGGCCCCTGAGGTTCCTGAAACTCCTGAGAACTCCCCAGAAGCACCTGATGCCTCACTGGGGATCTCGGGAATGAGAGGCAGCTCCTCCTCTTGTTAGAGCCAAGGGTTGGGGTTAGGAGATATGAGATTAGGAGGGTGAGGGGTGAGATGGACAATCAATCAACCCATTAACCAAATCAATCACACTCACATTTTAGATGAGACAGGAAGTTAGGAGAAGCATGACTATGAGTAACACAAATACAGTGGCACATAGTAAAACAAATAAGTAAGATTACAAGCAAAAAAATCAACATTTAACGCAGTTAAATGGAATTTAAGACAAAAAATCAACATAAATCACAGAGTAAGACAGGTTATTGATACACAGATCAAGGAATAGAGTTGCCACAAGCCTTACTAGCAGACATCTGCTTGTTAAAAGTACTAACCTCCAGACAATAATGTTATCCCTGAGTCCCCGGACTCACCAGACTCCCCAGAAACCCCAGAGCTTCCGGAGGCCCCTGAGATCAAGAGATCTCCAGAGAACCCAGAACCAGACTGGTCCCCAGACCCTCCAGAGCCCAGGGCAAGTTCAATGGAAATACCTCCAGAGCCAAGGTCCCCGGAGGCTCCAGAAACTGTGGATCCCATGGTATCCCCGGATCCCGAGAGATCCCCAGATATCAAGAAATCCCCAGATATCAAGAGATCCCCAGATACCAAGAATTCCCCAGATCCCCCAGAGCTGAGGAACTCCTCAGAGGCTCCAGAGATCAGGACAATGTCACCAGAACCCCCAGAGGCGCCGGAGACCAGTAGGTCTCCTGAGCCTCCAGACCCAGAAGCCCCAGAAGCTCCTGAGGCCCCAGAAGCACCCGAAGCCCCAGACCCTACGGATCCCCCAAAATCCCCGGAGACATGAAGGATGTCAATGGGCGCCAGATGCAGCTCCACCTCTTGTTAGAGACAAGATTAGGTATTAATAAACAGACAGATGAAACTGAAATGGATCACATGGATCATGGTTTGGAGCTCACAATGATGATTAGGTTAAGTAGTCGGTGACACATGGACACAGTGACTGAAAAGGACACATTTAACTGTTAACAGCTAGTTAAATGGAATACATGCACATGGAAAAGGTGATTGTTGAAGATGCAGACAATAAGATTAGAGAATAAATTAGTGTATCTTTGTTTTGGATGTTTTGTCATTATGGGTGATGCTGCTTTTACAACTCCATAGGCCCAAGGAAGAGCAAGACCCTTTCTTAAACCCAGTGAACTTTGGATATCAAGTGACTCTGTGTTTATGGGTGTGCAGACCTTAAGGTGTGTGCTTTTTCAGACCTTTCTGTGTGTCTGGGCCCATGAGAACCCCAGATCCCCCTGAACCCTGAGGAATGAGCTGGGGTGTTAGGAGCAACTCTTCTTCCTCCTCCTCCTCTGCTTCTTGTTCTTCCAATGAGGCCTCGGGTACAGGGTAGTTATAGTCAGGTGGGGCCAGTGTTCCAATCTCTATCTGAGGGAAAGACAGCAGCAGTGAGTCAAAAATGTAAGAGAAGTTGACTTGAGATCGAGTGTCAGAAAAGTCTGACATGTTTTTCTTAGTCTGTACATAAAATAAAACTCTAAAAACTAGTCAAAGGTAAGCACTTGGCTGTGTGTGTTGGTTCCATATTTGCTCATCCTGATTACTAATTTTCCAAGAAGTAAGCAAACTTTATCCTGATATTATTGTACACAGGCAAAATACAGGCCAAGATCATCTGCTCTATTCCAAAATAAAATATTTAACCTACATATTTCAATGTTTAGTAAACTCTAAGATGCTACCTTAACAAAGGAATTAACTGAAAGTTGGAGGCCACTGTAATAATGGTGACACATCTACTGTATAATGATCCACAACTCTGAGCAGATAATACAGCTAAGTCATTAAAAGGTCTACAACTGATTTCAAGAGAATAAAAATGTGCACTCCCTCTTTCAATTGAGTTTATGTAGGTATAGTATGTAGTCTGTCATCTCTTGACTGTTTTTAGAATATAACAGCAATACTAATATTATAAAGAGTATGGTGTAGACCTGCTCTATATGAAAAGTGCCCTGAGATAACATCTGTTATGATTTGGCACTATATAAATAAAATTAAATTAAATTGAATTTAATGAATACTTTACACTAGGCATATACTGAATTATGGAGAGCAACATGCAAAATGTTTGACAACTCAATGAAAAGTGGCAGTATGTTGTGTAGTAGGAGTCATCAGGAAGGACAAAATTGGCATGTATGTATGCAAGATGTGGACAGTCATGGCATTTAATGTATTCCAATGACAGGGAATGTAAATGTTGAAAATCTAAATGTTTTGCATCTGTTAATTTATAGTAAAAAATAAAAAAGCCAATGTCTAGAACTATATGCTGACACTAGTAAAGTATGTTTCTGTAATTCCCGTTTGGGTGCTCCGCCTTGACCAAATTTGAAGTTTATGGTGATATCGCTGGAAAAAGAAGATAGAAAGAGCAAATTTCATGTAGCCTATTTAACCCCACAGAGGCAGAAAACATGACAGATTACAGTAGGCTTGATTTACATTAAATTCAATATGGCTGGAGATTACTGACAACATGGAAAACACTGCTCTATTCATTCTATACCAGCATCAGTGTCTATTGATTTCCCATTTGCTATTTAGTCCATCCTAAGCAAAAGTATTGATCCTGTCCATTATACAACTTTCATCCATGTTATCTACATGTATTATAAGCAGTGATGTGGTGCTAAGTAAAAAACAATCTATGACCTCTGTGATCATCATAGGACAAATACAGTATAATGTGTATCTTGAAGAGTACAAGTGGATACAGAAAATTGAGGGTAGATTGATGGATACAAGTTTCTTTCATTCATTTCCATTCACAGCAAAGGGTTAGTTTCAACTAGTGAATGTCACAGGTGAAATGCTGGTGGCAGATTTGTTCTGGGACCTTCAGTGCATCTCATCACCTCTCGCTTTTTCCTTTCTCTCTCTCTCTCTCTCTCTCTCTACTGTGATAGATTCAAAACAGTAAAAAAAAAAAAAAAAAAAAAGAAATCAAACAACAGAGGAAGTGTCCAGACCTGAGACACCATGATCTGAGGTGACACAGTTTAACTGCTGTATCCGTGCATCAAGGACCAAAACTAGAACCATGAGACGATCAGCATCTCCACTATCTCCACCACTAGATGGCAGCAAAGTGTCCAGATTTAAGCATCCAGAGTAGAGACAGCAATGACCACTCAGATGCAACCTATGAAAGGCAATCAAGGGCATTTTTGTAGTAGAACGATTACCGCTTTCTGAATGTACACCTGTATATGAAATGCCATATAATGTGCCACAGGGAAAATAGCTTTCTTTTTAGACTCCTTGGTTATGAACTGATTAGTAATGGAGGGATGCTTACAAATCTTTTTTTTTTTCATGAGGAAAAGATTGTTTTCAATCCAACATTTAATTCTGTAGTCTTTATTGAAAGGTTTTCAAATCATTCCACTATGTGAAGAAGCACAATATATTTTACATATTTACTTCAACACATTGGACATTGTGCTTACTGCTCAACCTGGTTGTAGTCAGTTTAGGGTGCCCTTACTAGACAAACTGCAGAGGGTACATCCAAGGACTAAAGTGCACAGCCACGTTAATGTCTTTTCTACCTCCATTTCAAAATATCAAATTACTTTATAAGCAAAGGCTTAGCACCTTTGTTTATCAAATAAAGCCAGCATTTACGTTTTATGTTGGGAAATAAATTAAGAGACAACTCTGCCAAACCAACCAAGCTTTATGAATTACAGTGCTTTTTGGTTTCTTCATTAAAAGCTTCAGGTATATCCATCTGGTATTATAATTGCATTTACAGCCATTGCGGTTGCTCTTTGATGTTTTGGTGTTTGATCAAACATGCAGTTCTGTCATTCTCCAGGCGAGGGCAATGAACCCCCATGCACCGCCACAGGTAATACCTGACACTCTCTCACGCCCAACAAGGCTGACTCAACCCTCTGAAAAGGGAATGGTCCTTGTGGAACCAAGACACACATGGTAGCTGCAAGAATCCATATTTGAGTCTTTTCAGCTACTTTCAACCACAGTAACCAGATGTCAATAAGCCAAGAGGTATCAAAAACAAATGAATATCAGTACAATCACATCAAGTCAAACTAAGTACAGCCTTTAAGTGATAGGTTACAAGAAATATAACTAATGCAAAGATATTAAATGCAGCAATGAAGAGATTTCCAGCACTGAAAGTCACATTTTAAAGCTTGGCTGAGACACAGTTTGGGATACAACAAGGTAGGCCATTGAAAAGTCTTGCACAGAGTTAGCTCACTGCAGCTCTCCCCTTCATTTCCCCCTTTCCCCAAAGCAAACATATACACCCGAGGGGAAAGAAGAGGCGAAAGGCTGGCAACCAAAAATGCTGAAAAAAAAAGCTCTGGAAACAGCATGGGAATACAGAATGCACAGGGAGAGACGTTGAATGTGAGCATCAAGCTGACGCCAAATGTTATGTTGCTGCTGTAGCATTAGTCAGTAGATGCATTCAGCAAAGTAAGTGAACTTTCAGCCACAAAACGCTAAAATAACTGGTTCTACAGAGACTTGCTTCACCAGCTGCATCCTTTACAACAAACAAAATGACAAAATGATTTGCTAATGTATCGTTTACCACAAAAAGCACCAGGACATCACCCATCTCATGGTTTATTCCCATACACTGCACCTCATGTACAATATCAAGTTAATTCATATAAAGTCTTGAGTCCAAAAAAAAGCCATGTGTCAGATTTTGAGCCACATATATGAGGCTCTTCAGCCCGGAGTGAATGCCAACAGAATCTCTGCACTTTGTAGCTTAAAGGAATAGTTCAACATTTTGCTCGCTTTCTTGTCAAGGGTTAGACGAGAAGATTGATACCACTCAAGTCTGCATTATATATATATATATATATATGAATGCCGGCTACACTAACTTCCCAGAATCTGCAATAGTTTCCTGGCAACCTCTCGGTGATGGCAAGACTCCAGGAAGTCACATAACCCCTTCTTAAACCACAGCGTATCGTTTTTACACTTTTCCCGTCAGTTTTTGTACAGATTAAACAAACAAAATACACCGTGTTAACTAAGTGCTGGTTGGCAGATTTGATCATCTCTGGATAGAGCATGGCTAGCTGTTTCCCCCTGTTTCCAGTCTTTATGCTAAGCTAAGCTAACTGGCTGCTGGCTGTATTTTAAAGTCAGATTATTTAATATAAACAGACAAGATTATGATGCTAATTATTGGATAAGATTGAAACATGCACATTGTATTTATTTAGTTGTTTTCCAAGTGGAGAAATGAAGAACTACAGGTGGCTGACTGCAGCACAAACAACAGCTTCAGAAATGACTGAGTTTAATACCTGAGATAATTTCTTTGACACAGTCTCAACAACTGGATTACCATATATAGTGTACAGGTGTACATGTTATTTTGTCCAGCCTTGTTATTTTGTCCAAATAATGTAAAAAAGCTGCAATTAATTAAACCAGCGTGTTGCTAAAGATGTTATTGGACTCAAGAAAAATGATGAAAGACAGACTTAATGTCTTGGTCAAACTAAGAAGATACCTAAATGGATCTAAAATCTGTGATTAAAACATTTGCAGAGACTTTTGAATGCAGCAGACTGAAGATGATTTGCTTGGATAACATCGAAGATGAGCCTTTACTTCTCTCAAAAGAGACAAGCCCTGAGGAGAAAGAAGAGAAATACCAACAGATGGATGTGGAAAGTAAAGAGTCAGCATTCCAGAGGCATGGAGCTCATCATCGCTTCATTTCTCTCCTGACATCTGATGGGTGTGTGTGTGTGTGTGTGTGTGTGTGTGAATAAAATCCATTTAATCCTCACTCTTCTTAAGCAACCAGTCTATCTGAGGATCTGCCCTCTCACCTTCAACTGTTTAGTCGACAATAAAAAATGACTTGCAATATGTTATTTCTCAACACGCAGTGCTGCAAATCAAAACTCTGAGAACTTTAATTCAGGGTGAGAAAGATTCTAGTAACTCTAATTGTACCGTTTCTCCTCTTCCTGCTCCCACAGACTCCCACAAAAATCTTATGCAATGTGCTGTGTCATATCCAGGCTTGTTAAACAGAGAGACATTATCAAAGCCATTCCCCGAAACCTAGTACAACTTTCCCACACTGAGCACTGTCACGTGAAACACTCAGCTCTAAAGCTTTGCACACCAGAAATCAATCGTTTTAAATCCAAGGCAAAAGGCTGTGGTTGTACCTTTTTGCAAAAGGTGGATGACAAAATAATTCACTGCTTTATGTTGTTTCTTCTGCTACATCTTGTCCAATATGCTAAATCTACATTTGATTGTGGGAGTGGTTTTAGATAACAGCAGTGGAGTGAGTGCGATCCACATCAGGTTTAAGTTAAATCACTGGCTCAGAAGGAGCCTGTTGAAAATCCAATATGGGTGCCATCTTGACATCGCCTTGGCTTAATTTCCTTGTTACAAAGAGGTATAAACGGGAACATGAAATTTGTCTAAAGCTTGCCATCCCAGTGTGCCCTGCAGGCTTGCCACATCACACTCAACTTGAGCTGATTTAAAGGGCACTTCTGGAATCCATCATCCAGTTTGTAAGCCTTACTGCCTCCGTTCTCCACTCATCTTTTAAAAGCCGCTATGCTTCGCAGAATTTGAGCAGAATGAGAAAAGAAGTCCCAGAAGGCACAGCAGTCCTTGAGTTTTGCTCACTTTCACAGCAGGTCTTTCAGATCTCTGTTCAACACATTCTGAGCAACAAGTGATAACAAGCTACGCTTACAAAGAAATGATCCCATAGCAGCTTTATCAAGAGAGTATATGTTACATTCAGTGTGGGAAAATGATACATGCAGATAATGCTCCATCTGTGTTTCCTGTATTTTTTCTCTTTACCTGTTACTGCTAGAAATATATATTCTGATTGATTGAATGTAAAGTCAAAATGAAATCATGCAATTTTTTTGCTTTTGAGCAGTCTGCAAATCAAAATGTTCGGTTGCTGTGTGATTTAAAAGTTGTCACTTGGGGCATAAATATTGTTTGATTCCACGCATAAAAACTGCTCCAGATGCAGAAGAATTCAGCCTGTGGAGATTCTAGGGCATGTAACTTAAATGGTGGCTGGCCAAGATATAAAAGTGAAATATTTTGGCCACAGCAGAGCAGTTTGTCCATTTTGTCCATTGTCCAAATGGCCGCAGTTGGTACCAACAGGATGCCTGTCTGCTCCATGAACCTGGTGACCTCGGTTCAAAACCAGCCAATTCACCAATATTACGCTGTCACCGCTGTGATTTGTGTAATCTGAAGAAAAGTGTGACTTCTGGGAATTGTAACTGCCTGCTCGTTTTAAAATGAGAGTTGTATATCACGTTAATGTGATATCATTTATATTTTTTTGTCTGTCTCCACAAGTTTTCCAGCGATCACTCAACTGGGTGACATGAACATTACACTCAAGTGGACCTGCAGCTCAGAAATGTTTGTTTTGAAGTGTCCTTTAGCAATACATTATGCAGAGTACAGCATAAAACAGACCACGTCAAACAGGTAAACTGATAAAAGTTAATTTTGCACAAGTTATATATCAGTCACAATTGGCACGAGCAAGAAGCACAAAAAGCAACGTGCCATAATCCATGACCCAATTGATTTACTTGAACTGCCAATTAAAGGTGACCAAATACAAACTATGAATCACTGTGACTGCAGATTTCTAAATCAGGAGGTGAAGAATTAAGATAAATGTAATATATTGTAATGCCAGAGAATAACTGCATTATGAAAACATAAGCGTTTCCTTAGTCATGACAGTTGGAACTGTACAATTAAAGACCAGGGTATTTGGAGGGTATTTGCATGTTTTGGCCAAACATTTTCTCTTGTCCTTACTGACTGACCGATACAGTTTCTTACCTGAGGATCATCAATTGTCAGCCCATCTTCGTAGTCATAGGTATCCTGGTTCTCCAAATTTATATTGTCTAGATCCACATCATAGTTGGCACTGTCGTATGAGTCCAAGTCCACTTGTCGGGAAAATCTGGGGCTGGCCACCACCGCTTTGAGGACGAAGAGTCCCAACACGAGCCGCACGAGCATCCTCATAGTCCACCTTGACACGGACAGAGAGATGTCAAGTCAAAGGGGGAACGGCCATTCAAAGATTAACAATTGTAGATGCAGCACAGGACATTGCATGGGAATTAAACTCTCATAAGGCGAGTTTTCACTTGTTCAATTTATTATTTATTGTCATTTGTCCCAAATAACTAGCAAGATACTGAATTGAAAAAGAAACGAACATTCAGAAGATACACTGGCAGATCTGCTGTTAGAACTTAGGACAAGCTACATGGATGTATTAAAATATCGTTCCACATAGGTGCACTTCAACAAGGCATGTCTCCATGATATTGGCTGCATAAGCAGTCTAAAGCACAGACCAGGGCTTGACATTGGGTCACATCACTAAGATCAGTGAATTCATTACTGAGGTGCAGACAGCTCGAGGGATCGAAATATGTGGGCCTCTTGCCTCGCTGTAGCCAGAGGCTCACTGTTCCAGGGAGCAGCCATCTTGGCTCAAATCAGTGCTCGATTGTGGCGAGTCAAAGGTCAGAAGTCAGAGTTGATCTGATAAGGAACCATGGGAACGTTTTCATCAGATTTCTCTGAGAAATCTACTTTCAGCTTGTAAGATTTTTGGGTGATGGTTGTAAATGTATTTAAAGGAGATGGGATTTTAGGTTGCTTCTTTTCAAGACTGTTAAAGATTCATTTGAATACCTGTGTTTCTGGCTGGCTAAATTATTTTTCACACCAAAAAGGCTTTGGCAGAAACGTGCAGCAAAAGTCTCTGCGACATACTTGAAATGAGGGCGCAGACAAGAGGGTCCTTTTCTACTTGAATCTAAAATTAGCATGTATGATTTTCACTGAGTGCAGATCTACTGCCCTGACACAGATAGCTGCTGTTGTTAATCTTGTTCATTTCCTCAGCAGCACAGATCTGCTAAGCTTAGCAAGGTTGATTAAGTTCATAATGTGAATCCCTGGTGGGAAGTGCTAATAAGATTAGCATATGTTAATTACCGCTTAATTAGCTGGCAGAACAGACATTAGGCTTATGAATCAATCATCTGTCAGTGGGGAATTTCATAGCACAGGTGTAGCCACATCCCAGCAGGCCTGAGACAGATGATGTCAAGTCCAAGAAAAGGCAGAAGAGTTTAAAGAGAGTCCTCTAGGCCGGGGCAGAGAAACGGAGAGCGAGGGAAGGGGAGAGGAGAAGAAAAGAGTGAGATGGGGAGAGACGTGGACAAGATGTTGGCCCTCAGGGTTAGATGGAGAGAGTGAGGAAAAGACTGGGTGGGAGAGAGCGAGAGAGAGAGACAGGTTTCTAAGCTAACTCGACCCCTCGCCCTTTACAGAGGGTCTTTATGAGGCCCGGTCGCTGCCTGTCTCAGCACTCAAACTCCAAATTCCTCCGAGGTTTGTGGACAGGATGGCAGTGAGTTACGACTGCAAGGAAAAGCTTCATTCAGCAATGAGCGTGCTGAAAACACACACACACACACACACACACGTACACATTCACGCACACACTTGGAAAGACACATCCTCTCACAGATGCACACTCTGTCTCAACACACCTATCTTTCACAGAGAGAAAATTGAGAAACCTCTGCTGCTATTTTTGGGACGAGGACAGATATAAAACAAAAAAAAAAACCCCACACACCTTCACAGGTTATTTAAGTCATGAATCTAATCTTTGGTGATATCAGACAGATAGACTAATTATGCAAATCAATCCCATCATTGTCTCTTGGAAATGTCCAACACGAACTGAGTGCACCCTAATGAGAAAAGGTGAGCTGACTGGTTAGCATCCACACTGAAATAGACTTTCTGTCATGAGGCTACAAAATCCAGCATGGTTACACTGAAAGAGAGACTATACTAAAGACAGAGGTGTGCTTTTATACAGGCCATCACAGTGTACAGTGTGTGGAAACCGTGTATACGAGTGTAGCCTCCAGACTACCTCTGTGTTATGCTTGGCTCTGCGTTGGGCATTCCTGATATCCAGTGATTCTACCTTTTTTCCTCAAAAACCATAAACAAACTTGACAGATGTCCCTTTGCTACAGGCTGCAGAACTAGCTGGTATATATAACTTATATAAATAACTTGTATATTTGTATCACAGAAAGGATAAAAGGAAATCTTCAATCAAGCAGGTGACTAAATTTGAAGTAAATATGAAAAATAATATATGCAGAAAATTTAGTTCTGAGAATGTATAAAAAGTATGTCAACAACAAATAAAATTCTCATAACAGTTTCTGAAATTGGAGGGAGGTATTTTTAGCAAAAATGGACAAAAAACTTCAAGACTCGTTAAATCTCTAGAGGCAATATTCGTCTTACTTGATTAGATATTGCATCAAAAGCCAACTGCAGCTGTCAAAACTGCAAAATAAATCAGTATCGACAAGGTTGTCACTAATCCAAAAAACACCTGTCAAACACTCACGCCTGAATCATATCTACTGAAGCTTAAAAAACTAACCAGCCAACATATCACAACCACTAAGATCGCCAAAGGACAACAAAGACATCCACATTTCAGTCACCCGCAAAGCTCCCTAAGCAAATCCCTGAGTGAAAACAAAGCAGCTGCACCACCAACCAATTAGCCAAGTGGCTCCTATGCAAGACCTGAATAGCAGTGTTTTTGGTGGGGCAAGTCGAGCCACTCTGCCTGCCTAATCCCCTGCACCAGAGAGCCATTGAGCCAGCATGATAGATAGCACCAAGAACGCTTACCTCTGTCTCCTGCTTTCCCGAATGGTCCCTTCAGCCGTGATGGAGATGCTGAGGGCTCCGGGACTTGGCCAATGGTGAGAGGTCGCGCAGGGTGCCTTGAAGAGGGAGGGTGGGTGTGTTAAGTGTGTGAAAGGTGTATGTATGTGTGTATGTGTGTGTGTATGTGTAGGTCTGTGCGCTCTGGCAGACCTGAGTGCCCTGCCGCTTATGTGTGAAGGTAGGCACTGAGACTGATTGGACCAGAGCAGATTGCTTTTGGTCACTCGGAGTGCACCCACCCCACACCCACATGCACGACCCTCTCGAACACTACACACACACACACATATACAGACACAGAGAGAAAGAGAGAGCAAAGGCCCCCAATGGCATACTACCTTTTTATCCCTTACAAGAGTATCCTTTATTTTTCTAAGCATGTGGCTCAATCAGACTGAAATATTTGTCTGCCTTTTCCTGAGGTGAAACTCTGGCATGTGTTGCTTTCATGTATTGGGGGGGATCCACGGGGCCCTTGTACACAATGGGACCTCTGTGAGGAGCCCCTGTTAGCATGGTGCTGAGAGGAAGTCCCCGCTTGGAGGAAGGCTTCTGCTCTCCCTTTTGGTTGAAGCTGCTTTCTCTTTGCGCCGTCGCTCGCTAAACATTCTGCCTTAGCTGTAGATCAGTCACTGGATACCATAACAGTCTGACTCGACGGAGAATGAGCCAATCTCACTGTTGTCAGTGTGCATTCAAAGAGAGGCTATACACTCCAACAAAAAACAGGACACACACAGGATGCTATCGGCTAGCTTTACCTTGTCAGCTTTATTTGGCCACGATTTTGTCTCGACGTGCCCACCTCTCTCTCACTCTCATGGTAACTCTAGATCTTTTGATGAGTGAGAGGAAAAGGACGTAGTGAGAATGCCAGAAATCCTTCTGCACCTGCCATATAAGCTGGGATTTATATTCAGGGCTTTTCTTCCTCAAAGCCCAAAATATCTTGATGATGCACAATGATTGATGCCCACAGCATATGACAGCGTGCATTGCAAAGAGCCTGAGAAGTCCTGCAGAGTTGGTCCACTCTGTAGAAGCATTATTGACAGTGAGATGGACATTTTATGCCATCAGAAAGGTGGACTATGTTTGAGTGTTAATTCTGGAGATAGGGTTGGGCATATATCAAATTGTTTCAGTGAATTTAAAGTTTCATTTTTGCACATTTTAAAGTTTCATTTAGCTGTCTGAAGTCACGACAGTCCCGTAAACCGCGGCAGGTGAACATATAGTGGAACTATTCTTGTAATGGTTTACGGGACACCAACAGTGGGAGCAGATGACTTTTCTTCTCTATCTGTCCTGAAACTGACTATTAAAGTGAACATCTGTTTGCTACTTAGTTTAAGCATCTAGTAGTGACAGTTCATATCTGTATGGGATAACCTGTATTTTCTGCGGAACAAAAAAATGGATAATGATGACAGCCTGGCAAGGTTTTTTTCTTTTCTTGCTTTACTGTCTTACACACAAAACCCTAAAAAATGTACGTGTTTATCATGTTGAAAACAAAAGCAAGATTTTATTCTTTGGCCATATCACCCAACAATATCTGGAGCCAAATATTTGGGGAGAGGAACAAATGATAGGGAGTAGGAAGTACTGATCCATGCATGTTATTCCACAGTAATATAATTTCATAGCTCAAAAGTGTGCGAACGAATCATTCAACACAGACACACAAAAGATTTGGTTTATAGCTAGACAGCTCATCTAATGGGAGTCTACTGTTACTGGGTTGACTGGCGAAATACGTTATGTGGATGATGATCTACTGTATATTCACTTTATAATGATAAGATTAGTTCCCTAAAGTTATTATCCAATATATCCTTAATAATGTTTGATGGAAAAACTCAACAAAATATTATGGCAAAGGAAAACTGCAGGCTACCACAAATATTATCATTATTATTGTGGCAAATATTTACATTTAGGTTACATTCATGCAAAATGCTGGAGTTATAAACTAAACGACAAAATTACACCGGGGCACATGTTCATTTTCAGAAGTTTTATTCAAATTGAAGACAATTAAAATGAAATCTCTTGCTCAGCATATTCAGAAAAATAATGACCAGAATTAAAAAGTGTGTTGGCATTTTTTTTAAAAAACAGTTATCACATATCTTTTGTATACAAAACATTAAGGAATATTGGCCATGAATATTCACAGGACTGTCAGATTGCTACTTATTTTTCTCCAATATTAAATAAAAATAAATTACCTACAGTAATTATGCATATTTGAGTAATAGAGTTAAAAAAGTAAATAAGACCACAAATCTAGAACACAAGACCATTCATTTGGCTTCAAGTCTACAAATATAAAGCAAAGGTTTTCCTGAAACAATAGAAAAGTAAATATTTTGCCTACGCATTCATAAGCTTTGCCTCCTGCTCAAAGAAGCATAATGACAATGAGTCTTCAAAGATCTCCACATGCCATTAATACATATTGTCCTATCCATCTAAATCACCATCATTCGTGCTAAATTATAATCAGATTTTCATTCTGAATTGTACATGCAGATGTTTATACCAACATAAGGCACAACTAGTGGTCAACAGATTGCAGCCTCAATAAAGCTTCTAACTCGTCAGTTCCTTGTCTATTTTGTACTTTCTTTTAGATTCTTCCTCTGGAACTGAAATGAACTTTTCCCTAAGTCACAGCAATAAAAGTTGTTGCCAACTAGCGTCAAATATTTGAGCTGAACATGCAAATACTACTCATGTCACCATTTTTGTTGCATGGATGCACAGATGTCATTTATCAGATAAGCATCCACACTGCCAAGTCATCATTTGTGGGAAATTAGAATTAGCCTACAACATGCAGATGATTTTTTCTTCTTTTTCTTTTTTTAGATGACAATGGACCTCAGGAGACGGAAGCACAGAATGACATCCCTGGGAATTGGTGGCTTAATCTCATTGCCGTCAAGCCTGAGGTAGCGCAGACGAGGAACACTTTCATTGACGGAGTCGTCCACAGTGTCGACGGGGACAGGACAGACGTTGGAGCCACTTACACCTGTAAACACACAAAGGGAATTAACGTTATAAGACTGACAATAGCATTAGAGAATCCCTCTCTGATAAACAATCCTATTCAATAGATGCATAAAAGAAACACTCTATGCATTGATGACAAACTTACTTTTGATATTGTTGTGGTCCAGGTGAAGGTGTTCAAGGCCTGGGGGAATGAGGGGAACCTCAGTCAGCTGGTTGTGGGACAGCTGCAAGTCCAACATGCTGGAGACATTAAACACATTTTTGGGAACTCCACTACTGCCAAGCTTGTTGTGGTTGAGCCTCAGAAATGCCACTTTTGGTAAACCTTTGAAGTAGCCAGCGGGGATCTTGTCAATGTTGTTGCCATCAAGGAAGAGCTGGGTGGTGGTGGGTGGTAAGCCAAGAGGCATGCTACTCAGCTGGTTCTTGGCTAGATTGATCTGCACCAGGTTGTTCAGACCCTTCAGGCTCACCTCAGTCACAGCATCATCCATCAGCTTGTTCCCCTGGAGGTCCAAGAGGTTAAGCTTATCCAGACCAATGAAGACACCAGCAGGGATCTTGGAGATGCGATTGCGAGACAGACGTAGATGCTCCAGGCTGGCTGGCAGGGGAGATGGCACAGAGGACAAGAGGTTGTCATCCATGTAGAGGTGTACCAGGTGAGACATTGCATTTAGGACACCTTCTTCCACTCCCTCACTAGTGATTTTGTTGCGGTTTATGTTCAGCCAGCGCAGCGATGTGGCATTACGCAGGGAATCTGCTGACATCACTTCAATTAGATTGTTCTGCAGGTAGAGATACCATGTGTATGGAGGGATTTTGGGGATGCTCTTCAGGCCTTTATTGTCACAGTAGACAGCACGAGGGAAGTTTGGGGGGCACCGACACTCTTTAGGGCAGGCTTGGATCTGGGCCATATATTCCTCATAAGGCATGTCCTGGCCGAGAACTGGTCCAACCAGGCACAAGATGCAGAGAAGGCTAAGGAGAAGTGCCATTTCACTGCCCAACCTATGATGGAAAGGGAGACAAAACAATATTATAGACAGCTGTGTAATGTGCTACAATATGTTACACAGGCCTTTAGGCAGAAGGGCAAGAGGGCATCTGAATGCTCTAGACAGCCAAGGTAAAGAGGATCAGATAAGATGTTATAATTTGCAAAGGATTGGGGACTTTGAGGAATTAGGATCACCTGTAACTGATGACCCAGACAATTGTTTGCATTTAAGAACCTGTGTCTGTTTCGTGATTCTAGATTAACAGCAGTCTTGGTAAGGCTTTTCATAATCTAGAAATCTAACATTCAGTCACTTAAAATTTTGCAAATCACATGGCTAGCATCAAATACAAATGAATCAGCTGACTAAGTGTCCACAAATGCACACTTGTTAATACTCTGGCCCAAATTAGTCACCACCAGCATATGTTGCCTACTCTACCACTAATGTCATTATCATTAAATTCCAATGGCAGCTGCCAACAGAGCAAGGTAACCTGCTCTTTCCGGGTAATTACCTTTCCTGCCAATGACAGGTAAAGCTCCAAAGACAGGATGCAGAGCCAGGTCAGCTTTAATTGCATTAGGAAAACCTTAAAGGTCAGACTTGAAGACTTTGCATGTCAGTTGTAAGATGCACATTTTTCCATTTGCGTTGGTTTGTACAGCTGATACAATGACGCATGCAAATAAACACATAAGCACACATTTCAGCTAAGCATTGCACAAATTCACTTGAAGAGAACTGAATTCTTCCCCCTGGTACTAACTGACCACTGACAGGGGTAAAGGAGAAAAAGTGAGATATAAAAGGTGGGATGCAGTCGATGCTATGCAACAGAGAAGTGCAAAAACAACAACAACAAAAAAAAGGTAAAACAACCAAAATCTGAAGTCAGCTCTACCATCTTCTATCCACCCATCTCTTAAGATTCCTCTCAGCTGCCATCTGGTGCTTGTTTAAATTCTTGATGCACTCCATGTTTGTCTGGAACTCATTTCGGGTAGGCCACACTTTTCCATGGATGGGCGCACTTCAAAGACACAGCCGGCACACCTGTTTTGAAAGCTGTGCCCCCGCTTTCTCACTGTACAGGGGTAAAAGCTTCTTGACCCGGCTTTGGTGTACGACGTGTGGCGCAAATGATAAAAGTGTGATTCGTGCTTCCATAAAGATAAAACCCAATCACTAAAGTTGCAAGGAAACCATCTACCAAACCTGTCATCCAGGTGTATCAGTTTCTTTGCTTTCCAGAAACCCATCTTACCTTAAACACTGCAAGTTCCCTCTTCCCTATGTACTTCCTCAGCAAGTTATCAAGCGTAGTCCCAAGTGATGAGGCTGTACCTCTCACTTCCCTGTATTTGTACTACTAGTTTTTTCATTCAGCCTGTGCCAGCCTATCACTCATGAGGACACCAAAGCTTCTCTTGGCCAATCACATTCTCCCAGGATCAAAGGTCATAATCCCATGGTGGTGTATAGTGTGGTAAGCCTTTTCAGCACTTGAGACATGGCCCACTTAGAAACAGGCTAATGCAAGCCTACGTCTTCTTTGTTCGCTGACTTTGACATGGACAACCCTTTGTCCCTTGGATGGCATGCTTGATCTCTTTTTAACACCACTCATAAATCCCTTCGTGTCCTTTGCCGACCTTTGTGCTAATTTTGTGCTGCTGTCGTCCATGGTGCGATCAGGATTCATTAATCTGCTTTATGCTAATTAAACAGTCTTACAGTGTTTGGAGTCAACAGATAATGTGGGATAAACAAAATGTACACAAATACAGCTCACTATAATTGTGATGTACAGATGATTGTCTCCAAATGCACAACTCACTGGAGTTTCAAGTGGATCCATGAATTTTAACATGGGAGGATGTTGTCTTGGTCTGATAAATCTTGGGTCAGATTTGGTGTAAATGCATACATGGAAATTAGATCTCATATTACTGACCATAATTTGAATGCCACAGCGTATTTAAGCATTATTTCTGGGCACGCAGGTCTCGTCATGGCAACTTATTTCAAGTAGTTCCTGGATGATACGGCTTGAAGCAAGTTGAAGGCAGCATTGTGAACTCAGTGGTGTCAGTTTACTCCAAAACACTTCTGGGATGACGTGGAGTATCATTAATATTTGGCTGAAAGATCTACGGGAGCTGCAAGATGCTAACGAGTCTGCAAAAAGCATAGAGGGTGTTCTCAAGGTAGTCCTCATGGGAATACTGTGCCCGATAAAGTAAGTGCAGTACAGTAATTGTAATTGACTATTAGATACTTAATGTATTTCTGTTTTATAGTAAATTATGAGGATTTTGATGAGTAACTCAGCTTACATTGTTATGAGGGAAGGCACGTTGTTCAGGCTCTACTGCTAAAACATCGAGCACAAAGATGACGCACTGTACTTAAGTACAAAACATTGTCTGCAGACATGAGATGTAATGGTGTTATGGGAGGGAGGTCAGGCTTAATCTGGGGTGAGTTTACTGCATGCTGGCCAGGCGAATTGTTTATGCAGAAGCTCGCTAGAGTCAGGACTGGTGACCTCTCAACATGCCAGCATGAGATTGCGCTAATTTCCAGTGATGACGGCAAAGGCTTGAATGCAGCGGGACAATCCACGTAGAGTTGTGTGAGGATAGAAGCAACACTTATCCATGATCAGCCGTGAAATCCCATTAGAGCTCATCCTGTGTTTGCCAAGGTGTGTTTGTGAACAGTGATCATTCTTCTACACATGTTTGTAATCTTGTAAGATCAGTTACAAATCCAGACATTAGTTGCACATTTATAGGAACTGTACGTCAACTAGATGAATGGACACATGTTTGCATCGGTCACTGTACTGTCCTAACAAGCTTGGCTGGTCGGCTGGTTAGCCTAAAGTGACTTCTCTTCTTTGCATACTGTTCTGCATACCTTTATCTTTTATTGACAGCATGTCTAGTTATTTACACATGTGCCTAATCCTTGTTCTTTTGAGCTCATAGTAAACTGAAAAAGACAAATGTTCTGTCTCTGAGATTACGATGCAGTTCGCTGTCAGACTGAAGAGGCAACTGACCTCACAATTACTTGGCATGCAACTCAGTCTGTTGAGCAACAGGACAGCCAGCTTGTAACCTCTACACTAAGCATGTGCTTACGCTCAGCCTTTCCTCTACTATGGACAGCCAGCAGCCTTATAAAAAAGGTTTGGGATAAAATCAATCAATCAGTCAAATTGTCCATCTGATAAGGATTTAGTGCAACAGTTTTTTTTTATTATTATTTGATTTAACTGAAACTGACTTGCACACACAACAGATGGGTACCCTCCCATTGTCATTACAGCACAATAGTCATTTATAATGTGTGTCAAGATTTACAATTAAATATCCCAACTGCTGAAAATGGAGAGTCTGGGCTTCACAGATCTCTGCAAAATGGAACATATATTACTGAAAACAAATGTCTACAATCTGCCTGACAGACTAAGGAGAAACATATGCAGAGGAATATGATAATGCTAATTTCCTGCCAGGGGCTTTGTGTCTGAGCCAGCTATGTTAATTACACAACGGGTTGTATTTGCACTGCATGGGTTTTGCGGGATCAGTTCCAGTTGATGGCTCTGCTGAAATCCACTTCATGACTTTTAAACATTTGGAAGAGTTTGCATGGCTTACTGCATCCAGAGCTGAGAAAGTAACTGTTTATGGATAATTATTATGTGGAAAAAACAGGTCTGGCAGTAAAAGTGACTTTCCAAGATGTGTGTCATTTGCAAACCTTGAACAGCCACAGATGTTTTTTCTTAGTTCATTCATTTCTAAGTGTTAGCTTGATTGTAGAAGTGTTGTAAATTGATTGATTACAAAAATGCCTATCAATCAATCTATCTTCTATCTATCCTGACTGATTAAGCATCCTAATTCATAAAATAAATTGTGACTGAAAGAAAAACAGACAAAACTGCATGAAACAGCTGAGATATTCACATAAAAACACTTTCAAAGCCCTCTTTTATTTGCAAGGTTGCGTCACCACATTTACATATTACCTGTAAGTAACAGAGACTGGCAAGGTGCGCCACATCAAAGGTAAAGATAAATCCAGTCAGATGTAAACCATCTGAAAAATACACTGCACCTTTGTACAAGACTTTCACTCCTCGTCTCTCAAACAGATTCATTACTAAAGAAAGACAAATCATCTTTACCTGCGTCTCCAACTGGTGTGAGTGGTCTGCATGCAGCCAGGTGAGCTTTGGTTCCCCTGCTTCTCCATTAGCTCTGATGATTGTCCGCAGTGTCAGTGGCCGTGATGTGGTTAGTGCTGCAAGCCAGCCTGGTTAGACTTGTATTGTTGTTGATTTGATTCCCCCAAAGCTGCACCTTGGACACCGGTTGAACCGAGTGAATGGAGCATGTGTTGTTGGTGGGAGGACGACTGTGTGTGAGTTGGGATGTCCTTTTAGAGTTTGTGTTAGCTACTTTTGTGCCAGCCCAGCAGTTTTTTCAGCCTCTTTCGTTTGTCTCCTCTTTTGTGTAGAAATTGAAGTCATCAGTGTGGCGTTGGGGGTTAAACTGCTGTCACTCCACCCAACTTAACCATTTGGTTTGCGATGGAGGATTTGCTCTTTACCCATTACTCTGGGGGATGGGTGCATGACCATTTTATGGCTCATTTCAGCTCACAAGCCTTGGAGTGTGTTTACTAGGCTGTCAGGTGAGGTTAGAGAGGAGCTTAGAGGGGTTTCACACCCAACTTTTACAGGAAAATTCCCTTTTTTTACAACCCAAGTCTTCTTTTTGTAGTTTTTCCCATCATGCCTATCAGTGATAATATATTACTCACTGACGTCACTGTAGGGAATTTTTACATGGGGTCATTGCCAGAGACAGCTTCACGATACAACACTGTCTACTGTGGTAGAGTAGGAGCCCCAGACCACAATTAAAGTTAACCACTTATTTGGAAGCAAAAGTTAAACTTTATTATGTTTCTAATGGCTCAATGGCGCAATAGACAACCATTTATCCGACAGTATTTCTGTGGATTTTTAGTTTGATTTTTACTGATATTTATCCAAAGACATCCACACCCAAACACAAAGACAAAGAGCTAAATTAAGATGTTGAACTTGAGAAACATTATACCTGCTAAACATCAGCATGTTAACATTGGCATTGTGAGCATGTTAGCATGCAGCCATTAGCATTTAGCTCAAAGCCATGCTGTGCCTACTTACAGTCTCCCAGAGCAGTTGTTGTTACTACTATCTGTAATCAAACCTTCATCTCTGTGGTGGTTGGATTCCTCTCACTACATCCAAAGAAGAACCTTGGAAGATGGTTAATGCTTGAGTATTTTACTTTCCTTTTATCACCCCTCCACATCTTCTTGCCCCGTTTCTCAGCTCAGCTGTGTGCGTGTCTGTGTTAAGACAGATGGGACATCTGGAGCCCATGTCTACACTTTTGGGGACATGGGTGAGAAAAAGAGAAATGTACGAGAGATGGGGGGAAAGCTTGAAATAAAAGAGGGACGGGAAATACCCAACAACAGTTATTTTAGAGCTGAAAAGTGTGAGTGGAGTGAAAATCTGTAGAGCAAAGTTAAAGAAGAGATCAAGGTGACGTTGGATGGACACAGAATATGAACAAAAACAGAGATAAAGAGATACAGAACAGCTGGAGATGTCTGGACTGAAGGATGATCTTTGGAGTTGGGCTGCCAGGCTGCAACAGCTGATTATGCTTTCACTTACAGTCTCAAGCAGGAGGATGTGAGGCTTGAGGCTTTATAAAGGACTTTATTGTCTGGACACGGCAGCCGGAGCTCCACTCGGGATTTAAATAAAGGTGACTCAGGAGGAAGAGGAGGAAATTGTCCTAGATTGGGAATCGGTACAAATGACCATATAAAAACATGTGAAATGTGAAAAAAGTTGTTAAAACAAACATGTTACATGTTGTAATAGTAGTGGCAGCGAGTACACTGCTAATACTTTTACCTTCTGACTTGGATTGGATGGAATAGGGAAGTGCTGGATATTTAAATCACCTCCCAGCACCTACTCATAGACAGACTACTACTGACTTTCATTCATCTAAGTGGGTCAAATTTTAAGTAACTGAACAGCTGGATCTAATTACAAACACCTAGCAGGAATCAAATGGGACATCTGGAAGCCATTTACATAATAACTATGAATGCCATCTCATCAACTACCCTTTAAATAGTGTCTGCTCTAATAAGGAACTTTTGACTGAAACTAGTGGTTCCAGCACATGTGGTGCACATCAGCCAGGATTATTGGTGCTGTTACAGTTAGTGCACAGCTCTGCAAAGGCGCTATTGATACTGTGAAAAGAAGTGACAAGTGAATGTCAAGTACATATCCAAATACACTGACTACGACTATTTATTATCCACGGTGTCAGTGTATCCATATATCACAAGGAACGTTTTAGAGGATGTAACAGGGGTTTGTAGTGTAATGTAGTTTCAAGGGAAGAGATTCAGTGATGACAGTTATCTGTCTTTATTATGTATTACTATATACAGTGGAGGGAAGGGAAATCGTATTATTTCAAATCTTACGATCCAAAAAGAGCACAACTTGTGTATTTTGAGAACGGTCTGCTGTGGCTCCCAGACTTTATGGACAGTGATACTCTTTGGAACACATTAACTGATAATGAATAGCAGACAACTTTAGTTTAGTAGCTAAATAATACAACACTACATGCACAAAAGCTTGTTTTGAGCTGCAGTTAAATCTCAAAGTAAGAATCTGCGTCCACAACACACAATCTCCAATTCACTGTATATGACTGCATTGATTAGTTATAACTGTTTGTAAAAGACTACAGATTGTACAGTAACTGCTGAGTATACTAACAGATATACAGCAGTATTGTCTCTAATTCACATTTGTTAATGTGCTCTTATAAATAAAAAAATGACTTAAGCCAAAATATACTCATCAATTCCATATAAAGATTAATTTAGCCTTCCTAATGGTAAAATGGATGGTACCCGTTTGAGAGATGCTGCAGAAACCAGAAGGAATGTGCTGATTTTATTGTTTTATTTCCCTCTGGCGGACCATGAAACACACATTTTTCAGACTCCTCCAATCACAAGATTAAGAGAACCGCAGCCTCACAAAGTGGCCAAAAACCTGAACAGAATTCCTTCGAATTTTTATTCTCTGTAATGGTTTTGAAGTGACCTGTTGAGATGCAAAACAAACAGTGGAGCAAAAAAAATGTTTAGCTATGGTTTTCTCTGCAGGAAAGTAGCCATGCTGTTGCAAAACCTTTTGATGAACCTGCATGAATCGTTCATAAAAACAGTTCAGTTCAGTGATTGTAAAAGAAAACTTTAGGGTTTTAGAAAAATTTTGACCACAAGTGGTGGCAACGAGCACACGCAGGACCCCTTGGCAAGCCAAATATGCAGACTAAAATGTATCTTATTGGAAACTGTACACTAGGACAGTGCTCTCTTAAGGAAACGTTAACTGTTTGTATTGAAGCTCCACAGGGAAGCTTTACTGAAAAAATAAAATACTTTGAAATTGTCATGGGACATTTGTGGTTTCTGACCGAGACAGTTGGAAGGGTAGATTTACACAGAAAATATTTAAAGCTGCGATATTAAGCAAAACCCTGCAACCCCTGCATCCCTCCAGGACCAGCAGTTTTTTTTTTTTGCTTCACTCTGCAGCTACGGTACATTGAAACGTAGGACAGAACAAAGATGATAGGTTCTCTATGTCACTACAGTAAACTTGAATGGCTTGAGAGACACAAGATACGACACAGATGAAGAACATAATGTACGGCTCCTTGAAAACAGTTGGTCCATGAATGTAAACAGTAAATCTGAAACACACCAACAGGCCTTGGAGAATAAAAAAAAAAGAAGGATCTTCCATCCATCTTAAAATTATTTTCCTTTTGTAAATCACAGGAAACATTATGACTTCATCCAGAAAGGAAGAGGTCAGCTGCCAAAGAAGCCACCACACTCCACAGAGAAAGTAGTAATGTGCAACTAATCATGCCCCGTCGTAATGCTCAGGTGAAATCTGATACAACATATCTTGACTGCTTGATATACTGTATTATCTCTGTGGACAAGACTGACTGGAGATTGTATGTTTTTTTGTTTGTTGGCTCCTTTCACTTGGCATAAGCTCGTTCCTAAAACCAGACTTCAAGAGAGGAGTTTCTAATGTTTATTATTTATGTTTTGAACCATTATAGAGCAATACGATTCTTAGTATTCTAGGGTTGGGTACAGTAAATTCACTATGCAGTCAGTGACATTAATGCAGATATTTGCAGAGAATACCTAAAGTTGGTTACTTCACTTACAGGTACTACTTTAAAAGGCATACTTTATAAACACTTCATATTCTGTAACTAATGGTTTTATTACACCGGCCAATGTTTTTTTGTTTTTTTTAAATCTGGCAACCCCAAAGTTGACTTTATTAGAGGCTAATTACAGATTTCTAAAGAGTTAAGATTACTAACAATTAATAAACATAAATTACAAATTATAAACTCTTTATAATTCAGCTATATTCAAGTTACATTTATTCTGAGTCCAATAAGATGGCTTTATCAATTTGTTTCCATACATGCTAGGAATTAATTACAGCAGGCTTAAAAAGCGATATCATACAAATATGTTGGAAATATCGTTTATTCAACTGTGTTTGGTTTCCTCACAGTAAATCCCAAAGCAGTTACTGAGTCAAAGGCCACAAAAGAAATCACGATGAAATGAAAAATGACCTAAAGAAAATGTGATATTCTAATAACATAACGACACTGCTGCCAAGTTGACTTTGTATTGGTAAGAAGCATTTATCAAACATGGTAAACAACAACAACGTAACAATGAAAGCACCTTAACTGCAAAAGCTGTAGTTTATTATCAAAGAATGGTACCATTGGTTGCATGCAAGTAATGCAAATGTTGTATACAAATCAGCAATGCGCATGACAGTGGACAGCTAGGTATTAGGTAAAGTAAAGAAATTTGACTCGTGATTTCAAGAAAACATCATCCTATCATCTCAAGGTTTAACTGAGCAAAGTCATTTCAAGTACAAAACCAATGTCTTTTAATCATGTGTCATTTATTTTACTTTTTAACACCAAGTACTTCAGAAACATTTAAGTCTACTACTACTTAAATTGGGCTTAACACTATTACTTTAAGGAATTGGGAAGTTATTTCCAAGAAGAAATGGAAATTTCTTAGCTGGGTATTTAAGTCAATCAGTGGGACATTATGCTATTTGCATCAAGGTGCCATTTGAATTGGAAGAAGGCAGACATGAGTAAATAACACTGGTGTTTTCCTTAAAACCACTTGGATTGATTCAAGATGTTGAAAACGTGACTGCTGTGTAACTGCTATTTTACATTTGTTCATCATTTCTCACATTATGCATTATACACTGAAATCTGAGTACGCAATCCTTATTTGCTGGTCCTTTGCACAGCAATGGATTAATTATTGTACCCACATTATATTATACATGCTAAACATTGGAACATACAAGACAGACAACAAAATCAAACTACAATTGAATTGAGACATTGGAGCCATTATTTACTCCATTGTGTCTGTATTCAAGATAATCAAATGCACGCTTGGAATGTTTAAAGTGTGTGTTTTACTATGAATTAATTTTATTCATAGAACTTTTGGTCATTAACTTTTTATACATTTAAAAAAAAATGTTTTTTCCTTCATGTTTATTTCAACAATGAGAACATTCATTCATATCTAGAGCCAAATATTTGAAACACTTGATAAGTTTAATCTGATTGCATGCTTTGCGAGATATGTTGCAAAAAGATTTGCTAAATTGCTGATAGCTTGTTTTGCCATCTAGTGTATCTCACATTTGCCCAGCTCTTGATTTACTCAAGATATATATTTAATTGATGAAGATGCCATTACAGTACCCCAGCTTTGCATTCTACTTATGTGCAAGGACATGTGAGTACTATGAAAGGAGGGATAGTACAGCATTTAAATCCAGAAGGCTTTGGGCTGAGCTGTGCCATGGTAGTAGATAACGGGGTCATGGAAAGGTCATAGATTTGAGGGAGGTCCTTATTCAAACATGATATCTGAAGCTTGGCGCAGGCAGTTGGAGGTGTCAGGGGGCATGTTGCTGTGTGTGATGTTGTTGGCGTCCAGACGCAGGTGCTTCAGGCGGGAATAGTTGAGGGGTCCAGTGAACTTGCAGAAACTTGCCAGGTCAAACTCTACAGAGAATCAAAAATGGAGAGAAAGTTATGGAAGTTGGTAGAAAAACGAAATACTCAAAAGTTATTAAAAACCTTTCAACCCCCTTACACCGGGGGTCAGTGCATGTGCACTGTGGTTCCACACTATTCTGCTGATCGACAGTCGGTGACGATAAGGCACTAAGAAGCATAGCAATGTGCCTGCAAATGCAGTGAAGAGGAAGACTGCAAGGTAGCAAACATGGATGTAAAAAATGCACAATTTAAAATGTTCAAAAAGTAGGCTTTGCAAATGTTGGAAAGGATGGAAACAGGATGGAAATAAGTTAAGATTGACAGTTGCCACTCACTGTTGATCTCGTTGGCCTGGAGGTAGAGCTGCTCCAGCTGCTCGTTGATCTCAGGGATGGACTGCAGTTTGTTGAAAGACAGGTCCAGCTCCACCAGCGATGTCGCATTGAACACTCCAGCAGGGAGTCCGGAGTCCACCAGCTTGTTGTGGGAGATCCTCAGGTACTGCAGTGAGGGCAGCTTGTTCAGGTATCCTGCTCCCACACTGTCAATGTCGTTGTAGTCAGCATAGAGGATTTCCAGTGAACTGGGGACTCCGGCTGGCAGCTTCTTCAGCTTGTTGTGGCTCACATCCAGGGACAGCAGCTTCTTCGGCCCTTTGAATGCCCCTGTGATGGCATCAGAGGTGAGCTGATTGTACTGAAGGTTGATGGAGGTCAAATTCTCCTTGTCGGTCAAGAGTCCAGAGGGGAACTTGGACAGCTTGTTGTGCATCATCTTCAGCTCATCAAGGGACTTTGAGGGAGGCACGACTGGCTCTGTCAGGTTGTTGTAGCTGAAGAATAGCTTCTCCAGGGCTGTAAGTTTGTCGATTGTGCCCTTTGCTATCTTAGCATTGGTAATCTGGTTGTTGTCAAGTACCAGCCAGCGAAGTACATCAGTAACATTATCAAACACACCTGCCTTGATCTCTTCTATCTGGTTGTTCTGGAGGTACAGGTACTTGATCCCTGTTGGGACTATGGGAACAAACTTGAGCTTGCGGTTGTCACAATACATGGCACTGGGGAAGCTGATTGGGCAATCGCATTCTTGATTACAGTTGGGCCCTGAGGGTCCTAGCATGGAAACAGGCTGGTAGTCGTAGTCATAATACTGGCACAGGGCCACGCTGACCAATATGGCCAACAGGGGTACACGGAGAGAAAACATGGCTTCTGGGGATCCAACAGACAGAAGGGAAGGGAAGGCAGGGAATAAGATAGAAAGGTTAGAGGGATCAAGAGCAACAAAATGCAAAATAATAACCTTAAACAGAAATGAGCCTGTGTCATAGTTCTGGTGGCAAAATGGGCATTTTGACAATTTTAACTTATGTACAGTCATGCATCAAGGGTTTATTAATGAAATAAAGAAACGGAAGGACAAAAGAAATATAAAACAAAACTAGAACTTTTAAACTATTATGCTAAAAAAGATGTCACCTCCCCCATACAAACACCATATGCCACACCCACTCCCCAGAGTATTATAGAGTATTATATAATCGGTCAAGAGTTCATGTCAACTGACTGGAGACCAGTGAGTCCTAGATTCCTTGATTCAATTATCTGTGTCGAGCCACATCATTACAGCTGCAGCTTGAACCAAACTGCATTACTCCCAGCACCACTTCATCTATCATCTATCAAACCAGCAATGGGAGCAATAACGCAAACCAGATTAGAGAAGAGTACACAATATACGTACGCACATAAATAAATATTACACCTCACATCTTCAACGTGTTTTACGTGTGAGACACAAAGGGATTTTTGCCCTTTGTTAGGTTTAAAAACAATTAAGCAAACACATAGAGCAAGGAACTAAAAACAGACTAGTTTAGGATCATGACGGTACAAAATCAACCCTGCAGCCAATGCAAAACCAGAATGATTAATTCCAGACCCATGAAAAATGCAGACAGAAACTGGATCCAAGTGCAACAGATTGTTTTCCAAAGTCTAGAGTCACCAAAATCTATGAAACAGCCCTAGAAAAGCACTGTAGATCTATATAAAATTGTAAGATCTAGGTTAATACACTGTTGTTGGCTTTCCTAAAAACAATATGCAAACCATCAAACTTCTAGCACTTATTTTTTGTTCCATGCACTGGTATTCTTGCCTTCTCTGTTCCAGCATAGCCACTGCCCAAAAGCCTTGCAGTGACAGCTGATAATCCCATCCGGAAAACTGAAATAAAGTGGAATAATCAAACAGGAAATCACAAATCCATGCCTCCATATGCAAGCTTACCTGTGGTTCTCTCTCTTCGTGTGTGTGGGGTGGAGGGCCAGTAGGTAAGAACAGTGTTGTTCAAAAACTGGAAGTCTCTGGAGAAAAACACAGAGGGAAAGGAGGAGAGAGGGGGAGGAGAGAGAGAGAGAGAGGGGGGTAGATGGAGAGACAGAGAGGGAAAAAAGGAGGGTGGAGGATGGGGGGGGGCTTCTTCTTGAGCAAACTGGAGTCAGGTTGTCATATAAATTGAAGATGTCATCATTATGAATGTCTGGTTGAGCATCATCCAAAAACTGCTGTTGACTAACCAAGAGCAGGTGCAACAAGGAACAGGAATATTACACCACAAAAAATATATATTTTTAAAAAGTATAATTCTGTTGATATTACCTCCACTTTTTCCACCGTTTATCACCTTTGCAAACCACCCACTTCTAGTGCATTCTGCTAATTGTCCTCCAAACAACCACTCCAAAGTGTGCGCGAGCAAAAGCTGAAGTCGAAGTTGGGTAGACTGTTTGTGGAAAAATCTAAAGAGTAGGAGAAGCTATGTGTGGAAAAATGTGAAAACGATCTCTGGCAGCCATTTAACCCAGATGCCGGTTATGAAGAAGAATAAATTCAGCTGTACCTCTCGAGCTGTGAATAAGGCTTTGGAAAATCTGACAAAAAGGTTATGAGACGGCCAGAGAAAGCTTGCGTAACACTTGACGCAAACATTTCTTCTCCTCTGTTTTTGACCAAAGGCAAGGCACTGTAACTGTAGGTTACAGCAGATCCAATTGATCCCAAATGTCTTTGCTATGAAATATTCTACTTTTCATTCTTGCACCCCCACATTTTTCTTCTTCTCCACAAGCCCAGCAATCATCCTCTGTATTATATACGTCTATATACAAATAGAGACAAATGGACCCAAAATGGACCCAGGGTGGTGTTCCACTTATCTGATAGGTGCAGTTGAGGAAGGGGGTGGGGGGAGAGAAATGGCCAAATGTTTCTCCCATTTGTTGGTGGACGACGTCCGTCACACCATTAGAGCATGCCGGGAATTGACGCCTGGATTGAATTGGTCGCAGTGCGGTCTGTTACTCTACTCACATACCATTCTTAGAGCCCATCTTGGATGCATTTCTTGTGTGTGGAAAACTTTAATAACTCACATTCTAAGTCAAGATATCTGATTTCCCAAGATATGAAAGAAAAAAAATGCATGTGCTTATTTTGCACATTTTTCTTTTTCTCCCACAGCAGATAATGAATTTAGTCATTTGACTGCCTTTTTGGAATTGTTATGTCCTTGCTTGCATCTGCAGGCTCGTTTGACACACTAAATCATCACTTTCACTGACTTATGCATTATGCAAGAAAAGAAAACGTGTTTTCTGTTTGGGTTTTAATTGCGTTGCTTTGGCAATTTGGCTTTGATCACATATAATTCACTAGAGCTCATGCTGTTTTATGTGTCACTTTTGTAAGTTTGAAATGTTAGACCTGGTGCAGTGGGTGATAATCTAACAAGACATTTTCAGTCATTTCATTTTCGTGGCCTCCCACGTTTATTTTAACCTGAGTACACAGATAGAGTATAACAAAATGGAAGATGAATGAGGCATGAAGGGAAGGGTCTAGGCTTGTGTTGATTGAACCAAAGGATGCTGTTGTAAAACTGTGTTTAACAGACTCCCCATGCATCTCCAAAATCTGCTGAGTAAAATGTTAAATTAGGATTGAAAGCACAAACTGTGAGGTTGAAAAAGAATGGGATGTTCCTTTAATGTAGATGCCGTACTTTTCAAACATGGGAAGAGTGGTTGGAAACAGAATGAAGACCAAAACAAACTGTTTGTCATTTAACTACACAAAGCACCTCAAAACCTCCATAATGAGAAAGCAAGTGGTATTTTCAAGTAGTCATTCATCTAAGCAGACTTAATGCATCTCTGGTTTTTGTTGTGAGGAGGTGAAAAATGTCCTACAACTATTTCCTCTCTCCGCAGCAGTCGTTTTTTTTCTTTTTTCTCTGAGTCATTTCTTTCTGTCTTGAGAACTTCTGCACTCCTTTCTGAATAACAGATAACTGCCTCTTTTTACTCCCTCATGTGTGTCTCTACTGACACAGTGATAGATGGCCATGTGAGCAAGTCATTAGTAATGCTGGGTCAATAGTTTAGAACGCTGTAAAGGTCACTTAACACATGTACACAATCAACTGAGAAACAATGAAGGTGTTTAACATGTACCAAAAACTAAAACTAAAACTGGAATCTCAGCAAACCGTGAAGCCTACTTGGTACCGAGTTCACTCATTTTATCACAGGCACAATCGTAAGGAAAATGTAAACCAAAGAGTGAATTATAAACCCTGAGTTGAAACCTGTTTATAGCTGACAGTGTACTGAAGACCTGTCAAACATTCTCTTTCTTGTAAAGGGGTGGACTGTACTACTCATCCCACTGAGAATCAACACCCCTTTCTGACAGTGCTGAGTAATAAAACCAGAAGAAGGTAAACTCGGGCTACAAGCTTACCTAGTTACTTTACTGTGTCCCAGTTCAGGGTCTGGATGCAAAACTAATGGTGTGTTTGAATGGCAAGAACAAATGGTAAAGTTCATGTCTTCTATTATTTACAACTTGAAGTGGATTTATTCTAGCGCTAGAGACACTCTATATTCACGTGATATTTCCTGATTTCAAGAGTTGATTAAGATTGTCTGAACTCTCCATTAAACGACTGACTGGTGCTCAATGGACTGTGGGATACAGAGGGCTGCAAAGGATGCATTTTTGTTGAATTTAAGTCCTCCAAATTCAGGAAAAAGAAGGCTCCACTTGAAGATCCAACCCTTGATATACACCTATACAGTAATGTGCTACCTGCCCAGTGCAAAGGGCCAAGTTAAATGTGTGGCTAGTCTTTCATTATAGCTAACGAGCCACACCTGGTGTCATATAGGCCCATACAGCACAGGTGGCTCGTTAAGGTTCTTTTGAAACAATTCTTGCTCTCTTTTCTCCAGGTTGGAAGGCCTGAATTTCCATTCACTGCAGTCTGTTTTAGCGAACTCCACAACTGATCCGGGGAGAGTGCAGACAGGCGTGTTACCTCTGTGACACATGGAATTGCCAAATGCTTATTAACACATGGGAAGTACCTGCTATCTTGCATGCTATCCAGCCTAGATTTCACACACTACATGCAGACGCCCCGACCAATCAGTTAATACTGCAGCGACTCCAGTTATTAGGAATTAGGCAACGAATTGCAAATTTGTGCACACAAATTGTTTACTTAAACCTGCATTAATGGATTATTTGGCCATCTGGGAACAGCGCAACAAGTAAACACTGCACTGACCTATTATCTCCTAATCTTTCCAATTTACAGATTCAGCAGACACAGAGCGACATTAGCATTCATTTGGAGTTTCTGGTGCCACCTGGTAAATATTCACTCTTCTATCTAGCTCTTTAACTGCTAAATGCTCCACAGTGTTCACCAGCATACAAAAGCTGTTTACTGCGGCTGGAAAACAGAGTAGATGAGAACAGTGAGACTGGACCAAAACAGTAAATGGTGGGCCATAAAACTAAAACAATGAGCCTAAAAAGCTAAAATGCTCCGTAGAGCTGACGGGAACTACATAGTTGGGTGATAATTCTCTGTGGCTTCATCACAATGAGCAACACCTTTCACATTACACATTTAACCCATTGTTGTCAAACTATTGATTAGAGCCAGTATTAGTAGCAGGATCACTAATATATGTGCACAAATGATCAAAAATAACACTTGATACTTGCTGTCCCTGTACATTTCAAAGGGCAAACAATGGACAAACCCCTCAGATACTGAAGAAAAAGAGCTTTCCATTGGTCCAGACACAGGTCACATCTGTGCCCTTCATCAGGAAACTGTCCAAAATATTTTTCTTTGAGGTTGGTGTGTTTTTACCTCTGTTACTGGCAGTGTTTTTATGCGAACCCAGACTCAAGCTGTTCCAGACTGTTTGCATAGTGGACGCTGGAAAACAGACATTTTGTCATTGTGCTTAGTCACTGTGCTTCTTCCCTTCTTGAATGTGTTGATGTCTGCCTTATGCTCTCATATCCTTTCCATTAGGCCAGATGGCAGACATTGGCTTTCAACACTGTTTTCCTATTACTTTGTTTGTACTGAACTGTAACTTGTTTAATTTCCCTGTAGTGATGCCAAGTAATGCATTACATTAGATCATAAATTCATGGATACTACACACATTGTCTTCGGATTTCTTCATTGATGTTTTCTTACAAACAGTACATGTAGAATGGACAGAAAACAGTACATGGAAAAACAAAAACATAGATACAACTGTTTCCCATACATTTAAATTGAGTTACCGACCCAGATAGATTTGACTCACATTTTTTATTTTTCATTTTCAACAAAAGTTTGCAGCCCCTCCTCCGTTCTTTCTTTTGACCTCAGTGTGTTTATCGGTTGCAAGTTGCATTGATACGTAAAAAGAAGGCCTGCTCTTCCCTAAGCAAGACTGCATAGATAGTGTGCATAGGCTCTAGACAGATGCTCAGTAGAGTTTGGAAGGTGGTGTCCTTTTTACACCTTTACAAAACCAAAATACAAGAGTGAAAATGAATTAAATATATAAAGATTTGTCTGCTGTAACGTAACATGACAGCATGTCCAGCGAACTAATTTGCTACTATTATTTTAAGTGAAGTTACAGGTTATGTTAAAAAGAAAGCCTCGGTCTCGACTAGCACATCCACTGCGTAATATTTCCCCACTCTGTGGAAGTTGATCAGTTTAGGCTAATGTTAGCAGCTGCTCTTGGATTTGGGGACGTTTATACTCCAGCAACATCGTATATAGAGTTATGTTTGCCACACTAGTCCTCATCCTAAAAGACATTTCTCTTATAAATATACTGTTTGAAATCATGTAAGCAAAGCCAAAGAGGGTCATGTTCGAGCTAAATACCTTAGCAACAGTTTGATCTGACATTTTTACTCATATTAGGCTAACTAGCTTTTATTTAGCACACTGACCCTATGCAGTACTAAACTATGTCTCATTAGGGTATGCAGTACTGACTTCAATACAGTCAGCTGTGGGAATGAACCTTTAACTTTTCTGCATTTGAAGGTGTTCTTTACCAAAACCTAACCTTCTGATGATTTTAACTTCAAGGTTTGGTTTTTTTTTCCCTGCCTACCTTCATGACTGATTTGCAGGACTAGTAAATCAGCATCTACAGTATATCATAGATGAAACATAAAAGATAAAAACGGGCACAAATGAAAGTGCAGTGCAAACTATGTTCCCTGGATTTTTCTTCCTTGTCAACACCACACACAGACGCATCCACAGAAAACTTTACAACTGAGATGCACATGCTCTGACAGAGGTACACAGATTGAGATCCAAGCAAGCATATTAGCAAACAGGGATATTCTTGGACTTCTTGGCACAGACACACAGAGGCTTCTAATAAAATCTCAGACAGCACCCAGACACCACCTTCTGTTCCTACCATGTGGTAAGCACTGCGCTTAAAGCATAGAGAGACTCATCCCCAGGCAGGCCAAGTGATTCTCTCACCTCGTCTCTCATGGGCTTACATGTGCTGCAAGAGTGAACCAGCACTAAAATCAGACGAGAAGATCTGCTTAACACGACAGACCACTGTGAGTTTAAACCACCTACCTGTATCACACAAACTGCCTTAGAATTTCCTTACAATCCCTAAATTAAGAGATTTAGTGTAATCTACATCAGCTTAAGTGTATTGTTTTCATATAAAATGTCTAATACACACTCATTACAGGGTTTAACACATTGCTGTGGTATTGATAGGAGGATTTGACTGAGGAATTTATACAGGTATAAGCCCAGGTGTTTGTGTGTAGGCTGCGTTTGAATAATGTAGTTTGGATTTTCAGACTGAGAAAACCATCTGCATAAATCTGTGCCACATCTGCTTTTCAGCAGGATCTCACCAGCCTTTGCTTTCAACATGGTGAAGCAGCTCAGGTTACTTTGGTTGCATAAGCACCACAAGGCAGGACACTTCACCTACACACACACACACACACACACGTGCATGTGAAAACACACACACACACACACACACACACACACACACACACACACACACACACACACACACACACACACACACACACACACACGTGCATGTGAAAACACACTAAGCAATACTGAGCGTATGTGTAAATATGCTCTGAATTAAGTCCATGGAAACATTTCTGCACACAAGTGATTTTCTCCGAATAATTTCTTCTCAAGCTTTTTACACATGAATTGAAACCTGGCAGACACACATACATCTCAATCCACATGCACCGACACACATAAATACTGGCAACGGGCCTAAAGCAATAAGTCTAAGTGCTTATGGTCTAGAAGATAGACCTCTGTTCAGGAGATCAAGTTGCACCGAACGTATGCATGTGTGTGTTTCAGGGGGGAGAGGCAAAGAATAGAAAATGCTGTACTAATAACCGCCACATGGGGGCAACAGATTGAAGTACATTCATGGTTTTTTTGTATTGGACTCTGATGTGCTGGGATGAGCGCCAGCACTCAAACACTGATGCTTTTCAGTCTGTCCCTGTCTGAAAAAAACCCCCAAAGACCCAAGTCATATCAGAGGGGGAGGATTTTGAGCCAGTCATAACTCTTAAATGTTCTTTTCTTTTTTTTCATAGCTTCTTTTTTTGGGTAGGCCATTTGCATTATTTGTCATTTAACCCAACACAGTTAGTATTTTAAGTTAAGGAAGCAGTTTCTATGGAGTCCCAAAAGTGTCATCTTTCACTGTTTATTTTATCAGTAAAGTTAAAATAAAATAAGTGAAAACTCAATTATACTTGTAGCACACATTCAATCATTTATCTACCCCCCCCCCCCACACACACTATTTTATTTATTTCCCCCCATATTCCTCCCAGTATTTCCACTTTATCTCACATTTCCCCATTTTGTTGTTGCCTATATGGTAATGAGAATAGTTTGATTGGTTTAGGTGTGTGTCTAACATTAGTGGTGAATAAAAAACAGAGAGATGGAAAGGAGTGTGTTGGTGGAAAAAAAAGGTAAAAATAAACAGTTAGTGGCACTGATGCACTGAGCCCTTTTTGGTATCAACTGCTCAATTAAAAAAAGAAAACAGTTGTGAGAAAAATTGAAAATGTATGGGAAAAACTTGGCAGTTAGAAAATAAAAAGAGCTAGTCAAAGATAGGGCAGAAAAATGCTAGTATTTTACCTTAGCTTTCTGGGGGTGAATAAAAAATTTATAAAACTTTAAGATTTAAATCTTTGTATTCACTTATTTTCTTTCATTAGATAGCATGTTATTGATATTTGTCACTTCGGAGACTCCACACTGTACAATAAAATGAAAAATTGGTGAACGAATGCACAAAGTGAGAAAAACTAGATTCTTAGGAGCACTGATCATTAGACACCATACAACCTGCTTCCAGAGGTCGGAGTCTCAAGGGAGTTCCATTTCTTTTTTCTTTAACCTAAATATTCCCATTACAGTCTCTTAAATGACTGAGGGATTATAAATCACCAGTGGCTCAGAGGCCAGAAATGGTCCTTGTGCAAATATTATTTTACCTCAGTCCACAAAACCCATCAGTATAAGTTAGAGTCTTCAGAGCTGGCTAGAAGCGAAATAATCCACCACAAGTTTGGGTTTTTAACTTTCTTTAGACTCTCCAGGAAACTGTTTTCACTCACCATGGGACGTGGATGTGTTGGTACGATGGCTCAGTGATTCACATTGTCTCCCAACAGCAAGAAAGTCTATTATTGAACCTGCTGGCCTGCGTGGAGTTTGCATGTTCTCCCCGTGTCAGTGTGACTTCCTCAGGGAACTAACGTTTCCTCCCACAAACCATAGACACGGTGGATTGGAGACTCTAAATTGAATGTGTTGTCAGTCTTTTTGTATATATACATGCATATGTGTCCTGTAAATGTATACAGTACATCTTGTGATGGAGGGTACCCTGACTCTTGGCCAGTACATGCTGGAAATGGCTCCAGCCCCCTGAACCCTGCACAGGATAAGGGAATATAGAAAATAAATGGGAAACTGCACTTGGAACAAATACTGCATGTCACCCATTGGTAATATAATTCATTTTTTAAAATGAAAAATAGCTCTCATAAGCTTAGTGGGACTACATGAAATGTTAAAAAATGTTTATTTTTCAGTGTAGTTTGCAAAACTAGGACACTGTCACTGATTTAATTTACAATGCTGTTTTAATTAAAGCCAAAAAAGTAGCTAAGACACACCTATTCCTACAAGACTGATACTCCATAAAATTCATATCCTGGGAGAATGAACTTGATGAATGGCCCCCATGTTATAATGTTTTTTGGTCACGTTGGACGTAGAAGAATCCGACCCATATTTACTCTCTGACAGGTCAGTACAGTCTCGATGGTGTGTTGTAACATCTGTAATGCGACTTATTGTTACCAGATGAGAAAACCAAGCAAAGAGAAACCAGCACTTCATTAAAAGAAACCGGATAAGTGTCTGATTAAAGTGAAACTGATTGATGACTTTTAAAAGTGCCCATGGCCATGAGGCCGAAATGTGTCTGAACCCAGATTTCTTTTTAAGTGTATTTCTATTTCCAAAAGCAGGTGTCAGCTGGGCTGACACCTTATGAAATGTCTGTTGAAATGTGGCAAGAAACCTACTGTATGGATGGTGAATTTTTTTCATTTGACAGGTCCTTACCAAAGCTAAGCATTAAAATCCACGAATATCCCATAAAAATAGCACATTTTCTAAGCATTTGAATATCTTTGAGTCAACCAAGGCAGCCTTATTGGACATTTCAAGCCTTTGTCAAGGGTTTCTTTCATTGTCTCACCTGTTTCTCAGTACATTTTACCTGTGCCTCCTCTTGACCTTGTTCGCCAGGAAGCTGCTGCCCTTTTTGTATTTGTTCTGTAGTTACTGCAGCGACATCCAGTGACCGGGAGCACAAATCTCCATGCACATTATTATATATAATAATGCAAGTTCTGGTCATTACATCCATCAAAAACGGCTACTTTTTCCATTAGTATTTTTATTTTGTTTAGGACACCTTAGCTGGAGCCCCTGCTCCGGAAAAAAAAGAGGAACACCTTTTGTAGCTGATATATTAAGTCTGAGCTATGGTAAGTGCTTGTGCCTTTAAGCAATGAGAGGTTTTTATACAGCATTTATATACAGCGTCTATACATACAACATTCACACCAACATGGTTGCAGTGGGCATGCCAGTCCACATACACCCTCCAATTTTTCTTGACTCTTAAAAAAAAGGAAATAAAGGGCAGGGAAACATGGAGAGAAATACATACACGCATTAACAAGAGATTCCAGAAAGCACCAGGTTCAAGTTGAAAGGGAAAAAAAATAAGAGCATGCATATAAATCTTTGGGAATGGCTTCCGTTTAAAACATATATGGTTTATTCTACATTTTTTAGAAGCTATTTTCACCTTGATTTTTTTTGTTTTTTTTGTTTTATGGATGGAACGACATACACTAGGAGGGGAACAAGGGATGAAATGTGATGAAGAAAAAAAGTGAAAAACACGCAGAACTAAATCAACACTGAAGTAAGCACAATAAAACACAATGTGATAGAAGTCACGGTTGCTTTTATCTCTACTTGAATTGAGTACAATACAAATAGAAACTCGGAGTTCTTTCAAGGAGTGCAGCATGGTAATGTTACACTCTGAATGCTATTCCTAGTACACAGGTAATATTTAGTACATTCTAGTATACCAGTTGTTAAAGGTATTGTAAAACACAAGTTAACCCCTTGCTGCCTGCTCTACAGGCCAGCTCTCTTTAATTCTTTAATTCATAAAATTGCTGAAAGTTTATCAAACTGGGATTTATAACATTTTCCACTGAGTGAGATTTCAAATCTTTTTGGTTAGGGATCACATCTGAATTTCAATTTGCCCACTGGATGAATTGCACATATTATGCACAATAATATGTTACAGCATGTATGTGAGAACATATTTGCAATGTTAACGGTTGCTTAACTGCTTCTATGAATGATGTGCTGTGTGTGAGAGCATCACCATAGTATGCTGGTGTTTGCTGCAAGCTGTGTGTACTACTGTTGCACCAACCTTGAAGCTAAATAATGAATATGATATGTTGTGTTTGAGGTCCATGTCCACTTAAGTTTTGAAATGAGTGCGTGGATTAATGACATCATCATTTGTGGGGAGGCAGTGTTGGCAGGGGTCAGTGTTGTGGGGCTGTGGTCAAACACACACGCTTACAAAACTTTCACACACTCATTTACAAACACACACTTCCTCGCAGAGGCGCGCGGGACGCTCTACTTCTTCCTGTAGTTGCCGAGCTGGATGGCGGAGCGGTCGAAGACGCAGCGGAAAGTGATTGGCTGGACTTCCCAGTAAGGCACAGGGTTGCTGAACAGGCTGATGCCAGAGTACATGGCCTTCTTGCTGTTGATGCCAGGAGGACAGAAGTCCCCTGTTCCCACAGCAGCAATCTTGTTGGCATGGAGGTAGACCACCTAGAGAAGGGATTTAAATAATGACAACCTTTGGTCACTGAGTGGGACGTGAATGGCAATAATTTAGTTTTTCCAAAATAAAGCAGATAAAGATAATAATAAGTCACAGAGTGAATAATAACAGCTCAAGAAAACCAGATTGATTTTTTTTCTCTTTTCTCTGTCTAACTAAAAACAGTAGGAAAAGGACTTCCTGTGTGATCATACTCCAAAATAACAAAGAGTTTATGCTGCTTGACGCTTGAAAAGCATATATGAACATAAGAGTGGCTAAAAACAATCATGCAGCTGAGCACTGTGCTTTGAGCAGAGTATCCCTCGTCATGCAGCACTGAGGGGGTTGAGAAGGATCCTAGAAATAAGAACAAAAGGAGGGAAGTGCCACAAACTCACTGGGACAGACAATATAATGCTAATTACAGATTCCAAGGCTGCTAGATCCCTAAAACACCAAACTGTACATGGAGAAAAGGTCATAATGAATTACAATTGCATTCATATACAATGGAACATGCAAAGGACAAAAGACAAAGAACAAAGGGAGCTAAATATATATATATAAAAAAAACACTAAACAACTAAGCACCTAATTAAGTCCATTTGGGCATGTAGTTCCTAAAATAAAAATTCTACTGAACACTTGCTTTCAGTGGAACCATGTTGACCTTCTTCTGCTGTGATTGTGAAGTTATAGTTTTGTATTATTTTGTTTTCATATAAAACATCCCAAATTTAAAAGGGCTGGTTGTTATATTCAAATATTCCCACACTCTTATTTAAACCCTGTGTATTTTGGTATATCCTGTTACTTCTACTGCAGTGTCCCAAACTGTTTAGCAGTTTAGCACAAACAGCTTGTTGGGAGCTATTTCTCCAAACTCATTGGGTCATTTCTTCCCATAGTTTGGTTTGTTATGGCTGCTGAGGACAATGCCATTAAAGGTTGGGTGCTCACAAAATAGTAGCAGCAGTTCAGGGTTTAGAAGCCTAATGAAACGATGAAATAAACTGAAGCCAAACTAAAGTTAAAGGGTCTGGAATCAGGTCTGTTTACACTCCCCCCCAGTGCTAAAATCTGTAACATTATAGTATGACAGGCTACCAACACTCCACTCAATAAACAAACTAAATGAATCCATGTGACTTTTGTTATGGAAGCCTTGGTTGACTTGTAATAGGGCAGTGTGAACCTAAACAAATCAAATGCAAAAATGTAACAGAGTAAACTCTTTCAGTATGGTTTAGATCAGAGAAAACGAGCTGTGTGTGATCACACTGTGAGAAAATGAGAAACATAACTATCATGGTCAAGCAGAGTTAATTTGCTGGAACTACGTAAATGGGTACAAAAACAATCTTCCTGTGATCATGTTGTGTATTAAAACCTGGATTAATATCACTGAGATGTACAAGCACTGTAATTATAACGTTAATCAAACCAGCATGTACCTGGATGTACTTGTGGTCGGACAGGCCAGGAGGAACACTGGTCAGAGCGTTGTTGTCGAGGTGCAGCTCTCGCAGGTGGGGGACGTTAGTCAGTGTGCCATTTTCCACAGAGCTGATCTCATTGTAGCTCAGACCCAGCCTGCAGGGAAAACCAGCAAGTAGATGAGACGTGGAAATGTGCAAACGTGTAGAAGAACAAGCACTAATGGCATGAGTGAAGAAACCAAGATAGTGACATCAACATTTGTCTCCGGCTGCCAAAATCATCATTATCATTAGCTAAATGAGGATACCAAAAAGAATCTACACCTGACATTGAGGCCATTGCTTTCCCAGTTTCTTAATTATTAGCGAATGGAAAATAAAAAACCATCCTTTGCTCATATCCTCTCCAACATACTCTACTCATGCTGCATCAAAGCCCTCTTTGTTCTAGTTTGGTATGCCATCTTTGGCACAATCTGAGCAGTGATCTTATAAACACAGTGCATCCAGATTTTTTGAGCAAACCAGTTATTTTCATTATCCAAAAACTACTGTTTAGGTCTTAGGTTTCGTTATACAGTAAATCATATAAACAGTAATACCAGAGCTAGCGTTCCAAGTAAAGCTAATGCATGTCAGACCAGAGAATGTAAACATGAGATAGCATGAAAAACTGTGAGATAACATAAACAGAATAAGAAATGCATGTTCTCATGTTTCCAAAGGGGAGTTTTAAAGCGAGACTGTGTAACTTTTGAAAGATGAAATAATGTAATCTTCCTCTTGCAAATGAAAAGCCGAATTCATTAGAAATAAAATGCCACTTGATAAAATAAACTCAGGGTTTTTCCCACTATAACCTCTCTTGGTCTGGTAGTAGCTTATGGTGGCTAATGTTAGCTAATGTCAGCTAACTTTAGATAGACAGAGCTGTGTAACTGACATTATTCAGTCAATTTGATGACTTTATGACTCTCATGCTACAGATAAAGATTTAAATTGTTATAAAACAAAAATAAAACAAGAAGTAAACACACTGTACGTCACAAGGACACATGACTCAAGAGGAAAATTAGGAAATTACAGGAAATTCACTGCACAATTACATTGTAATTGCCATTTACTCGTTACATAGTGTTGCTTTAAATCTTAAAGTAAAAAAAGAAATGATAACAAGAATCATAACTCTTATTACTTGGCCAGGTTCTTCAGGCCCTGGAGGTTGCCTGCCGTCACCTTGGTGATCTTGTTTCCATCCAAGTGGAGCTCAGAGAGAGAGCTGGGCAGACCTGACAACCCACAAGACAGGGACTTAACCTCAGAAGCTTATATGACATTATGGAGCCACTTTTACATAGAAACGGATAGTTAGCAATTTGCAACATTAAATTTCAACTCAAAAAGTGCAGATCAACTATCAAGGAGTGGTTGTTTCCAAGTCTATTAAATCCACAGGATTCTTATTCCATGTATCATTTTACTAGACATGTTCCCACCCTGAGATAGGCTAGTTTTGAATTACTATGCAGTGCAGTTTGTGTGTTTTTTCACATTGAGCCCATTGTTTCGCTGCAGACTTAAATCCAAGCATGCATTCTTTTGACAGAAGATGGCTGTTTTTGGCTGAGCCTGACTGGATAAGACTTGGATTAAGCCAAATTCCTTTCTTTAGGAACTATTTGTGGAAATAGATATTTGAGCTTTACCTTTGGGGATCTCTGTAATGTTAGTGTCTGCAATGCGAATGTAGGAGACCCTTTTCAGGTCGGCAAAAGCACCGCCATCGATTCCTGCGCTCTTCAGAGGGTTGGACCCGAGCTCTGAAAAAATAAAAACCAAAATGAGTGAAAAAACAATTGAGTGCACAGAAAGAAAGAGTGAACAGCAGTAATGGATCACGTCTATGGAGTTAATTCCTCTCCTGATGTGTTACGGGAACATAGAGCTGAGTCATGAGTAAACAAAGTCTTGGGCAAGAGAATAGCTTGTGTTTGCAAGGCAGCCTTTCTCCATGCCAGATTCCCTGATTTGTCACGGATCATAATTCTCATATCATTGCATATTAAGTGATTGAATCCACACTTTGAGCTTTAGATGAGCAATGACAGAATGACAGTTTTTAATTTGTGGAACAGGAAGTTTTGCAAGTCGGAGATGAGTTGTCAAAGTGACAAGTGGAGCAAAAGAAAGGGAAGGAGGATAAAGGACAAATAATCTGCGGCTCTTTTGTGAAAAAACAAAACACAACATATGCTGTGTAACCATGCATTAACGGGCTACCACAGTTTGTAGCAGTCTCATCACTTCCAGACTGTGACGTGTAAATCTTTTCGCAACAGTGAAATGCCAAGAAGCAAACTTTCCCTTCTGGTCTTTTCTTTTCTTTTCTTTCCAAACGAAAATCAATCACTTTTTCCCTTCCCACGCAAGTACCTACTCGAACAATAAATAAAACAACTGGATAAAATGACTGTTTATGTCCTCCCCAGTGAAGGCCAGTGTTTGCAAACACTTTATTTTCACGATTCAAGCGGGTCCATTGTTTGCCTTGGAAAAATTGGAGGACTACTATACTACTACTATATGTAGAGGTGCATATTTCAATAAATTCTCAAATAATCCTCAACCTATTTCTGTAGCACTTTGATTAACATTGAACAAAGGCTATGAAAGGAACTTTACATATTTATCTGAGCACTGTAATAGCTCTTCCCAGGAAAGTGCAAATGCAGCAAGTACTGTACGTAGCCCCATCTGTGACCTCATTCATCACATATCACTGCCAACACACAACAACCTTACAGAAAAAAATCTAAAGCTTATTTCACCTATTTTCCAGCAGCAGGTTGCATCTTCAGAGGCAACGATTTTTGCATATTCAGAAGTGCAGATGATTCAATTTTATATTTTGACATTCATTCACAGAAGAGAGGAACCTTGTTTGTCATGATTTTACTAGAAAATCCAGCACAGACTGTGGAAATATTAAATTTAAACACTGGTTTCACTCCTGCTGAACTGTAGCCATTCGCAAGTTCACGTACATACCTCTGAAGATGTGACCTACTTCTGAAAAATATGTGCCATCCACTGTCAAACCTCCAAATAAATATCTGCATTTTTAAACGAATCAGAAAGTGTTTATTTTCATACCCATGACGATGACGTGGGACAAGCCCTGGAAGGAGGCCTTTTTGATCTTGGTGATCTCGTTCTCGTGGATGCGCAGCTCCTGCAGGCTCTTGGGCATGTTGGCGGGCATATCCTTTAGCATGTTCTTTGACAGGTAGAGACGCTGCAGCTTGGTCAGAGGGCTGAGGGCCTTGGCGTGGATGATAGTGATTTTGTTGTTCACCAGGATCAGAGCCTATAATGAAGAATACCAGGAAGATACTAGTGTTAAATGGTGTAGTAGAGCACAAATACAACTACAGCACTTTGGTGTAATGGAAATGCTGCATCAAAAGATGAATTCAAGGAATTCAGTCTGTCTGTTCACATCAAGTTCTATTACTATGGAATTTGAACTTTATTTGAAACTTTACACCTTAGTGGCTTTCACAGTTTTTTCTTCCACTCAGAAACATTCATTGCTACAAATGCACCATGGGACAGTAAAAAAATCTGTACTTTCCAGATGAGATTCTAAAAAAAACAAGCAGCTGTTAGATACTCCAACCCAGTGCCTGTACTGTCAAGATGGAGGGGCCAAGTTCAAGTCCACTCTGGAGTTATCCCTAATGCATTTTCAGAGGAATCTCACTCCTGCTGTTCCACTCTCATGCAAGCATACATGAGACAATGTGAGGTATGTGGTCAATTCCCTTAAGAGGCTGGTTACATTAGAGTGGAAATTATAGAGTGGTATTTATTGCAAGCAAGAAATCTACGGGGGTTTGAAGGCTTGAGGGTGTAAGGCCTACGGGTAAAAAGTTTCCGTGCACCTGGTGACTGGGGGAGTGGTAGTGGTGAAGTGATGGTAAAGGTGGGAGGAAAAGAGTGCTATAGGTGGCTTTATGGAGGAAGATTAAGAGAGTTTTGGGATGGGAGGTGAAGTGGGGTCCATGTTTTAGAATGGGCATTTGTCATTAGTAATGCATTGTTAACGGTACACAAGTTACTAAGGAACGAATCAGGAACAACCTGATAATGAATGAATCATTTAAAAACAAGATGTTTCCCCATGGCTGGAGTTAGTGTTACATAATAACACATTACTCAACATTAGGAATAATACAAAGACATGAAGCTCTACAGATGGAAGTAAAATGTCTCTTACATGCAGTCCTTTGAGGTTCTTGAAGTCATTCTCCTTGATCTCAGTGATCTTGTTATTCTGCAGGTCCAGCAGGGTGGTGTCGTCTGGGATGTCCCCAGGAACTGCCTTCAGACCTGATGGTGAATTTTTATGAGACATTGTTTGATTAGATGTAGGGTACGAGGATTAGAAGCACATAAATGCAATAAATCCATCAGAGTGATGGATGATAGAAAACTGAGTTTGAGGTGAGGCGGTGACGAGAGGTTAACCAAACTCTGACCTCAACAAGAAATGGATACAAACTGGCTTCCTACTCATCGCCATGACCATGGTTAGAGAATGTCTGTTATATGTTAAAGGCCCTGAAAATATATTTTCTCATTAAGTTTCTCACTTTATGCAATGAACACAACATTTCCTGCCAAAGTTGGAGCAGTTTTGTTGATTTCATTGAGAGATTTTCATATCTGTGTTTTTGTCCTTGCTTCTGTTATTAGTTTGAAGTGGGCGGGGCTCAATTGGATTTGAGTTTACAGTAGCGACACGCTGAAATAACAAAGTTAGCTTTCTCAACGTAGCATGCAACATAAAGTCTCAATGATAGGGACTTAGAGCAGAATGACATTCCAAAGGGACCGAATAACTGTTTGATGTGCTCCGAGGCACACATGGTGGAAATGGAACTTAAAACTAATTTCCTTTAGACTAAGTAAGCGACTGCATACCTGGACACTGAGCTCACGCTAAATTGTTTTGCATGGACTTTGTCATGGCACGTCATGGCTGATGTGACCCAGAAAATTGCATCTGTAGTGAAAGCCTGTTTGGTTGAGTGGACTGTTTTTAACAAAAATTGAGCGAAGACAGCTGGGAGTTATGGTGTATGCTCTTCTGCATCCGTGGTAACTCAAAAAATACATTCATTTATGGGCAGTTTACATTTCAGAGGAAGAGGCGTTGAATAAACTGTTTAACAAAGAGGCTTACACTCTGCATCTCCAGTCCACATACGTACGCCTGGACACATTTTGTCCTAAAAGCTCATGACGACTTCTGTTCGGCTCACCCAAACATTACTTCCAGTTAGGGTTGCTTTTCTGTCGGCTTGGATGACCTACAAACCATCACAGCTGTTTGTGGTCACCACCATCATTACAGCACACATTCCTTTTTACTGGTCTTCTCTAAAAGTCAGACTATCTCAGTCTTTGCTGCTTCTGTTTTAAATATTCTTTTTTTCTTGCGAGCACCAAATGCAAAACTAAATCGCTGAAATACTTTTTTTCTAGCCATTGTAAACAGTTTAAAATGGGTCTGTTAAAGTTAAAGGTGTCAAGATGTGTCATATATCAATATGTAAGGCTAATTGGTTCAGTTTTTACAGATTTACGCAGAGTAACATTCAGATTTGTTTAAAAAGATGTGTGTTAAAACCTCATTTTCACCAAGATTTTATGTCCTCATGCATCCTATTTATTGCATTTTCTGCTGCAAGAAGACACTCTTCACAACAATTTACAGTAAACTAGGTAATTGTGTGACAGACAAAGCTCGAAAAATGCTTCCCGCAACAGAAAATGAATGGAAAAATGGGTGGAACACACAAATGAGCTATTGATTATACACCAGAGTATCTTAAAATAAGTGGGGAGAAAACACAAATTTAAATGTTTCCACTGCATATTCATTTCTAATATGTTCAGCAGTTTTTAAAATCAAAATTAACACAGATAATAAAACAACCTGGTCAAAATACTCCCCTCATACTGGTACTACAGAGAGGAAGTCTCGTACAACATCCAGTTACTGCAACACTACAGCTTTTCAGACAAATATTTGGTCATATGAAACAAAGTTATTACTGCTGTGATAAAAATCAGTGCGATGATGACAATAACATGAACTGACTGGTGCATATAAATTACTTGAATGTCATTTTTCGGTCAGCATCTCACTTTTCAGCTGATAGCCACTTGGAAGAAAATGAACAAGAAAAATAGGACTTTAAGCCTCGCCCCGGCTATTATGGTCACTATTAATCACTTCATTTTAAAGCAAGGTGATTGGGATGTCAAGCATATGATTGCTTTGGACTGGACTGATTTTCAGCACTTCCAAGCATTAATGACTGTTGATGTAATGTCCTCTCCTTGTCTGGCGCTGTGGCCGGTCAAGACAAGTCGATCTGGCTGCATCAGCAAAGGCCTGATTGCCTCATGGGATTTGAGTAAGTTTGTATTTTTTTGGTAGGCCATGCAGAAGTGTGGGTAGATGTGATGTGCATGCTCACCAACTACACACCTTACACAATCACTTCTTATAAAAAGATACATTTTTAAATCAGAGAAGCTGCTGGTTGTGCAATTGGGTAAATCTTAATACTTGTAACCAAGAACAACAGGCTGTTGTGTCAGTCTACGGATAAACAAACCTCTTTCTAACAGAGTTGGCAAATATAATCACAACTCATTTGAACCCTAGGCTAAATTTTCTCTGCTGAATGTTTTTAGCTGTCATCCTGCCAGCTGCAAACTCACGGAGAAAAATCAACATTACAAAAGCGAAAGGCTGCTTTGGGATGGTGAGCAGACTCTTCTGTCTTGCCCAGGCTTGTGTATCCAAATATATACATATATGTTTTAATCCTGTGTGTGTCTAAATGTGTGAGTGTGTGTTTGTGCTCATTCCAGCAGGTCTGGGGAACAGATGGAGACTCGGGGCCAACAGTGCTGATGCAGGAGTTGAGAATCCAGCCATGAAGCTGCATCTCTGGGGAAACTGCTGCTGACTGGGGCCCCGGCTGGAGGACTGATGTAATGGAACAGGCCTTTTCCTGAACATCACTCTCTCGAACTGTCTGTCGCTCTGACTGTTGAGCCACCTGCCTATCTGGGTCTGCCTGTCTATCTGCATGCTCTGCTTCCACTTTACACTTTCTGTGATTGTTCTGTGACCGTCTCAACCCTGGCCCTCCTTAAGCTTACCAAACCAAATTGGTTATGAGCTGGTTATGTGCCTACTCCTTTTTTCATTTTATCCTTCCAGTTTGTGCATCTGTGTCACTCCCCCTCTCCTTCATCTGTCTCACTGAAGCTCACACCCTTTGCCTTCCAAACAAAAGCAGAGCCAAAAAACCCAATCAAACCCAACAGTGTAGCGAAGCACTTTTATTTAATATACAAGAATAAATGAGGTCAGGGACTTTTCTCTGACGAAGTTTGTGAGATGACTCAAGCTGTTGTATATGCTATACTTTAGATTAGACAAACAGACTGGATAAGCTCCAAACATTGAAGATGACAACTGAGTAAACTGTTGTGACTGCGCTGAATTAAAAAAGCTGACAAAGTAATTGTAGTCTTTCAAGCTTGGTGAGTAAGCTTTAGATTGAGAAACAAGTTTTGGAACATTTCAGCTTGTTAAAACTGGGAAAGAACAAATAAATAAAAAATAACTGTTACAGGAAGTGAAATAAGGCACACAGCATCTGTGAGCATTTAAGGTATCAACATCGGTGTCATGTTCTCTGGAGGACATAATATACATCTCTACTGACGCTGTGGGTTTGGGTGGACAATGGAGATGGCCAAGCTTGTAAAGTTAGTGACTTTTTCTGCTCTTAAAAACCAGTAATGTCACTCAGCACAATAAAAGTACAGGAAAACTACTGCAGACACCCATTTGATGATCCATCAAAGTGAGCTCATTTGTTTGGAATCCAGGCCAGAACACCAAATGGAGGAGTGGATGAAGAAAATGGATGTGAACAAGAAGCTTGTTACATTCAGTCTCAGCGTTATAATTCAAATCAAGTCACACGAATTCATTTTAAGGATTATGGGCTACATGTAGCATGAGTACAAATAATCAAGATGACTGATAGTCTTTTGTAAGTTGTGTTTCTCAAGATTAAAAGCACATGAATGTATGTATTATGGTTGCAAAACACCAGCAGCAGATTTTTGAGGCTGTAATCTTAGCGTTGTAGTTTTGCTTGAAACGTATATTCTAGAGCTGGAATGATCAGTGTCTCCAGTTTCTCAAACCCATGGATTTGTTGCTTTTCTCTGTTTTATATCATTGTAAAATTGAATATCTTTGGACAAAACAAGCAATCTGAAGACGTCACTTTCGGCTCTGGCATTTTTCTCTATTTTCTGACATATTGCAGGCAAAATAATTGATTGATTAACCAAGAAAGTAATCTGCTGAGTTCCAGCCCTAATACGTTCATGTAAAAATAATAGAAAAAAATTATATATGAAATTATAAAATATGCAACAATATATTACAGGACAGTACAGTAGCTATTTTTCTATTCATAAATTCTGACTTGGGCATTTGAAAAAATTATTTTTTAGATATTTTGGAAAGGTGTGTGTGTGTGTGAGACTGCAAATTTAAACATGTTAGTGCTCAGGTGATTTCCTACCATAATACGTTGATAAGCATTTATCATAAACACTGGGGCTTTAAGCATCACAGAGGGCGTAAATACAGACAGTGAAGGAAGAACTCACATTAAATTAAAAATGGTGCCATTTGCTATATATGTCAATGTCTGTCATGGTTTTTTTTTTTTTCTTTTTTTGGATAAAATAGTCAGTAGCAATATATAACAAAATTATATGCTTATTTTAATTCCAATACTATACAAGTAACTCATTCGACTGTACAATCCAACACATTGTTGGTAAAATATATATACGCAGGCTGGTGTGCGTGCTTAATAACTAGTAGCTAGTGTGCACTAGGGCCCATCATAATAGCATGCACTGGAGCCTGTTGTAACTACCTTACGCCACTGCACCTGTATGCTGAAAACATGAAATTCTGGTAACAAACAAAGTAAATGGTGTTTAAGCTATTTTTTCCCCTTTGTTTCCAGTAATTACACCTTTGCCTCAGAATCAGTATGGTTAATGATTCATTCACTCTAAAATGCTGCACATTTAACTGAATAATAGGTATTAATAGTTTAAAGAGCAAATACAGAATCCCACACACGTTAAGAGAGTGTGTGGGATTATACACAACCATATGAAGCATCAGTGGGAGGTGCCTTGTCTTACCGAGGTCAGAGCACTGGATCACGCGCAGGTGGCACTGGCATCTGAAGGGGCACTTGGGTCCTTGAGGCATGGAAGTGTGGACTAAATCTGGAGTCTCATCAGGCAAACCTGATCCCGCCTCATCCTCCATCATGAAGTCTAGGAAGCCGGACTGGTGGAAGGGCAGAGCCCAGCAGGCAGTGACCAGGAGCAGAGAGAGACAGGCTGACCTCATGGTGCTGCTAGCAGGGAGCCTGGAGGATGAGAGGACACAGTTCAAAGGTTTGGGTGGATACACTTTCAAAATAGTCTGTCTATGATTAGTTTTTAAAATGGCTATACTCTGAGAGAAAACAGATTCTCACTGTGGCAGTGAATCAAAGGCAGAGAAAACGACTCAGTGTGCGGAAGACAGAACAAGAGACACTGATTGAAGTCCAGAGAGGCAAAGGGCAAAGGTTTAGAGGTGGAGGGCTAGAGGCTAAACACTTGGGTGTAACAATTTAGTGAAGTTGTTCAAATAAGATATTTAACTGGTCGCTTTTAAGCAGAAAGTGAAAGGTGATGGAGCAGGGGTTAGCGCAAACCCATATGAGAAAATTACACAAACTGTCCGAAGGGACAAGCCGTAGGGGAATGTTTGTTACTAAGGAAACAAAAAAGACCTACTCCAAAAGTAGTCATACTTTGGTCTGAAAGGTTTTATTCTGGCGATGCAATATCTACAATAACAGTGGTTTGCAAGGTTTTTTGTCTGACGTTCCCAACATTTCCAAATGTGTTAAAAACTGGAATTGAACACTATTAATTATAAAAAAGTGAATATTGTTACAATACTGTTTTCATACACTTGAACTGTCAATGTTAAGGTCAGTTTGGTCAAGTTTGCATCAGGAGTGGCAGAACCTGGATGTTTCAACCATTTAACTATTTCAACTGTTAATCCATTGCTTTTAGCTAGTAGTTTTCACACACTCTGCTGATATATTTTTAAATCAAATTGTAATTTTCTTCAGTTGAGCTACTTGTTTGGGAATCACTGTACCATAAGATTAAACAATGTACTAATATTTTGCTGTTGGTTCATCGTTAAAGGACTTGTTTTCCTTCGAAATGGTCTGGATACCATAATACAATGTGCCTATGCAATCTGCAACAGAGAAAGAAACACTATAGGCTGCTGCATAAGCAACATCTGCATTAGCTTTTACTGGCTGCATCATGGGAAATTCCATGGCTGCCACTGCATACCACTGTACTACATTTACTATTCAAACGTAATGAATCACCGTGGTCATTTGTTTGCCATTGAAGTACTGTATCAACAGTGTGCGTCTAAAATACAACGGAGGAGCGTGTATCTACTGTACTGGCGAAGTGAGTGGGAGAATCCTGCTGCCTTATGCAGTCTTCTATTTCTTAACATAGCCACAACCCAGCTGACACACATACACACTCTCTCTCAAACTCAGACTGTGTGGAGATCCACACAAACTCCCTGACCTTTTACACAGCAACACGCGCACACACACACACACACACACACACACACATGCACGCACGCACAGTCTCAGAGGCCCAGCAATCTGCTTGTCATGCATACAGCCAAAAGTTGCTCCTTCCCTCCTGGTGCCACAATAATTGAAGGGCGGATTTGAGCCGCAGTTGATGATGATTTGGGAGCAACCGGTCTGCAGCAGACCTTGACCTGAACATCATCACCAGGATGATGAAACTTGGCTGGAGCTGAAAGTGACTCTGGCCTTGTTTATATGGTCTGTGTACATGTGTATGATGCTTATGTGCTGTATCTTTGTTTATTTAAGTGTATATTTGCATGTTTTTAGGTGTGAATAAAGCAAAAGTTTGAGTTTTTAAGTGTTTTAAAGCAAGTGCACAAGTTGCATGTGCACCTCTACATGTGCACATACTGTATCTGTGAGTAAAAGTAATAAATGCACAGGTTTAAATCTTTCAAAGGTTTTCACCAGTGTGTGTCTTTGGGAATGAGAGAGAGAGAGAGCAAGAGAAAGAAATGTGCTGATGTAGTGTAAATCCAGGTTACGTCAGGTCACAGGGATCACGGCTCAGAGGGACTCTCAACACAAGGAGTAATTATAGTCCCTGTCCACAAAACAGGCACCACTTTGACACACTGTACAGCTTCAGTCCAGTGGTTACAGTGCTTGCATACAGTATGACCAAGCTGGAAATCTCTTCCATTCACAAGGGAACCGAGTTGGAAGGGATAGCTCGGCCTCTTAATGTTTCTTTTTTATTCTTGTTCTGGTGCTATGAAGCGGAAAAAACCTGAAAAACACTCAAAAGGGTGATTTCATAAGTCGGCACTTAGAGCCTGGAATTGTATCACACAATGTTGAACGTCTAGATGCAGTTTTCCATGCAAAACGTCTGCCATTTTGTCTCACTTGGAAACATGGAGTATGTTCTGTAGCGGGAGGCGTTGAAACAAAGAGCTCTGGTCTGAACATACAGTAGATCCAGAGGACACGTTGTTCCAGTCTTCTCGGCTAACTGAGTAATCTTGGCTGTGTCAGGCTCTCTTATCTAAGCGCAGCGGAAAGCTCAATCCAACGAAAACCTTTTTCTGCAGACTTGGCAGCAGCGCTCTGCCGTCGTTTTGGATTTAGAGATGTAAAACACTCCTGGGTCAAATAGAGCTTGTAGATGCCTTTGATTGTTTGTTTTATCTGTTTGTTAGATGCCAGGTGGGTTGGGCTTGTCTCGTAGTATGACACATTAATTGCCAATGCTGGAAAGTATTTGAAATTCAGTTTATCACTTTTCATAGAGGTACTTGTGTTGTGAACTCCTCACATCTGGCACGTCTTGCAGGCTGGAACATTCAGAATTATCTACAAAGCCACTGTAGCAGCTCTGTTTAAAGGAACAGCAATGCACGCAAAATAACAAGAGGTTTCACTGCTGATTGCTGAACCTTATCTCCCCGCTTTGACCCATGACCACAAGCACATAAACAGATATACATGCACATGTGCATTGGTGCAGACTGCCCTCCATGTGTCCTGCCATCAATCCATCAACCTTTGTCCATAAACGTTTCAGCAGCTTTTAATGTGAGCCAGAAGAGAGAGGGATCTCAAACTAAGCTCTATGAGCATTTAATGGCATCGTCATTACTGCTACTTTGTGAGTCATAATCAGGCCCAGGAGTTCTTGATGATGAGATTTTGAAATAAACCAGGAAACAGGAATATAAGAGATTTTCAGGGATTATTGTTTCGGACATTAACTAACAATTTGTGACCACAGCTGCAGAATAAACTACTATAAGTGGCATTAATATTATTATTAAGTTAGAGGATTTTGGATTTGGAGATGCAGGGCTGTACACTGTGGAGATTTATTGCTATGTGTCAACATTAGAGTGGTAAAATAATGGGTACATGCTCAACCAAGACCTGCCTGTGAACATGAAGGTCACTCTAAATTCAAAACAAGGAATTATGATCAAATGCAAACAGTTTTTTAAAGTTGAAATTCAAGGCTTTTCACAGCTTTCGCAGCTGGGATGAGCCTCTGAAGACGATGCATGAGACAACCTGCTGTGCCCCAGGCGTCGGTTCTTTCATTACCAGTCTGCTCAGATGTGTCCACAGGCCCTGCAGGATGGCCTGCTCTAAGAAGATGCCCCCCACCACACACACACATACACCTGAAGAATCTACACACAACACAGGCTCCTCAAACACCACACTTGTGTGTATGCACATGCTAAACCCAGAGGGCTGTCAACAGAGCATGCTGGAACAGGACTTGACCATGCAAACTCCACATCATCAGTATCAGCATTTCTAATTCCATCAAAGAAGATGCAACTTGCTTTTATGGGAGACAAGGTATTCCCCTTATCATTTTCACTTCACAGGGAAATCCTAGAGATCACACAAAGCTGGAAATCAAACCTTGATGTTACAAAATGATTCACTCAGTGCTCTGTGACTTTTTATGACCTAAAATTGATACATTGCTGAGATGAAACACTGATATCTATTATTGCAGTAATTAATACAGACAGACCATTATCACCCTATAATTTACTAATAGCATTCCCTTTAAAACAGTGGTTTTAATATTTGGGTATTGGGTATATTAATTGTTGAATCAAACATCTGTATTATTCGTATAATAAACTATTCTCTTTCATAATGTTTCAGTTCAGTGTGGCTTCATTTGGGGAACATGGCCAGTATCACATTGCTGTATGCCAGTTTACAAGAAAATGGGACAGGCTTTATTCACAAGAAGTGGACTGACACTAATCAGTGCAAATGTGGCAAGAATTGGTACACAATCGCACAAAGACAACAAAAGAGGTCATCCTGAGGTGAAAAGAAGGTGAACTTGGTGTTGGAGAGACATTCACCCTATAGTGTCTCACTGGAGGAGGATGCATCTGATGAATTTATTAACTTTCCATTTTAATTTTGGACCTAATTGGGAAAAAGCAGTGTTGGGCTTTATGGTGACTTTTGTGATTATGTTCATGTTCTAGTGAAGAAAGATCATGAAAGTTTTTATGTTAATATGTAATGTAAGTCATTTCACTCTGAACTTCAATCATTGAAGCCATGAATCTGGAATGGAAATGTGCATTTCACTGCACTGAGACAAATGATGGTTCGAGGCCTTCAAAAGACTTTGAAAGGGCTTTAAATGGTGAAGTGTTGCACGTGGAAGTATGGTAGCTAAAGGAAAGATGTATCAAAAAGTAAAAAGCACAAGCAGCTGTGAGAAAGTTTAGCCTGTATTTTCAAAAGATTTACAATCTACCACATCCCAATAAAGGACATGTGGTAAATGGTACACTACCCATCTCTATCTTCTTCTCTCGTGTCTCTGAAACCTGGGATTCATCATCCAGTGTCTGACCATGAAAAAAAGGGGTGGAGGTTGACATTTCCTGTGGCGGCGGCATCCTTGTCAATTCTCCTGTGTCCCTCTTTTGTCTCATCTCTCTCTTTCCTCCTCTCCACTCTCCCCCAAGTCTGGCCCCAGCATTACTAATGATTCCCAGACAGGAAGCAGACCTTGCATGAGGGAGTAAAGTAATTTTCCCTCCTTTGCTTTGTCACTTTCTCCTCTTTGTTATGCCTTTCATTGAAACTTTCGAGCTCAGAAAATCAATGAGATACCCGCAGAACTTCTGTAACTTCTGCAGCATGAAAGGAGCAGACTTGAATATTAAGCACCATGGGGTCTTGATTTTAGCAAATGCAATGAAGGAAACAATATAAAGCAGACACCAACCACCATCCCACCCTCCACCCCTGTCCGCTAACTCCCCCCTCCCCTCTAACTCTCCACAGGCCTGCGTCTGCCTCTGCAGAGCGTCTGTCAGCAATGAATCATTGGAAGGTATTTACAAGGCCACAGGACGTTTAAAACACGTGTGGCCCTTTTAACCCATCAGCAAATGAATGTGGATTCCCCTCCCACGTGGTTACATAAACACATATGCTGAGACACATAAGCATGATCGATAATAATGCTGCAATGTAAAAAAGCGAGTGATTTTAAGAGCTCTTCCTTTGGCAGTGGTGTGGGGAGTTGGTGGTCGTCAACATATTCCTGATATATCGGGGGATTTTGTGAGTGGGAACATGTGTATCTGAAAATATGCAAAGACACGGCCAACAAACAATTTCAGAGCCAAGACGTTCTTGTAATAGGAGTTGATATGTCTGCATGGGAAGTTTTTGGCTTCAAGAATGCCCCAGACACTCTTTTGACCACTACCATCAATATAATTTCTTTATGCAGAAAAAAGAAAAAAGTGTCAGAGCCGTGGCTATTATTGAAAGATCATTTTAGGGTCTTTAAAGCATGCCTGTTGTCTGGAGCCATAGCATGAGAAAGCCAGCGAGTGGTTAAACCACATTTCAGCTGTTCCATGAGAAGAGCTGTCGGCCTGCCATCAACCTCAGTCCCATTATCAACAGTCTGCGCTGCACAGACGTGGACGAACTGCCCAGCCTTCTCTCCCTTTCTTCTCTTTCCATCTCCTCCTCCCTTTTTGTGCTCTTTCCTTCCTTCCCCAGCTTCTCTCCCATAGCTTATGTTATTTTCTTTCTCTGTCTGACCCTTAAAACTTTGGCCAGAAAGACTGACATGTGGAACTTTCTGGTATTCCAGTGAGCAAAAGGGGGGGGGGGGGGGGCTTCATGGCTGATGTCCATTCAATTCCATTGTTCTTTTGCTCTTTTTTGACCCAGAAGAGTTGAAGTCCAGATGGAAAAAATGCAGTCCCTGAGTGCAAATCTGGGCCTTGTCTCCTCCAAACCTTCCGTTCACTCAAATGTTAAACATCTGCTCAGCTCAACTCAAAAGTATGAACTGGTGAAGTACTTTTATTGCTCCGAGTGTATTTTAGTACAGTGTTTGTGCCTCTTTTAACCTCTATTCTAAATTAAGTCCCACTTTTCATTCTATTGTGTTTGTCTCAGTTTTTTCCTTGCTCAGTTTTTACCTTTCAGTGCAATTCAGTGCAGCTGAGCCTTATTAGGTTTTTTCCCTGCTGGCAAAAAGGATGTAATGAGTTAGCTGAGAGCTGTGCGGTGGCTTGCCGGGAAACCTTCAGACCTCTCTTTGATAGAGGAAGCTGTACCATTATGGGATTAATGGCACTGTGCGTTGCCAGGTACAGCTTTTTTTCATCTCCTCTTCAAAGCCTCTCACTTTAAGTTGCCCCTAGCAATTTGGGTCCTGTTCTGCTCCTGTGAAAACACAGCAGCGAACGCCACAGTGGGCAGAGACAGTTCATACTGAGAAGAAGCAGGGCCGCAGAGCAGACAGATAAGAGATTGGGGTTAAAACGGTCTGGTTGCAGTCTCAAATGAACTGCTGTAATGGAAAGTGTGAGAAGCAGCAGAAACAACTTTTCCAAATCAAAGTCTTGACAAGCAATAATGGGCTGAATCAACACAAAGAAATCCTCATTGTTGTTTCAGCTTTTTTCCCTCTCATTTGCTTGTAGACTGCCCAAACGCCACAGGGAAAGAAAAAAAAATGAAAGAAAGCTAAACAAAGAGAGAAAAGGAACAAATGAATGCAAGAAATCCTAATCTTTTCCACTGACGTTAGCAAATGAAGACAAAAATAAGAAGCATACAACTTAAGTAGAAAGAATATCTAAATTTTCTGCCTTTCCCTCACTCAACCCCTCGTTTTTATGTAAGCATTACAAATCTGATTCACTTTGCTATGTATAAAACTAACACACTCACAAAACTAGCTTGAGGAATGCACTTCCATATTGGATACATCCAAACAAACAAGTGTCCAAACACTTGGTCAACTGCCACAAACAGCAACAGATTAAAACACTGCAATCTGAAATTGTAAACTGAGAAACTGCTAAAAACATCACATGGCACTGAGTGGTGGATACTTTGGAGGTTAATGATGGGCCAGAAGAGTATATTTTTTTGGCAGGCGAGTGAGGTACCAGCATCAACTGCACTACCACACCCCCTTCCCTAGCCGCTGCTCTTTTCACTGAGCTGTATGCCGATTGGACTGGGAATGATTAAGGTCTCTCATCACAAAGCCAAGAGGGCTGTGGGAACAAGACCTGGCAACATATCCGGAATATACACAACACACATGAATGTATGAAGAAGTGAATGAAACATACTCAAATCCAGTTTAACAGAAAGACACGCATATGCTGAAATCTAACTGCAAAAAAACAAAAACAAACACCAACACAAGCAGTAATCTTATCTTTATGAAATAACATCATCAGCAAATAATGTGACTTTTAAATCATGAATAATAGATTTTGCCATGCTTCTATTTATGCAAAAAGTGACAATCCAGCAAAACCGAAGCCATTCTCTCAAGACTATTCTCTATCCCTTTAAAAATGAGAGAAACCTTGATTATTACTCATACTTTACTCCCCTCTCAGAGTTAAAGGATTAACCTACCTGTTCTCAGTAGAAGCAAGGCAAAGAGAGTAGAAGTGGGCGAGATGAGCCTGACTCCCAAAAATCCAGTCGAGTGAGGGGGGTGAGACTGTGAAGTGGCTGCGAGGGCCTATGGGGTAATTGGACTCGGAGCGCGTGTAGCCAAGATCAAGCAGGTGTGCTCTGTCACAACAAGGGGAGGAGAGAGAGAGAGAGAGAGAGAGGGGGCGAGAGAGGAAGAGAGACAGAGGAGAGAGAGGGGAGAGAGATAGAAGGAGGGAGGGGTCCGACCGCCAAGCTCCTCTTAGGACTGAAACAATTGGTGGAGAACTTGCCCCGCTCTTGCTGCGTGCTCCAAAAACAGCTGGAAATGGAGAAGGGAGGAAGAGAAAAAAAATGGGAGAGAGAGAGAGAGAGAGAGAGAGCAGGAAAAGGGAGACAGGGAGAGGGACCAAAGAGAGAAAAGAAGAAAAGAGGAAGGAGAAGAAGAGGAGAAAGAGGCTGAGAGTTTGAGTTTAAGGCAATAAGCGGGGATTCGGCTGCCAGCCACTCTCACTGAGACATCTGGTAATGATAGGTCCGGTGTGGAGCTCAGCAGAGAACGCTGCACACAAACTCTCTTTCTCCCTCTTTCACACTCTCTGTCATTCATCCTCATTCAGCCTCCATACTGACAACCCCCAGGATAAAACAAAAACACCACACACACACACACACACACACACACTTTTGTCTAATCTATTCAGATTGGCACCTCCCCCCCAGTAAACCTCCTTCTCTGTTTTAACCCCATTCCCCAAATCTTGATTAGGTTTGTTTGGGTAGCCTTAATGGACTATTGGGTCTATTGGACTTTATTGGCCAAAAACAGAGAAGGAGGCACTTTGGGGGACTATGTGGGAGGTAGAAGGCTTCCATTCTTAGTCCTTATGGTCTTTTTTTCAACTCTGTCGCCAGAAAAGAACGTTGATATTGGACGATTCTGCCAAACCCCAGAATACGCTAAATGACTAATGCTGATGTTCTTAAAATTCTCGCTTTCAACAATATCTGCACAAGGCAACTACAGCATGGTGAAGGTTAGGGAAAGATCATGGTTACAGTTAATAACAAGACTAAGAGTCTACAGCCATGCCAGCGGCTCTGTGAGGCTGTACAGCAGTGCTTTGAGCTAAATGTTCATGTCAGCAAGCTAACATGCTCACAGTGACAATGCTAACCAATATTTACCATGTTCACCATCTTAGCTTAGCATGCTAACATTCGCTAATTAGCTCTTAACACAAAGTGCATCTGAGGTTGGCGGGAATGCCACTAGTTTTGCAGCTATTTCATCATAAACCAACATATTGGACAAATTAAAAATTTTACTTCAATGATGGCACTAAATGAAATGTCTGGGAATCACAAAAGTTACTACAATTCATCCTGAGAGGGGCATGAATCACTGTACCTAGTTTCATGGGAATCCATCCAATAGTTGTCCAGACATTTCACTCAAAACCACAAATATGAACCTCATGGTGGCACTAGAGGATAAATCAGGGGATCTTCAAAGTCATTGGGATTCATTCTCTGGGAACCATGAATGTGTGTACCAAATGTTGTGCTAAGTCAACCAGTAAAAGATATTTCACTGTATAAGTGAAAACATGTGCTGGCATTAGACGTAAATCATGAGTGCAGAATCAAATCAATATAGATAAATTTCATAGAGATACTTGGCTGCTTTTAAAAAACATTCCGATATCTTATTTTCACTCTTTAATGAGCAAAGTTGCTTTAAACCTGGACTTTGTGCTTGCTGGATTGGGCCTGCCAAAGCTGGATCTAATCAAGGCAATGGCGGGGGTGGGAGGTTTGTTTTTTAACCCCAAGTGAACCAGACCTCATCTTATCATCATGACGGGAAGGCATTGGGGTGACCAAGTGTTTAGAGAGACTTGTGTCATGCTGTTGCAGGAAGGTCACAAGTTTAACTTCAGCGTTAGCCAATGTCTCCATCAGCAGCCATGTGTCCAGTTGGCAAGCAAGTCTCAGCCTCTATCTGCTTCCTTGTTGTAATTCACTCTGAGTCATAAAACCAGCTATTGAACTTTGAATGGAAATGATGATACATCTGTGTTCTTCTCTAAATTCAGGCTTAGTTCCGCTTTGATACCTCTAATAAAGTCTGAAATTTCCATACTGTCAGAACTCGTGGATTTGTGTCATAAACTGAAGTTACTGAAGGTGCAGTCCAAAGTTGAGATGACACAATTGAGTGACATCTGTCTAAATCATATTTGATCCAAAAATCTTTTTTGCAGCCGATTTAATTTTTAGGTTGACATTTGTATTTGCACAACATTACAGCAATAGACATGTTACAGCAGGGATCTGTTTACTGTTGTTCAGGTGTTACAGAGTTCTTCTTAAGTGAGTGTAAGCAGTACGGGGAAGTTAGTCAAACACCTGTGAACACCTGACTGAAGCTGTTGCATCCTTTCAGATTGTTTACTTTGATCAAATCAGCGCTTCTCTTCTTGCGACTTTATTGAGCTCCTGATTTTGATCACCGCTTGGATCAAAAGGGCAATCTCTGGATGAGTTTTAGCACGGAAGAAAGACTGTTTACCTTCCTCAGCTGCTCTCTTTCTCTGTTTTCTCTCCGTCTTTTGCTCTTTCTCTTCAAGACTAAAAAGGATCAGATAGCAGAAGAGCAGGTTCCATCCTGTCTGGCTTTTCCTCTCTCAACTTGACTTGTCTTTCCCAGCAGAAGGCAAAGGGCAGACCACACACGCGGTGGCCCCAAAGTGTGTTGAAATGGTCCATCTCTGTCTCAAGAAGACTCCTCTTTTGGATGGATAAAGCATTACGTTTTCTTCAGGTTTTTGTACAAAATAATGACCTTAGTTAAGATGCATTTTGATGCCTGGGGTTCAAGTAATCCTTAACAGAATTAGAGAAGCTCAAATTGAGTCCACAGACAGAGGGAAGGAGAAGAGGAAAATACTAGCATGGAAAGAGGTCAGAGGTCACATTACATTACAGCATGATGTGATGTAGTGGATAAAGCCAGGTGTCCAACACAAATGATGAGATCATACCTGGCACATTTTATAATAATGGGATTGGGAGAAGAGAAAACCCCATCCTTCAATCTTAGGCAGATGATGGAAAGCAGACCCCTTTATAATAGAGTGAGGAGGCGGTTTTGCCATGACACGTGGCTGTTTTGAAGATGTAGACATGTTGTGGTGATCTAACCTGTGAGCTTCTGGTTACTGGGTGGCCTCTGCAGAAGAGTCTGTGGGAGAAACGTTGAATCTTGAAGCTGAAACTGATGTCTGACCTCCCTCAGGCCTTTATGGGGAATCAGAAGAGTGTCATATTACAAACACTTTAATTACAGCTGCCCTACCACCTTTGTTCTCAGGTGTTAATATCCCACTGCAGACACAAAAGAAGAAGAGAGAGACAGAAGTTTCAAAAGGACAGTAAAGGGTATGATGGGATCAAGAGGCAAAAACAGGCTCAGGGATGTCAAAACAAGAGAAATGAATCAAAGAATAAGAGTTATAAGGGAGCATGGACAAGGAAATTTACTTTTTTTAAAGTGGGATTTCAAGAAGCCTAAAGTTTCATGTGTGAGTGATGAGCAGGAGTTTGCAGGTATTATTACCTGTGCTTTGAAGATAAGAGGTTTCAGAGAGAGGTCAAAGGGTCCGTACAAAGTTGTGACCTCAGCATCTCTTCGTTTTGCTGTAAACCGCAGAGGATTTGCCAAAAGCAAAAGGGCAACACAGTCGTCTAGATGTTGACAGTTGTGATTCTCTGGGCAGAAAAAGGCCCTTAATCTTTAAGCTTGCCTTAAGAAAGCTACAGGTTTAATGTGTGCACTTCATATCAGGAGGATACTGTTTGAAATATAGTAACATAGTATGTTTTTTGGATTATATTGCTGATTAGTTTCTGTGTGAAAAAGAGACATATAGAAACATATGGGGACTTCTGTATGGGTTTGTTTGCCTGTGCTGACATGCATGATGTGTAGGTAAGGAGCCTAACCTACACCTCATTGCCCCATCACTCAACATGTAAACACACACACATATAGACCATTTTCTGTAAAGAGCTGGAGGCTATATCTACACTCTGCTTCACCTTCATATAGCCATTGTATCTCTCTATTATTAGGCAATCTGCACACCATTTATGCAACTTCTTTTCTGTAAAAGTTGCATTACAAATGATTGCACAGAAAAAAAAACCCATTTAAGGGTCATTAAAGTAAGAAATGATATTTGAGAATGTTAATGACAAAACATTTATATTGATGTAAAAATGATGATATCTGTAGGTGTGGACAGGTTTGATCGATGGAAGCTAGACGAAGGGTGTGGTTTGGATAAGAGATGTAGCCCCGGGGGATGTCTAGACGAACAACTTGTTTATACACCTTACCCTTTGTTAGTATTTCATTTGTATTGGATTGAATGTATCCCCCCCCCCCCCCCCAATATCACAGAAATTTGACAACAGTTCTAAAGCTAAAAACTAGTGGAAAGAATTGAGTTTGATAAAGATTCTTCTGCTTTCATAAAACATTTTGATATCATGTCGAGTTTACTAAATATAGTCCTACTGCAATGGCTTTTGTGAGGAGTTGGACAGATAGAAAATAACACATATTCTAATAAATCAGGAACTCATTACTATAATGGTGTTGGCCTCTGTGCAGCCTCACTGCCTTGCTCAAGGGTACTTTGATGGCAGCTACTGGGTGAAGGGAAGGCTAGTCATACGTTTGTTCCTCTTCCAATAATATTTCAGTTGCTGGTGGACATATACTGGTGGCATTCCCATTAAAAGCCCTCTTCTCCAAAGCTGTATAGTTAATATACTGTAACAAGACAGCTGTGCAGCCCACAGAGTCACCATCTCTGGGAAAAAAATCCTTGTCATGTTCTCATATACCGAGAATGACCCAGCATGTAGTTTGTGGTCAGCAAGACAGCTAGCTCTACTTCACCATAACGAGCTAAAATGATGTTTCATTTAGAGAGTCAGTGCAAGGGGAGCCTTGATGTGGCTTGATTTACCAGTGAAGGGGGATGTGATGGACTTGAATTGCTGCATGTGTGAAACCGTAAAGCCAGATGGCACATAATGGAGTCCCCAGTTACAAAGTATGGTTCAATTAGTTGCATTTTTCAGAAAAATGCCACAAAATTAGCATTAAGCATGCCTTTTTTTTATAATCCCTCCCAGTTGTAAATATTTAAAATAGACATAAAATACCTAAAGTACCCGTTTCCTTTATTATATCTTCATAGTAAACCTGCACATTGGTAACATTCCTCTACAAAGTCTGTATTGTTTGCCTGTCATATGCTCGTCATTCTCAATGACAAACCAAGGAAGCCTTTTAAGTACTGAGTGCAGGGCTGTACATACAAATCCCATCCCAGACTCTCTAAGTATTTTAGCAGCAGTGAGGTGGAGGAGCTCTGTCGTTCCCATCTCTGACTGGAGTGTCTCAGCCGTGATGGACAAAGCAGACCCTGCACACACACATGCGAGCTCACACACACACACACGCACACACACATGCACGCAGACAGACACACAAATGCAGAGTTAGAGGCACCAATGATGGCAGTGACAGGCCGACAATTGGGTTCTGGGCCAGCGGTACTGTGGGAAATGACCTTATTTGGACCAATCAAAGTGAGGCTGTGTGTTGATACTTCAATTCATATGATAATCACACTGGAGGAATCCCGTCAGTTTGGTTCAGTGTTTACAGCCTTTCCTTTAAGTCACGAGGGGCCACACACACACACACACACACACACACACACACACACACACACACACACACACACACACACACACACACACACACACACACACACACACACAGTTTGGCCAGTCAACTGCCATTACTGCAAAATAAAAAGCAGTCACTCTACCATTAGTGGCCTGGTGAAATTTTTTAACTGGAGAGTCAAACTATCGAAGGCCTTGCTAATCATCCAGTACTTGACCCTTGGTATCCAGTTCTGCTGTAAAATGGACACCAACATGGAGGCTGAAAACACCGTGAATGAATAGGAGATAAGGTGGAAATAATACTTTGGAGGACATGCTGCAATAATACTGATCTGACTCCTTGTACCACGTCACTTGTAGGAATTTACTCCAAATTAGTCCTACTGAGTGTGTGAGAAGGTGGATTGCGACAATGCTGAATAATTGTCATAATAATGTACACCCACACAAAAGGTCTTTTCAGGGAGGCAACTCTGGCATTCACTATTCCTCCTCACTCACCCCTTGGCCCCACATGGATCTAGAAAAACAAAAAAACAAAAAAACAAAAAAGGCACACAGGCGACGGAAACACTCGCTCAAGTGGTGTTTTGGTATAAACGTGGCCATTCAGGGCCGGCAGGACTTTTTGTCTCCATGGTGACAGACTCCTGCTCGGTGGAAAGCAAAGTAAAAGAGGGAACACAATCACAATCAGCCAAGTTTACATCGCGCCCTGTAATAAAGGAGAGGGATATGGTGAAGTAGGCAAACACAGCTGCCTGGCTTGTGAGCAGCGTAGCATTAAAACATTGATTAATTGTGATTGCATGGTTTAAAAGAGAGGGGAAGGATCTGGGTTATTATAGATCGAGCATTTACAAACCTAGTCTGTATAATAAAATGAGAAAATAAGAACAAATGAGTTAACATGCAGTCCTCAGGCGGTCCTGTCTGCCCAGTGCAGCCTTCACATAATAAAATCATTCACTTGGTCTCATTACAAATACCTAGTCAAACACAGCTGCCTGGAAGCGGAATATTATTGCGTTAGAGCACTGATTTAATGTGATTGCATGGTTTTAAATGTGGAAGTGGGATTAGGTTTATGAACAACAAGGGCAGTTTTGCAATGTGAAATGGAATATTTTCTAAAGCAGACGTTTAAAGACAGTCTACAAAGTGGATTATTTATAAAGAACCTTGCAAACAAACTCACTTTAACTACCTCATCATTATGTGGATCTTTTGATATTCAACAAAACCCGACTCTAATCTTTGCAGCCTACTTTTGAGCCAATTTAAACCTTTATGCATTTTGAATTTTAGCTGCAGGGAATAAGTGGGTGTTCAGTCTGTCCCGTCTAAGTATGCTGCAAGGCTGGGCTAGAACTTCAACCCACACATCCCGTCTTATCAACACGACCAGAGTGGAACGCATTCTTCCTTTGCATCAAGTAATTAGCCAAATCACATCTTGTTAATTTGATATAAGCATGAATCAACAGGAAGTGCATTAATGATTAAATCCACATCTTGTGAAATGTTTGCTTTTGTCTGATGTGATGAGAAGTGCCTGCAGTGTTGGATTGAATTTCTATGCAAACTCTTGTTTAAAAAAAAAAAAAAACTCTCTTCATCAAAATGATGGAATTATTACAGACAGCAATACTGGTTTCATTCAAAACAAAGGCATTTAGTTATCTGAGTCATTTTTACAGGCAATCTTCCTGTAAAAATATGGAACTGGGTTATTCCCACCCAGTCTGCATCTTCTACAGTTCAGTAAATGCACAATAGCCTAATAAAGGCAATTTTTCACTTTGAGTGAGACCGTTTCCTGTCAGTAAGTTTTATTTTCTGGATATTTGAAAGCCTGTTTGACAATTATTAAAATTAAAAATGAGAGCCAGTAAAACTGTCTGAGAAACTGTGATGAGCATGAATACACATGACAGCTTATAGTTTATTGTGTGAAGGAGGATGACTGCTTGTTGAACGCATGACACACAATTGTATGTTGGAAAAAATTCACTTAGAGGGTAATCTCAATTTGAAGTCCTACTGCTGTAAAGTCAGATTCAGCAATTTTAAATGAACCATTGCAACTTTATCACAGGGCTACCAATGCTAAAAAACAAATTAAATTTCAGTGTGGCAGGAGGCTAGCAGGAATATAAGCTTATTAGATGAAAATACACACATCCATTGGCAGGTGTTAGGTTGAGGGATACCATAAATTAACAACAGAAAACCCCCACATTTTCTGTTCCAACACTTTGAGGCAGCTATTCCACAAAGAATGAATATGTTTTATAACATTTTTACACCACAAGGGGATAATATCGAAGACGCACAATCAAAAGAAAGGCAGTAAATTGACACTAAAATACCACGAGAGTGCTTGTGTGGAGGTCAAAGTGACCGATTGTTTTTCTTATTTAATAACGTCATTAACTTTAATTTTAACCAATGTGGTTTGCGTTACCAAACTCTAATTGTAACCTTGACCAGAGCTGCTTTATTCCCCTATAAGCTTAGCTGCCAGCTACTCTTTTTATATGACGAACACATAAACATTTGGTGTGCAATCTGCGCTGCTGTCAAATAATCCTTTCACTGTGGCGGAACATAATTTTCTCATTACTCGTGTCCTCAAATCTGCAGTCCAGAGTCATCCTCGTTTAGTGAAGCCCGGCACCATAAGTTGCTGTAAGTACAAGTGTTCACTGGGCCTTCGAGAGACTTTATTAATCTCTTGTATGGGTCTGGATATGTTTGGTGGGCATTTTAATTTCTTTCCATTTGAGTCTGTTTCTGATTTACTGGGCTGAGGTGAGCAGCCAAGCAGCTCCCTTGTCTGCCAACAAAGCGAGTGCAACTCTCCCAGAGCCGTTTGGGTTGAAACAGCAAGTATGATATGTTAGCTGCCAAGTGTTTGAATGAAAAGAGCTTTGAGATCTACGTATCTACACTTCCCCTCAGTCTTATAATTAGATGTCATGGAAAGAAAACAAAAGTTAACACTGTGGTGCACTTAGAGTTGATGATGACCCCAAAAACTCTGCCAAACGCTACACGCTAGTATGTCTATATGACGGTTTTATAGAGTGCCACTGCCAGCACCATCATTAACAACACACCAGAATGGAAAATCTATAGGCATCTAAGCCTATAAGTCTTAAGGAAAAGTTTAATATTGTGTATTCATGAGGCACAACAACGCTCAACTGATTCTTTACAGATCTCTGTGGTGGAGACGAATCACTGACCTGTGCCTGAAGGATCAAAATGAACTCCTACAACTCCAGCATAGGTCAAATGGCTCAAGTAACGTTCCTGGTTGGGGGCAGTGATGGAGGATGAATACAGCATCATATGATATCAAACAGCCTGGGATACATTTCAGTTTGTGATCCTCTACCATTACCATAACATCAAATGCATGCTTTGTAATAGTATCTTCAGTGTTGATTGAGCTGCTGAATTCACAAACCATCAAAGCGTCGAGGCAGTGTCATGAAAATACTGTGTGATCAAACCTGATAACAGTTCATTCTCTCAAGACATTTACTAAAAAAATTATTGCAAATGAGAAGGTGGTTTCAAATTTGTGAGGAATCAGTCTTCTCCACATTAAAACTTCCCTTATATTAAGGCTTATAATAAAGGAAGGAGTAAAGGTGGTGTCTTTTTGTATTCACTGTATTGAGTTTCAGTCTAACATTGGAAAACTAAAGACCATTCTGTCCACATTTCTAATTTATTCTCTTACTTAAAGTATTTGTTTATGTGCACATTTCCTCTGCTTGTTCAAACATGTGTTTTCCCCTGTGTCAGCAAAGCGGACATGATTGCTAATGGTCCAGACTTAAATTATGGTATCCCATTGAGAAGTTCCATTGATGCATCGTGACAGTGCACATACAGTACGCAAAGGCAGCACCTAGTCAGCATTTTGTGAGGGTGGGGAAATCCACCTGAACAGGACAAATTCTGTCAGAGTCACTCATGTCACATATCAAAAATAAAGATGGCAATGCACTTTGACGTGCTGCAGCAACTCAGCATGTGAGTATGAGATACAAACATGATGCACAAAGCACTGCAAATAATCACTTGTGGGTCAAAAAACAACAACATCAAAGCTGCACATAGAGAGGAATCAAAGGCTTTTGCTGATAGCAGCAACAGCAGCAGGAGCCAATAAACAAAGGCACATATGGTCAATATGAAGGCCGCCCAGTCAGTGCAGTGAGATGGCATGGTGTGGTTGCGGTTAGCTAGCTGTCAGCTGACACAGTGCACTGTGATATGTGAACTGGAGCATCCTGCCAAAATAAATTAATTCATGACCAGTTATGATACACGGATCAGAGGACAGAGGAGATCACTGCTATTCAGTAGTACACACCAAAAAGCTTTAATTTACAGTCATTTTATAATGTGTACTGTTAGATTATGTCTATCTTTTGAGCCCTTGGACTTTTTAAAATTTGCTTTGTAACACATTAAACAGCTAAAGTTTTATTTTAGCCGTTTAATGTGTTACAAATGTGCATTTTGATGTCTATCCAAGTCAAATTAAAGGGAGTTTTCAGTCCTTCTGCACCATCCATTTAAATTGTCCTGTCAGTTTTCAAGACCAGGTGATTCTGTCTTAACATTTCAGTTCATATTTAACAGCTATGATGCGAGGGGTTGAGCAAATAATTGATATGCAGTAAATGCTTGAATGGCAATTATTATCTAAAGCTTAGATTTGATCAAGGTTACATATCAAAAGAAAGCAAGTCTGAGATGAACCAGACTTTACAGATTGATTGATTTATTTTATTTTTTTTCTCAGGTGTGTTTTGTAAAAAGAAAGTTGTCACCTGTGGCACAGGAGTAAGCATGAAATGGGAAAATGCCAATTTGTATAAGCCTCCATGTCCTCGAACCTCAAAAAGCTCCTTTTCAGATGTTGGCCAATTACTTTGAGAAGGTTTCTTACATTTAAAAATGTGTATGATAGAACAGTTAATGATATCACCCCATGCAGTACATTAGATCAATTTTCTATATCATTTTTTGTCTCACTGTAACATGTTTTCACATGTAATTATGCAGCTTTTATTTATACTAGATGCAGATTTATTCCTTTGGAATATGGTGACAATATAAGAGTGCTTTAGCGGAAACATTCAGACTGGCTGGCTGTAAGACGGGTGATGTCTTCACCAGGCGATCCAAAGCTCTCGGGTGTCATTTGGCCGTGCCTGAGACTGGGAAAGACATTACCAGCCAAACCCCACCATGGCATCATCAGCTCAGCATGGCAGAGACACTGGTCCCTAACAAGGACTGGTTTGTGTCTGATTGCCACTATGTACGTCTGAGTGAGCCAAAGAGAGTGTTTATGGATGTAAAGAGTGCTAATGTGGTGATGATATTAAGGAGAGAGAGTATGTAAAAGACTGGTAAGTGGCAAGAGAGAGTGAATGAAGTCACCAAGGATGTGTGTTTTTTTTGTTTTTTTTTAAACGCTAGTGTCCATTTGGACTCTACAAAGTCGGGTCTGTTACTTTGGAGGAAACACAACTGCCAAATAACTAGATAAACAGGTGTTGACATCACACACACACACACACGGATGGTAGTATTAAGCAATATATAATGCATCATTCCAACGGAGATAAGTCCTGTCTGGCCAGTGCAGATGTTCGTGTGAAGGGCCAGCCAGTTGTTTCTTAAAATGTCAAATATCTTCAGTATTTCTCAGCACAGCACAAATACAGCATTGCATAAAATACAGTACCTCCAACAGCACATGGCCGGAGAGTGGAGGACATGGATTATAAACAAGCTGTCAACAGGACGAGACCAAAATGTTCCTGAATCTGAACAACAGCATACGTAATTGCTATGTATTTATTATCCATTTGGACATGGGATTCTACCAAACGCAGCGAGAGGCTGGTGGAGGAAAACTGTTTGTGCAAATAACAGAACGGCTGTAAACAAAGAATTATAATAAAAATGGAAAATAACACAGTGTTCCCCTCAAATCAGCAACCTAGTTTCCTAATTCTCATTATTTCCATGGCATTCACTGAATGCTAAAGATATTGTAATGATCAAGTTATAACTCACAAAGCTGTATTAAAACAACATTTAAACAAATGTTGGTATAATGTATCCATTAGTCAACTGTGGAGATGCTGGTAGGTGGATTTTATTACGTTTGGGCAGAGCCAGGCAGGCTAGTCTTTTTCTCCTGCTTCTAGTGATTGTGCTAAGCTAAGCTAACCGGCTGCTGGCTGTAGATATCTAGCGTACATAATGTCAAACTATTCCTTTAAAGATTTCTCCATCTGGTCTGTTTCTCTATTTTTTTACCTCTTCCAGTATGATTGGATTTTATAAGACCATTACAGAGCCACAATACTAATTAGTAAGGCATAATGGCTTTTGGCTTATTCACACTTACTTTTAATAGGGTTTTGGATCCCTGTGTTTTTTCCACCCACCTCTTGCTCCTCCTCTTTTTTCCTAGAAGTATCGGCAGTGGATCTCAGAAATCAGACCCACAGCAGCCAAAATTTCCAGGTAGGTTTAAACTCAGCAGTGCATTTAGGATTTTTATGGATGCCTTCAGTTTATTTTGCCTTAACTTTGCTGTTTCAGTGGGATTCTTGAACTTGGGTTTCTGTGTGTGCGCCATGACTCGAGTCTTCCTGCCTGGTTATTGCAAGCACACCACTGCAGGCCCAATTGATTTTATCACTGACTTGGCGAAGCGTTTGCTACATTTGGCTAAAATCTTAGCAGATCCACTGGAAAATTCTTACCAAAACCATTATAGAACAACATGGAAAGTGAAGCCTGTCTTGATCTATTCATAGACCTAAATAACGGACTCCTGCTCTTGGAGCAAGGGGCAGCTGCAGGGAGTAAAACGAGCAAATTAGCTGATATCATGAAAATATGGAGAAAACTGCAGTTATGACTATTTTCTAACTGTTGCTCCTAATAGTCATTTTCTTAAACCTTTTGGATCTAAACAATATCTAAACCTTTGAAACTTGACTTGAACATTTCCCTGCCTCTTGTTCAGACATGTCCATACCAAAACACTTAGATGTGGAATCTGGCCTACATAGTCCCTCATAAGCCATCATGGTGTCCACACCCTGCACTGGCAGGAGCAGCATGTGTCAGGGCTTCTGGTGAATAGGTCAACCATCTTTCTTCACTGTGAATTCAAGCCAGATGAGTCTTAAGTGCCAGCGTTGATCCTAACTGAACAGAGAGTGCCGGGTAACTCTCTTCACCAGACAAAACACGTCCTTTGTATACGTTGGAGGCCTGTTTCCAGCCAGACTGACACTAAGACAGACAGATGGCACTGTTTGTATCCTGAGAAAGGTTCTCCTGTTTCATCCACATTTATCATTTTGTGTGCCAGAGGAGAAGCAGTCCAACTTCCCTTTTTAGCTTTTAAGTTTATTTCTTCAGAGTGTGTGGTAGGAACCTGCAGGCTTGTTACAGAACAGTATGTGACTTGGGGGAAGAAAGTGAACAAAAAAAAACAAAAAAAAACACACACACAGGAGACACTTGTCTTTGTTATCTGCTACTTTTGTGAATAGATTTAATATGCTATGGTTTATTTTTCACAGCACGACCGACAGAATGATATAATGTTTGTGTATTTTGGTTGAAGAGCGAGAATTCTTCATTTCCAGTGTTTTTACTTGATGCTTACTTTTCACTCCCAATTCCTCAGTGACATCATAGCATAACTATGAAGCCAAATCCTATGTCACTTATTGCTCCAAATGCATCCACACTTTATGAATTCCACAACTCCTAAGGGGTAGAAATGGGATTGGTAGGACCCCTTGATATTCCACATGATTGCATTTCAGGTGGTAGGAACAGTTTGTACAGCGACACAAGGGAACGCTCGCCAGAAGATAGAAAAGAGCTTTCGAGTGCTTGTAAAGACACATGTGTGCAAGACACATGTTAAGATCAACATCAATACAGTGATGGATACTGCACTGATTTTTTTGGTGCAGAGGAGAAGGGAGAGGAAGGGAGTAGCAGAACAAGGCAAAACAAGAGGAAAAAAAGGATAGGCAGACAGAGGGAGTGTTGGTGGAGCCAATTAGGTGTTGGCCACATCTGTTCTCTCCCAGACTCTTGATAATTTATCTGTGGTCAATGGCAGACCAGCTTTTCATGGAACGGATGAGATGTGGTCAGACTTTTCTCCAGTGTTCTCATGAAGCTTTCCAAAGCACAGTGAACACTCCAAAACTTTAAAAAGTCCATGTGTATTCCAGTGTAAGATGAAATTAAATATTCTTGGAGCGGCCATCTCTGACCAACTCACTGGTGCTGTAGCAGCCAACGTATGGCAGGGAATCAGAGGGTTGGAAGCCAATGACTAAGTCTTAGATTTTACTCATTGGGTCCAGCATTTCTGATCCAGAACTTCTGCCTGACTGGTTGAATCTGGATATTTTAGCTCTTAAAAAGACCAGCAGGCCAGAGGATCATTCAGTTGCTCTTGGATCAGTCCAAGTTTATTCTGCCCCCATTCTTTCCACATACTTCACATTTTCACATCCAAGTCTGCGTGGCTTTGCAGTGTCTATCCTCTTTATAGTCTACTACAGATGGGAAAGATGACTACACAAAAGCAGAGGTGTGGTCACAATGTTTCCACCTTACAACTGTCTGTATCGGTCACACAGGACAGGATTAACATAAAGTGCAAGGTGGATGTGTTTATACCTCCTCTACCAGCCTGTAAAACAAATACACTAATGCAGGAAGATACCTGAACAGATTTGATGAAATATAGTAGTTTGGTTTTTTTAATTAAATGTTTTCCTCTTGTTATCCATTAATTTTGCAGTCACCCTAGCCCAGATGTCTGCATTATGAGAGGCCTTGACCATAGAGAGTTTGAGGTAATAGATGGCAGGGGAGCTGAGTCAGACAACATCAGGTTTTGGTTAAAATTCAAGGAAATCAGGAAAGGTACAGTAGGTGGTTAGACCGAAAACAGGCTCAGATGCTACAAAGGTGGGAACATTGAGAATATAAAACACGCACACATACTTTTATCCTAAGAAGCTAAATGGTTAAGACCCCAGGAACAAATATGTAATATATATATATAATATTATGTTACATTTTGTTCTATAAATGTGTGAACACAAGCTCCTCAAGCTGCAGAAGAAAACTCATAATCATACAAATTTTTCAAATTTGCGTACGAGATGCAAAAGAAGAAAGATTTTAAGGAGCTAGAATGAACTAGAGACAAGACAGGGGCTGCTAGAAAACCAGCTGTTGTAGTAAAACTAAAACATCAACCCAGTATGCCACAAAAGAGCATAGCACTTACAACGCTAATACTGACAAATCCAAACCAGATAATGTATTTTTTTGGACACCAATGTTGTGGTATGGCAATTTTTATTTGGGATTCTTAGACTTCTTGAAAGTCTCCAAAGTGTAGGTCTGTTTCCACATGTGTGAATTGGGAATAACAGACACTACAAGCCGTAAATGTAAGGACCTGAACCACAGTCACAGTCAAGCAAAACTAAATCATCCACTGGCATGAGATGCAAGACATTCAGGTCACCCACTGGGGTGTTTTCCCATAATCCCTGTGTAACATTTCTTCTTTGAGTCACTCTGATGATCCTGGAAGAGAAAAATGGGCAGATGTTGAACTTGGCTATAGCATTTTCACACAAAACATGGATGAAATATATGATTTAAATAACCTTCGGTGTCTGTGAACTGTTGTACAACTGCTGTAGAGTGTTTGGCAACAGGTCACCGTTTCACAATACCTGGCACAAACAGCTGGCCTGTCCATAAATCCTTTTTGAAAATGCACACTAACTCCAGGCTTGATAGATTTATGGTAAGTTGGCGGTTATGTTTCACTGATGCAATTTGGAAACTGTTAATTCATAAATTAGGCATCTCACTTTAACTGTAATAACGATTGTGAGTTAAAAAAAGACAATGTTAATGACTTATTTAGAAACATTACATTGTCAGTTGTAGTATTTTATTATCTGAACAGAAATGACTTTAAGATTGTGATAAAATACGACTTTCTACTAAATAAAGTTGACTTATTAGAGTGGATAACTTCGTTTCAGTGAGAGACATCACTCACTGGTCTGGCCTTGTGTCTATGAAAGTTAGTTGTCACAAATTTGACACATGTGTTTTCTGTCTCCCATCTCCTTCTTTCTGGAAACTTTTCCCCCCTGATGAAGAGTTAAATGTATTATGTTGTTGCCAAGAGTTGCTTCAGTCCCTGCTGATACAGCAAGAGTAGTGAGTCTTTGAAAAGGGGATCAAAGTCGCCATGACCGCGGGTGACTGTGCGCAATTGGGGTTACAATGTCAAGTATAAAACATAGAGTTAGGAGTTACAAACAGGAAACTGGAAGAAATAATCATTAATTATATGTTGAAGGTGCCAATGTTTGTTTTATAACCAAAATGTAACTTAAAATTATTCAGAATTGGGCAGAAAACACCCAAATGTGACTCTAAACAGGCCATGTTTGACCTTTTTCAGTACTAAAGATATAATAAAATGTTAAAATTATAATGTTGTTACATGTAGCAGCATGGCTCTAAGGACATGTAGGTCAGATCATCCACCACTTGGGTCCTAAAACTGAAATATCTCAACATCTGTTAGATGGATTGCCATGAAATTTTGCACAGACATTCATGATCCCCAGAGGATAAAGCCTATGACTTTTCCTCTAGCGCCACAATGAGGATGACATTTTGGGTTGCAGTGAAATATGGACAAGTATATTGAATGAATTGCCATGACATTTGCTACAGATATTGATTTTCCTCTCAGGATGAATTGTAATAACTTTGATTTTCCTATGACTTTTCATCTAGCGACATCAGGTCAAATTCTTAATTTGTCCAATACTTTGGTTTATGACTAAATACCTGCATAACTAATGACATCCCTGTTGTGTTTAGTGTTAATTAGCAAATGTTAGCATGCTAACACTCTAAAGATGGTGAACATGGTCAACATTATATCTGCTAAACATCAGCATGTTAGTATTGTCATTGTGAGCATGTTAGCATGCTGACGTTAGCATTTAGCTCAAAGCATAGCCTCACAGAGCCCCTAGCATGGCTATAAACTCTTGGTCTTGTTAACATAAGCAATGTAATGTAGACTGTTGAACACAATGGGTGCAATGTAGCTTAAATCTGCTAACTTGAGTAGCATTGGGTGAAGTAACATGTATATATTCATACAGATAATATCTGCATTATGTCATCCAGCAACTGTTTTGACTTGAGTGTCTGTCATGAGTGATTAACTTTATAATGAATGAAAACATGTCATATTAATATTCAGATGATCTAGTTAGTCAGTTATGTTTTTGGTAACATTATGGGAGATCTGTCAATCTCACTCAAGATGTTGAAGGAAGTAAATTAGCCAGGATAATCTTTTGGACAATCTCCCAGGTGAAACAGCAGAGTGTGTTCATACACACACCGCTCCACTCAACTTTGTATGGTATCTTCTTGTGTAGACTTGCCTCCTTCTCATCTAAGCATGCAGTCACCCGTGCCCCTCATTCGGCAACCTTCCGTAGCCTGCGTCACATCCCCTGCTGTTCGCATTAAAGCTGCGTAATTCCTGCTGTGATCAGAGAAAGAAATCACCTCTAATTTGCCATCATGTTGCCAGTGTTCACTTCATGGCTGTCAAATTAGAGGCAAAACAGGAAGTGTAGCCAAACTCTCATGTCAGATGTTTCAGTGCTAGGCGAGGACAGAAAATGACTTGCAGTGTCAGGTGATTTTTTGACTCCTGTATGAATCCCTTGTAATATATTTGGGTCATGTAATGTGGTTCTGCAGCAGCTGAGGTCCAGAAAAATGTTAGCAAGTTGCCTTAGTAGTTTTTTCCCTACATCCCCTTTAATGACTCAACTGGCTTTGTCTGCCTCACTTTCTCTTCACTGACATTCAAAACAGACAACAGTAAAAATGGGAGTGGGGGAATGATTGCTTAGGTAATGTCTGCTGCTTGGCATGGAAAACCTTCTCATCCTCACAAGCACAAGTGAAAAATCCTTCTTAATTATTTATTTGAATTGCTCATTGTGATTGTTCTCTCACTGTCTGTCTCTTTGCTCCGCTATTTTAGGCTCTTCGAACAATGTTTTCTTATTAGTGACCTGGTTTCCCTCATACTAACCTGTCTAGACTTTGATTAAGGGTGTTACCATGGTAATAGCCAGCACAGGAAGCAGAAGAAACAGGGAAAGTGCTTCCTGCAGTGACCTGGTTTATAGTTTTTGAGTGTCCTGTGCCTGGGGCACACAGATGGTTGAGGACAAAAAACGGAGTTGCATAAGACCACCTGACTTGCCAATGGCTTACAGAATGAAAAGTGATCAACACAAACTGGCTCATTCAGATGCCACAGGTAGAGATTGTGATATTTTATTAGGATTATGAAAACAAAATACTCTTCCTAAGAAGGAGATACTAAAAGTTGGTCCATTAATGAACCCTACAAAATGTATTACAAGCACCAAGTGGAATGCCACTAAAGTCCATCTGTGTTTTTTTACTTGTTTTCATTCACTTTTGGTGGACACCTGAAGGCTTAAGGGGTTTTCAGTTTTACTGGCCTGCCAGTGTGAAAGCCAGGAATTTTCAGGAAGTCAATAGGGAAGATTAACCTTTGACTGACAGATCAGACGATCAAATCAAAGCAGAAGAAGACAAAGTCTGTTCAGACTGGACTGATATTTCAGGTGGATTTTTACTGAGATAGGTTAACCATCGATCTGTACATGAAAATGAACAACGTAAATGAAGAGTTTTGCTTCAAATCTAGACACCAACTCTTTGAAGGGACACACAGGGGAATTTAGACTACGGAAATTCAGATTTCAAAGTCACATATTTCAGTGCTGATTAGATTTCATTATTAGGTATTCGGTTGCTTATGATATTCAATTCTTTATGGCCATTATTTGCTTCTATAATTACATATCTCCATCTGGGATGACCATCTTATACATTCTTTATTCTTTATTTGGATCCCCATTAGCTTCCACAAAGTGGTCGCTAATCTTCCTGGGGTCCACAATACATGTAAAGTGTACATTTAGATGTAAGTATTTAAGCAAGAGTATCAGATTTAATCAGTTCAGTGGCCCTCTCAATATTAAAACCTATCACAGTGGTGATAGACAAATAGTTGCAATCTGTGAGAATTGAGAACAGGATTACTTTTTTACAGCAAGTACCAGTGTAATGTTATCAATAGTGTCTTGCAGTGCATTACAAGAAGAGCAATATAATGTCCCGCCTGGAAATTTAACTAAATAAGCTACACAACATAGGACAGTATCATCTGCATAAAGATGTATTTGACAAATCTTGCACGAAAGAGACCATTTATATACTGTAAATGGTGAACAGCACAGGGACCCAAATGGATTCCTATGACACACCCAACCAGCAGAGATTTAAGCTGTGTCTCAAATCGCGTACTGCCGTACTTACACTTAATATTTTGAGCGCATAAGTGCGTTCACACTGACAAGCATGGCAAAATGCAGTGTACTATGAGTACCTGGACAAAACGGTCAGAAAGATGAGTGTGGAACGCTGCACACTTCTCACCCTCAACGGTCGCCATCTTGGCTACGTAGCGGAAGGGGAGGGACCACCAATGTATGAAAATAGCAGCCGTGGTTGCGATTATTATGGCTAAAAGTAAAAGCACGTTCATTTTTTATTCATTTTTAATATAATTGAATTGAAGTCAAGTGAGCAAACAAGCTGGCAGATATTTCGGCATGCAGCAATCGCGGTAAAATGTTGGCGATAATGCTCCGCCTGGTTGCAATCCACCATTAAAAAGAAGAAGACGCGGTCAAAGGTTGAGATCATCATTTCCGGTAAGCGCAAAACAGCAGTATTCGATTTGAGACAACACTACCCTGACAAAATTAATGCACTACACAAGTCAGTACATAGTGTACACTGTATACTGCATGTAAGTGTACAAACGGAAGTACGTGATTTGAGACACAGCAATAGATTGTATGTCCATACCTTCACAAACTGTCGGTCTGATAAACAGCTCTTGGAACAGATCCAGGCAGTGCTTTGGAAGCAGATGGAGGATTATCATGAATGTAAGGAATCATCCACTGTATCTAAGTTTTTGATTTACAAATAAATATAAAAAGGCAAAAAGTTTCTTATTGTCTAAAAAAATTGAGTTAAATAATTTAATGTAACAGCAGAGACAGTGCTATCACTGGCTCCAAACCCAGACTGATGTAGACTTCAAGTGTTTCCAAGAGGAGATCCTTTAGGTAACTATTGTCTGATGATTCCAGGATTACTAAAAAGCAGAAATTGGAAGTTGGACAACGGTTATTACAGGTCACTGCAATCAAAATGCTGGGGAAATATGCAAGATGTAATGGAAAGATAAAATATAAATGTACAGTAATACACTCAGTAATAATTGATGCAGATAGACAAAGAAGAAAGGATCCAAGTTGCCTCCATCTTGAATAGAGAACAGAGACCCCAGGTTGGCTCCATGCACGTACAGTAATTGTTATTTGCAGGAGTCCCTGTGCAAACAGTCTCAAACAAATGGCCAGCAGCAGGAAAATCTGTTGAAAGCTAAACAGATATTGACTTAATGGTAAACAACCATCAGATTTAATACTTGGAGATTGAGAGTTGTCGGCTTTATTTTATGCAAATTTTAACTGCCGTCTAGTATTTAGCCAGGTCTGAGATGGAGCCTGTGAGTAAGTCCTAGTAATATTCCTGACTAGGCAGGTCTGACTGTTGTGCATTTATTCCTAAACAAAAACAAGTTGAAAATGAATATCAAGCTATTATACTTCATTACCTCCCGTAACCTCACAAATAATCTTCCATTTGGGTGTTTTCATTGAGCGTGCATGCACATTATGTTTGAAGCCTGTCTCCTCTGACTGGCAGGTAGTTTTAGCTGAGGTTTACAATCTCTATTAAATGAATGATTGTGCAACCCACACAACAGTATGCTACAGTTTTAACAGGAAAGCAAAGAAGGAAAAGACTTAAAAGAATGAATTCCATACAGTGGTGCTGGCAAGTAAAGGATCTCTAATTTGAAATGTGAGATCTTTACACATTAACCCTAACCCCACTGACTTTTTTCCTTCTCTAAAGCTAACTGATAAATGTAGATGTAGATGTAGCTCTTTTGGCTGATTTATTTTGGATTGTAACGAGAAGCTACAGAGATTAATGTGCTCTGCTTGGTTCAGGCTTTAGAGCGAGATGTGCTGCCTTTCTGCAAAACAGGAACACTCATAGGCCCCCTTGTGGAGCCCCTGAATAAGAGTGCATATGTGTGCAGTGTGTGTGTGTGTGTGTGTGTGTGTGTGTGTGTGTGTGTGTGTGTGTGTGTGTAGGTGTGTGTGTGTGTGTGTGTGTAATGGCAGTGGAGAGGCTGCACTGGATATTTTCACTGAATGTGTGTTTGTGTGGATTTTTATATGCATAACTATACAATTTGACGATACACAGCATGCCATTTCTGCATTTGTGCGTGATCAAGTGCAAAATCTGTAAACTGTATGCTCCTGGATACGTGTTGTCAGTGCAGGTCCAGACCAGGAGCAGATGATGGGCTGGCTGTGTGTGTGTGTGTGTGTGTGTGTGTCTAGAGGTCCCTCTGGCTCCCATGGTTTCTCTCTCTATCCCCTCCTCCCTCTCAGTCTCCCCTCCCTCTCTCTTTCCCTTCTTTTCCTTCTCCGTTTCACCCCCTTCTCTCGGCTAACTCAAGCGCCACCTCCCTCTCACACATGCAATAGCACTCTGCTCTGAGTCCGAGGCAGCCATTTTAACCCTTCACTGGGACTTTTTTATATCCTTGTGAGATTAAGTTGGAGTTTCAGAGGAGAGTGAGGTCACTGTGGTCAATCCTAACTTTGGAGTTCAGGCTTAAGGTTAGAGTTAAGATTAGGATTGCTTTGATATATGGTTTAAGGTTAAATTGGCTGAGATAGCTGGATTTAGGGTTTGGGTTAGGCAGGTTTTCACAGTACAGCACAGTAAGACAAACAGATGTGTGTGTGTGTGTGTGTGTGTGTGTGTGTGTGTGTGTGTGTGTGTGTGTGTGTGTGTGTGTGTGTGTGTGAGAAAGAAAAAAAGAGAGACACAGATGGGCAAGCGTCCCCTAAATTGCATCTGCATGTGTGTGCCTTTCTTACAACTGTATTCAATTACTGTATGTGAAAAAGAACAGCCACAAATTATATGCCGTCAATCACAACCGTCGTTGAAACATATCCACTTCCCATTTATATGTTTTCTATAAAATTCTTGCCGCAGCTCATGAAAGTTTTAACATACAAGTAAAAATGTCACTCAATTGCTTCTTTACATAGCATTTACATTTATAAGCCATTGATAAGGGCCAACAAATTCATAGAGAAGTTTTAACCAAATGGACAAAATTTCCAGCCATTTTTCAGATCCGGATGCATCATGGGAAGGAGGCCTGTAAGATTCATAAATATGAAAAAGAGGAACGTCAGCTGAATAGCACCACAGCTCTGTCTGCTTGTCTGTTCGTCTGGCTGGCTCACATGTAGGGTGTGGTTTAATATCCTGTTCCCTCTGTTCTTTTTGTCTTCCTATTCTCTCTTAGCGTGGTCTGATTCCTGTAAGAGCTCACTGAATGTGGTCAGCATTAGAACAAAAGAGTCACATAAAAGGGCTCAAATTAGGTATTTTCAGCTACAGTATTTACACCTATTGAAGTTTGAGTGACTTCTTCTTCAAAAGAAATTACAAAATAAAAAATATTAGCAAAAAAAAAACAAAAATCACTTTACTGGAAAGCAATGAAAAACGGACTCTATTACAGTCAGGCAAAGATAAACAACCAAGGAAATACTGAAGACAAGATGTTTAAGTATTAGCACTTCATGCATTCTGAAGAGCTGTGCCATCTCCCTCCAAGGAGAAGAGTGACGGTTGATTAATGGTGAGGTTTTGACTCGAGCATTATATCTGATCGCATTGCCTTATAAGTCATGTCTGAGGGAAAAAGAATCAGAGAAAGGCAAAGGGTCTTTTATATTTGAGGCAGAAAATCAAATGAAAGACCCAGAAAGACTATGTTTACATAAGAATGTGACCAACACAGGTAACTCCTGAGAGAGGTTGGCAGTAAGCAAGCGCCCTTACTACAACTAATCCTGCAAACCTCCTGTTGGGATAAGCTTAAATATCAGACTGCATCCAGCACAGGATACAGAGGTACACAAATAAATTCACCGGCATCTGCCAAATGACTTAAACGAGCACATGGGTTCAGACTCTGTCAAGGGAGCAGTTCACATAATCATTACGTATGCAACTCCCACGCACGCGCGCACGCACACACACACACACACACACACACAAACAAGTGTGCGCACAGGTAGCGTATACACATGTAGGCAGGTATGCACATGTGCATGAATAGACACACAGTCCAATCTTATGTAATTGAGTGAAAAGAAGAAAATGTGCAAGAGGAAAAAAAGGGAAAAAAAGAGAAAAAAAGAGACAGGGGGAGAGGAAGAACGAGAAAAAGGAGACACAAAGAGGAGACTAGGGTTTCCAGTGGATCCAGGTGGACATGTGGTGTTGTGATATGGGGTCAGGGTCCTGCTGGACCGTAGGGAGGTGCTGGTGAGCTCCCTGTCCAGCCGAAGCTCTTCCCTTCTGGACACGCGCTGAGCCAGTGGAGCCTGGATGCATCCTTCAAGCTCTCCCTTCTCCCCTTCGCTCTCTCTTCTTCTTCTTCAACCCCCCCCCCTCCTCCTCCCTCTTCCCTCCTTCCAGCCCTCCCTCTCGTCCCCCTCCTCCTGCTCTTCTTTCCCAGGCCCTATGGGTGCAGTGCCACGTTGCTGAGTGAACTCATTAGAGTGAGGGAGAGAGGGAAAAAGAGAGAAAAGTGCTAAGCACCTCCACGTGGGCTAATCCATTTTCTCCACTTTTGCCTTCTTTCTGCTTTTCTCTTATAGGAAAAATCCGCTTCTTCACTTATCGTTTCTTATGTATATTTCTTTCCTGGCTCGTGGTCAGGAAGTCGCATACTCTCACATTATTGCAAAAGAAGTTTCTAAACATCTTCGCTTGTCTGTGAAAATCTTATGACTCACGCCTGTGTGTGTAGATGTGTGTGTTTGAGTGTGTGTGGTGCCTGCATTGCTGAGTTTCCAGTCTGGTGTGAGCTTTAAATATACCATTTTTCCCACAAGATAAACTTCCTGAAGCATATGCATTTTAATTGCCACAATTTCTTATTTGGCAATGGGAAAAGAGCCAAATTCAAGCTCCTAATATTTTCTGCAACTCATTTTACACACTTGAAACAGAGGTGGCCCTCATAGAAACTATTTTCTTATGCATTATTGCCATCTAGTGGACATTTTGTTAACAACACATTTACGTTTCATAACTGAGTCTTTTGTATTGGCATGTTTACAGAGACCTAACTGCATGGGAGCTTTGTAAGAAGAAACATAAGGAGCTACCACAGGTTTATGCTGCACTAGCAAAATAAACACACGTTAGTCTTGGCTATAAAATCTTTGGCACATGTCATTTTTCTTGTTTATACATGAAATAGGCAATCACACAGTTTCATATTCTTCATTGTTATTGTTCTTTATACCTCTGTATCATGGAAGCCAAACAGAATTTTATCTTTCGTATTGGATTTATAAAAAGTTGTTTAACTTATAATTGAGTGTGTTTAATGACATACATTTCAGGTGCATTTTAGTCTTATGTGTATCATCATGTCACCATTTGTATGACTTTATTCGTTCCACACGGTCGTTAATCATTTTCATCATTTGACCTTGCACAGATCCTGACAAGTTAATGATATTCTTGTTCTCATGTGAATCCCCCTGGGAATCACATGGTGCACAGACACGGTACAAAAACAGCAACAACCTAGACTGATTTGTTTATGGAAAACGGTGAAAATGCTCTACAGTGGAACATTTGGACCTGTGTCCATTTATGAGCATGGGAAAACGGACTTTGGGGCTTTAAACTGTAGCATCTCACTGCTGCCAGTTCATTTTCTCCACAAGTACCAGCCAGGGATGATAGCACAAACAAAGCAAAACTCAAATAAAACTCAACTTGAGGAAAGCTCAAATAACAAACAGCAAATGTGTTTCATTTGAACTTGCGATTAAGGATTCTGAAGGAAATGTTGGGCAAATGATTTCAGGCATAAACATTTATTTCCGTTTGTGTTCAAAGAAGCAATATAAGGGTAAAAACCTCTGACTTTTTCCTGAATCCCCTTTCTGAACTACAGACTGCTGAGTCTCCCTTGATTGAAGACATTTGATAGATTTAACTGAGCAGGACAAATCATTTATATGAAATGTTTGAGGGTGCCACCTTCCTGTGGCATCAGAGCAACCTTTGTAGAGTAAAGGACAAGTGATTCCAATCAGTGAGCTTAGCAACATGAACACAGAAGTAGAGTCCACAGGGATTCATTCATAGCTAAGAGAAACCTCCACGTAAAGTTGTTGGAACTTGCAAATACAAAATAGAAAATCACAAAGTAAAAATGACCAATTCAGCAATACATTCAGCAACAATTATACAAAAGAATACAAAATTCCTCTGTTTCATGCATCCCAGTCACACATACAAAATTTAAGGTTCATTTTAATATCTTGAAGTTTCAGCATCTCAAACTGTTTCTATAATGTTCTTGTGTCTTTGTGAATTCACACCCAATGAAAACTTGTCCTCTGTGATTTTCATTGCATGTCCTTTCAATACATTTACTGGGGGGGGAAATATTAACAAACTTTCTTGTCTTTTTGTCACTTGGCTTTAAAATTTCGAAACATGCATTTTATGTGTGCTATTTATACTGTATATTGTAATATATATTATATGCAGCCAAATGTTTTTCCATTCTGTAATTTTTGCTCTTTGATTCTTTGTATTGTACATTCATTTATATATTTAACACAAAACTTTACACTTTCTTTACTCAACCTTAAATATTGCATGTGTGACTTGGATGCATTTCTGTATTCTGCTGTAAATATATTTCTTAATTAATGTGGAAATACGTGTGGTGGAAGGCTCTATGGGCTCTATTTCTATCTTCATGTTGATTGCTCACTGACTTGAATCACCTGTCCTGTACTCTATATATATCACTCAGAAGAGTTGCTTGGATTTTCTCCTGAAGAAGGCATTATGTGGGGGAGCTTTGATTCATGGAAGACAAAAATAAAAATGCCCAATCAGTTAACATTTCTGTAGCAGCTGCTTTAGATGCTCAAAATCCCTTTTTCCAGGAAAATCTTAGACACAGAACCTAATCATCATCATGCCGCTCAGATGAGTGAGATGAGTGTCTGTCCCCAGCTTTTGCAATGTAACAAGCAGCAGAACTTGTTTGTACATGAATTATATATATATTATCTGTATTCCATCAAGTTCACACTAGAAGTCAGCAATCTTCCAAATAATGCAATTTTAGCAAGTTTTCAGATTGATTCCTAACTTACAGGGAGTTACTTGTTTCAACTGGTATGAAAATCATCTTGCAGACACTTTAAATGTGCGTGACAGATAATCCATCACATCAACATGTATATTCTTTTGTCAAAGTGGGAGCAGGATGTTTTAAAAACTTTCCCTGTTGTTGGAACTGCAGAGAGAAGCCCTAAAGCCCTTTGAAATTCTCATTATGATGCAAAAAACTGACCAAATTCGCACCACCCTTTTTCCATCAGTCTGCTTATTATAAGCACTCTTAATTTAATTTTCTGTCAAATAAAACACAAATGCTTTTTGGCTGCTGACTACTCAAATCTACCACCAGGGATAGATTAGAGATATACAATAAAGATGATGAATGTGTCTATGATTAACTATCTCATGCAAGTTTCAAGTTTCTGCAAAGTGAGTTTGATTTTTCTGCAATGAATGGAAACCAAATGTTGCCTGGAAATTATTCTAAATAGATCTGCTTTGGAAAATGGTCATGAGGAAACCACTAGTGAGGTCCATAATACACTGAAGTGTGGCAATCACATAATTTTGTTACTGATAGTAACTAACTGATTGGTTAGACTATTCTTATTGCATGTACGGTAATCCATTGTTCTCCTGTTGGGGAAAAGTCAACAGTCTGTGGGAAGAGAATTAATGTCATAAAAGCAGCCAAAAGAGTAAGGCTTGGGCGGGTTACACACAATAAATTTAATTTCACACACAATAAATATTTTTTACTCAGTTGGTCAGTTTCACCATTGTTTTCTGGGATAGCAAAGAAAGGGAGTAAGGACCATAAACATGCATATATTTTTTACTTGTGCATAAATAGTCTTAGCAGCATGATTGTTTGTATGTTTTCCTCTGAATACTCAGTAGAAATGCACCACCTGGAATCCCCGTAAGCATCTGAAAGCCTGTGCGTCCAACTTCCCCATATCAATTAAATTGTGTTCCAATTGCACTCGCACAAGCCCGCTGAGGCTTTTATTACCCCAGCAGAAAGCATCACGAGGCACTGACTGAATCTTGTTGTGTGTGAGTACAACTGAGTGCAGAGTATGAGGCAGCTGTCTGGGCACCTGGCGCAAGGTGTTGTGGCACAGGTCTAACTGGTGCAGGATGGGCAATGTCCTGAACGCCCCTGGTGCCACTTTGAAGATTTTATTCTTAGCTAAACCCAGGTGTTCCAGGTTTTTCAAGGTGCTAAGAGCCGCTTTCTTTATGGAGGATATGAGGTTGCCCTCCAGATTTAGAGTTTTAAGTGAGTGGGGAAGGTGTTGTGGGACTTGTTTTAGTCTGTTTCCCTCTAAGTTGAGGCTTTCTAAGTGAGTTGCATTGAGAAGGGACTCCATGAGAAGACCCTTGTTTGTCAGTCTGTTTGCACTCAGATCTAACACCACCAGCTCTGATATCCCATTGAAGGCACCTCCGCGGAACTGCTCAATGAGGTTCCCTTTGAGGTAGAGCTCCTTGATGGACAGTGGTAAGCCCAGAGGAACCGATGTCAACTGGTTGTGATCCAGGTTTAGAGTGCGCAGGTTGCACAAAGGAAAGAGCACTGCATTAGGAAGAGATTCAGATCTAGTCCCCAGGGTGTTGTTGCTGAGGCTCAAAACCAAGAGGCCGGGGCACCGGGCCCAGGCTGCCTCAGACATCACACTCAGCTGGTTATTGTCCAAACGAAGCTCCTCGAGAGAAGCTGGAAGGTCAGTTGGCACGCTTTCTAGGAGGTTCCTATCCAGGTAGAGGCGCTTCAGAGCCGGGACCCCCTCAAAGGCCCCCTCTATGGCACCATCTGTGAGCCGATTGTTGCTCAACACTAGGAACTCCATAGAGACATATTCATTGAGAAGGTCCACCTGGATGCTGTTGATGTGGTTATTCATGAGGAGGATGTAGCGGGCATTATAGGGAATACCGTACGGAACCTTATCCACACTTTTGTCTGAGCACTGGACCACTCTGGAAAACAATACATAATGAGAATAAGCATGCATATTGATCTTCAAACCTGTCTGTACCCAATGCTCCCAATCTGCAACCATCATTTTCCTTAAATTAATAGTTTGGAAAATCTTATTCGCATTCTTGCTGTGCAAGAGTGTATTTCTCAAAATGTCAAACTATTCCTTTAATGATTTATGTTTTATTTTCATTAATTGGTTAATAGTTTGGCCTATAAAATGTTAAAATGGCCATAGAAAGTTCCCAGAGCTTAAGATGACACGTTGGTTTTGTCTGACCAACAGTCTAAAACCCAAAAATATTCCATTTAAAATGATATATAAAACAGAAAAAAAGCAGCAAATTCTCACATTGGACAACATAAAAACAGTGAACTGTATTATGTTTAAATCAGTTCTTTATATCAATCAATCATTAATCATCCTTAATGTCTTACCTTCCATAGCAGGCACACGCAGGAGGACAGTAGTTCTCCATAAAGTACGGAAAGTGTGTCGGCGAGATGACCTTCTTTTTCTCTGACGGATTTTGGGTTTTATTGTCCTTTTTCCTTTTCTTTTCCTTGGACTTCTTAACTGTCTTATTTTTACTACTTCTACTGATTTTCGTCGGCCTCATTGAAGGCGTTTTGGCGGTCGTCAGCTGCGGTTTGGCTGAAGGTTTGGTCAGTTGCAGTTGAGGAGGAGATGCTTTATTTTTCCTCACTGTAAGTTTGGTGTCATTTTCCATCATTTTAGCTGTTTTGGGTTTGCCTGTGGGCTGCGTCATGTCTGCTTTATGTGTAAGCTCGACCAGTTTAGAAGTGGAATTATTTTCATTTGATTTCGGGGTAGAATTTGACTCTTTTAAATCTTTGGTTATAAACTTTGCCTCTTTGGGTATTGGCGTTGCTGCTTGGACCTCGGGGATAAATTCAGCCTCTTGTGGTTGAACAACGGTGTTTATTTCCCTTGTGGTTTGTAGCTCCTTCCGTGCAGGTTTAAACAATATATTTTTTACCAGTACATCCTCTAAATTTGGGTTAGCCTTAACTTCCAGTTCATTCTGCTTGAGATGATGGCCAGGACTCTGTAACACCTCAGTGAGGAGATCTTCAAGCAGCAAGACAGACCTCGCCTCGCCAGGATCCACTGTTGAGACTGAGAGGTGATTGATTGTTGTAGGATTGGGAAGAGTGACAGACGGAGGGAAGAAGTGAGGACCAGATGGTGTAAACAGAGGTGATGGAGGGACATTATGATGATGAATAGCAGGAAGAGAATTAGGAGGATTTTGAGACTGGGTGATAATTTGAATTGTGGCAGGAATCTCGAATTCTTTCCCCAGTTGAGCAGAGGATGTGCTTAAAGGTGGTGTGAGATTGCTAACTACTATGTGATCTTCCTTTTCTCTTTCTACTAATTCATTACGGTTTGCATTTTTTATGTTCTCGCCCTTCTCTGCTCTTTTCTCTCTTTCCTCATTTCCTCCTTTCTCCACCTCCACATTTTCTTGATTTACAGTTAAGATCTTCTCTCCGTCCTCATGGGCGTCCCCTCGAGTGTCCTCGTGAAGACTAATCCCTGCAACCAGCTTGCTCTCTCTTTCCTCTTCCCCTATTTTGTGCCTTTTATCCCTTTGATCACTTTTCTTAAATTCCTTATGACCATCGACTGCTTTTCTTGTCTCCCATGTTTTTGTGTTATCTGTCAGGATTGCTTTTACTGTCTTACTTTCCTCATTTGTCTCCACTTCATCTCCTTTATCTCTATCTAAATCTTTCACCATGTCAGCTAAAGAGTATCCCTCTCTTTTTGTTTCTTCCCCTGTCTCAGGAGTCAGCCTTTCATCACTTCCTTCCTCATGTTCTTGATTACTGTGCAAGATTTCTCCTATATTCCTGGTGAAACCTGCTGTGATTTTTAACTCCATCCTCTCCTTATCTGAGTTTGTCTCTGGAGTCAATCCTTCACTCCTCCGTTCCTCCTCTGTTTTCCTTCTCTCAGTGGATTTGTCAACCTTTTCTTTCTCCTCCACTGACACAGAAACATGGTTCGGCTGCTCACTCCTCATCTCAGACTGGACGTCTCTGTCCAGCCCAGCTACCTGGGTGACTGTCAGTCCTACAGTACAAAACAGACAGCAACCACTTACAGTAGAGAGTTCACTTAGGTATCAGTCACAAACTTTTTCTCTTTTAATAAAATACAGCCTTTTTCTTCATACAAAGACCAAAATCATGTTGCAAACAAGTAACAGTTAGTAACATATTAGCATGACAACAGTTAGCATTCCCTTTGAAAGGCTCATGAAATAATTAGCATGCAAGTGTTTATGACCTGTTGTTCGCAAGAGATTATATCTTTATTTCAAAGTCTAAACTGTTACTGAAGTACATTTTGCTAGATGCTTGAAATGTTAAGTAAGCCTAATGTTATACTTACTGGGTTGCAACACGTGGGAATATCCAGAAACTGTGAGGAACATAAGCAGCAGTGTGAGCACTTCCATTTTATCTGTTGAAAGAAAGGGAAAAAAATCAATAGGGGATTTAAGGTGAGAATAGAAAAGGAACATCTTCTAGAAAGTTATCCTTCAAATCGTTTTTTGATTATCTTTCAATGGTTTAAACCCTCATGTTTTGTTTGGGGTCCTAGAGATCCTGGGCCCACTAACAGCTCAAAAACATAATTAATTGTTTTATCAGCTTGATATTTCATGACTTTTGGGGTCTCAGAGATGACATGCTGTAAAACATGGTTAAATACAATTCATCTGCTCTATATCTGTGATTGGTGTTGAGAGTACTATTTTTGCAGTACTACCCCTCCAAATCCCAAATAAGTCTATTTGGAGTTCCGTTGTTGGACCTCTCTGGGTTCTAATAGACTCCAAACATAAATAACATTAAAACATACATTTCTTTGTCTGTGAATGACTTTTTTTTGCAAACAAAAGGTATATGTATTTGTTCAGACACAGCCCAAATAACATATAAAATGTAACACATCCTTATTTTTGATGTCATAACTTTATAGTAATTTCTATATTTTGTCACCTTCATCAAATGTGCAAGCTCAGTTTGTGTCAAAGGGAAGGAGTACCACTTCAGTACCTTCCTACATATTGGCTTTTAATGTCAGAAGAAAAGAAAAATGGTTGCTTTTGATTAACAATCATTAATTCAAAAAAATAAAGGTTAAGTGACATTAGAATGTAGCCCAAACATATGAGAAGTTTCAGATAATACAACAAAGCTATTGTCCATTGTGTTGCTTACCTGACATGTTTGTAGCCTCTTTATATGTCAAAGCTGAGTTCCTGCATTTGTCAGTGTTATCCTGTTGACCCTACACCTGCCTCTCTGTATGGACAGAGTCCAGAAGAAATGGGGCAACCTTTGAACCGCACACCACCACCACCAGCAATAGATGACTTTAATGATCTATTTCAGTGCCCCTCTCTGTATGGAGAGTTTTCTCACACACACACACTCTGGGTGAGCCATAGCTAATGACTCCTCAAATGCCTTTAACTAGAAGAGAATTCTCACACTTACCCTCAACATCAGAGGAATCTGAAGGATCAATCGTGGGAAAGGGGCAACTTTAGGGGAAGAGGGGTCAGAGGTGACCGTTGTTTTTTACAGTGGCTACTGTTTGCTCCGCTGTGGGGAGACATTAACATCCCAGTGGTTATATGGGGGTGACAAGTAGCTCCTTGAAACTGCTTGGCCTTTGACCTATATGCTAATAATGTGCTGTACTTCAGGACGTCTGTTAAGAGGCGTTGTGTCGACTCAGCACGCAGAGACCAAACAAAGAGACTTGGATTAAACAGTTCGGCACAGTTTATTAAATGAAGAGGTAATTTGAGTTCAAGCAGTGACTGGGCTTGGGAGAGTGGGCAGGCAGAGAACATCGACGTCAGGCCAGTGCCGGGGAGTCACCACCCTGAGTCAGGGTGGTCACTGGCCTGCACGTAGAGGATGGCGAGGAGGGAGCAGAGCGGAGCGGCGGTCCGGGCCAGGCAGAGATTTCCAGGAGCAGGTCCACGTAAGTCAACAGTACAATCTGGTGATGATGAGGGAGACCAGGACTTAAGTACTGGCAGAGGTGATTGTGAATTGGATGCAGCTGTCACGATTGAGCTGCAGCAGCCACCAGCTCCAGACCACGCCTCTTGACCTAGATCATTCCACACAGGTAGACAGGGAAGACAGAGACGGAAAACACAACCCCCAAACAAAAACTAAGGAGAGCCCAGCCATCCCATAACAACGTCTGAGGACTGCATGTGTAATGAGTGACTTTATAGAAACGTGTTTGGTTATGATTGTTTTTTCCCCCCAACTGCTTTAAGTTAAATTCTTGAATTAGCTTAATTGCATGAACGGAACAATAAAATATAGGTTTAGCCTGTTATGACTGGTCTGGTTTTTAAAGCTTTAATGTAAGGAAAAAACACTTTTTCCAACCAGGTCACAGATTTGAATTAGTATAAGGTCTTCAGTGACTGTTACAGATGTGGTTAAAAGCTAGGATTTAGGTTATGATCATTTTGGCCAAGAAAGATTGACTGTAAAACCTGATTTCTGCTGCTTGGCAAGAAAATAACAACCCCTTTGTAGCCCGTCCCCCGGCCTCACTGGACAAATAATGACCTCAGTGGTAAAGACAAAACTTAAACAAGATATGTGTCATGAGTTTTGGGCTGCAATTAATGATTATTTTCATTATGGATTTAATCTGCAGATAATTCCTTCCTTTATTTGTACTCTATTTAATGTCAGAAAATACTGAAAAGTACCCATCATGCTACAGGTGACATCTTAAAATGTCCAAAACCCAAAGATATTTGGGTTTATTTATGATGATATAAATCAGAGAAAAGCAGCAAATCATCACACCTGAGAAGCTGAAACCAGAATATGTTTGGACATTTTTGCATTAAAAATGAATTAAACAAGTAAACCATTATCAGATTAAGATTGATCTTTAGATTGATTTTCTGACGATCGACAAATTGATTTATTGACTCATTATTTCAGCTCTAGTTCTGCTTATTTATCAAATGCTTATCACATAGTTCTTTAATCAGTTTTCTTTTCAGTTTTTGAGACTTATTAGATTTACTATCCATCATTTATTCCTACAAAATGCACCTACTTCTAAAACATATGAGAAAGCACTGCAGATGTCAGAGTTTTCAGACAGATGTTTTCTTTTTTCTCAGCTGCACTATCTATGTATAGTCATGTGGGAATATAGTTCCAGCAATCAGACACTCTTTTTTACAACCCACTGGGTGTCAGAATAATCAAGTTCTGGTCTGTTTTCGTCACATCGTGCATCATGTCAGCCCATACACAAGGCCAAGCACTCATTTTTAGACTATGCCAAGGTCCAATTCAGTCAGTATCACAAACATAGATATATGAAAGGGTTTGTATACACACACAACCAAGACAGACGGTTAACTTGCATAAACACATTTTTAGTAAGCCTCAGAATATGCTTTGTACCAGAATATGTGACAGTAGGAGAGTAGTTTTACATCTTGACATTGAGGCGACTTGTTCATTTATTGTGTTGTAAAATGAGGTTGTTCTGAGCTGGATGTTTGCTCAAACCATTCATGAGAACAGGACTTTGATCCAAGAAGCAGGTTTATGGAGTTATCTGGATTACTTTGCTGAGTAAAAGCTAAGGTAATGGACTGATGCAAAAACAGCTGATGTGTTAATCCAAACTGCTTAGTAAAACTGCGTCTTGAAACAGAGAGCTGTCCTTCCACACACACACAAACACACATACGCTAAATGCTGACATCTAGTGTACAAAACATGAACTGTGAAAAGCCAGAAACTGAACTGCCATACCATTAAAGACCACAGAGGGGCAGCATATACCCACACATAACTGCATGAGATACAGTGAGAGAGCCTTGTGTTGCAGAACATTGCATGGGAAAATACAGCAGATGTGTTTTTAATGTTTTGTCTGTCTGTGCCCAAATCGATTTTGTTCTTCTGGACCATGAAAAGAGAGAAAAATAACATCATCCATATGAATACTGAGTGGCAGAAAAAAGGAGACTGATGTGAATGAGAAGACGTCTCTTAACACCTTGAGCTGTGGCATCTCATTTCCTGTCGAAGGTGACGTAATGTATAGGAGAGGGGGTGTGAAAAGCAGCAATAATGGAAGAAACAGAGGAGTGGGGGCAGTTTCTTATTAGACCTGCACCTGTTTTAGGCTAAAATTACCTCTGTGTTTTTCAGTGTGTGTAGGCCTTCCGTACATTGTCATTTTGAGGAATTTAAAATGGCCATTTTCTCCCCTTTTACCTCAAATAATGATACACATCTCCTGTTTTAGAGAGAGCACTGCTTTCTTTTACCCTCCCATCAACCCCTTTCAGTAAAACCGCCACTTTAACTGTCTCTCAAGCTTTGATACCTCATCTACAGAGTCAAAAATCCCTTTCACAGACAAAGCTTGTGATTATAAAATCTCTGCCTGGACTTTTGCCTTCTAGCTAAATCACTTCTACAGTTGAATGATTGTTTACCAGTGCAGCCAGATGCCCTGACAGCTGCCCAGCAGCCTCACCAGTTGCCCTAATAATCCTTGTAGGTTTTTTATATTCTTTGGCAAAGCCCCAAATGTAAGGAAAATAATTTTAAATGATCAAAGAATAATGTGTTTTGGGGGGAAACAGATTTGGTCACAGATTTGAATCCGTATAGGGCCTCTAGTGGCATTTACAGATGTGGTTAAACAGATGTGGATTTGGGTTATGATCATTTATGCCTCAAAAGTTAATTAAGTTCTGGTTTTTGCGGCTTGGAGATTAGAAAAGAACCTATTTGTAGCCTGTCCTCACTGGACAAATAATGACCTCAGTGGTGAAGACAAAACTGAAAGTGAGGTATGTGTCATGAGTTTGTCACCAAAAAACTGAGGTCAGGGCAGGAAAGTGGCCTCACAGTCCAGTGTGGAATTTGCATGAGGTTTTGGTCTGAATGGGCATATGTGTGTGTCTACTGGCGGGGTACGAGTGAGTATGGGTGAGTGATTTTAGTCACACTGTATGTGCATGTGCGGGGCACCATAGAGCTTCTGGTGTGTATCGATGTAGGCTATGGTAATTGGACAGATAATTAATGACAACATTAAATCCGCTGGCCTTGGGGTTTTTTTTTCTTTTGAAGAACACACAATCTAATTTACAGTAAACAGACCAAACATCAATATTATGTAACTAGAGGGCATACATCCAGGAGGGAGGGTGACAGAAAGAGAAGAATTGAGTAAAATGAGGTAGTGGGGAAACACAGGCAGTAGAAGGAGAAGGCTTGATGACAACACAGCTGTGTAAAAATGAACCCACCCCCAAACTATCCCATCTGCTCAGAGCCTGACTGCTGGTAGTAGTGGCGGCGGCGGTGGGGGGGTTAACAAGGGCAAAGGTCACAGACTGTGATCGATTTGTTGGCTGAGACTGTCAGACCCACATTTGTGTGCAGCACATGACTCTCTGGACAGAAGCACACAATGGAAACAGACTTTGCTATCCTATAGGAGCATACTCCTACTGTTCAAACCAAGAATAAATGCTTTGATGCATTTTCTTGTACTATACAGATATTACAGAGGCTAATGTTGCATATTTTTGTGTTTTTAGACATGTAAATATAATAGGATGTTTGCGCCTATGAGGGTCTAATTAATCAAAACTTGCATAGTGAATAAAACAGTAAATAAAGATTATTGCAGGAGCAAAGAACAGTGTGCAGATTGTAGTATTTTGCATGTAAATACTTCTATGAGGCATGTGAGGACAAAGTAAACATTAACAAACATCGACCATTCCAGTTCAGAGGTATTTGGCAGCAGAATGGAGACTGGGTACTGTCCAGGATGGTTAATATTCTTGTGCGATTGAGCATTTTGGATGTTAATGAACATCCAGAATGTTATTTACAAAATGCCAGACTGTGCTCTCTCTTGACCGCACCGGAGTGTCCTAATGTCAAGATGAGCTAAAATGAAAGAAAAGAAGAATGAAAGTCAAGTAATTTCTGTTTGTATGAGAATAAGGGAGAGACAGGAAGTGCACAGACTGTGATTTATTCTTACTTTCCTTTCTACATCCAAATATTTTTCCTGCTTTTTCTCCAGAGAGGGTTTGGAGCCATCATGAGCGAAGGCCCCGCAACAGTCTGTAACATGATGTTGTCTTAACCTTGCCTAGAATAGCTCCACCAAATTAAACCTGTGTTTTTGTTTTAGTACGGAGTTCTTGTGTGTCAGAAGATTCAACATGGCAAGAGAGAGAAGAGGAGGAGAAATAGGAATTTCAAGCAGAAAAACAGTTTAAACCTTAGCTCTCAGGCTCTTTTTACACTAGGCTTTGAAGTTTGAGTGAGAAGTCCCTTAATCAAAAGCTCAAACTGGCATAGAAGTTATTTCTTTGGCGTTAATGAAGCTTATCTAACAGGTCTGCAGGTCAGTCAGTTCCTCAAACAGCACATGCATGGTCAGGACAGGCTGATCAAAACTAGGTCAGGTCAGGAAAGGCTGATGGGACAGGAACACTGCATACGCTAAGAAAATAAAAATTTTAACATGGTTTACACTGACTCAGTCAATAAACTGTCAGAACAGGGCAAACTATAAAGGAGGTTATTATTTTTTCCATTAGAAACCAAATTAAACTATGAAAAAAAAAAATCTCTTAGTTGTTTTATCTCCCTCCCTGTCTGTCCAAGAAGACTCATCCCTAAAATGGACCCTCTCTTTGAAGGATACACCTCAGGAGGCATATTGATCGTTCACACACACAGACTCGCATGCACAAGCCTTTGCATCCTCACAATTGATGTTTCCCATGGAGAAGACTACTGATCCATTAGTATTTTTTCTCTCTCTACGTGGAGAAGAGGAGTGTAAAAGCAACAATTTGAAGCAGCTTTGACATTTGGCCGCCACATATTGAAGTTGAAGCAGAAGCAATACTGAAGCGCTGTAGCAGATCCTTTTGTCCTTTAAATTACTCCATTGTTCCTCCAGAGTGACTCATATGCTGCTGAAATCTCCATTTAGAGCACAATGATGATATTGCTCAGAGTGTGTGTGTGTGTGTGTGTGTGTGTGCATGCTTAGCAGATTATTGATGCTATCAGCCAAGAAAAACTTGCCATATGCTACATGACGCATGTGTCAGCCCAGTCGATCAACTGGTCTGCACTGTTAAATTCTACATCCTCTCACTTCTGTTTGTATTCTCCACACCGGCATGGATGCACCTCTACACACAGCATTTGCAATCTGCATAGGCAACAGGTGTGAAATATGTGGGTGGTAAAATGTACAGGATGTATATAGGGATTGTATTGTTTCAGCAGGACACAGGGACAGATGGACAATGTTTAGCTGGGTGATGTGGGTCATTGTCTTGGTTAACAATTCTCCAGTGCTATTATGCAATCTGTCACACTGCAAAACACGGCTGTGGACTGACACACAAGGTCAGAGTTAGATGTTTTTTTTCTTTCTCTCACTCGTGATTTCCTCTTTCAGTAAGTACAGCATGACAAATCATCCGTTCAGCGCTGATGTTCTATAACACACTGCAGCCACTGATTTATTGTCATGAAAGGACTTAAAGCTGCTGTAATCAATATTTTTTATATAAATGGTGGATCAAATGCAATGTGAAAGGTGTCACTCGTAGCGATGAACCCACAGTGAATTATCACCCAAATCTGCAGTTCCCCTCAGCTCTATGGAGCGTTTTTTAGCGTCTTTCAGCTCATTGTTTTTTTGTTTTTCTCAGCTTTACTGTTTTGGTTCACTCTCACTGCTCTCATCCTCCCAGGCTGTTGTTTTATGCAAAAAAAAAGCTCTAAAAACCCTCTGTATGCTACCTGCCCGGCAACAAACGCCAGACAGACAAAGTTAGCAACTAGCTAGCGAACATAGTGGAGCATTTAGAAGCTAAAGAGCCGGATATTTCCCTCAGGGGTCGGTGGAGACCAAAAATAGAGCTGAAAGGAGAGAGAACATTGGACTTTCATTCACCAGGTGGCCAGAAACATGACTCCAAATGAAGACTAATGTTGCCTTGTATCTGCTGGATGTGTAAACAAACTGCACGCTAAGAAATTCACCTTATCAACATAAAAAGGGATAATATGCCAGTGTTTACAGCTTGGTTGCACTGCCCCTAGGTGGACAAAACTGTTAATGCAGTTTTAAAGTTCACAAACAAATACACAAAATGTGAGGCAACAAACGACTACCTGTTGAGAAACAAAGTGATAATGAAAAAAATAAATGATCCTATCTTATCTTATAAATCTATTCTATATGAATTTACATCAAGACTTGTGCAGCCTTTAAAAGAAAATGAACTTATTTGTGCATATAACAAGCTGTATAAACTTGTATAACAAACTTATCTTGTTGGCTTTTCCCCTCTATCACATCCCTGCATTAAAAATGAGAAGTGAGAAAAGTGGAAAACAATCCCAATGAGACTTGTAGTCCTCTCACCTAATTCTCTACCACAAAAGACAAAGAACACACAATGCATGCAAAGTATGAGAAAACGAAGACATGAAACTGTCTGTAATTAAAAATGTAATTTCTTCTTGTGTTTAAAAAAAGAGATGCCAACAAAAAAACTAGTGCACACTTTTTTTTTTTTTTTACCATAACCAAATCATCCTACATTTTGTGTGTGTGTGTGTGTGTGCGCGCATGGCGAGGGGCCCTTGTTGTTGTGTCCTGCTGCTTTTCAATGGAACAGCTGTGCTGAACCGCCAGCCGCCTCCAAACAAGGCACAGGCTGCCTGGCAACTGCCCTCCCATTGGCCAACTTTCCACCTCCTCTGACCAATCGCACGGGCCAGGCGATGAGGAAGTGAATGGGGGAGAAAAACACAACAGAGAGAGAGAACAGAAAGGATTGTGAGAAAGTTTGCTGTGAAAAACATGCAAGGAGTTGAGGAGAGGTTTCAGCTCATGTTTCCAACAGGGAGTGATATGATTGAGAAAGCAGAATGGGAGCAAAGAGACTAATCATACTTAGAAGGGAGCACTTTTGAAAAGCTTTAACCTCTTTCCAGACAGATTAGTATGTAAATCTGTGTTAATGTTTCTCAAATCCTGTCTTTGGTAAATTCCAGTATTCTGCTATTAGCTTGACCTTTTTTTTTTTTTTTTTAAACAATGAAACAATTTTGAAAGGGAACAAATCTACATGGTAACTTTGCCAATCTTTATATTACATCCACAACTATTGCTGATAACAACAGTTTAATTTGTATGGAAGTTTTCTAAAGTCACAGTCTTAACAATAAACACATAAGAGACCAATCAGAGACGCAAACATGAAAAGATGTGAGAAAAACCAGACATAAGCCCTGATATGTAGGTGTGTTTCAACAAATGAAAGACCAACACGTACACATTTCTTGGGATCCTTCCAGCCACATCGACTCGAGGCGAGTCCGTTTTGAGTGACAACAAGAAGGTGGTGACTTTTCTCTATTGATGTTGTCAGCTTTGTGTTTGGCAGGCTGAGACATGCCACTGCAAAACCTGCGTTTCCAGGGCTTTGAGTGGGCTTACTGGAGGATTTGAGTCACATCTCTTGGGGATAATAGGTGTTTGTTTTACAGTAGCTGTGACGCATGCAGTTGCTAGATGTGAGGTCGGTAGACGAGAAAAAACATTGTTCACTCTTGCGGGTGATAAGCAAGAGGTGTGTGTGTGTGTGTGTGTGTGTGTGTTTATGAGTGTGTGTGCAGGAGAAACTTTCAGTCTAATTTTCAGTATCTCACCTTTATGCATCCTCTGTGGGTGTACAGTGTATACAGCATGCATGTGTTTATGGTGTGTGTGTTTTTGCAGACAGGTGGGTGGGCTCCCCGCTCAGATACATCCTGTAATTACCAATCAAAGCGGCGTGCAGATCTTTGTGAGAACGTTCGACAAAACACACAGCTCTTCTCTCCCATGGAGGTCACACTTCCTACGAAATCTCGGTTGCAGTTTCTCCCGAAAAACAACAAGAACCTGTGAAGAGACAGAAACACAAAGAAGGAGCGAGGTAGCCTGGGTGATGTGGTAAAGAAGACTATAAACTGCATAGATCTGCTGATGTTTAAAAGATGTTTAAAAACATGTGCAAACACTCTTTTAATTACAGAGACACACCGGTGGAGACATTAACACGCAAAACTAACCCACACACATGCACACAAACATCAACAGCACCGTCATTTGTCGCAGTCTAAAAGACACAACTATACACAGACAGGACGATATGCTGACAAGGCGACGTGGTGGGCGACTGATTCAGTGGATGTAATGACCACCAGCAGCACCACAGCATGATGATACAGCTGACACAGTTCACACAGCTCATAGGACACGCAGTACATAACTATCTGTCACAGAGATTTTGTAAGTGACCTACATTTGCTGCACAAAACAGAAGCAACAGAATACTCATGATGACATTTTATTTTGTAAATGGTAGTGCTGATAAGGTTAGTAGATACACCGATTAGTTGATTGACAACAATTTTGGTAAGTCAAAGTTTTACCGCTTCCATCTGCTAAAATGTGAGAATTTTATGCTTTTTGCCAATTTATGTCATTGTAAATAAAACCTCTTTGGGATTTGGACCATTGTTCAGACAGAATACAAAATGTGAAGACGTCACCTTAGACTCTGGGAAATTGTGATGGCCATTTTTTCCTGACATTTTCTAGAATAAATTTTAAAAAAAATTGATTCATGGATCCTCTGGTTTCTTTCAGGGTGTTTATCCTTGAATCTTTAACATATGCAAGATGCAAGTTTATGCTGTTATATTATCTAAGACATAATCAAATGTACTATAATGGAGTGCAGGTAACCCATTCATCTTGAGCATACGTGATTACTTTTAGATCACAGAAAGTTCAGGTAATATTATGTCATCTGTTCTGTGCACGGCAGACATGCCCTGACATGCAAAAAGATTCATAAATGAAAGCATTCAGTTTCTCTCACAGGGATGGCAGGTTTATTAGGCAGCTTGCCTGTGGCAAGTCATTTTCACATTGAAGTAAAGCAAAATTTACCCCACTTGACAGTGTATGATTGCAGACTAATGAAACCTCAGGCCTGCAGGGCTACAGCTGAAAATCCTTCAATTCCTTTCCTGCTTATAATAAATGAAGTAGATGGGAAGTACTGTGGGCTTTTCAGCACAGAGGCAATTATAATTTAATTTAGACTTACCCTCTTTAAAGATTAACTATTAATAATAACTAACTATAATAACATTTAGTTATACTCCAACTTCTTGCATCAAGTTATGTTTTGTGGTCCTGCCCTCTCAAGGACACACTCCAACAGTTTTCATCCATCTTGATGAGCTGTCATTCTTTGAAATGGCAGCTACTGTAGCCTGAGGCTCAAACTGGTACTAACTGTAAAGTCACCACTGTTGAAGAGGGAGACAAGTGCTGGCAAACTGCTATAAAAAATAGTAATGCTGGTGTTCAGGGACTTGCGTCTGCTTGTATGGCTAGTGTTGCTGTTTTTCTTGCTTCCTTTCTGCCAATGCTAATGTTTCTTATGATCATCACTGAGCACAATGGCTCAGTGTTTGCTGTAGACATTTGTCACACCCATGACAAATTCTGTATACCCCAAAATGTATTGTTGTCACAGAAAAGCAAATTTGGATTTAATGGAATATGTCTTTGATTCAAAATCACAGACGGACATGATGGGAATTAATGTATTTTACATTTAAAGGGTCTGTTCACCCAAATCACAAAGGGTAATCCACAGAGCTAGCTACCAACAGTTTTAGGTATCAACAGAGAGTTCTAGTTCCAATGAAAACTACTCACAATGAGGTCAGTGGAGTAACCAGGACTGGAAAGACTCCTAACGTTGCTCTAGCTAAACGTTAACGGCTAGCTAGCCCACTTCACTTCAGTGCTGCAATGTTTTTGCTTAACATAAAGGTTTTTGCTTGTGCTGTCAGTAACTTCAAAGTTTTTGCTTAGCGCTATCAGTGACTAACAAATAGTTTTAAGTTGTGGGAACAAAATAATGAAGGATAAACAGTTGAAAACTATTTAACCCTGCCAGAAGGGTACCATACAGTGGGTGTGTACTTAAGGGATTGTACTATACTTATGTGGGTGTGCAAGAACAGTTTATTTGTACCAGAATAAATTAGCAGTTGGCATAATTTTAGAGATCTGAGTTGTTAGTTTTTCAGGCCACATATGTGTAGTCTGGAATCTCAGGGTCATCCACAGTACATCAACCCAAAACTGCCAACCAATTGCAGTTCAAATCAGTAATGACCCCAGCTCTTTCCGAGACTACATGTTTGAGAAAACAGCTTCAATCTGCTCCCACTGTGCTGCCCAGACAATCCCAGCCTAATCCATGGAGTCCAGTCCTGGATTACCATGTCTGCTCCACCCACCATCTCCGCATTATGGAAATTAGACAGGATTATATGAACTCACACACACATACAACACACAAGGACACAGACTCCCAGCATAAAACCTGTGCAATATTCACCGGACATCTTTCTGTTTTCCCGAAAACAGTGATTACACCTGTCATTTCCCCAGATTAGTTGGTGTGGAGTAGATTTTAGAAAATCGGCTCCACACAACACAAACAAAGCATTTAGGCAAATTTCCTCTTTTCTGGCAGGAGTGGGAGCAACATGACAACTCTCACATGCAGATTTGTTTTGTTTGGTGCATGGGAACATGTTGCCATAGTGACCGTGATACCTATTTCTTCGTGGGTGTGTTATGCAGGCTCGTGATTTCAAGCCCCAGCAGATGGTTTCAATTTAGTGTCACAGAACGTGTGTGTATGTGTGTTTTTGAATGGTTAACAGCAAGTAAGTGAATGATGGAGAAAAGGAACAGGATTTTGTGAATGTGTATTATACGTCTGCACAAGGCCCTGTGTGTGAATGTTTTCTGTGCATGTTCGTGTGTAGTGGTTTCAGCATGTGTGTTAATGGTTCCGAATGGGTTGAACTAGATGAAAGCCATATTATTAGCAGATGGTTCAGTGAAGCACCGGCGGCTCCAGCAGAACTTTCATTAGCCATGTGATCTCTCCGTTGGTCTTATTTTTCTTCTCTCAGTCCAGCAAAAAACGTGCTGAACCACTGATCTGGTCTCTGTTCACATGCATCCCTCATTTTCCACCAGCTTTATTCCCTTTTCCACCGCAGACAGGAAAGCTTTTAGAAGAGCTCATGCAGAGACTTTGAAATAAAAAAAGGGAATGGCTGTGTGTTAGAAATGAATGTGACACTTGACAGGAGTGGTGTTCTGACATGTGCAGCATATGTGCATGCACAGAGCCACTTATTAAACATTGCTAATTGATACAAATCAAAAGCCCACACGCGTGCTCACAATCACACACAAAAGGGTAAAACAGGTTTTGTTTCTAAGCCAAATGCAAAACCTTTGCTTTCAAGATGGAGGCATAGCAGGCAGTACACTTTGCTGAGCTCTGCACTGAAGCACTGATGGTTTCAACCATTTTCAAATGCAAATACAAATAAATATCTCAAGTGTTTTTGTATGGAGTTACTTTTGCGTCATTATTATGCAATCAAAAAATAGGTTTGAGAGCAAAACTAAAAAAATCTCGTGGGTGGGACCTACGAAAGACGCGTCTCTATTCGCCAGTCTCGATCGGAGTGACAGCTTGGCATAATCCACTGTTAGTAAATGCGAGAGAGTTTTGAAGTCCGTGGGGAAGACAATGTGGGAGCAAAGAAAATCAATGGCGTCTTAGTAATAGTAAGAATGCTTTGTTTGCATGTAGACTGCTTTTTGACTGCGGTCAGTAAGCCGTTGTTTGTGAAAACCAGGTCAAGCCAACTGCTGTTTGGATTTTGATGCGCGTCTATTCATGCAGTTACGGTACCAGTATCAGCAGTCACCTCATAGATTTAATATAGGGTGTGAAAGGTACCTGACCAGCAAATGGCTGGGTAAAAGCGCAGCGCACGCTAGCTCAGAATCCCAGCCCAAACCCCCAGCCCATCTTTATAAGATTCCTGACAAGTAGAAAGTATTCAAGGCACAACAGGACCCACAAACAGGCCCTAGTATATGAGAGGTCTAAAATCATCTGCTTAACAGCCTTAAATGTAAAATTGCGCACTCATGCAGCCACACCAAAGTGCACCTATATTCCAAAACATAAAACCATCCTTTCCTTTTCCAATTTTCTTAATAGTTTCTCATACTTGCATTTTCCAGCCGTTTGTATTCTTTCTTGCCATTATCTTTGAGCACAGCCCTCTGTAGAAGTGGATGATGAGTGGTTTTGTGTAAATGATCCCGACTTAAACAGTGATTTACATCCCTGGGTAAAGGCTCAGTGGTCCAGACACATTCCCTGGCTGCTCAGAAGCTGTATTTTCCCCTTCAGTCTGCATGCAGACTCCTGCAAACCTCTGCAGGCAATAGACATTAAAGGGCAATGCATTTTTCTATAATTAGATGGTGAAATGGCACATTGAAAATAATGAGGACTGTGTGTGTGGAGATGTGGATGTACGTAAATTAGAATTTTATGCAGGAGAAATCGTGTCCTCTTGTACATATGAACTCTAGTAGGATGAGTGGTTACTTTGATGGGAGCTAATGCTGATCCTAATGAAAATGAATCTAAAATGCATGTTTTCCTGAGGGTGGTTGCATGTGTGTGTGTGTGTGTGTGTGTGTGTGTGTGTGTGTGTGTGTGTGTGCGCGCGCGCATGTACAGTTTTCAATGCTAAGGCGGTGAGCACCAACCTTCTGATCCTCAGAGAAGGAGCCCTTGTTTACTAGAAAGTTTTTTAGAGCAAATCTCAGCCAATTACTGTTAACTTAAGAGTTAAAGCTCTGGTGTGCAAGAAGTCAGTGTGATTTGTAAAATTGGCAGTGATCAAGGCTCATACACGAATGCTTCTTCAGAGGGCACAGATTTAAAGTGTTGTATTGGACTCTTGAAACAGAGGTAACAAACACTGTTGGGTATACGTGGCCTTCAGAGTCATTTTACTTACTTTATTTATGCACTCAAAGTCCTTCCTCAAGCTGTGGAGGTGTATGCTTTGCTATTAGGGTGAAACTTTCTTTAGTTCAGTGATATTCGACTGCTTACAGATATAATGTATCAAAAAGTTATTGCATTAGACATTTATTTGTGTGATTTAAAATAAAAAATATAAATGATTCACTGATGTACAGAAGTCAGTTGTGTCTAGGATTAATTACATTTTTGGAACACATTTCAAAGTCATGTGAGGACAACATGCTTTCATCGAATTACAAGTGATCAAATGGGACAGTGGTCTTTGAGTTGAGCCCAGTATAATCCTTACAAACTATTAACAAAGGGTATCAGCGGTGGTATGATCTCTGCAACAACAGGCAAACAGAGCCATATACAGCATTGACATATACATAAGCTAGCAAGGTACCTCCAGGGAGCAGCTAATTCACTCTCGCTTCCTGGAATTAAAAAGCAATAACCTGTTACTGCTTTTTTTTTCACATCCATGTGTCTGTGTACAGTGTGTCACAGTACCAGGAGAGTCAATAGACTGACAGATAGTGTACATAGATAACTAACTGGTATGCAAGCATCTAAATAGGTCACCTAAGAGAATCATATATTGCATGTTTACTTTTCTATATGACCTTCTGTCTAACATGAGTAAGCTTCTGTTTTACTGTTATGTTCTATAGATGTTTGGTACTTTAATGGACATAATCATTCATGCAATACCCAAAAATGATGCCTGGGTAAGTTCAACCAGGAAGACTATTTTCATGCTTACTTTAGTTAGATTTTCCCTTTCCCGCTTCCAACTGAGTCAGCTGACTGAGGGTGTTTTCTTTCACTTTTCACTTCAACCATTCAGATTTGGCCACGATCTCTGTGAGCCAATCATCTTGTTGCTGTCAAACTATCCCTTTCTCTGCTGTGACCCACCTCCATCCCCATTCACCTCCAGCCTTCATCAGAATCAGCTGTCCTGTGGGTCCTTCCATGTCATCAGGTGTCCCGCTCCACGTCACATCCATCTTTCACCTCCAACAGTGTCTGGACTCCATACGGGGGATGTTCCTGTACAGCTCATGGCATGAATGACAAAATCACACTGTGGTCTAACTGACAAAGACACATGTCTCTTCAGCTTTTCCGAGTGTACACACTTTACCAAATAAATTAATTAAATAACACTTTAAACCCTTATTTCTATTAGTCTCTCTCCTGATTGAAATATTAAGTACATACATTTTATTTTACATCTTAGGATTTGTATTGATTTCCATTATCTTTGGGCATCTGAATTATTGCACAATGGCATTCACGCTTTATAAAAATTATTAATTCAAAATGTTGCTTTTCTTCTTTGCTTCTTTGCAAAACTGCAGCAAGTAGTTAAAGACATTGTGGAAGAAAATTCTAGCCTCTAAAGTTTAACAGGTATCTGAACAAATGTTTACAGTGAGAATGCAAGCATGACGGTACCAAAGATGATATTTCTATGTATTTTTGTTTGTTTGCTTGTGTATTTCGGTCTGTCTGTTTTTTATTTTCCCCAGTGGCCTCCCACACACCGAAAAACATCATTATATTAAGGAGTTTATATTGTCAGATGTTCCATAATGGGTCTCACAGAACCCACATAAACACACCATAAAACACATTTGTAAAATAGAAACCAGAGCCAGCACGAGTGATCGGACCATCTGTATTCCTTCCTTTCTTCCATAGGCTCCAAACAGTACTATACTGAGAATCTACTGAAAGCTAATGTATAAAATAACCTATATTCTTTTGTGTCAGTCATATTATGCTGCCAGAAATGCCATAAAATAATCTCAAGGATTAATTCTTAACAAGAGATTATTTTAAATAGTAACCTGCCATGTGGAAATGTGATGCAAACACAAAAATGGAACAAATATGTTGACAACTTGTGGAAATCCTCTTAAAAAGGGAATTATCTGAACGTATAGAGGGAGAGATTTTTAAATTGTATGTGGAAATTTAGCAGTTATCTCTGGTTGCTTAGTGATTAATTCACCAAGCGAAAAACCCCTTTAGGGGCTATTTGCATATGCAAAATGCAGAGATAGGGGAATAAACAATCTCTGGGTGTTTTTTGGAGGGGTGTGTGTGCTGTGTGTGGTTGTGTGAACAGGACTGACATGGATCACAGAATATGGAGGAGCAGAGTGCATCAGCAAGGCCTCCTGCCATTCTCAACTAACTGCTGCGTTTGGGGAGATAGCATGTCAGTGTGTCCACAACTTCCATCTGCATGAAATTTCACCGTGAATCACTCAAGGGTGTGTTTGTGTGTGTGTATGCGTGAGTGGGAGTGTAGAGCACAGACATTTGGTGGAACTCAAATTACTTTTTAATTAAAGATGGTCTTGTTTGAAGAGTAAATAAGAGAAAAGTTTGCAGGAAGTCATCTGATAAGATACGTTACCATATTATTCATTCAGAATAATATGGTAACTGTAAAGAAGTAACACTTACTGTAACACTGGAAAAGAAAGTGTTGCATTAAAATAATAAAAATATTTGTCATTTGAAGTTGTAATCCTGGTTGATTTGGTGACACTCGTGGTTACCGTGGGAACAGCAAGTGTGGTTTAATACTACAGCAGACACTCCTCAAGCAGCTACGTTGTCAGAAATGGAACAGAAGTGCAACTGATGTATCTGTTTACAGTGCAACCAAACAAACTCACACTGTTTTAATAATGATGTCAATAATAATTGCAACTGCGATCTGATTTCATGCTGCGGCGTGAGGTGTTTTCCACACAACAGCAGGCCACAGTAAAAGGAGTTTGCTACCTTGCTGAGAAGTTAGAGGTGTGCAGCATGATCTCACTGTGGCTGCTCCTTCTTGTTCCATTTACTCCCACGCAAAAAATAAAATTAAAGCAGTAGTAGGTAACTTAATACAGTTTTCAAATGGCTGTGGGAGAGTGAACAGCAAACAGTGAGATAAAATTACAAACCACAACGCTGGAGTTTTGTTTTCCTGTGAATCTCTAATGCATGTGAAGGCAATATTAATCCAGTGTAGGAATGGCGGACTCTGCCACGAACAATAAAAATCACTATATAGAGAGATAATTCCAGTAAGTAACATTGAACAAACATTATAAATGGTATCAAACAGGTTTTAATTTCATGAAAATTTTAAACTTAAACAGATGCCTATCAAAAAATATGTCATGGCAGTTGTTTACCTTAAACTTTACTTAGACCCACCTTTGGTACAGTAACCTTTGTCACATCAACACAATGTCCACTGATTTATGTCAAGCTCACAAATTACAAGCTTTCGTTGTCTATACTTTACCTGCCTTTGGTAAACTTTGTCACTGTAGTCTAACCTTTGGTTGAACCTCTTGTGATTTAGTACTACTGGCTGCAACAGGGTGCATCTAACCAAATTCCCATTCACTCACACACACACACACACACACACACACACACACACACACACACACACACACACACACACACACACACACACACACATACATATACACACACACACACATATACATACATACATACCTACAGGTTTCAGATATGAGGACAGGATGTTCTGGCTCTGCCTGTATTTAATACATGTTTTAATGTAGTGTCTCTGGGGCCATGCATACTTTGAAAGCCACAACCAGACAGAACAAGTTATTTTTTTCTTTTCTCCTTTTTTGATGAAGTGCAAGTGTGTATGTTTGTGTGTGTGTGTGTGTGTGTGTGTGTGTCAGTGACGAGAGAAATAAAGCGCAACAAAAAAAAAGAGGCTGATAGACACAGAATAGGACAAAGGTAGTTTGCGCGCGTGTGTGTGTGTGCTGACGTCAGTGCAATCATGTAACTTGTGATGAACAGCACACAAAGAGCTGAAGTGATAGATGAACACTGGCAGGCTTCACTGACTAAATGCTGGAACATTAGCGTTCGCCTGCTGCATAAACAGCAAATGTAACCGCACTCTAGATAATAGATAATAATGTATGGAGCCGTGGCTTCCATTATTAAAGGGTCTCTTTAATCACACGTAGAGTTGTCTGTTCAGCCAGCTCCAGAAGAGACAACACTTTTTCTATTTTTTTTTTTTTTTTAAAGGAATAGCCGACCTTGGATGCAAAGAATAATTTATGAAATGGTTGAAAGTTGCAGAGAGAGCGGTATACACACATGAAAAACATATGCACAAAGGAGGCCTCTTCCTAAGCATCAAATATAGATTGGCCATCTACAGTCATGGGAATTTTCCTGCATCTGGGAAAACTACAACTACACTGATACAAAAAGATAGGCCAGCTTTGTGTGTGTGTGTGGTGGTGTTTTTATTTATCACCACTCATGAGTCAATTTTTCTTCCCTGCTAGCTTTTTTATGCTTCGCTGTCTTTCACATTCTGAGTTGACGATGACAGACTGATTGTGCTGACCTGATGGATTATGCTGCCTTCAGGTAACTGTTGGAAATACCAGGATTACTATTAGAGCATGCATGTAGGATATTACAATCCTTTCTTTACCTAAAGCATATTTTCATATTGTGAGAAGAGGTATCTGAGTCTGTGCAGCCAGGCCAGCTGTCCATCTTGGTCTCTTCCATCGGCGTTCACCAGCAAAACAACATGCAAATAGTTTTATTCAAAGTGACTGTGAGAGAGCGAGAAAAACAGAGACATGTATTTCCACAAAGGACGATAGAGAGAGAAGCTGTAACATAATGGAAGTCATGTCATTGTTCCAGTTTTGTTCAGAATAAATGAGCCTGACTGTGCGATCACTGTAGGGACAGACTTGCGTCAGTTCTGTTCATTAAGCCCTCGATACACTCTGTCCCATTCGTGTGTGTGTGTGTTTGCATAACCCACTCAGCCACGATTTCATAACTGCGTTCATCTCGGACATTGCTGCCTACTTCCCACACAGCTGAATATTGATGGAGCTACAGGCCAGAATTACATTTACTGTGGTTCGATGCCTCCTAAAAAGCATTAAATGTATTCCCAGAATATATTGAGCAGGGAAGAACAACAAAAGACTAATCCAAAGAACCTCAAGAAAAAACAGTACTGAAAATTATTTTCAAAATGAGAAATGTGAATGTTGTATCATATCAAAGTTTTTCGTCGATCCTTTTGGTAACTCTCACTGGAGTTGCAGTGGGTGAGAACTCATAAATTATCTTTGTTTCATACCTTTCTAATATACTGAGGCTTATTTCCTAAAATAGATTTTAATTTTAAGCTTCTGATTATATGTTCGCTAGTTGATTTTGACATTAAGAAATACGGGTAATAATTGGTGTTGATTTTGAATGAGAAAGTGAGAAAATCAGATTTAAAAATGTAATTCGTAACATCAGTGTTTGCAATGCAAAGAATTGTGTAGTGTAACCATTTGTGTCGTTGTTCGTGTCGTATTTTTCACTTTTTATAACTGGAATATTTGTTTTCATCACAAGATGACCTTTTTAACCTTAAACCTCTGTGACGGCTGTCTTCTTGCAGCAACACATCAACTTTTTGGGGTGTTTAGGGGACATAAAATCTGGGTGAAAATCAGTTTAAACAGATCTGCCTCTTTTTAAAAATCATATTTTTCAGTCAAATTAATTAAAGCCAAAAGCTATATTTTTGTTAAATATGTATAAATAACCAAATTGACCCAATGAACTTATCTGATATACATATGCATACACCCACAGGCACAAACAAGCTCTCCTGGTTCTGTGCCAGAATATACAACCAGCCCTGCAGTAGGTTGCCATGTTCCACAGGCACAGTTTACCACCAGCTGTGTGTGTATGTGTGTGTGTGTGTGTGTGTGTGTGTGTGTGTGTGCCAATTCAAACAGCTTTAAAACTGGATTGCATCCAGGCAAAGTCTTTAGCATGCTGACAAGTGACATTTGATTTTCAAATTTTTGACCTTTTGCAATTGTGGGTTAATCAACATGTGAACGTGGATGTGGCGGTCTACAGGGACCCAGCAGTTTTTGATGAATTCATCTAGAGACATGGCCTCCCGGGTGGAGAACTATGCTTGAGGACGCCTCACAAATCTCACCAGCTGTCTGTCTTATCGGCCTGTCTGGGCCCGAGGCTTCGACGTTAACCGTTTGTGCTGCAGCAGATTTTTCAATACATTATCAATGAAGTATTCACACATTTCATTCCAGTGAGTTTAGAAATTGTCATTATAAGCTGGTACACTTGCAGGAAAGTGAGCACTTCTGGTGAACAACTGAGCGGCTTTACAAACTGATTGCTGTTGTTTCACAAGTGGGATGGTTTAACACTTTAAATAATCCTTGGATGAATCTCTGAGACTTTTGTCACCCTCTTTCTCTCTATTTCTGTCTCTGCTCTCTCTGGGCAACCGGTGTCATCTGCCTCTGCACAGGTTTATGCCGCACCAAAAAGACAGAATGCAGCTTTTACTCCTCCATTTCCTGTCATCACTCTGTCTCGACTTGAGATGAAATCACACAGTGCATCCTTTTTGAAAGCAACTGCATATCAACGACTCGTTGCCACCAGGAGAATTTTCATAGTGAGACAGTGTGACGTGTGTTGACATCTCTTAGTGCAGTAAAGCATATTTACCTCATCAGTGACGATTACTGCGTGGGCTTGAGGCTACTGTCATGCTGTTGCCATGACATCTGGAATCCACAAAAAGATTCTGGCGTGTTTGGTGCGAAAGGGGGGAGGCCTGTTGACAGAAACACACATACAGGAGCCCACGCATAAAAGATGCACAGTCGAAGACACACACAGACATGTGCACGCATTTTATCTTAGATAAAAGGGGGATAATAATCCCAGTGACTGCTTTCATTAAAACATACTGAGTGATTAGAGGTCATTACAACACAGCGTGCTCTCAGGTAGCAAATCTGATTACATCCCTACAGCAGCCGATGACAGATTGAGTGGCTTTCAGTCCAACTTTGTGTCAAAACACATTCCCGGCTTGTCATTGCGGGAGTTTTCAGATCTCTCCTGACAAATCTCTTGGATTCTGACAGTAAATATTTCATAGTGGGGGAGTATGGAAATGTTGGGATGAGAAAAGCATTTCATAAACACATTTCAATACCCTAAAACAGACTGTAAAACTGGAGAACTGAGCTAGCTTAAAGGGACCTTAGGGGAGAAAGAAAGTAAAATAGAGAACAATGACACAAGGTAAAAGACTGATGTATAAGATTTAAAAAAAAATGCAAATTTGAGAGACATAAAGAGCAAACATGCAGACTTTAGGTGCTTTTATATACATTTCAGTCAGCTAGGATGTCAAACAACATATTCCTATTCATCCTAAACATATTAATGGACTAACTCTGAATGTGTGTTCTATGTTTTATGAACCTAGCAGCCAGGCATGCAGACATCTCATGGTACAGAGTGTGTAATGAGTGGAGACAACTTCATGGATTTTTAAACACACACACACTGTCCCACAGGAGTTGTATAACCTCATCATAAAGAAGAGGACCTATATAAAATGAAAATGAAATTCTTATTGTGAAAAATAAAATATACGTTATGAAGGAGGATAGTTTTGTTTTTTACGGAGCTGATTCACCAAAGGAAAAAGCAGCATTTGGATTAAAAATACAACAGTAAAGGAGGAAAAGCAGGGAGGCAAAGTTAAACGCAGCACACTTCCTGTGAACAATTCCACAGTAAAAACAGTATGACGCCCCTTTCTGACAACATTGTTAAAGCCCTCAGTGGGATAGAATGGGTTTGTGCGGCTGTTATGTAACCACTGGGAGGCGGTTGCCATGGTAATCTGTGCAGGACCACCACCTTTGAGAGGTACTGACCCGCCCCAGTTTGCAGCCACATGACTGCTCTGCAGTCTAATAGGTTTACTGGACCCCCACTGGTGTTGTGTTTTCATGTCTTGCTCAGGATACATGTACATGTGCTGTGGCAATGATTGTTTATGAACAAGTTAAGTAAAATAATATAGTATCAAACTGATGTTTTCTCTTTTTTTTTTTTTTAAACTTTATTTTTCCAGAGCCACGTCTGTCTTAAATAGGATGCCTCTGCCTTGTACACCATTGGATGATTTTCATGTATAGCTTTGCAGAAAATGATATTCTGCATGTAAATCTATAAATCCATCCCTATTTTAAACAGATCCATCACATAGAAAACAGGCTGTGAGGGGGTACTTGGACACAACAGCGCTTCAGGCTAAATGCTAATGTCAGCATGCTAACATCCTCTCAGTGACAATGCTATCATGCTGATGTTTTGCGGGTATAATGTTTACCATGTTCACCATCTTATAGTGTGTTAGGATGCTAACATTTGCTAATTAGCACTAAACAAAAAGTGCAGTTGAGGCTGATGGGAATGTCATTAGTTTTTAAAGAGACCGACAGACCGACATCCATTGAACCATGCTGCTGGCTTGGCTAAAAAATGTGAAATATTGATGTAGGTTTCAATCAATGGACCATCGTCAGCACCTTACTTACAGATCATGTAATTCTAGAGACTCAGATAAGCTATTAGCCAATCATGAGAAAAGTGTATCTCAAGGGTATCTGGAAGAATACTGTATATAGACAATACATGTGCACCTATGCATGCACACACAGTGTATATCTGTACTGTATGCACAAAAGGGGATAGGTTTTGGCTATAGTGTGAATTTTCACATGCCATGCAACTGCGGCAATGAAAAAGGTTGGCCACCCCATTCAAACATCAATACACCAAAGGTCAACAGAAAACTCTTGCAGTGTAGATTCAAACTACAGATAAGGAAGCCCTGACATGAAGGCTAGACTCAGACTGACCTCCGTGCTCTTCCTCAATTTTTCACCCTGTCTTGATTTCTCTGAATTTTGTTCGGCCCTTTCAAACAAAACAGTGCCATGTTTATTTTAACAAGATCATTTCATTGAGGCATTCCTGGGGTAACAATGAATGTTTAGCTGGTTTCACATGAAGCCGTCTTAATAACAAGTGTCAACCATATTTTGACTCCCCACAAAAAGCTAACATTGTGTCTACTGCCTTGAAGTTCCGATGAGAAATAAATAGTTTGCCGTGTGGTACGGGCCTATTGTTTAACAAACCAAATACAATCTGGTGCTGTAATCAGCTGCTGTCTTGCTCAACCGGCTCTCAAACTTGGCACGGTGCTGATGCACTGAGTTGTTTGTACCAGAAAGATTTAGCTGGGGGGGGATTAGAGGTAAAACCTTAAAAACAAATTAAGCCAAGTAGGCGCCAATTCTTCATATTTATTATGTCAAGCATATGAAACCTTGGACTAGATTTTAAGAATTCAGATATAAGCGCTCCATCAAGCTCCTGGGAAGACCGCAACCAAGCCCACCCCCTAAATGTTGAAGTAATGGAGCTGCTCTGTAATGTACAAAAAGTAAGATTCAGTAGTGTGTTTTTGTCCCAAAGGTCTTTCCTTAGGGTCACCAAAAACTATGAAATATGGAATATTTATATCAGAAAATTATAACACTCACATTTAAAAGGTAAATACAAAATGGCCTTGAGTTCCCTTGATTTATTTTTACTACATTTGTTTATTATTTAAAGCTATTCAGTACTATTTAATGACATCACAATAAGTGAAAATGTGAGTCCATGGCTGGGTTTGTTTTTCAGCATAAGACGCGTTAGGTTAATAGAAACACATTTTAAAGGCCTTTTTAAAAGATTACGGGCTTCTTGTTGGAATCATGACCTCGCAAGTACAAAACAAAGCAATGTTTCTTTGATGCTTTCATTTTCAAATCCCACGTCACCCATTCAGATATTAAAATACCTACTGGAATTGATCTGTAGGTCAGTTTATGAGTCTGCCTATGCATCTGTAGGAGAGGTAGATTTCTCAACTTATTTATTTTCATCAGACGTTTGACTTGTAAAACTCAAATTCTGTCATGAAAGTACTTTCTCGCAGGCCTTTGTAGGCTAATCCCCCTATATTTTAGAGAATGAGACTAGGAGAGGAGGGCATGCAAGAAGCAAAACAGACCCAAGAAGTTCTGAAACACGACAGGAGGAGTCAGACCTAATCAGTGAATGCAAATGCCATCCCCGCACCAGCCTCGGGTGCCGCCGTGACTACGGATACCAACAATGTGTGAAACTAATCCTGAGGATTTGGTATGTTTTCCCCTCACCTTCCCTCTGCTTTAAACTCCTCTCCTCATCTCCCTTGTCTGTCTTGCCGCGACAATTTTTCCTCTGTCCTCAATTTTATTTCTTCCCATTTGATTTTTATGTTCGTATACAGTTGCCACCCATGACCTTCTTTCCATTAATCTGTTCAGTGACTCCTGCTCACTTCTACCAGCTGCCCATCCGCTTATTTCCAACAGTTTGATTGCTAGCCCCTTCTTGTCCTCATTTTGCTTGTCACTCACTGCCTCCTACTTTTTCCCCTGCCTCCTCACTCATTATCTCCTTCTTCTATCCCTCTCTCCCTGTGGTGACTTCAGGCCCTGCTGCTGCACTTCCCCTTTCCTGTTCTCCTTCTCACCCTCCTCTTTTTCTTCCCTCATCCTCTCTCCTGTGGTACCACGGACACACTCACGTTGGCAGGGTTCTAAAGTTCATTTGCACCTCTGCAGCAGACTCCACTGAACCATTTCAAGGGTCACGGCTTTGACCTTGGAAGAACAGCGCTACTATGGCAACAAGGTAAGAGGCATGTTGAGTTACCACCTCCACCTTTGTTCACAGAGACAATGTTGTTTAAGAAGAGACCATGGTTACAGTTTGAGATTTTACACCATATTTTGTGGTCAGTAAATATTGTGGCACTAATGCTTGTGCGTCACCATCATTAGAAGTGCACCATAAAGGTTATGGCCCTGTCATCTGGGCCACATAATAGAAGAATTTTAGCAATGTTGGGACTGTGATGGAGGTATGGGGTTATGGTTATTTTGGGGCCACAAACATTCCTGCTCAGGACCACCCAAGGCCTCAGTCTGGCTCTGGGCTTCACCTTAATCTTTGTCATGAAATGCTTTTTCCCCAATCACTAGCCCAGCAAAAACAGAAAAGCGAGGGAGTTAAGTCAAGATGATATTAATCTACCTTCCAAAACTACTAAAGGACACTGTAATCCTAACTGCATGTTAGCATAAAAGGTAGGTAAGAGAAAAAATAATGGGTTTTAGAGATGGGTAGCTGGCAAATCACTTGTTGATGTCGATGCCTCCAGAACAGAGCTGTCAACCTGAGAAAACCTGTGGTCAGTAAAACTTCCAGCCCTTTTCCTGTGGTTCCAGGAAAGAAGCTTAATTAATGTGACAATGAACAAGTGCCAAATGGCAAGCCGGATCAACAAGGTTAAGCAACTGGACAATTGAGGCTGTTGTATCGCATTTTAAATTGGGGAACATTGCCCCAAGGTGAGGGTCACTAGAAACACTAAAATGTCTGGGCTGGATGGCCTCTTGCGTCAATGCCTGACTCAGCAAGATCAAATAAGGATATCCTGTTTGAACTGGAAAACAATCTGTTTCTCCGAAGGACCTCAAAGCTTAATTGTTTAACTGTTCAGTGTGTGTATGTTTATGCTTCCCTGTGTGCAAGTTGGAGCATGTGAGTTACTGGTAGGGAGAGTTAGAAACAGAGTACCAGTAAGTAATACAGACATACAGACCTGTCACTCAAAATACTGGCTCAATACTGATGTTTCATGATTTCCTGGTGGTTTTAAAACACTTTAGACTTCCCTGTGAGAAATCTGCACCCTCTTTTGCCTCCAAAATTGGAATAACTCAAATACCAAAGTTGTTGATTGAGACATCAAATAAAATAGGCATCGATCAAAGTACTTGCAATACTTAAACCCTGAGTGAATACATTTTTCTGCCATTTCTCATCTAATTTTGGGACTTGTGCCATCCCCAAATTAGTTGGAAAATTTGTGTTCAACATGTCTCTAAGCTGGCAATATGGGCAGACATAACTCAAGGTTACCTGATGCCTGAACAAGTGAAAAAAGTGCAAAACAACAGATTTTGTTGTCATAAATCCAAATCTATCTCTGTCCCTGAGACAATACAAATCCTTGGTTGCTCTCCCTGCCATGCCTGGAACCTTTCCTCCATCACTTTGGTAAGTTTCCTCTGTCTGTCATATTACAGGGCGGACAACTGGACTGTGACTCCTGCGTCACAGTGGGCTGAAGCCAGGTGGCACAGCAGAGTTTAAGTGGCGTTACCACGGAGACCACTCTCCGAGTCTTCAGAGATGAAAATGGAAGATTCCATGCACTCATGCTGACAGTGCTGCTGTCAAAGCTGCGAGGTGGATATGGAGGTGAGAGGAAACAGGAAGCTTGAAAAGCTGACCTGGCCAACATTTATGAAATGTCTTCCATGTTATTTTTCAGCTCATCTTTCACACACAGATCCACGGATAATGCGGACTCCCAAGTTCTGCACACCACTCTCTCTCATCTTGACAGCCAGAAGGGGGGCTATGTGAGACTGCTGTTAATCAATTACAGTTAAGCTTTCAATACCATAGTCCCCACCAGACTTGCTGTTAAGCTGATTGAACTGGGACTGAACACCCCCCTGTGTGCCCTGATCTTGGACTTCCTGACCGCCAGGCCCCAGGTGGTCAGGGTGGGTAGACACACCTCCAAACTCCCTCAGCCTGAGCACAGGATCCCCCCAGGGTTGTGTCCTCAGTCCCCTACTGTACTCCCTGTACACACACACACAAGTGTGTTTTTATATATATTAAATAAATATATTCAAAATATACATTTATATATTAATATTATTGTAAATACTATCATTTCTTTTGTATTGTTGGGATTGCTTTTTGTTCTGTGTTCTGAATGAAGCTAGGGTGAAAATGGGAGCGTCATTGAATAATTTACAGCCAGCAAATCAAGGCAAATTTCAATTATTCGAAACCCTGCATATGCTATTATCTACAGTTTGCACTGAACTAATACAGGTGGACAGAAATTAAGTCATATTTAATTTAGTAAAAAGTAAAGCCTGATTGATTTTTTTAATTTCAGACTTAAATTGATTGAAAATAATTTTTTTTAATCAATCATAAAAAAAAAAAAAGTAGCACAATTTTCACACATAGGCCATCTCTTTATTCAGTTTGTTGTGCTTGCTGTGACATGTCGTGAACTAGCTAACTATCACACTGCTGCCAGGGCACACACCATATTAACATATTCTCTCACATGCCTTTAAACACTTAAGAGGTATTTTCCTTAAACTTGAACGACTATACACATCATATACACAAAGCAATAATCATCACATCATCCTGGTCACAGAAGGAAGGTAATACTCACCCTCATGCATGACGCAAACTGACATGCACACACTTTAAATCATGCACAGGAGAAATATGCATGCACAATCATACAATTAGCTTCATAGTCTGGCACTTCCCCCTCTTGTATGCACAAGTGCAATCTAACTCTTATTTACATACATGCGTGCAAAGGCTTAGATACACACACACACACACACACACACACACACACACACACTGTGCCCCACTGTTCACACACGCTTTTCTACCCAGATACTGTATACTGATGATGCTACTTTGGTCCCCAAACAAGATTATTCATGCATCTTTCTTTTTCATGCATCCATCGTTCGCTGTCTTTCCGTGTTTCGCTAGATGGCTAAAGAGTGTTTTTGTCAGACGGCCCCTTGTGCTCATGTTTGCCTGCTACTACATTTACATTTTGTCAAGGTTTTCCTGGATTTCTCTTACATGTGCAAATACTACTGCCAAGGTCTGTGGCATGTTTGTAAAATATGACACACATATGCACATGAATCATTTAATATTAAAACATGTTTGTTCTGTGGATCTGAATTTGCCCTGAAACAAAAAGTAGAGAAAAAGAGACAGAATTAATGGAAAGATCCAGGTCACAGGTGATTTTTAAATTTATGAGCATGGAGCAAAGCCTACGTAAAAGTAGTTTTGGTTGCCCCCGCCCTGCCCTACATCTGTCAACTTGTTAAGAACACCATACTTCTGTCCGGGAAGTGAGCCTGCCAAAGTGGGAGAGCAGGAGTGTGTGCATAGTAACAAGGCCTGCCAAAACATGGGGAATAATGGTGTGTGTGTTTGTGTGTGATGACTGTCTGGTGTGGAGGCTACAGTCTGCAGGGGGTCTGTTCCTCTTCACTGGGCACAGAGATACAGTGTAAACAACTCCTCCAATCAGCCAATCGGACAACACGCTGCGGTGACCACCCATGCCCTGACAGTAACCTCACCAGCACACACAGGCGCATGCACACTGATACCCGTGACCAAACTAAGTCAGAATGGGTGTAAGACACGCATACATGGACACACACACACATTCACACACGCATAGAGTACAGCATGAAGTGCTAGAGGACACACAGCAGAGACGTTCATGACACTATCTGACCTCATTTCAGTGTGTGTAAATGGGGGAGGTTGCAGACAGACATACATTAGTGATGGAGCTGGGTCTGGGGTCCCACACGACTAACATAATGGCAAACACGCACACACATTCTACTCTGAAAAGGTATTTCACAGTACACAGTATCCACCCCCACCCGGGCACAGCAGCATGTGTGATATTGTCACCTGCAGAAAATACAGCGTGAAAAACTCCCAACAGTTATGTTGTTTGTCCTTGTGTAAGTCCTTGTTTGCTGCTGTTTCATTCCTCTGGAAGGAAGCCATAATGAAATCCCTGTGCGGACCACAGGATCCCATCGTCCTCGCCTGTCCTTGTCTGCTGGAGCAGAGTCAGGAGGATGAGGGGAGGCGTCCTGAGAAAGACAGACAGAAAGACAAATTAATTAGTAATTAAAGACAGTGACAGAAACGTATAGGTCTTATGGATGTTGTGAGAGAATATGCAGACAGAGCGAACCTGCTGCTGTCAAACTCTGTCTCTTTATGTAGGTTTCCATCCGAGAATGTTTATGTGATATATAAAAATTAAAAAACTGCATGGAAAGAAGAAAATTTGCCAATTTCTATCACAAGAAATGCAGTATTTTACACATGCCTGGGGTGTTTTCATGGTGAAAACATTCGCCTCAGTATAGCAGCGCAAACAGGAGGAAACACACTTCTATAGCTTCATCAGCCACTGTGAAAATAAAGACCATAATATGATAAATAGCAATGGAAATCAATTTTCACAAAGTGATATATGCTAGTATGGTTTCACATAAAATATTATTTTATTGTGTCCCAAAAAATTCAATGGTTAGTAGTAGAAGTAGTAGCACAGGTAAAAATGGCAACACTTGCAATATTTCATGCCTTGTACTTGTTGTCTTTTTTTTCTAAAATGCAATGTCCGTCTGACCCAGTGTATGTCCTGTTGACTTCAGTACTTTATGCATCCTTTTGCAAAAAATCCAACAATGAAATGCATTGATAAATGTGACACTACACCTGTCTAATGGCTCAAAATGATGACAATGATTCTTAAGTATCCAAAAAATTTATTTTACTACTCACTATAGAGTAAAATATTGAGTGTTCATTATATAGGGAATAGTGATTGAGTAAACATGGGAGCGATTTTGGACACAGTTTGTTCTAATGTAGAAGGCTCCATTGGGATTGTGTGGCGTACTATTATAAAATATGACCTACTACCATTACAAAACAGTAATTACCTTCCCAGTTCCAATGAAATTGAAATACTAAATGTTTCCAGTTATTTGGGAAGCCTGCTCATCTGATAGACACACTGCAAAATTCTCTCTCTGGGTGCATTACGGTGTCTGTGCTTACGATTTAGTGAACCATTTTAGTCAAGGGCGTGTAAAGGCAGCGCTGGCACAATAGACCTCAGGGTCAGATCCATTTTCATTTTACATCACATTTATACATAACACAATGCAGATAGATTGATACAGTGCTCGGATACATGCATAACGGCAAAGGTACAGCACCTATGAGCCTCATAACAGCATACACACACACACACACTCTCACGGCGACCAATACATCTTCATAAAGCGCACATGCCACTGTAAATTCCTGGAATATATTGAATGGGCAGAGTGCTTCTCTCCCTCTTCAATATTCATGGTGATGGAGATGGAAAGGGTCAAAAGGGCCTGAGTTAAACAAAACACACACACTATATTAGGTGTGTTAGAGGCAAGACATAACTGAAATGTTTCCCTCAATGCTGCCATACCTATATATTGATTTTATATAGATTTTTTTCAGTTTTTAGTTAAATGTATTGGTTTGTTCCCCCTGAATAATTGATATCTTGATTTTTTATTTATTTTTTATTTTTTGGTAATGAAACTCCAAGACTAGACTAGTTTTCTGTGATTTCACCTACAATCTTGGCTCAGTCTAACATTTTATTGTGCTCCACGGGCTGATCCGGGGTCTGTAGCTTCTCCACCATGGGTAGCGGGATTAAGAAACGAAATCCCAGCATGCTGAGTTAAGAATATTCAAATCTTCTTTTCCTCCAGACAGAGGATGAACAGAGGTGTGGGTGCAGTCAGGCTAAAGATGGGATTGTCTTTTAGGACACGCTCCCTGAATCCACAAAAACATATCTTGGGATATTGTGAGAGTGAGCGTACTGTATCCATTTGCCCCATCATTCCTTCCCCCCATCTCTATCTCCTCCCCTGTTCGCCTCCTTTCATCTCCAGGTGGGCCTATTACAGCCCACTGCATGCATGTATTAGTGCTTCCTTGAAGTGAGACGACCTCTGGACACCCTTTAGTTTCCATAGCAGCGAGCGGGCTTGTCGTGTGACATTAACATTCGCTGAGCTAGAGCCGCGGCCTGATCAAAGCTCCATTGATTTTGTGTCCCACATTTATTCAAAATACCCCCCCACCCCTCTTCCAATTAGAAAGAAGCAAGGCGATGTCTTTCTAAAACTAAACTGGGACTTGTAAATGAATTTGGCTGGAAAATCAGATGAAAGATGGAGATGAGATGTTCGAAGGGTAGTAGTAGTAGTAGCAGTAGCAGTAGTAGTGTTTTGTTTGAGTCAAGAAAATGGAAAATGTTGCTTGTCTGGAAACAAGAGGACCTATTTTGTTTTATTGGCGTTGTCTGAATTAAACTGTAAGGCTGTGGGATGGATTGTCATTAAATTTTGTGCAGACATTCCTGGTTCCCAGAGGATGAATCCTGCTGACTTGATTTGGTGACCCCCTGACTTTTCCTTCTGCACCACTATGTGGTTAACAGTTTATTTTTTTTGGTTTTGAGTGAAATATCTCGACAAATGTTTAATGGATTGCCATGAAACTTAGTACAGATATTCATGGTGCCCAGAGGATGAATCCTTATGACTTTGGTGATGGCCTGACTTTTTATCTGGTGCCACTAGCAGGTCAAATATTTCAGTTATCCAGTGAAATATCTCAACATTTACTAAATGGATTGGCACAAAATTCGTACAGATAGTCATGGTTCACTAAGATGGTCATTGCTGGTCAACATTACACCTGCTACACATCAGCATGTTAGCATTTAGCTCAAAGCATTGTTGTGTCTGAATAAAGGCTCACAGAACTGCTAGCATAGCTGTTGACTCTTAGTTATGTTTAAACAAATACAGAAAGACTTATTTTGTAGGGTTTTAACATTTCCACAATACTAGTAATGTGTTTAGGATTTCCCTTGAGTCAAGACAGCATTAGTTTATTGATTTATTTATTGATTTGAAACATAGTTAAGAATAATTTCCCAAAGAGATCGAGGTCGTTGGTGATGGTGAGGTACAGTAATGGTGAAATGTCCTCAGAGGCTCATTGGTGCATTGATTTGTGTTTTAAAAGGATCCTAGTTTAACCCTTTTAAGGGGACAGCAGAGCTGGGAGAGGTGGATTAACAGAAATCCATTGTGACTGCCTGGTTGAAATACACTAATTTAATATATGGAACTGATTGCTCCGAACAAGAGTTTGACATATTAATCCAGAAAACACAAACACATACACACAGTAGCAGAGTGTTTGGTGGGCAGACGGGTGGTGAGATTAGATGTGCGGGGAGTCAGGGATCAGACAGACAGCAGAGACAGATTTGTAGATACGGATACAGGATTAACACACACTATCACACATACACACCTACAGTACTAAAACACACACATACAGTGGATTTAAGAGGTGGCGGCTAACTGACCTTTGCCCTTTAAGCTGAGACAGGATTGCATCTGAAGCACACAAAGGAATGAGTAAAGTTACGTACTGAAAGATGTTTACAATTTTAGGAGATGCTTGTTTTGTGTGTGTGGGGGGGGGGGGGGAGATAAAAGCAACGAAAAACAAATCAAGGACAAATAAAGACTCAATAAAACACTCAGAGGTTTCTGTCTCTCCCCTGGTTATCCGCTGTCTAGCCTCTCGTTTAGCTTGGGATTTAGCTTAATCAATTACAAAACTAGACCCCATCCTCCTCCTCCTCTCCGTCGCCCTTATCCTCCTCGTCTGCCTCCATCCATCCTCAACTGTATTTCAGCTTTTCAGTGCAGATGATTGAACGCCAGTCTCTTTTCATGCGTTTGCATCTGCGCACAGGCAGAATATAGAGACATTGTGGCATTTCAGCCGCCCTTTGTCCCCCGGGCTGCTGCGAGACGCCGATAAAAGACGCTACAAGCTCAGTCACAGCTCAACCTTTCAGGGCTGGAAGAAGAGGAGGAGGGATGAAAAGGGAAAGTGCTTCAATAGCTCAGTGGAGTGAAGGAGGGGAAATAAAGGGGGGGGGGGAAGACAGAGACATGAGTGGGATGTGGTGATGTAAGAAAGCAAGAGTCGCTGAATTGTGGCTGACAGTGAAAGAGAAGTGTGTATATGATTTCCTGTGTCTGAATGCACAGGAACAGACAGGTAGAGATCATTTCTCAGACTGCCATTTGGTACATTTGGTACTAACTTAACCTACTACAATGCTGCATGGTCTAGCTTACCATACGAACTGAGCTCGAGGCCATTGCATGAGCATGAATAATGCAATGATCAGCCACTATCACTCTGTTTTCTCCGTCTGTCTGTCTGCTCACTACTTCAGGGTAGGGGACCAAACGTAGGCGTACACAATACAAAACACACCCTCACTTAAAGAGATATTTTAGTTTTTGAGATAATTTCACAAACTGGTAAATATACCTTCCCTGACACATTAACTTAATACTCAGTAGCCAAATGGTATTTTTTCTTGACAAACTGTCAATTACATACAGCATATCCTAACGATTACATTGTCTTTTTAGAACTGTTTCCACCTATGTGACTACGGTTCAGTTTTTCAAATTTGCAAATTATAACACACAGTTTGGTGAGGCCAATCGTTCTTATTTGAAGAACTGTAAAGGTGTATTCCCCTACATTTGAGCGGAGCTGCAAATGATCCCATAGGCATTCAGTAAATGAGCTAACGTTGTGTTAGGCTAAACATACATTAACACTGAACTGCATGCAGGGACAAGATATGTGCGAGTTCAAGAAAACACTTCATAATTTACAAAATGATCCCTTTTAAAAGTAATATTTCGACATTCAGTTTATGTTTTCTTGATGAGCTAATTCTGGACTATTTCTTGGCCGGGACCCCAGGAGACTCCAGGAAATAGTCCAGCCCTTATCCCACCCTGTAAAACCACAACTTGATGTTTTTACACTTTGGTTTTTGTACGGATTAAGCAAATATTAAAGATGGCATGCACAGTATATCTGTTTGATTCCCTAGCTAGGATTTACATACATGTTGTTCGTCAATTAGCCTGAAGGGAAGGTGGCCTCTTAACTGCTGATATCATCGGACAGGCTGTGAGCGTTGGTTAATATGTGGAGCTCTTCAGTAACAGGGTGGCAGAGAGAGAGAGAGAGAGAGAGAGAGAGATAGAGATAATGGAGATGTCTATGAATTGTAGAGTGCGGCATAAACAGCAGTCTGATGCAATGTGCTGTAATCGCAGGGCTGTCATATACACAGTTTAGGTGATAGTGTGTGTGTGTGTTCATGCAGAGAGAGAGATTAAAGATGGTGAGAAAATCCATTAGGTCTCAGTAATATGGATGAACCAGATCTAATCAGAGGCAGTGTGTTTACAGTATATAAATGTGTAGCAGACCGTAATTAAAGCAATTAACACAACTGCACAACAGTGACATCTGTGGCTTGTCTGGCCATACAAACAGCAGCAGTGTCAACAAAATGGCTGCTGACATGATGGAAATCAGGCCATAAGATGGAGGCTGTGTGACTTAACAATAAGGATATCTTAACTTAACTTAATCTTAACTTAAAGTCTGTGGCTTATCCATAAAATATAGAGGCCCCAGTTTGTAAAAATGTTAAAGGGAAATTCCATCTTCATACAACTTGGGTCATATGTCTGCAGCTTTGGCTATCATTCCTATCAGTAATAATAACTTTGTACACTTTGTGTTGATTGCTAAGACCTGGTGACATGGCAGCTTTAAAACAAGACGTCCAACAGGGCAAGAAACACGAGCAGCCGGAGAATCCTACAGGTTTGAAACAAACCCTCATGTTAGCCACAATTATTTGGAAGAGAAAACGAAGGCAAAGGGTAAAAGTATTAAACTGTCTGTTTTGTGGCATTTTGTGTGTACTCATTTTCAGCTTCAGAAACAAATAAAGGGGTTTAGTTAATCTGGCTAAACTGCTTTACAACTTTTCTGATCTTTTGACTACTTGTGCTTTTGTCTCATGATTTTGTTATGTTGGCCAAACCTGCAACATAAGACCAGTGATGTAATAAAGCTTAATTTTAGCTGCTAAGCTAAATAATATGAAAATGGGCCAAAAATAAAAAGTAGTTGATGGAAGATACAGTAGCCTATAAAAACAGTAGGTGATAAAAAATTATGTGACAGCAGAGTTGTTGCTTTTTCATACACTTAACCTTCAAACAGCAAATATAATTTCAAAACTACTTCTGCCCCATCACAGGCTTTACCGTTTTATGATAATGCAAATTAAACCTGCATTAATTGAGTTTTTGGCCAGTTGGGAGCAGCTGAACAAGCTGTACACCCACCATACATCCCCTGTAATAGTCACGTCTCCTCCTCTTGAGGACAGAGTTACATAAGCACAGGCTGAGGGACAAAGACGAAGAGAGGAGTTGGAACAAAGGGATGAGGGGACGCAGAGGAAAATACGGAAACGTCTGTCTTTTGTTGTGGGATGATGAGTTCAGAGTATCAAGAGGGAATTTAAGGCAACCTTGTTTTGCACTTGAATTTATCTCGATGCTCTATCTCCACTGAAAAACCAATTACACCAGAGGTCAAGGGTCTCTGTCGTGTGTGTGTGTGTGTGTTTGTCATGTTATGGTTACGTTGGTGCAGACGCCGGTGCAGTGATTGTATGTTTGCGTGAGTGTCATCCGAGGCCGTTGGTGCAATCATGACATAAGAACACACTAAATAACACACAGCCACCCACAGAGCGCAGGTCTGAGCAGGAATGAGTCACCCAAAGAACGGCAGGAGAACTGCTTACATAAGTCTATCAAATGGTAGCCTCCACTGGAGTCTGCCATTACATAATGCTGAACACGGGAGCAGTTGCTTCATACTGTAAATAACAGCTAAGCATTATACAGAGACAACAGGAAAGACACTGGAATACAAACTGAACAGGCTTGCAGCAGCTCACTGAATGTTCATATTGTCCAGTTTAAAGTCTATGACACAAAGACATAAAAAAAAAACTTAAAGCTGCTCTAATCAATATTTTTACATTATCAAAGGATGAAATGACTATGCGTAATGTGGAAATGTGAAACTCACACACAATTACCACCCAACACTGCAGAGCTATACGGAGTGCTTTTCAGCTTGTTGTTTTGGTTTTATGACCCGCAATTTTATACTGTTTTGGTTCAGTCTCACAGCTCTCATCAACCACGTTTCTAGATGCTGCATCTTCCGCAAAAGAGCTCTGATTAAACCACTGTAAGCTTCCTGCCTGACACCAAATGGCAGACAGACGAAGTCAGTGGCTGTAAGCTGGTGAACATAGCCATAGACCATTTGTAAGGTGATAATGTGTCAATGTTGTGTTTACACTGTTAGAAACAATGCAGTCCTTAATGGGTGTCACATGTTGTCAAGCTGTGAATGCATGTGACACCTGAATCCCCTTCATAGGTTTTGATGCTGCAATGTTAGCACATGAAAAAGCCCAAAGAAAAGGGTGTGTCTCCCCTCTTTTTGTTTCGCTCAGCCACTATACCTTGAAGAGTGGCTTTCAGCCCAAGGCACTCATCCACTTCTTTTAATGTGAGCCACATGACCCTTCTCCCTCCCTTTGGGCAATGGTCACCTAGAGGAATTTGCCAGTATTAAACAAATCTACTAAAAGGATAAACCAAATGACAATTCTTACCTGCATGAAGGTGTGTTTAATAATGAGGGGGCGGGTGTTTTACAACTTCCAAGTGAAGCTCCTCTCCATCAGGTTTTAAGAAGTGGAAGAATTCATGTTTTAAGAATTTGTGTCTTAAGCTGGATTTGTACTTGATGCAAGGGGTTGATGGGAGTACCACCGGAGATACCTATGGTGGAGGTTTTGATTTATAGTCTGTTAACGTCTGTTTTATCCGTTGACAGAACTGACTCAATACTAGACGGATGTTTCACATGTGATCAGGCTGTATCGTGCTTTAATTATATTCCCCACAGTAAAGATCTGGTCAAACCAGAAAGTGGCACAGCAAAATTAATCAGCGCGTATTTGTGAAATATTTGCTTCTAGAAACTTGGTGTCATAAAGACTACTAGCAGGGCTGGTTGGTGAACTACTGTAGCTGGCCACTCACGTGATCAAGAGTTTTCTCGGTTGTCTATGAATTGTAGGTGTTCAAATTTCTGAGCACTTAAAGAACTTATCATCCATGCTGGCTTAAAAGCTGAGGGTCGAAGTTCATTCTTGACCTTGGAAACAGCAGTTGAGAAAAGTTTGACTGCAGTTCCAGTTAATTAATACACAATACTAGAAGCTTGTTCTTCTCCCTTTTTTAATTTCATGTGCCAACTGGAGTGTATTGCCTGCACTCCATTGCCTATTTGCATTAGGTGCAACATGCTTAGAGATTTATGAGAGAGATAACTATAACCACTGAGATAGAGTAATTATAGGAGGCCAGGATAATTAAAGGATGCACTATTCATCAATCATATGTGCCATTAAGATAAAATGTTACGGTTCATGTGTGTGGCTTGTGGTGGGATGTGCTGTATGTGCAGAGGCAAGGTGCTTATGAAAGATTTATATTTCTATAGGGGGTGAAGGCTATATGGTGTGGACACAGACATGCCAGCAGATAGACAAGGTCACAAGTGTACACAGCTGCTCATGAAAACACATGCACAAAAAAGATCCCCATCCCCCAAAACTGATGAATATGCAGAACCTGCTACCTGTATCAACAGGAAAGCCCAAAATCAAAGTTGCCACCCTCAGCAGCATCCATTATTGAACGGCAACAGAGAATCACTGTGTATTTATGATATTCCATCATCTGCTTTTCTACTTCCTTCCACAGAATTTATTTTTTGCTTCGCTAGAAGGATTTTTGTTTTGCTTGCTTGCCGGAGCATTGTCAGCGCGTGAAAAGAACAAACTAGAGCCAAACAGCGAGGAGTATGCACATATGAATCTGCTCTATGATTATGTATAGAGGACATTTAAATTCCATCTCTTCTTCTATTTGTGAACCTCAGCACTTTCCAACAGTCAGAGGAATTCAAGCAATACGAAAATAAGCTGAAAATAGGGCTGAACGTCAAAGACATCAGCATACAAATAGTGCACAAGTGGTGTATCACATTTGACATGCTCAAACATTACTGCTAACTCTCTGTCATATGCTTTCAGTCCTGTAGAATTGTATTTGTGCTGAAAGACACACGTTCAGAAATGCTGAAACAAAAAAAGCCTGAATCTTGTGTTCTTCAAATTAAAACGCTGATCTGTTTGGGCCAGTTTGTCTACAAGATGAAGACAAGGAGGAGCTGCTCCATTCCAACACATTTTATGTTAAACCAATCAGGTTTAAGGATAAGGAGATCCGCCTCACACACCACAGTATATATTAACCATTTCATCTCATATTCAATCTTTAAAATCTTATAGATTTTCTGAGAGCAACTGAAAAATTCAGCTGGAGTTGCAGCAACTTGACAGACTCAAATGGAGGAAGGGTTGCAACAGAAATCTTTATTTATGCATGACTGCTATTTTTGTCAGAATTCACATCTTAGGAAAGTCAGCATCTAGTCATTAGAGTAGAACTTTTGTAATCAAACTGTGTGCAACTTCTATCAAGAGCAAAGGTAAAGTGAACATGCGCTGTTTTTGGCCCAGTAAACAATACATTTACAATACAGATGTCTCCAGTTTTTGACTTCGATAATGTAAAGAGCCACAAAACATAAAAAATCTTAAATGGCATGACGTGTCTCGCTCTCATTTGGTGTTCAACTGTGTGAGTCTACAGCTAACAGCCAACAGTATTCATCTATCTATCTAAGTTTAGTGTGTTAGCATGCTAACATTTGCTAAGTAGCACTAAACACAAAGTACAGTTGAGGCTGATGGGACCTGATGATGGCGCTAGGTGAAAGGTCGAAGGATAACCAAAGCTATTACTATTCATCCTGAAGGGGACATGAATGTCTGTGGCAAATTTCATGGCAATCAATTGAATAGTTGTTGAAACATTTCACTCAAAACAGCAAATATCAACCTCATGGTGGCACTAAAGGAAAAGTAAGGGGATCATCTAAGTCCTTAGGATTCATTGTTTGGGAGCCAGGAATGTCTGTACAAAATGTCTGTACAACTGTTGAGATATTTCAGTCTGGACCGAAATGGTGGACCGATCGATATTGCCATCCCTAGTGTGGCTAAAAATATATATTTGTTTTTTAATATTATAGTGGAAGCTTTGGTTACAGATATTATCCCATCTCACCACCATGCAATCTCTGCACCAATGACAAGTATTTTCTCATATCTCTTTGGCAATTTCGCACTGTGATGGTTCAATCTCTCAGTCAGGGGTTAAAACCTTCCATAATGGGGCCATCCATCCTCATAGTGGGACTTGGGGACTTTGTGCTCTCCGTCGCACACACAAACACACACACACACACACACACACACACACACACACACACACACTTCTCACTCTCACACCTAAGCCAATAAATGAGCAGCCCCCCTCCCCTCTGTCTCTCTAATATGGATGAAGGAGATACTTGACGACCCTCATTTCCACACCAGTGGAGAGCATCCGATACAGCTGTAGCTGATGAAATACATTACCAGGAGATGCAACTCTCCCTCCGCAGATGATACCACCCGCAGAACAAAGGCTGTTAGCGATGAAAGGACAATGGTAGGAACACCTGTTTCCACTGTAATGTGAATCTAGAAAACAACACTCAAGAAGAAACTGTTCAGCTGTTGTAAAGAACTGAAACACTTGAGTATCTATTGTAAGTTCAGGTCATATTGCAAAGTTCAGGAAGTAGACATTATTGTATAACTTTTTCGCATTAGAAAGTCCCCTTTACAGGCTGTTGACAATATATAGAGAATTATGATTATAACTTAAGTAAAAAAAAAACTGGAAATTGTGTTTATTTTTTATTTTAAAATTATTGAATAAAAAAGCAAAACCTTGTTTACAGTAATGATACTAAGGGGCATTCTGATATAAATAAATCTTCTCTTACCCTACAGTTACTTGATTTGCTGGATATTTAGTGTTGAAATGTATTTTATACTCTATTTATACCAGCTTCTTTAAGGCCTGGTCCCACCAGGATTTAACACAGGGACATTTTGCGGTGAAATCAGTTCTTTCCAATGAAATCGCTGTTCGCCAATGGCCATCTGGTGCTCAAGTAGTATTTACGGCACCAGGACACTGGACCAGTTCATGGTAATGAACACCCAGTCACCCAGTGCAACTATAGTTTTTGGACAAAAAGAATAAGCTCTATCAGGCTTTGGATACACAGACAGTACTTAATAGGATCAATTAATTGTTGGTTTAGGTCTTTGGGATTTGTCAACAATAAGAATATCACCAGCCTTATCCTTTAAAATTGTATTAAAACTAGAGAATATTATGCCATTACAATTACAAAAGCATTACTATTTTGTGCTATATGGGTCCAAGGTGTTACATGAGTGTGTACTTTGCAGAACATAAATTCCCTTTTTCTTTACACATGTGCTTGTAGGTACTTCTGTGTTCTTGTATTTGTGTGTGTGTGTGTGTGTGTTCTGTCCATCGCTCCACTGACGTGTTGAGCCCATATGGTCGGCAGGTTGGATGGTCCCGGAACAGTCCATTATGTGGTGATTTGGCAGCGCACACACCGTTACCTCCGCTACCCTTTCGTTCCCTTCACACTCCTGCATGGATGATGTGGCACCACACACGTGGTGTAGCTCGAGTGTTTGCTTATGAGTGTTCGACTGCAGTTTGCTCGTGTGTGTGTGTGTGTGTGTGTGTGTGTGTGTGTGTGTGAGGTAACGAAGCGTCCAGTGTGTGGGAGTGTGTCCTGCCAGGAGAGTGTGTGTCCTCAGAGCGGGCATATGGACACAGAGACGGCCATCAGCCAGCCTGGCTCAGGTTGCTGCTACCTCTCCGTTTCCTGCTGGACCACAGCAGATGCCACATCGGCACGGACAGAGGAAAAGATAACACACACACAAAGACAGGACTCTTTGCAGGATGCAAGGCAGCAAGGGTCATACTATCACTCAGGTTTTACATTCAGAAAAGTGTACAATATGGTGACCTACCTAAGTGTTTCTAATAAAAATAGAAGTTGAACAATGTCATTTTGAAGCCACCATTTAGACTTTGGACAGTTTCTGCACCAGGTCGATGCACTCAGAGATGGAAAGAAACACAGTGCCCTTACTCAACTACTGTGCTGAAATATGAAGTACTCATATTTTACTAGGACTACTTTATGGGACTTTATTTATCTGATGGCTGTAGTTGGTATACCTAATATGAACATTTACTGTTAATTCTTTTTAGAAAAAAACTGTATTTATACATTATTGCATTACTTTTTCAACTGCTGCATGCAATCAAGCTGGAAAAATAATTCTGCTAGGGAAAAAAGGATGAAAAAAATAAGCTTTTGCAAAGCTGTAGCACCCATGACACTGCGCACCAGAGAGAAAAACAAGATGATCATAATGCCATGTATCAAAATAACAACACTTTTGTTGGGAGACTGATGTGCTGGCAGGGTTTTGCGGTGGTCATCATTCTATATTCCTCAGAAACTCCTTGGAAAGAGAACACATGTTCCCCTCAGCTGTGCACTGCGCTGTACATTAATTCATAATGGTTAGGGCGGACTAGCACTGCTGCCACACAAGCTAGCAGTCCTGTTACAGTCACACATGCTGTATACACACAGAAATGCTTATGCTGAAACACACAAACACATATATACATAAATACCAGGTAGATGGTGAGCTAATCAATACTGCTTTTTGGTACAGACGTGTGTGTGTGTGAACCCTTGATAGAATAAGATACAATTAATCAATGTAAGATGAGATGGAAATTTAACCAGGTCACTGGCAAAAACAGGACAATAGTACATATCATTTTCAGGGCTTAAATGTACTATTTAGATAGTAGCCAAAGAAACTACTGTATTTGTTACTAGCCACATCATCCTGCAAAGTGTACTTTTTTATGTGTATTGTACAAATGTTGTGATGGTGGAGATAATGGTTAGTAGTAGATAGTAGTAGAGTGCATTTGTTTTAAATGTTATTTTTCAATTAAAAAAATAAAGCATATTGAGGACATTGGAGATTGTGATAACTTAATATTTAGTTTTTATTTGTTTGACGGAAGCTTTTTCATGTTTAATATTGATCATATATTCACCTATATGTCTGACTTTTGCAAAAACTTAAATTTGCAGTAAAGCACCCACTCACATGTACAAAAAAGCTACAAAAGCGCAGGATGGTTTGCAAAGGTGAGGAGAGAATCCCACTAACCAGGAGGAGACTGATCGTGTCTGGAGTTGTGTGTCTCGACAATCTATACCTCAAGAACGACACACAAATACAAACACACAGTGAAACATCTATGTTGAGCTCTCACTACCACAACCATCCAAGTGTGCTCAGACAGACATACAGACCGAGCAGTGGAAGTGGGTCATCTCTCTATGGGGCAGGAGAATAACAACAGAAATATATAAATATAACTCCGTCCTTTCAGAATCATCCCACTGTCTGTCTGCACAAATGTAATTACACAGCGAGGGGTTGGAATACACATCGCTGTTTTCAGGGCATGAACATCCAGATTGCTCTTTTTTTATGAAATGGAGGAATTAGGTGAGCATGGGCAAATAAACATTTTGCTCTGTGTGTGTGTGTGTGTGTGTGTGTGTGTGTGTGTTTGTGAGTGAGGATGGGGGAGGGGAGGTGAATAGGTCGAGCTGCTGTCTCGTCTTTTGTCCTTCTGGCTATGCCCGGTTGCATTACATTTCAGACAAATGCGTGCACGCTAGTCGTAATGCGCACACACACACAGACACACACAAGCGCTAAACCCTCCAGCTTGACCTAGCCATCGGTCATTAACTGTCTACATGTATTGTACACAGCCATGACCTAATGCCGTCAGTGCAAAAAAACAACAACTTGTGCAGTCATTACACTAAGCTGGAGATATATTGAATTGGTTACATCCAATAACTCTAAGATGCTCTTATTGGTCCAATGCCTGTTAATGGGATTCAGCTGACAATCAATCATGTGCGCACACACAAACAGACGAACTCGCACGCATTTCCACTCGCCCCCCTGCGGTACGCTGAGCTCCGTCTCGTCCATGCTGGTGTCCCTTTGTGACGCAGCCGCTCCCTTTGTTGTTTGTACTGAGTGGATATACATGCTGGGCGTCCTTCAAGGCCTTTAGAAAAGTACAGAGGTGTCCAGCGAGGCGCCTGCCTGCCCTTTAACACCCTCACAGGGCCAAACGCGGCTTGAAAGGCACCAAAGCGGAGCTGAGATAAAACTGCGGCATGGAGAGTCGACTCAACTGGAATTTGTGAATAGGTTTGTCGTTTTCCATTTTAATCCCTGAATTAGAGAAAAGCTTCAGCTGTGTACACAACAATCTGGTCTTCATAGCTGCAGTTATGAATCTAGTTTGATCCTACATTTGTTTTTGAAATTTAAATATTTCCTCACACAACTACATAACCATCAGAAGCCAAAATAAATAGATGGCCATTTGACTGGGCAGCAATGTTTTACAATGGGCCAAACGCAGTAAAAGAAAACACAGCTGCATCAATCAGTACAGGCCAAAAATGTGTATCACCGGAATAAATTGATCTCTTAGACATTTTGGTCTTTCCCCATGGTAATTAAAAGGCTGTTTACTAGAGCCCCAGACAGAGGGCTGGCTAATATGGTTGAGTGGACGTGCAGAGAGAAGAGGTGAGGGGCTGTCCAAAATGCTGTCAGTGCCAAAAACACTCTGGACGGGCCGCCGTTAGTCCAGCAACCCCACTCAGTGGCAGTGCCAAAGCCACACACACACACACTCGCAGACACAGACGAGCATTCGGCCGGTCGGCAGTGCCAGAATCACCCCTGGGGTGGAGGGTACATTAACTAATTGCTCAGCCCAGCTTAGAGAGCACAACAGCATGAACGGGGAGAGGAGTGGGAGAAGAGTCGGACATAAAGACGGAGGAGGAGGAGAGATGGAGAGGGGCATAATAAAGTGAAAAGAGTGATCACAGTGACAGGAATAGATGGAAAAGAGAAGCAGAAAGACAGACAGACAGGAGCTTGTTTACATGGGCATGAGTCCAATGCAGCATTAGGACTTAGGCCAGCAGTGGCAGGACAATGGAGCGGGCTGCAAGGCCGTGTGTGTGTGTGTGCATGTGTGTGTGTTATTCAGTTTGTGGCGTCTGGGACAATGGGCCGGTGGGGTATTGAAGGATAGGGGGATTATAGGTCAGACCAAAGAGAGAAAGACATGGGACTGGAGTTAGACAGAAAAAGAAAGGTGCAAAATAAAAAATAAAAAACAGACCAGGGAGGCTCTGATTATCAACCCAAACAAACACAACACAGGTACAGACACCAGAGAGACTCACACACAAACACATTGGATGTTGCTTCAGGCCTCTCTCTGGCAGAGCTTCAGATGTGCCCCTCCGTCTTTGCCCACGCTGCCCCGAGAAAGTGTCCAAAACGAGCATAGAAAACACCCCAGACCCCCCCGTAGCCCGCCTCACCCCTCCTCTCTCTCTTCATCCTAATACACAAAGGAGACCTACAAAACGAATCGGCCAAACAAGTGTATGTATTGTTGCCGGCGGTTACGCAGAATGGCAAGGATTTGGCTACTTTGTGGGTTGCGAAGGCCCTTTGGAGAACTTCTGCTGGGTATCTATGGTGATGAGAGTGAAAGAACATAACACTTTTCTTCACAGGAGTGTGTGTTCGTCTGTGTGTTTGTGTGTAGGAGGGGGTACTTTCCAAAGGCACAGAAACGCAGGTGTTGGTATCCTCCCTCAGAGAAGTTCTTTGCGTTCTCTTTTGTTGTTGTTGTTTCGTTGCTCTTTGTTAAATATTCTCTTCAACTGTCTGAAAAGCTCGTGTCTGAAGCCAAACTTGAAAAATCTCCTCTCGTATTAACAGGCTCACATGACTCATCAACAGCATTCAAGTCTGTGGAGTCAGCCCCAGTTAAAATAGCTCAAATTAGTTTGGATTATTTAGATGTGTGGAAGGTTAGAGAGTACAAAATTGCATCTGCTTCTTTTATATCCCTCTCATTCTTCATGCTTGGTAGATGTAATAAAGGAAACTCGTGTTCATGCACAGTGTAAGTGTCTTATACATTCATTTTATAGTGGCAAAATCAAAACCAGATTATAACTCCGTAGGTTCCAATCACGTAGAACATTTGACTTGTATCAGAATATTCAGAAATTAACTTCAGTTCATCTGGGTGGTACGGTTTATTAACAGTATCCAGTCAAGTGTTCAATTTTCATTCAGAAAAGTAAATCCCTCTGAGCCTGGAAACATCTGCGTTCTGTTTTTCTGTCTGTCCCTAGCAATGTCAATAGAACAGCACAATATATTTGTGAACATGAATAATTATAAACAACAAAGTCATAAATTATAGGACAGGCTAAGAGTTTACAGCCATAGTGGCTCTGAGGCTCTACAGCTGTAGGGTGCTTTAGCATGCTAACATGCTCACAGTGACAATATAAACATGCTGATGTTTAGCAGGTGTAATGTTGACCATGTTCACCATCTTAGTTTAGTGTGTTAGCATGCTAATTAGCACTAAACACAAAGTACAGCTGAGGCTGATGTGAAAGTCATTAATTTTGCAACTGGTGGTGGCGCTAGACGGAAAGTTCATCCTAAGGGGAAGAGGAATGTGTGTAACAAATTTCATGATAATCCATCCAATATTTGGTGAGACATTTCAGCCTGGACCAAAGTGGTGGACTGACAAGCTGCCATCAATAGAGCCACACGGCTAACGTGACAAAAAATGAACAAAAATCATCAATTTTCAAAAACCTTTTTAACTCCACTCTTTAACTTAGCTGGCCACCTTTCACACTAACTGATCACATTTTTTGCACTTCTAGAAAGTTGTTATCAAACTAAATGCAGAGTAACTTAGACAAAACTAGTGAAAACACGTCTTAATAATATCCAAATATTTCAATGAACAAGTCTCATTAACAATCGACAGAATCATCATAATAATTCAACTCAGACATCTGCAATAATATACTTATAGTCACGTTTGCCTCCTACATTGTATGAAAATAACCATCAGAGTTTCAAATGTCCACAATAAAACCATCACAAATTGACCAGTTTTCCACAGAACAGAACATCTAATACCTTCTCCATTAGTGACGGTAAATATAGCCAGTAATGTTCCCATTCAGCAGGGTGATGCAACCATCCCTCGCAGACGTACCTGGCAGGGTATTTCAGACTGCGGTGGCTGCAGGTGGCGTCATCTCCATTCATGCACCAATAATGACCCTTCAGTGTGTCTGGGGAGCAGGTCCGGCACAGGAAGACAAAGGTAGACGACTATGGAGGCAGTTTGTTTGGGGTTTTTTTGCCGGTAATTGCAAAGCACTTTTCAATGAAGGCTCTCCTGCTGTGTGACGCCCTTGAGTAATGGCACTGCTGTGTCCTACTTTGGACGGCCAGAACTGCAGTCTTCACATTAAATGTGTCCACGTGTGTTTGCCCGTGTGTGTGTGTGTGTGTGTGTGTGTGTGTGTATGTTCAGTTTCTGAGTGACAAGCAAGATGATTCAAGTTGTCACAGGCATACAGAGCATTGTGAATGGCTTGTGTTCAGCCTGTGTATATGTAGGGAGATGTACTGTGTGTATGTATAATCCTCTCACACCATGTCTTTGTGTGTGTGTGTGTGTGTGTCTGTGGGGAGTGTATTGTGTACTTCCTCCAATTCTTTTCAGCGGATCTGTTTTCCTGCCATGGCTAGAGCTCAGGACAAGGTCACATTACCACAGACACACACACGCCCAGACACACACACACACACACACACACACAGACACACAAATCTTACTTCTTAATCCTCTTTTAGCAGGCGAGGCCCACCTGTTCAGTCACATCTGCACTGACACCATTTAATGAGTCAATGATGCATCTGTCGGGAGTTCTGACTGTACACATTTAGATGGAGAAGCTCTAGATACACTACAGCTCGCACACGTGCACTAGTGTGGTTAATGTGCCTACTCAATGATCTCCTTACTTCTTGAACTTTTGACCTGACATCTAAAGCCCAGCCTTCTGAGAGAGAGAGCGTTTTACCCTCCTCCTCATTCCTTTTGCTCGATAAACAACAAGAAAGCAAGTTTCCAAAACCTCAATGATTAATTGGGCCTCTCGCTCTTCATCATCCATCTCTGCTGATGCATTTCTTCTTTGAAACTGGGTTATAATGAGAGATAATCACCCTGGGATTCTTCAGAGAGAAGAAAAACGCCTCGGCGGAAGAAATTGCACCGACGTACACCGAATGGTCAGTGATTATAGGTGATCTGTGATTACAAGTAATGGCGTCATAAATACACACAGATATCATTATGTGTTGATTATGGAGTGGGAAGCGCGCTGATTACTGGGGAAGAATGAGGATGAATGTGTGTGAGGATGTGTGTCACATAGATCCAATCTATAGACACCATTGGGTGAGGCCACTTTAGCTTCCTTTACGTCCAGGAAGCCGCTCTCTCTTACTCACACACACACACACACACACACACACACACACACACACACACACACACACACACACACACACACACACACACACACACACACACACACACACACACACACACTTTCTTTCTTCTCTCTCCTCCCCTCTGGTTATTTGCCTTTTTCATTCCAGGGAGTGCCCTGCTTCGCTGTCAGAATTGATTTGTAGCGCTCCTCTTGCACTATTAGCTGTAAAAACATTTTTTTTTAAAACTCCCCATAAATGCTCAAAACCAGTTCCACAACTTCTCTGCGAGTCTCATCTCACGTCTCATCTCGCTGACCTGCAAAGTATTGACTCAAGTACTGAAATAACATTGATCTTTATTACAGAAATAACAACATTTTTCTTCGCACAATAAAGGTTTTCAATGTTGTGCTCAACATCCTGAAGCCAAAAAAGATCTGAAACAAATGGCAAGTGGAGGAGACAAAGAAATGAGAGGTTCAGGTATCAGCTGTATTTTCTTTAGCTCTTCTCGTGGATGAAGAGCATATACTCATAAACACTGTAATGCAGTTCAACTATATCTCACTGTATTCTTAAAAAATGGCTGAAAAGTTTATTTTCCCTCAGCAAGGATGGATATTGACACTGTGTTGACAGGACAAGTGTTTGACTTATCTTGATTTCTGAAGGCAGGAGACGATGCAGTCTCCATTCATAGGGGTGTAATGTTATAATAGAAATGTTGAAGTAAAGAATATTACTGTTTTGGAGTGACATACTACAAGCTGACACAGTCATAACACAGTGACACAATGTGGGATTTGGGTTAACAGCCATGACAGCATAGCTATGTCACTTTACAGGTTGGTTGAGTAAAAATAGTTTCCTACAGTATATTGTTGTAAAATTAATAATAATTCATTAATAGGTTCATAGCATTTTCCAATTGAAATGATCAGTGATCAAACACCACAACCTGCCATATTCCCATATATGGTCACCCTTGTTTCACCATTGGCTCTATTTCTGTGGCAGTAAATCATAAAAATAGATTAAAAGAGTCTTAGCACTTGTGCGCACACATACAGTCAACTCACACAGACACATACAAACATACACACTCTTGTACACACACACCACAAACACCTGTTGCTGTGGGGAGGCCATTTCAGGACATGCTGGGAAACCTCATCATCAGAGTAAACTTTGCCATTACATAAGATGGTACAGGACACAGGTGCTGCATCACACATACCCTGTCAAGTACACACCCCAGAAACACCAACACACACACACACACACACACACGTATATAGTTAGGTCATATTGGGTAAACATGTGTGGGCAGATGACTAAACTCCCAACAAACACCTGTGTACAAATACATTTAGATACACACATTTTCCACTACCAAACAGCAGGCGTGGAAAAACTCTAAAGTGGGATTCTCTTTCATATACTAGAATTAAAAAAAAAACATATATATATATATATGTGTGTGTGTGTGTGTGTGTGTGTGTGTGTGTGTGTATGTATGTGTGTATATATATATATATTATACTATACCTCCAGAAAGTAACTACACTGTAATACTGTGTGTATTTTGCAATACATTGCAATGCATGGAAGGTCCAGGCCTGTCCATAGGCATCATCAGGATATGACTGGATGTGAGTCACATGTAACGCAGAACACCATGACAGGAGGTGAGATGTGAAATCAGTTGTCATGACAATAAATAGAAGGAACAAACAGAGAAACTTTAAATGTGGTAAAAGGTATGTATGTACAGCACATGCTGATGCAGTTTAATAAAATAATTAAAAGAAAAACACAAACAACTGAACAAGTTTGACAAAATAATCTTAAGTCACTGTCCACTTGTTGGCCTTCATCATCAATGGCTGGAGTTTGAGTAAACATCCTTCCACAGACAAAGGAAAGCTTTGGAAAATGCTAGTACGTGGACCTTGACTTTTGTTTTCTACTTTTTTGACAGCTGTTTGGTTTTCAAGAATTTTATCAATTGAAATAGAAAAGATGTAGATATTTTTTTTTATCCTCAGTGTCCTCTACTGTGTCCCTTTTCTTGTAATTATTTTATATGTATTTAATATTCTTTTAATTGTCTGATTTTATTTGCCTCAGTGCAGTTCTGAAATGTTTTAATCCTGTTTCAACCATATAAAGCACTTTGTAAGTTTGTTGTGAAAGGTTCTGTATAAATAAAGTATAAAATAACTTTAAAAAAGATCATTATTGTACTTTCTGGGATCCTTCTTTTCTATATCCCCGGCCTCCAGGATTACACATACAAACAAAAACTGCTGCATGGCACAACATCACGTAACTTGTGGGAGAAAGTGCAGGTCACTTATTTACACAATGTTTGCTAATGAGCAAGTGACTCGCCAGCTGCGAGCACTGACACGCCCACCACTAGGAGCGAGAAGTGACAAAGGCAATGCTGTGTGTGACCTTTTCACAGATGTGGCAGTATACATGTATGCAAAGCACCAACCTTTTCATTCTTGTACTGTTCATGTCTGGACACGTCACAAAACCTGAGATGATTGCACATGTTTATGAGCTGCTTTAAATTGTTGTGGGTGTGTGTGAGAAGAAGTTTTGGAAATGATTCCTCACCATTGTCATGTGGGATCACGTGTACAGTGATTATTACAGTATGTTCACAGTTTTAATCACGAATCATTTTAACCAAGCCATCATCAATCATTCCGAAAATTTTAAACCTTAGCACAGTACAATGTATCCTCTACTTTCCTGCAGTCCCATCATGCTTTGCTTTAGATGCAGTATTTTACTGCAAACACAAGAAGCACACATTTTCAAGCCTATCTCAGGGGGATGAAAGTCATCTGGCGAGTTTTGCTTGTGTAACAGCAACCCACAAATAAAACATATCTGCTGGGTTTTAATAAGAAATGGGCGTGACAATTTTATGTAACCAGTTTGTTGGCAACTCCTATCCATATTCGTGCAGATGTCTGAACTAAAACGTTCTCCAAAGAGGTGTTCAAAGCCGCTGAGGCCTAAACAGAGAACAAACTGATGAAAGCCAACCTTTCTTTGTGATCGAGGGCCGTGAGAGACGGATGAGAGATGGATGGAAGGAGACAGAGAGCTCCGTGACTCTCTGACAGCTGAGGTTGTTTGTGGAAACCTGAGAAACGGGAGATGGGATCAGCTTTCCAAACAAGGGGGTTTCAGCACAACAGGTGACAGCTATGCCTGTCCATACTATCTATATAATCTCGCTCACTCTCCTTTTTTTTCTTCCCCCTCTGCAGCTGTATTGAGGTTTCTTCTTATCAGATCAGGGAACAATAAGGAAGGAGAGGGGAAAAGGAGGAGGGTCAGCAAACAACACAAGGAGGAAGAAAGTTTAATTTGTTTGGAGAATGTGAACAAAAAGTTCTTGTGGCAAAAAAATAGAACTAATTGCAAGTTGTTATGCTATTTTAATCAACCTTAAGCTGGGAAATTAAGCAAAACTTGGCACAAAAGTGAGAATGTTAAGTAACTTTGGCACATGGGGAGATATAAAGGAATAGCTAAAGTTTGAAGGAGGCCAGGGGGTGTTGTTGACATGCAGGGTGGGTGTCTATGCCTCATTGTCTGCCCCATCTGTCTGGCTTTATCTCTGCTTACCACCCCCCAGGCCTTGCCACCTCCTCCTCCTCCTGTGCTTCCCTCCCCCACAGCTAGTTCACACCCTCCATTGTACCATGGTCAGACCCTCCCTGCACGCTGGCAGACGACCAGGGAGCTTCCACCCACAGCAACTGGTGGCATTGTTTGCATGTGTAATGCACATATGTGCACAGTTGCCTGCCCGTCTACAATGTATACGCTCAAGCAGAATGTGAGCATCTGCTGGCACTGGAAGCATAAACAGAAACACATTGATACACATCAGATGGCTGAAATGCTATTCGGGGCATAGTGTGCCCTTAATTTGTGCTGAAAATAGTGGAATAATTGATTAGCTGATGGATAGAAAACAAAATAACTATTAGCCATTAAGCCATTCAATATGAGGATTTTAGAAGCTGCAATCAATTAAAAAAACTTTTTTCCATGTTATAGATATAGAGATTACACACATGATTTCTTGTAACAATTAAGGAAAGTAATCATTAGTTGCAGCACTAAACTAAGACAAAGATCAAAGAAATAAAATGATAAAAGAAAAAGAATAAATAAGGAAAATTTTGGAAAGAATTGCAATACAGACAGTCCATAAAAGAGTTAAAGGAACAGTTTGACATTTTGTAAAATATGTGCACTCACTTTCTTGACGAGAGTTAGATAAGATCGATACCACACATATCACACACGTGTCTATCCATTAATTATGAAGCTTAGCTTAGCAGTCAGCTTAGCCTAGCATAATGACTTGAAGCATTATGCTTGGCTGAACGCTCTCCCCCTGCTCCCAGACCGTATGCTAGCTAAGTTAATCATTTTGTGTTTCTAGTTTCCTGCTTATTGCACAGACGTGAAAGAATCAATCTTCTCATGTAGCTCTCAGCAAGAAAGTACATGAACGTATTTCCTAAAATGTCAAACTACTAAAAACTGTTAAAACATTTCTTTTCCATAACATAATTTTCAACAGTGAACCAGCCACAATTTCCCCAAACATTGCTCCGGTTAAAAAAACACACCTATGTATACAGTATTATTTCCTGTTAACTGCTGTCTCCCTTCCTTGTAGTACACACCCAGAAACAATACACAGACACCTATCAGTGCAGCATATAGGGATAACTCATAAACAAAGCTGTGGTACACAGAGGGGAGATAAACATTGTTTTGGATGACATCAAAGATGTCCTTGGTGAGGTGCAGGGATGTGGGAGAAGAAGGTTTAGTATTTCTCTTTGAACAGGTTTTGTTGGCAGGAACCATGTGGGCCTTCCTTTGTTTGGCCCCCATATTGAATTCTGTGAAAAAAAAAAAAAACTTGTAAAAACACTCTCACGGTGGATACCTTGGCTGAAATTACTTGAGCAGGTTGGTTCCATGCTGGCAAATTAAAGAAGCTTGGATAACTGCAGATTGTGTTTCCCAGGAGCAAGAAATGTGCACACAAACGAACACATCAAACGTTAAACTCAGCACGTGCGCACAAGCTCTCTCTATCTCACACAAGCTCATTGTGAAATACGCAAGGCATTAAACATTTGCAGACAATCATGCTCTTGGCCACGTTTCATCTCTGTCCTGACAGACAGGCACAAATGCAGGCACAAGTAACTGTATCTGATCTCGTTCCCAACAAAACAAGGTTCCTTCAGTTCTTTAGTCATATATATATCATAAACTTTGACGAGTTAAACAAAACAAACCAAGTGCTCATGGACTCCCCATTTTACTGTTACTCACCTTTCTCTTAATTTCTAGACAAAAATTATTAGATTGACAAACTGTTCAGCTACACCTCCAAATATTCAGGGTGTCAGAGTGCTTTCAGTGTTTTTTATTTAAATACAGAATCCATCAGTTAGCCAACAGCCAGTGGCTAACAAGCCACTGATTCTTCTCTCCTGATTTCGACATGCATCATATCCTGTGTATGAATTGCATATTTGTCAAGAATGTTGGCAGCACCAGTGGAAATGTGCAAATAAAGGAGTGCTCACAGAATGCAAATGCACTGAATGGGTATCCACAGTCACTGTCACTCACTGTTGCCTGACATGTTGCCCCACGTTTCACGGCTTCAAATAAGTCTCTATTCTTGTTTATGCTTTACTTGAGCTTGTTTACATTATGATTTAAGGTTCTTGTCTTTGTCCGGTACTCAGTCACTTAGTCATCAGCCTTTCAATAGCTATTAATAATTAAGTCTATAGATAGCAGTTAATAGAACATTATTTTGACTGACATGCTGCATGAAACAGACTCAAGTGCAGATTTGATGGTCATGGCAATACACATATACTTGATAGTGGTAAATGTCAAAATAATGTAAAGATGAAGTGTTAATGTACATGCACTTGACATGGTGATAAATGTGGATGTTTTGAAATCAAGGAAGTACATTAATACATGCTATTGCACACACAGAGAGTCCTGTAATCAAGCACACATAAACAACAGATCCCTCCCCCTATTTGCACTGACTAAGACACATATGGACAACACGCACACACACACACACACACACACACACACACACACACACACACACACACACACACACACACACACACTCATATACATCTGACATCCAGTTTGGTAATACTTAAAAGACAGCCTTTCCTCCCACCCACCCAATAATTTAATGGAATCAAAAAGTAGGCCAAGCGTATGCAGCCACAGTCAAAGACTGCTTTCATGTTCCAGAATTGCCACTGCAGTTTACATGGTGGATCTACACAGTGTAACATTTCCATTTTTATCCTTGTAGAGGAAGAAGGAAGAGAAGGGAATGGAGATAAACAGGAATAGGCTAAAGAATCAACTGTATTCTAGCTCAATCTGTGGACTATAAGGTGCACAGTTATTTTTATTGGATCATTTAATAATTGTCATGTTTCTAAGAATGTATTTCGTGGTAGAAATAATGAAACATTTTTTATTTGATCTTAGCACAGAAATCCATGTCAAAGATATTACATGAATTTATTTAAATACAATTTAACTGTGATTATAACTTCATTTTGTTTATCTAGCAGCTTGTTGCCTATGTCAGCCATCTGAGATGGTCACAGTGGCCTGTATTTGACATTTCCAGGAAAACCAAAATCTCCTGTGTCCTTTTCTGGGGTCATTTGGTACACCCTGGATTTCTGTGTTTTGGCAAAGTGAGCCATGAGAGGATGTAGGATGTGAACCACAGCTGTTTAAGCCTACTGTGCATTTCAGCACTAATAGTCATGTCGAAATAGAACTATACAAGGAAGGACAGAGAAAGACAAGAAGACAGGGGGAGAAACTTGTGCTTTTTGGAGAGGTCAGCACTTCTTTGCAGGGAGTGGAGTGGCTTTTCGCAGAAATGCGGCCCAGTTGTTTTCGGTTGCTGATGCAGTCGGAGGTTCAAAAAAACCCCCAGCTGTGGTGGAGAGTCATCGAGGAGCCAAAAGCTGGGGGCACGCTGAGAGAGAGGACAGAGAAGATAGGAAAAAGATGAGAGAAAAGCAGGGGAGAAACTTCACTGAGAGACAGAGTGAGGAGAAGAGTGCAGAAGAGACATGGAGGGAGATTAAGAAAAGGAAGAAGAGAGGACTCGGATATGAAAGGTAGCAGATGTTTCCCTTATGAGAGGTATTAAGAGTTGAATCCCTCTACCCACACACTCTCAGTCATGGGTTCACTGTGATATAGCCTAGTGGAGCACACTGCACACTCCCGTAATGTAAGTAACCACAGTTCACAAAGTCTATATGTGTGCAAATCAGCATACACAAGGTCATACACTTTACTTTCATGTGTGTGTGTGTGTGTGTGTGTGTGTGTGTGTGTGTGTTCTCTATCCATGTGTTGCCTGCGCATGCAGTGTGTGTGTACAATTCAAGGCATAAACTGTACTAGTTTGTTTTCAGAGTGAAGCAGCATGTGAGTGCACGATATGTGGGCATGCATGCGCTGCCCTACGTGTATATTCTCAAGTCTTTATTTACAGTCTGAGCAAGGAACAGCAAGATGGCTTCCTCCTCCTCCTCCTCCTCCTCCCCCGTGTACTTGAGTGTGTGGGAGTACTGTACGTGCTTCCCCCTCTGACACAAGTAGGCCAACAGAGAGCGCACGGCGGCACTGGAATGCGTGGCATGGGTCCAACCCATTCCAGCCGAGCCTGCACTGAATCCTACTAGAACTGGTCCAAATGCAAGCGGAAGGGGTTGTAGCACATATCTCCCCCCACCACACCCAGACAGCTGCGATGGGAGGGTGGTGGAGTATGTGTGCGTGTGTGTGTGTCCTCCTCAGCCCTCCAGTGACTAATTGTATTGATGTTTATGTGTCTCTATCACCCACTTTCCCTTACTTCTGCGTCTGTTATCACGCTCTCTTTTTGGGTTGTGTTGAAAGTTGGAAGTAAGTGAAAAGACAGGGAAAGTGACACTGAATGTACAAAATATTACAAAAAACCTCCTAATATTGGGCAAATCTTATGAGTCCTTTTCTATTTCTTCTTCTCTTTATCTGCATCCCCCCCTCCGTGATATCATTTTAATAAGTGAAATCAATATGGGATAATGGATTCACCTCATCAGTGCACATCAGTAAAAAGAGTGGGTGTCTCTAATATTTCCTACTGTTAAAATGAATAAAAAGTCCCTTCCCTATGGCTTCTCTACTGTCTCCCTTTATCATCTTTTTTTCCCCCACAGTCTTTACTTAATTTTCGCTCTCCAGGCTCTGATTTGCAGCCAGTGTCCTCCAGCTGCTCCGTCTGTCTCCAGGTACCTCTGGAAAGCTCTATAACTCCGAACTGGCAATGCCTCAAATGGTTTATGATCACTGCTGAAGGTCCAAAATAGCAGGAGATGATGAAGGACTGTATACAGCAACATGAAATACACCTCCTTCTATCTGCATCCCATGACGCGCGTAAACCTTCCCTCTATTAACTGTAAGAAAACCCAGAGTTATATTCTCCTCATAGGCAATTTTCACACACACAGGCTGTATGAGAGTCCCACTCCAGTTCTGGGTTAGCTTCTGTTCCACTGGCTTTCATTGCTTAATGTAATTTCACATATATGACCTTTCATCATTCTTTCTGAAAAGCTGAAACACGACACTGGGGTATCATCCATCCATATTCTAAGCTGCATGGGTATTTGATACTAGCTAGGAATATTTTACCACTTCATCATTTTAACAAGGACAAATTATATGAGGTTTTGACAGTGCTTCTGTGGCTAAGGCCGCGTTCAGACCGACAGTAGTCCTGCGTTAAAAACGTAGCCTCCAGTCCAGCAACAAAGCAGCAGTGCCAACACAAAAGGGCTCCGGCAAAAACACGCAGGGTTGCCTGACAAAAAAGTTGAACCTGGCTCAACTTTTGCTGCAACGCAGCACGACATCCTACGGTAAAACATTGCGGTTGCCAAGCAATTACATGCAAGTGCACATTTCTGGTGGATTAATGTGTAACTTGAACATCGTATATCAGCTGTATCATATTTCAAGACGATAATCCACAATAACCAGCAAAAAGTTGACAGACCGGCTAGGCTAACATGGGTGCTAGTTGTGCCATCTGGCTAACTTAACTGCTGTATCAGATTAAATTGGCACTCAAAGCTGCTGATTGTGGGTCCCATTCAAGGGTCATGTTTCATCTTTTATGAAAGCCAATAAAAGAGACGTCTATAAGAGAAAAAACATTGAGTGTTTGTAGGAGAAGCAGAGGCTAGCTTAAAAAAGGGAGCAGGAGTTCGGCAGCATCAGTAGCCAATGATGGTGACAAGATCATACTTGACTATTTAACCTAGACAAAAACCTTCATTATTTATCCAATTCCAGGTTGTGTATCGTTCATGGTGATGTGTTACATGGATAATGAGTAACATATTAGTTCTGTGGGGAAATTAGTCTGCTACAGTTACCCATTAAGCTGCTAGTCTTATGTAGGTCACGGATGTTTTTGCACGTTAAATGTTTTGCAGACACTTTATCATCCATATCTCACTGCCACAGGAGTCAGAATATCACCCAGGGACACAAACCTACTCAGTGTATACCAATTAAACTCAGTAATATTTGGAATAAATAAATACGTTTGGGATGTTTAGTTGTTACTGTTTCTATCTTAAGTCCCATGCTGGTAAAGACATAGCTCATCGTTATTCAGTAAAACTTTGAAGATTAGATAATTATTAACATGTTCTCATTGTGTGAGTATGTTCTCATGTGTGTTGTTAATGGGAAGTACATGCTTATAGTTACAAGTGTTTTGACTATAGGTCTCTACATAAGCTCAAAAGTGTTTTTTGACTATCTTCTTGTTGTGGTAGAGCTGCAAGGACAAGTGTTTGTGGTTACCAAAATGTGTGTGTGTACGTGCCTTTGTGCATGTTTATTTCGATTTGTGCGTAATTAAGTTGTGTTCCCCTTTTCACCAGAGCACAGTGTGTTCTGTACATTTTGGTGCTAACACGTGGATGCTGCTGACTGTCAAACGGCTTCAAAACACCCACATTCGTGTGTGTGTGTGTGTGTGTGTGTGTGTGTGTGTGTTCTCACACAGCTGTGTTCATAGTGGTGGAGAAGAAGAGGCACAGATCTTCCTGTCAGCTGTTTTCTTTCTTGCACTCGCAGTATATTTCCCCTCAGTTCTCAATCAAACTCTCTCTTTTTTGAATAATTCTTCTCTCTTTCACACACTCTTTCTCTTATTCACGCCACATTTTTATCCCTCTTGTGCTCCACATTCCCCCTTGGTTTCTCGATCTCCCAATTTATTTCTGTGTCTAATCTCTAATTCACTCCAATTCCTGACCTCATCCTTCCCAATTCCCTTCGCTAACCAATCCTTTATCTCCTCATTGAATTTCTCCATCTCTCGGTGTTGCCTCATGCTAGATAATAACATCTTCTCATCAACATAAACAGGAAACAGCTGAGGCGCTCTGTTCTCTTGTCTTTTTCCTGTCAGTTTCTCAGAAAACTAAACCAAACCACCAGAAACCAAGCCAACATCTCCACCAACCGTACAGAGAAACAAGTCAGGCACAGCAGGCTGATCATGTGGTTGGAGGTTAGCAGGCTGCATTGTGTTTACAAGCAATGGGGGCTTTAAATGAACATGTGCTTTAGAATAAAAGTTGTTTTTGTTTTTCTTCTGCTGCAGAGCTGAGAAATAATTTTCAAGCGATTAAGCTGAAACCCCGGTCATCTAAATCATAATTACAGTCTTGTAAAAATGGATCCACACTCTGTAATGCAACAGCAGCTTGAAGAAGAAGGATGTGAACCTCGTGTTTTGGTGTTTGTGAAATGGCTGCTGTCCTAACGCCTCTCACTGGGGGATCAGAAGAAAGCCGATGGCCACTGATGCAAGTGACCTTCAATCTAAGCCTGTGTGTTTGAATGAACACTATAAAGAGCATGTGATTGTGAGTGTCTCTGTCCTTTTTACACAGAGGGTTCAAACTAAACAAATCTGTTCGTGCATGTGTGTGTTTGAACGTGTGTGTGTGTGTGTGCATACATGTATACATACTTGCACCTCTGTGTGTGTGGCCAGACCTCCTGCAGAGGGCCTCTTGCTGAGCCCCAAGGCTAGACTATATTTAGGTGGCTGGTTTTCTCTCTCTCTCTCTCCCTGTTTGAGAACATTGCCTACTGGTTGGGAGAGGCCGACCACAGGAATATGTTGCCTCCATGTCTGACCGCCGACTTTCAGATAACCATATGTGGGAGAATACAAACGGATGAAGACATCAGCGGTGGTTAGTCTGTTAGCTTATCATTAGGACGCAGAGGTTGTTGGTATCACTGCTGCTGGCTAGAAACGTAACGTGGGACAGACTCTAAAAAGATGAGCACAGTTTCAATTAGTTTCTTTGTTGCGAAGTGGGAGGAGCTGCTGGTTCCAGATTTAGTTAGTTTCTTTTCAATAGTATTCTCAATGTTCATCTACATGGAAACATGGGAGTCTCTTGCATGATTTAAAGCTGCATTAATCAATATTTTCATATTAACAATGGATGAAATAACTAAGTGCAATGTGAGAGGAGTCCGTTGTAGTAATGAACCCGGAGAATTATCACGCTTTAGCGTCTTTCAGCTAATTGTCTTGGTTTTATGGCCCGCATCTTTACTGTTTTGGTTCAGTGTCACCACTCTCTTTAACCTCGTTTCCAACTGCAGTCTTTTTTAGCGAAAAAAAACCAAAACCCCACTGTAAGCTACCTGCCCAACACACCACAAACAAAGTCAGCAGCTAGCTAGTAAACACAGTGGAGTATTTAGCTGCTAATTATCCAGATATTTTTCTGAGGAGTTAGTGGAGACCAAAGCAGAGATAAAACAAGAGTGAATATTGGATTCACCAGGAGGCTAAAAGCATGACTCAAAATGAATACTAATGTTGCTCTGTGTGTGCTGGATGTGTAGAAAGTCAACTTTCGGCTAACATGTTAACCGTAACAACTTAATAAGGTGATAATATGTCAATGTTTTGTTCACTGATTGTTGCACCCCAAAAAATCAATTAATACTATAGATTTAAGTTATGGACGTTAGTTTGAATTGTTTCAGCTCTATTTCTGAGAAATCATGTTTTTTCCAATCAGTTTAGTATGGCAGATGGCTTTAAAAGCTATGATTCCCTTGAACCTCAGCTGCTATGGAGAGGAAGCAAGTCAGAAGCGCGAATCACATGCCTCCGTGTTGCAATTTGGCACAAAACAGCTTACCATAATTGCTAAATTCATCCACAATTTAACCCAGAAATTGCTGAATGTTTTATTTGGTTTGTACAAAGCCTTGTTAGCTTCTACTCACCATTAGTGATGTGTGCAACAAAATATTATACTTGATAATTGGATGTCTCTTACTGATATGCTCCGTAGTGATTTATCTTTGATAGAAACTCAAAGGTCCAAATCTGTGCACACAAAAACTTACAAAGAACCAGATATTTTCTAAAGCAGTTGCTCATCTTGTGTGTGGAAGTGCTCCAACAATCAGTCACCTAACACTGTCTATGCAGGAAATGAACAGAAGTTGTGCTTTAGGAACCCTGGACGCCCAAAACAACTCTTCCAGCTTTGCAAATCTATTGCTCCTTTTCCTGTCATTTGTTTTTTCTTTCGTCCTCACTCAGACACACTAACATAAGGCATGAAGGCACAAGGGTGCTGTGGCACAAAGGCACACTCTATCACATGATTCCCACTGAGACCCCTCACCTTACCCCAATAAGGCCTGGTGCCAGACTCTAGAATGAATTCCTCTGCAGTGGGTGTGTCGACTGACAGGTGACACCGGCAGCTTGGAGAAGGAAGGATAAAGATAGACGGAGGGCGAGGTGGTGGAGAGGGTATGAAGGGGGGTGGGGGGTGAAGAAGTGATATGAGAGAAGAATCTGGGGGAAAAAGAGATGACATAACCAGAGAGGGAGATAAAGACGTTGATTAATGAGATAATCTATTTTTGCTTAAAGAAAGTAGAGAGCATGAGGAAGTAGAGGGATGCTGAAGAGATACAGATCAAATCACGCGCTCTTACTTTACCCCTCTCTCTCAGTTGCCATAAAAAGATATCTTAACTCCACATAGAAGACATGACTGGTTAGCTTATAGAAAGATAAACAGTAGTGACAGATATCTCAACGCCCACAAGCTGCTGCTGTAAAACACACATTACATTACACATTTTTCATGCATTATGTGTAAACACAATTCAGAGAGGTAATCAAGCCGCAAACATGTTAGTCACAACTGGTCTCCAAGCTTCTTTCTTCTTACTTACTCCTCTGCTTGTACACTATTATATTTCATTAAATAAAGAGTTATTGAAGGGGAAAAACAGTGAACTTGTCACTAACAGGACAAGTTCACATAGTTTATTCAAAAGATGCCGTACCATTGGCTCCTGTCTCCTAAATGTCTGCCTACTATGCCTCTTTTGTGGAACAGTTTACACTCCAAGTGGATGGTGCCACACGGCTAATAAGCTACGATAACTTCCTCCATTTTGGGCTCTCTGGCTCTCCGTTCCCTCAAAAGTCAGTGCCATCGCTATTGGTCAACAGTGCCAAATTGCATATCAAAGGTCACCAAAGTTGAAACATTTTGTCGTTTTAAATGCTTGTGTGACTATGCCAACTCTGTACTAATACTGTAGTCTGCATATCAGGCAACTGACTATACCTTCATACGGATTTCATACAACATAACAAGCTTTGTTATATATGCTAATTTAGAACTGCATTGTGGTGCTAAACTAAATAATTGGTATAAAACAATTGGCCATAAACACAAACACTGTATATTCACATACACAGTATATAAATGTTACAATTTAAATATCCTTCATATGGGTTTTCACACTGGGTGTTTCTAAGAGTTAGATAAATGGTATATGGTACATCTGTTTTCTCTGAACAAAACATTGAGAGAAATTAAGGAAACAGTCATTAATTTTAAAATGACAGTGTTACTTTATAGACAAATACGTAACAGCTTTGATAGGATTCCAGGAAGAAAGTAAAGTCACTATAACACCAGCACAAAAGCAGGCGTTCCACTTTTTCCAAGTGTCACACTATAGTAACCTCTTCCCTAAAGACCCCTCCCTCAGTCAGTCCACCCAGCATTAGTGACGTGGCCGGCCTAAGCTGGAGGTCTTTGTCCCCACTGTCTTCTATTTCGTCCATTGTCCCTGTATGGATGCTGGTGGGAAGGGCGTGTGCAGAAGGGGCAAAGCAGATGTCAGTGCTGAGGATGAATAGTGCCCTGAGGGGAAGGAGAGGGATAGTTGGTGTAGCCTCGATACCCTGGAGACCCACAGAGGCAGGGCAGGGATCTGTTTCAAAGAGGAATCAACTTGTCCTTGGCTTCTGAATGACTCACATACTCTCTCTGGGAGTGCAGGGATACCAATAAACTGGAAACCAAATGGAAAAACACACTGAAGTCCTGCACAGCTGTGTTTTTCAGTTGTATAGATCACAAAATATTTGGCCATGGACACACATTTGATTAGAGTTTGTACCAGATACTTAGAGGGAAAAAATTCTGTTGTTGAATTTTGTGCATTCACTAATGGTTAACTAGTTTTCTTTATGCTGGGGATGGCTGGCAACCCTCTTCACCCCTGCACCTAACTTTGAGAGGTAGTGAAGTACCCCATATACACACAAAGCCCACAGTGTGAGGCGCATTCGCAAAAGGGCTGTGTGACTTACGCAGTTGCGGCATAGCATTTGTCCTTTAAGCAGGGGAGCATAAACACACACACACACACACACACACACAGACACTCTGCAGGAGGGCTACCCTGTCATCTTGCTGGCAATAAAGCGGGTCCCAGATGTCTGCCTCCCCCCGTTAGCAGACCCACAAGCTCACACTGTCACTCACCATGCCTTTGTTCTAAGACAGCAACATATTGCTTGTATACAACGTTCAGACTCAGTGTACATAAATGTTGCCACAGACTCCGAGGACAGAACTTTGGTACAAGGCAGAGTACAGAGTAAGCTGACATGTTAGTGCTTTGTCCAAAAAATGTGGATATAAAATGCTCAGGTAGAAATCCAGTCAGTGTTAAGGTCAATAACTTTACATAGACTAAGGTGGCCTGACTTTGTTTATCATTCCATGCCATTACTGTATCATATCATCAGGCTACACTAATCTCATCGAGTAGTCTCCTTATCTTTTCGTGGTAATCAGCCACACCTTCCAGAACTTTCTGCCTAATCAAACCATCTCTACAGGGTGACCTCTGTTGCTATGTGAGTGGGAGGGGAGGGCAGAAAATATTACACTGCTGTTTCATCAGTGCCAAGCTGAAACTCCAATGCAATTCTTAGATGACAACATGATGATACTCTGACATATGTTGCAATATAATTTGAATAAAGTGAATAGTGATTGATTAAGTAAAGTCAAAAGATATTTATGCTGATGTCCTATATCTCTTAATCTACATAAAATATAATGTTCATTTCCATAATTTAGCCTGCCTTAAAGAAATTTTAAAATGAACTGAAACATAAATTGAGCCTTTCAAAAAGCAACATTTAGGGGCATATTTATGTGAATCACCTCGCATGTTCCAGCAGAATTCAAATATTTATAATGTCAAATGATGATTTCTGTACAAGCAATCCACTTCTTGTTTTTCAGAGATGAAAAACGTGTCAAAACATCTTGCTTAAATGAGTCATTGCAAAACCCTGTCCGGGGAGGCAGGGATTGCAAAATCCTGTTAAATCTGGATCACTTGTGCTTTGTGTTACTGTTGGATGGTTCTTTATTCACTTTGCCCTACAGATGATATTTTCATACAAAAGAAACCACACTGGGCCATATAGTCAGACACACCCTGGGAATCTTTGACCTGCTTCCACAGATATCGAACAGGGAAATTTAGCAGTATGCAGCACAGATAATTTGTACCAAAAAGTTGGCGTTTAAGAAAACAGGCCTAAATATGACTGAAATCTCTCAAGTGACAGGCTCCAATAATTTCAAACTACAATCCCCACAATCCCCAGCTGCTGAGTCCTGTTGCTAGCCAGTGTTTGGAGAGTGAAAGCCCGACTTAAACACAAGCCCAGTCACCTTCCCTCTAGGTGCCCTCCACCCCTACGCCCTCGGTTCCTGCTAAACCAGCTCTTCTCGTTCCCTCTTTTGTCTGTGTGTCAAAACGAGCCAAATATTTTTCTTTTTCTGCCTGCTGCTGAGCAACCTGGGGGATTCAGAGTGCTGCAAAGGATTGCAGTCTTAATCCAAACTCTGGGTTTTGCACAGTCAGCTGGTTCAAGGGCAGCGACATTGTGCATATCGGTGCCCTGGCAGAGTTAGCACTTCTTTTCCAAGTTCTTGAGAGAATCCTTGCTAACGGTACCATCTGTCGCATTCCTATCATTTAAGAGGTGGAAGCAGCAGCAGCAGTTCCATTTGGACGGAGAAATGGAATGCTGAGTTTTATTCCAAATGTCCGAAAACATCATGTGCATTTGGACGTGAGGTGATTGGATTTGCTGATCAGGGCAGGCAACCGTCCTTTTAAGAGAAAAAAGCAGCAAAGGGCTTATGAAATGTTCCAGTTACTCCCAAAATGTGGAGCTACATCAACATTACTGACTATCATCCAGTCCCATCAGTGAAGCAGATTTTCTCAGTTTGCATGTTTGTGTTCCACAACAGTTTAAACACAAATTATGGCACCATTTGAGGCTCATTCCTTTATCAAATTTAGTAACTGTCAGCTGTGTAGAAGGATAATGTGCTTATGAAATGTGACATAAATTCCCATTATACACAAAGTGCCATTTACTGTCCCGAGAGGGACGAATGTTAGTGAGGTAGGAGAATTGCTGACTCGATCTCCTCTCCTGTCCTTTTGGCACAAATAGCCCACTCAGTCCTCAAACACTTGGAGGTCAAATTCCAATCTGGGCCCCAACATCAGCTGGTTAGGCTTGTGTAGCTCTTACATGTACTCCAAGATCCTCCTTCAGGTAAACTCTAAAATGTAAGTGCAAGCCTCTACCATTAAATGTGATGATTTAAAGCGTGCCTTTGACTTATGATTGTACCGTTATCATTTAAGAATCCTGAGTAAATAATGACACAGCTCACAGGGGATATGATGCCAAGATAGGAAATCTTTTATTACAGAGAAAAAAAACTTTTCTTCCAAAATATAGAAATCTGTACAACTTCCGCACAATCAATTTACATGAACTGTACAAATTTACAGCAGTTCATCACAACATACCCAAGGAAAAGAAACTGAACACGATAAAGATGTACTGACATGAGATCACAAGATAGACAGCTTTTCTTCTTGGGTAAGCTCAGATTTTTTTTGTCTATTTTCTGGTTTTGTAGGTAAATAGAAAAAAAGGAAAAGAAGAAAAAACAAAAAAAAAAACCCAAAGGATACGTCTACACTTACAGATCATGGAAACTAATATTTCTTTTTACCAAAACAACTTTGGTCCTTGCCAACACTCCCATCACAAATGGCTTCACTTACGAAAAGCATTATCCATGTTAAAAGATGAAATACAAAAAGGAATACATCTAAAAACACCTCAGGATAGCAATTATTGGCACTTCCCATGTGTAATGTTATGTACTCTACCATTTGTTGTACAGTTACAATACATTCTACAATATGTAAAAACACCTCAAATGTGAAAGTGGCAATAATTCAACTAATCGACGACGACAACAACAAAACTGCTGTTCCCTTCCTGTTTCATGACTTAACATGCACAACTTTTCCACAAGGGTATTTATTGAATGTCTGAGGCCTGAGTTTGGCAATACATTCCAGGAGAGACTCCTCGCGTCTCAAAACAATGTCACACAACTTCAACTTGACATATTTAGTGCATTTTATGTGCTATTTTACCTCTGACTACTCAAAGCACTCACAACGATTCTGTAACCTATGTGCGCACAAGCTGAATGGATGCCATTTAAATTATCAATATTACTGAGGACTTAAACCATTTCGGGTTGTGGTAGTACAGTTGAGAAGGTGTCGAAGGGGATTTGGGTTTCAAATTTTTGAAATTTCGTAGCTCTAAAAACAAGGTCTGTTAAAAGTGGGTTAGATCACCAGACTAAAAAGAGGAGAAAATGGGGATGGCAGAGTGATAAGATGAGAAAATCTACCAGTGTGACCATAAAATACATCTAGAGAAAAGTGAGACGAGACGATCATCTCGTATCCGAAATATAGACCAATCTCATAACATCTTGTCACATGACAAAAAAAAAGCTATAATGGAGCAGCGTGATTTTAAAACTGGTGTCCACCATGGAAACCAAAGCTCTGGGCTCCCATCCCAGCAAGCTCCTCTCCATCTGGCCAACATGGAATCACTGCTTTTCACAGATTGCTGAAGGGAGTATCAGCAGAGAGCAGGGTAGGGGGTTTAGGGGGTTGCAGTGCGTCAAAGGCTATAGCTCTATTAGTCATGATCCTCTCATCCTTAGGGGAGCTTAAACATCCATAGGTCTGGTGATGAGCGGAGAACCAGCCTGCCGTGACAGATTTGGCCAGCGGCTAAGGCCCGAGCGACACTCGAAGCCGCCCCAGCATCTGTTCCAGCTTGCCGTCAACCTCTCAGCCCCAAAACCAGGAGTGAAGTGGGGGTACGTCAGACAGCCATCAAATCCTTTCATATGCATGTAAACAAAGTCGCTACTCAAACTCAGTAATCAAGTGCAGCGCAATCCAGTGAGATGAAAACAGAAAACAATGGCCTAGTACCCTCAATTCTTCATCTTTGATCCATGTTTCCTCGTCTCTCACTAGCCCCCCCTAGTGCAGCTTGAGCACGCCAAGCGCGTGTGCTGGTTTTGTATCCATCACTGCTGAGGGAGGGTTGAGGGCTTCTGGTCAGGGTGGGGGAGGTTAATAAGTCCTGAGGGGGGGCTGGAGGGATTTTAGCTGCCCTGGACAAAAAGGAGTCCGGCCCTGGCCCCCTCTCTCTCACACCAGCTCCCCCGTCCCTGCCGTCCTTACCCAGCTCCCCACGGTGATGGATGATGATATGCGTCACATTAAGTCTACCTGCATCCACAGGGGGTCAGCTAGCAGCATGCTGGCTTGCTTTTGGCTGAACAGGAGGTCTGAGCTGAGGGGTGATATGTGGCACTTGAGGCACTCTAACCCCCACACCACAAAAGGGTGAGGGGGGGATTTGAAGCTGCCAGGCTGGAAAGGGGACACCTCCAGTGAGGGCCCAGGCAGCAGACTGAACCAGGCTGGCTCACTTTAGCCTGATATTAGTTTAAAAATCACGAATGGCTCATAATTCATGACAATGAGGTCTCTGTAAGGCAATGCACACATAAGGATAGGTCTCTCCGTTTTACAAGACCTTGGAAATACCTAATGTAAATGAAGATAGAAGGCTGACAAGGCCTGGTGTTGTTTTTAATTCAAGTTAAAATGAATCTCTGAACAGTCAGTGCTCCAGACCTCCCTTTGGCCAAAGTCTCACACAGTCATCACTTAGTCCAGACCTTTCAGACTAACTTTTTTTTTTTCTATCAGCAACACAAATCACCATCTGTCTTACTCTCTCTCTCTGTGTGTGTGTGTGTGTGTGTGTGTGTGTGTGTGTGTGTGTGTGTGTGTCTGGGGGGGAAAAAAAGCTTAGCTCTGCATCCTGCCAGAGCGAACAGTGCCATATGAACGGATGACAGAATGTTTCTAACATACCACCAAAAATACTCTCCACCTAAAAATCAACAGCTCTAAAAATGTTCACAAATACAGTGTAAAAAAAAAAAAAGATTTTGAAATCCAGAGTTGCACACTCCCAATTTAATAGACATTAGTCTATCCCAAAGTGGGAGCTACAGTATGAACAAACTGCTAAAAATGAGGAGGGCAATAAAAACGGTGTGAAAAGATGACATTCGAATGGATGGAATGCAGGCGATTTTTCTCTAAAAAGTAGACATCCCACACAATCTAACATCAAAGTGCATTCAATGTCAATCCTAACAGGGCCACATGACCAGAATTTGGGTAAAATAGGCCCCCCCTTTGCTACACTTTGAATTTTGGTGATGCAGGAGATGACAAAGCGGTGGAAGGAAAAGGGGGCAAAATTAACAACACAGGAACTTGATTGTGAATTTCAACAACATTCTTCGACTAAGGGGAGGGGGGAGGAGACGGATCCCCTGCCCTCCCCCAGAAAGCTACACATACACGGGTGATGGGAGGGCGACAGGTAACAGGTGTCAGAACACATTCCACTTGCACTTACATACAGGCCGAGGCGGTTGAGATGAGGGTTTTCTGAAGCTCTGTGTTGATGTGTGTTGAGGGGGAGGGGGAGGAGACCGAAAGCCTTTTTCCAGCTACAAGACAAAGAAAACTAATTCCCTGTGGTCCAAAAGGTTTTTTTTTAAATAGAAAATAGAGATGCTCTCATTGGGCGTTTCTTTACCTTGAGCTTGGATGGCGAAAGGCTCAGTCTAAACCTCAACCCTCCCCCCACCCAGGAAACAAAACTAAATGAACAACAGCAAATTGAATAACCTCTGGGATTTTGAAATTCAGGGGGTCGTTCTTGGTAAAAATTCCTTACAATTTAGGTTTTGGTGTTTTGCGGTGGTGTGTTGAACATGTACCCATAGTAACCACAAGTAGGAAAAGTGCAAAGTCAATGACAGCCCCTTCTGAGATGGAGCTGATCACCATGTTGTTTACAGTTGAGGGAGGGGAGGGGGGGTATGCGGAGCCAGCCTCCGTGGGGGTTCCTGGTTGGTTGGTTGGTTTAGCTGCCCCAACAGTTCCATTTCCACAAAGCCTCTCCTAAAAAACGGAGTGCCCAGCTGATCCAATGACACAACAGAACAGATGATAATGGGGGAGAGAGGGTAAAAAATATCAAACCTACAAGGTTTCCATCACCTGGACGATAGGCCACATCCTCTGTTTTTTTTCCTTTTTCTTTTTCACTATTTCATTTCATATTCTTAGCTTTATAAAGGCTCACCCTGATCTGGTCATATGATCTGACCAACCACGGCGTGACCCTGAACAAAAGTAGGCCGGGGTGACGGTGCGCTTTTTAACTGGACACAGTCATCATGTTGTAGGCTTTGGAGGGACTGGTTCTGCCCAGCACCATCAGTTCCTCCTTGCAGCTGATGTGACTGTCCACCATGGGGCCCATCGGCCCGCTGTTTCCTGAGGGGGAGCCGGTGGTGGCTGTTGCCGGCAATCCTGGGGGGCAGGGCTGCGACTCATACAGGACGCAGATGGAGCCATCCTCGCCGATACGGTAGGACACCTCGAAGGGGTCCACCCACAGTGTGAGCTCACTGGGCAGCACCAGGTAGAGTTGCTGGATGGTCATGCCGATGCGCTGGCCTGCCTGCCACACCAGTGGGTCCATCTTGTGGTTGATGCGGATGCAGCGGTAACCTGAACCCTTGCAGGGCCTGTCTGGGAACCAGTGGTGCTTATATTGCTCTGCAGGGATAGAGGGAAGACAAAGAGGATGGAAAGAAAGTTTAGCTTGGGAGTGATTACCATCAGGTTGCTTGTAATAACATGTAATGTGCACAAAATCACACATGTACTGATGAAGGCCCAGAGAAGAGAGGCCAAATGGAAAAGAATTACCAAGTACTGAGTAGCAGCGCTGTGATACACAGAAACACCACGGACTACAGGCGTAAATTGCAACTGTGTGGGTGAAATCTGCAGTGAACTGAGGCTGAACAAAAGGTCAAAACATATGCCTGTAAAAACTATTTATGTATCATAAAAAGAAAAAAAACCCACACGCTCTAATGTGATAGATCCTTATTAATTATATTCTTAAATTTAATCTCAAACAAAACATAACTGCCTGTTGTTTGAGTGTGTGTACATTTGTGTCATCTCCAAATGTTAAACTAGAACACGCCATAATAACTTAATGATTAAGAGGAGTAGATTTTAATCTGCTCTGTTGCCCTTTTGCCAGGAGGCAACTGTGTGGTTATAAAACAAGATGGGTTCTGACTTGTCAAAATAAATCATAAAATATATTACTATGCAAAAAGCATGAACTGGAACTTGCTACCGATTTATAGAGAAAAACAATTTTAAAAACTTTAGAAACCATTCAATGTTTAAAAAAATAAAAAAATAAATTCACTTTAGTATTGTGATTCTTTATTTTTACGATTTGATTCCTGAATCAATATTTTATTATATATTAATTGTTTTATTTACCACTTTTATACGCTGTATAGCAACAAGGCTGCTAACTCAAAAAGATGACGGACGTGATGTACAAAAATCGCAATAAATTGTGATATCGAATCGCAATGTGTGTAGAGTCGCAATACATCGAATCTGCACTCAAGTATCGTGATAGTATCGAGTCTGGAGATAAGCATATCTTTCCAGCCCTAGTTGTTAATATGTAAATGTATCCCTCGTGTTACTTTTATAAAAACAGGCTGTTCATGTAGATGTTTTACAAATGTCAAAATCAACAGTGTACTCATTTATACTAAAGTACAGGGCAGAGTTGTGTGCAGTAGAAAAAAAGAGGAAAGAAAAAACACCACCACCTTTTACAGGCCTGATAAGCAGCCATTAACAGGCAGCCAGCGGCTCCCTGGGCCTACGTGACAAAAAAAAAAAAAAAAGGAGGGCCATTGAATTGCACAATCCCTCCCCTGGCCGTCGTCAGTGTCACAAAGTCTCCCTGGACTGGCTGAACAAAAACACCAAAAGTGTCGAAGTCCAGGAAAGCCATCTGGGCCACTGGGCTCCGCCTCTTAAAGAGAGAGGATCCTATTTTTCTAGTCTGTGGGGAAGTTTTTCGACGTGCAGTGAAACTAGTGATTCAGAGTGACGCCCCTCACAGAATACGCTTCAGGAATTTCAGTGGTTAAGATGATGAGAGGAAAATTGTGTGTTGACTATGACTTGGGGTGTATGAGGAAGTGAAATGTGGCTCATTCTTTCCTTACAAGTTCACTTTTGGCATATAAAAGAGGCTTTCTAACTTTTCTAGGATAGCTGGATAGTTTTAAATTTCTTTTGTTCAATTTTTTTCATTTACTGACCTCCCCACCTTAAGGAGAACACCTACCCCCCCATTTACCCTGACAAGGCCCATCCATATTGAATTCCCATTGATGGTAATTTCATTGTGGCCAGTGAAAAACAGGGTAAGTGAAGTAGGCCAGCATTCAGGCTGGGGTCCAGAGGCCACCTGTATGCATCCAGGGATAATAACACCCCCCTCCTCCCCCCCCATGTCTTATCACAGAAAGCTGTATACTGCTGAGCTAATGGAGGGGCTGGCACTCGTGAAAGAGAACAAGGGGCTGGATGATCTTTCAGCCTTGGACTGAGCCACAAAGGCTGTTAGGTACAAACCCTGGAGCAGCTGGGAAAGGATCAGCTCAGCTTGGCCTATTCTTAAAAATGGGGGCACGTGAGAAGAAGGGGGGGGCGGAAAAGTAAGCAGACGAGTGTGCGCTTAACCTAAAGAGTTTAACGAAACTGGGTTGTTTATTCAATGTAGCTGACCTTGAACACCAGAAATACATTGAGATTGTGCTTTGGCTGGGTCGTTGGGTATTTTCCATTTGAGGCCGTTTCCTGGAAGAGCGTCAAATCACGCTGCTGCCGATAAAGAGGAAGAATCAAAATCCTGCTTACTACAATTACACAACTATCGTGGTTTCAATCTGGCCATGGGGACTGATTTCCCCACTTCCCCTTGCTTGGCACAAACAACAGGAGCTAGACACACTGCTTTCCAGCACGCAGACACAATAGTGAGTGATTGTGATGTTTCTGAGCACAAAAGAGCTCTAGCTGGCCTAGTTTAGCAGCAGCGAGCCCCACGGAGTACTACCACACACTCACTTTTGTTTCCACACATTGGCCTCGTGCTCAGAATGAGACTTTGTCGAACATATTTCTCTTTTTAAAATTAGATTACAATCAGTTGTATGGCATTTTTAACAACAGCAGTGTCAAAATACTCTTTCAAATTTGTAAACCTTATACTTTACTTTGATATAATTGATGTATACATGTGCACTAAATACAGGGTGGGTTAGCTTTGTTTCAGTGGATTTCCCCTCCATTTCCTCTCCGATTATGCTGTGCTGCCTCCCTCCCTCCTATAGGCGCCCACCAAAACATCCCCTCCCCCACATAGAGGCCTCACAGCCGACTCCATTCAACTCCAACTTGTTGTCTGTTTACCAACACCGTCGTTGAATTGAAGCTCTGGCAGACATTTTTCAGTGAAATCTAACTCAAGTTTTGCATCAACATAAAAAACAATTCCTCAAAAAAAAAAACATTTCACATGCTCGTCTTTTGTTTTTTGTTTATGGGGCGCTCAATTTGACTGGAAAACAATGATGTGCACAGTGTTTTGTTTTTTTTACACAAGTGAGCTCCTTATGCAAGAAATGTGGGTCATCTGCCGTTATATGCGCTCAGTAGATGGAGAGAGGCAGATGTATAGCAGCTTTAGAGGCCCCAGACTGGAATGTGTTTACAGCAGGAAATGAGACAATCCCCGAGCAGCACTGTTCTGTAGAAAGACCACGATGCTCAAGTTAAGCCTCTAGGTAAGACGAAGAGGACGTATAGGCTCAATTTCCTGGGGAATAAACCGAGAAAAGGTTATTGTTGCATTTCCAGTCACGGAGGTGTTGTGTGTCATTAAAGTGAATGGGAGATGTGGTAAAACATAGGTTCACCTTTTAACTACATGTTAAAAATGCAAATCCGGAATAGAATACCACATTGTATGCAACAAGGTTATTGACTCATCACTGACGCACACAAGAGTCGCAAAATAAGATGTTTTCAATTAGGGGTATTGTATAAAAACTAAAAAAAGTGTTATCTTTTTACTGCCATTCCCAAACTTTGGTCCGACATCGTGTGTTTTCACTAATAACCTATTTCGTCAAATGCATTACGTAATTGAGAAGCCTCTACCAACTCACTGGGGGCTGTTATGCTCAGTTCTCTGAGCTTTATCGACCGAGGCGCACTTCCTTGTTTGTGCCAAGCGTCTCTTTCCACCCCTCCTCCTCCTCTACCAAACAAAGTAACTAATAAAACTGCCCGATCTGGCTTCTTTGTCAAAAATACTCGATCGTATCAATTTAATCGTCGACGAATCGTCGTGGATTGCTCACTGTGTTTATGCTTTGTCGTCGGCGCCCCCCCCCACCTCTCCGATGTGCGCAAACAGTGGTGCGCGCTGGTATCGCTGATAGTGATACTTCGGGAGAACAAAGAAAGGCTTCTTCTGAGTCATTCACAAACCGACAAAAAGCCGAATTTAAGCGCTTAATGCCAAAGCAAAACCTAAACTTAAGATGCGAAATTGTAGTTTATAACATGAGGCATTTTAAAGCAGTGTTTTGTGAGCTCAAATTAGACAATTTTCTGGCTTTCTTACCTGACAAGATGTCCTGTAAGCTTTGGCTGAATGTTTGGACCTGTCGATCGTTTACGTGTCCTTTTACCCTCAGAAATCTCGTCAGAAATCCGACGGCGGCGTTGATCTCTGGTTTCATCGTTCCCCGGGCACAAAGGGTATGCATTGAGAAAAAGGCAACGGCGACGATCCGTGCGCGTTTGTTGTTTTTTTCTTTACGTGTCTGTCCGGGTGTTGGTTTTTCTCTCCACTTCTGAGCAGCGGTCCTTATCTGTTGGCGCTTGTGTTGTTTCTCTTGGCATTTATTTGTCGAGGTAGAGGGAAGGTCTCTTTTTTGTTTTTTGTTTTTTCAGATTGAGTCCGTGTGCTAGGATCAGTAGGTTCAGTGCTGGGAAATTGACGCCTGTTGTTGGTAAATACAGGGGGTTGGGGGGGGTCCCGTGGTACCACGTCAGCCAACCCTCCCTGATTGTTGTCCTCCTCCAGAGTGAAGCTCTCGGTGTGGGGGAACGGGTTTTTATAGCGCCCCCTCCCTCCCCACAGCGCCGACACAAGCTGCTACAGCAACAACAGCTCGCCAATCCCGGCCCTGCCACCGTCTGACGAGCCACATATAGGAGGAGTGCAGCGTTCACGTCACCGCTCTGAAAATAAACAGAGGTACACAGCATGAAACTGCGCTGCGTTCACAGGCGGTCGGAAATACGGCCGGTGAAAAAAAACAAAATAAATAAATACATTTAAAAAACCAGAGAAAAGGAAACAAAAGCAAACGACAACAAAGAAAAACTCACACGATCTTGGTTGAAGAAGTTGGAACCTGTAGCAGCAACTTATAGGATTCACCAAAACTATGCTACTTAAGCCTATTGTGTTTTATTAAAATGTAATCTGTAACTAAGGGATGACAGAAATGTAGTGTACTGTAGGCCTATGCAGTTACATTTAGTCTGGTGTATCCAAAAATCCAACCTATACATGGTTAAGGAACAACAGAACATCTCTGATTGTCTTTTCACCCTCTTGGGTAATCTGGTAGTGGTCTGCAAACTAAACATGGAGAGGCAGCATTAAGTTACTATGCACCTCAGAGCTGGAATACACTTTCAGAACATTTCAAATGTGCCCAAATTGTGGGCATTACCTTCTCTGTTTTGTAATGTACAATCTTTGTTTCTATCTTTTTAATTATAAGTTATGTTTTCTGTTACATTTCCTGTTTGACTTGCCTTTGTGTATGAAATGTGATAAAAAAGATAAACTTGCCTTGGCTTGCCTAAAATCTACAATACCAGTGCTGAAGTATTATGTTAAAAAAAACTGTTTTGTGCCCCATTTAGTGGAAAAAAGTCAGCTTAAACAGCCTTCAAGGATAGATTTTGAATTGTGTACATCTATCTTGATGTTATACTCAATGTCCACACATATATAAGAAGGGTTCGTGGTTGCAATAGTTTTCCTCCTCTCCATTCTCCATGCAGAAAAACATTCCAACAGGTCGTCCTGGTGGCCCAGGAGCTTAACATGCTCACAGCTGCAGACCTTTGTTTCACGTCATCCCCCATCTCCCTCCCCCATTTCATCAGTAGTAGTAGCCTTCCTTTTTGTTGCTGTCCTGTGAAAACCATGTATCTCCAAAACATCAGCTGTTCATGAGCTAACAAAAACAACCCTGTTTTCAGCCTTGTGATGATACATTTTACAAATAATCCAACAGGGTATATTCAGTTTAAGAAAGTAGTAGAACTGTCGCCTGTCGATTTATTTGAAAATTCAGATTCATCAAATTTGGACATTTCAAAACAATTTCTGTTTTACACTGCAAGATCTCAATTTGGACCTAACTACATCTGGGCCTCACAGGTTGATAGATTGTTTATGGTACTGAATTGCTGCTTAGTTTCAAGTCAGGTCATGGTAGGCAGGCTAGAGACCAGGTGTGTGTATGTGTGTTAACACAGAGACAGGAAGAGAGAGTGAGAGTGTTTACATTACATTAGTTAAGTATGTCAGTGTCTGCTTCTGTCTTGTTCTCTTTCTCAGTTTGTGTGTGTCTGTGTGCAGGTGAGCAGATCTGTGGGTGTTTATTCACATATGAAACAGGAAGGGTCTCCATCAACTGAAAAGAACACGTCTTGTGTGACCCTGTTGAACACAGATGAGGCAACATCGTGCCAGGAAGCAGTGAAATCTGCTTTCTTTTCAGAGGCCTGTCCCTACGTGCTCATTAAAATCAGTGGAAAATTACAGGCTGCTGTGCTTTGTTTGTTGCAGACACAGCCACGATGACCCGCCGAGTGCTCCAATCATGATGCAATCAAACAGACCAAGGCCACACTGATTGGCTCAACCACTGACCTAAAGGTGTACAGAAACAAACGCAAAATGTAGACGTGTGTATATGCACGTGTGCTCAAAACACACACACAATAACTCAGTGTAATAGTGGTTTAATCATGCCGCCAACTCCATATTCTCCAGTATTGACCTGCTGCCATGTATCTGACCACTCACCTGTCTTGAGAGTATTTTGAGTGACTGACATGATGTCTGAGAGTGTGGGTTTTGACTGCTACTTCACACACATTTGTGTCCTGTACACTGTCCTGTAGGTTTTTCTATGGAAAACATGGGATATGGGAAACTATAAGGTTATCTGAATGAAACCATCCACTCAGTAAAATATTGAAACTGTGAGAAGAAAATATGTCCATCACTTATTCATCACTCATTAGTCTTTAATCATAACGAGATGATGATTTGACTATTTTTATTTAAAAGTACATTTTTATTTCCAACAAGCTGCGGGTTCAGTACAGTCACATGGTATAAAATGATATCCACTACACAGTTCTTTAATATAGGAAAAGAATTGTACAACTTAACTTTATTCATTGTTAAGGTTGAGATTTTGTTTTATCTGTTGCTGCTGAAAAATAATAAATGTTTCTTCAGAATAGGATTTTCTCAAGTCCTGTAAAACAGTAGCAATGTGGCGTTAGTGCACCTGTATACAAAATGAAAATGCCTCACCCATGACTGGCCTCTTGATAACAGCTGCCACAAAAACTGACTCTCTTCCTGGTCATGTTAAATAAAGGTCTTCTCGTGTGCACAGGCAGATCTGTACAAGTTCATGCCTCACCACAATACACATACATAGTCACAGTTTCACCCACAGTTACGCACCGCCTTGCTATTTTATGAAGTAGTGGAGAGTTTCGGTGTGTTACAGAAGGCCTGGACATTTCTATTTTACAGGCGTAAACTAACACACACCCCACGTGTTACATTTGCACACGTTGCGGTTTAACACATTTTCCACAAATCATATCTGTTTAACTTCATCTGGAGATCTTCACATGTTAGCTGTGACTTTTCACATTACTTCGACATTCCTCTTCTAATATTCACAGCAGTGGAGTGAAATATCTTCTAGACCAGGCCACTGACCCAGTACACGATAATGTTCAAGGGAGTCTGTCATATGACCATTGGAGCAATGGGTAGATTGGGGATTTAAAAATGCAGGTCAGGTTGGAAAATTTGTTGGTCAACACATACTAATATTAATTTTTCTGTGTTTTATTTTAGTTCTTCCCACTGTTTGTCTCCTTTCTTCTGTTCTGTTTCTTTGGATCAGCTGTGTTGTGTTTAAAGCTGACCACAGCCGCCATCTTCACTGGATGAAACAACAATCTTTTTACACCCACCTTTCGAGTCTACATGGGTTGAATGTTCTTTTCTCAAAAGACAGATTTGTCTATTTGAGTGAAATATCACTTTAACTGTAATATGATCAGGTAACACAAGTTTGGCATCAGTGTGTGGAGATGATTCACAAACACCACACAGCAGTAGCTGCTGGAGGAAGTCAGTTTCTGTTCCCATTACTCTTGCAGGATTTTCCTCCTGGGAGTGCAGCAGCAGCAGCAGCGGAGCAAGCAGGAGATTTGCAAGCAAGCACAAGAACACACATCTGTATGGCATACACAACTGTGGACAGGCAAATGCCTCATTACTGATAGTGTGTGGGGGTGTGTGGTTGAGTTTTAGCAGCTCGGCAGGGGAGATAAAAGTCAAATAGGATAAAAGAGAAAGAAAGTTCATGCAACAACAGAGCGAGCTTGTGATGAATAATTAAACCTGGAAAACCCCGAACCTTCCTTCTCTTTTTGATATATTTAAAGTACAAGAAATATTGTGGACATAGGGCACCTGAAACAGATACAAACAAAATGTCCTGAACTACTGGTTGTTTTTAATGTGAGGGCCACCAGCACCGGGTAAAATATGGCCCTGGTTGTTGCCAGACAAGGGTGGGGTATCCTGTCATTACGTCGGGCCCTCCGTTAGACTAATGAATGGAGGCTTTTATCTTGAAACCGCACGTGAACTACAGTGGAGGAAAGAATGTCAGGTCAGGAATGAAGAGAGAGACCTTGGCAGCTCGCTAACATGGGCAGAGTTTTCCAAACACATTCTTGTTTCATGGTGGTGAACACACACACGGTGTATATGTACATGCACAAAGGCACCAACGTCTGCGGGTCATACAAAAGCTAAACCAACATAGGCAGCATTCATCCAGACTCCAGACAAAACAACACACACACACACACACACACACACACACACACACACACACACACACACACACACACACACACACACACAGACCTGACTAACATTCCCATAAGATAATTATCTGTCTCTTTGGGCAGGTCCCGTCTTTTTTTAGTGCAGATTCAGTGTCAGAATAGAGTTTGTGTCCACTGTCCACAACCTGATCATACCTCAGCCATCAGTTATACACTGCCAGTGGTGGAAACTAAGAGCATTTACTGAAGTACAAGTACAGTTTTGAGGTGCTTGTACTTTACTTGAGTATTTCTGTATTATTTATATTTGTGCTCCATTATATTTCTGGTGGAAATCTTCTACTTTTTACTCTGCCATATTTATCTCAAAACTACTAGTTATTATGATTTTATAAAATATGATGCATTTTTACAGATTAAACTACCCAACAGTATTTACAATTGTTGTTAAAATGTGCTCCACCTTGACCAGCTAAAACATCAAAATGCTGCTTACAGGTTAATGCATCATTAAGGAGCCATAACAATGATTATAGAATTAGAAATGGACCACTTTACAAAACAAGTACGATACTTTTGATACTTGAAGCACTAACTTGTTAGACTAGAAGAAATAATAAGTATTTTTACAAACTGAAAGCAATAAAATGCATCCTTGTTCAAGTCAATACACTCTGGGGTTTTGATGCTACAGTCTTATTGATCTTTTACTGCTTTTAATGCTGGCTAATGTTAGCTAAAGTTCTCAAACTTCAGGTAGATGTTGTACAAGGGGTGTTACTGAATCAGGACTTTATGACTGTATCGTAATGACCAGCAGCTTATGATGGCTAATCTTAGATAATGCAAGCAAACTTTAGGTATACGTTGCTGTATACTGACAGTATTGAGTGAGGACTTTATGGCTCTATTTGGTATGGCCAGTGGCTTATGGTGGCTAATTTTAGCTAACATTAGTCAGGACTTCATGACTCGCCTCTACTTGTGCTACTGTTACACAAGGTCTTAGCATTTACCATTATCCCATAATTGTCATTCGTGACCACAGTAGCTGCTTTTCAGCAAAAGTTAAGTAAATTTACTTGATGATACTTTTGTGACTTATAAAATGTTGTAAATGCATGCATGTATAAATGTTGTATAAATGTAGGACTTTAACTGGAGTATTTTTACATAGTGGCATTGCTACCTTTACTAAAGTAAACAGTGTATACTTTTTCTTCAACAGTACAGTACAAAAGACTACTTTAATAAACTTAATACCCAACATTATAACAATCAACATAAAAAAAATAATCACACAGAACAACTTGTGGATTGCCACTTCAAGAATGCAAAATGGCATACTAAATGGAAATGTAGGTCTCAAACACGAGTGATGTCACTGTGCTGTGACTGTATGGGTGTGTCTCAGACGGGTAATCACCTTTCAGAAAAACAAGTTGGAGAAACTCTCTACGCCCTTCCCACTTTGATGCTCTGTCACCAGGAAGAGGCTCATCTGAGAAAACCACAAACTTTCCATGATGCTCTCTCTCTCTATGTGCTGATGTCAATTCAAGCAGGAAGCTGTCCCAGCCTCCCTTACCGCTGGACTGTTGCTGTGTGCTGTGGCTTGGCCTTCACTTGTTCACAAAAATGGAGCAACGTGCACACTGAATGCCTCAAGAACCCTTTTTTTCTACAATTGCTTTCCTGTAATATAGTTTTTCCTACTTCAGATTCGGCTTAACTCTCTCTGTATTTACTTAATTCATTTTAAGGGTTTAAAACCAGATGGATCCTCCAAGCAAAGCTGCCCTAGAAAAAGCACTATATGGCTTTTTTTTTTCTGTAGCTATATACCGTTATTCTTGTTCACGCTCAGCTCTCCCGAAAATCTTGAGTTATTCATGTTCTGTGCTTGGCAAGACAAAATGCGCAGCATGCACCAGCTTTAAGTTGGAAGAATTGAACTTGTCTGTAGCTGTACATATTGATGTACAAATTATTCAGTTCCTTTTTCCACTCATACATGAAGCTCTCCAAGTGACTCAGTTCCTCAGTATTCTGAAGCCCATGACAAAAAGGGAGGACTCATACACTGAGTGTCTTTACACGTCTATGAGTTTAACAATATAAACTCTGTATAGCGTGTGTGTACGCCTCTGTGTGTCTGTGTGTATTTATAGGAGTGACATTTGAGATAGTGAGGGGCTTGCCAAGACCAGTCAAGTCCAGTTTTGAAAGATGATACCTGAATGTTCCCTTCAACACCTTTTTTGTGAATCACAGGTAAGATGTAAGTGACCAGAACAGCTTAAGTGGCACGTTTGTAAATTTAAATTTAAAACAAATTCTCAAGCTTCAAATATAAGCCACAAAGTATGTGTGTGAGTCTCATGGTGTCAAGGTTTAAATATCCTTCCAGCACTTAGTGTACGTTCAAACCTTGCCATATTACAGTCGTCTGGGCTCTAAACTGCAAGACCATGGTGTAAGACACACCTACTTAGCTGCATATAACTTATTTGCTGATGATCTGCATCACCTTGTATGGATGTTCAGCTTGTGCCATTGCATAATAATAAAGGCCTTATTTCTCCTGTACCACCAGAACAAGATCCAGACACTGAACACGGTGCCCTTAAAGGAATACTCCATCGAAAATCGATCCATTGAGGATTAAATACGCACTGCCTGTAACCTTGAAAGATGTCTCTGAAAAGCAAAAAACATCTCAAAACATTATTAGAAACTTGTCAAACCACTTTTAGTCGTGTTAGCAGCATGGCTCTAGAGAAGGCAATGTTGGTCTGTTGGCTGGTCAACTACTTTGGTCCAGAGTGAAATATCTTAACAACTATTGGAAGGATTTGCTATGAATTTTGTTAGAGCCATTCACATTCCCACTAGGATGAACTGTATTCATTTTGGTGATCTCCTGACTTTTCATCTAGTGCCATCATCTGGTCTAAATCTTAATTTAATACTTTGGTTTACAATATTCCCATCAGCCTTCCATGGCTGTATTTTGTATTTAGTGCTAATTGGCAAAATGTTAGCATGCTAACAAGCTAAACTAAGACGGAGAACATGGCAAACATTATACCTGCTAATCATCAGCATGTTAGCATTGTCACTGAGAGTATGTTAGCATGCTGACATTAGCATTTAGCTCAAAACAGAGCTGCTAGCATGGCAGTAGATTATTAGTCTTGTTGATGGTTAAATGCAGATTTTTGGTGGAGCATTCCTTTAAGATTGTTTGACATCTCCATCTTTTCCCAGGCAGGATGTGGTGGTGTCTTTTACGTCTTCAATCATCTGCCAGATTATTTGAGCATTTAAAGATATGTATCCCCATTTAAAGGTTGTATAATTTCTGTAAATTTTGTATGTTGTGTGTGGATTAGTGCAGAGAGAGTGTACACGCTGGCTGTTGTGTATGTGGCATATTGCATGTGGCACGTTGCTGGTCTCGTGCAGCGACGTACTGACTTTCCCTGGTGGAATGGCCAAGTTTCAGTGCCCTATGGCTGAGTCATTATACACTCACACACACACACACACACACACACACATTGCCACACAGACAGCCTGAGTGGGCCACATAGCACAGTGTCTGACTGCAGCACATTTGTGTGAAATATAAATATGTAACATTTCGATGAATATTACATACATGTTCTTCTCACTTTATCTGGGACAGTCTTCACACATAATGAATGTAACTCTGCTGTGTGAGGAACTAGACTGCAGCATCCTGTGTGCTGCAGCTCAGCCTAGATTAATGCCATTATATTATGCCCTAAGTGAATATTTAATTCTGACATAACTCTTCCTGAGTGGATGTGGAGGCTCTGAATTAAGCATAAAAAACACATAATGTGTCATTTATGCACTTTGTTTTTCGTACAGATTAAACAAACGAGATATAACGTGTCAATAAGTAAGCTTTACAGGGGCTGGTAGGGAAATTTTGTTACCTTTGCACAGAGCCAGGCTAGCTGTTTCCATCTGTTCCCAGTCTTTATGCTAAGCTAAGCTAACTGGCTGCAGCCTTATGTTTACTGTACAGACATGAGAGTGATGTCAATCTTCTCATTTAAGTCCTGGCAGCAGAACGACTAAGCGTATTTCCCAAAATGTTGAACTATTCTTGTTAAAAAACATCTTTGTATTCAGTTTTTCACCAAGAACTTTACTTATTTTTTTTCCAGAATAACCCCATAATCATAAGATCTCAAGAGAGTGTAGAAAAACAGAATCAACTTAATTCAAAGTCATGTTCATTTTTCACTGCCTTGTGTACTCTGTCTGACATATAACAGTATTGCTTACAGTATAACTTCAAAGACCACTAGAAAGTGTATGATAACCTTATCATTCAGTTAGATAAGAAGGAGCACACGCAGACAAACACACAGGTTTTATCATCGGCTCCAGTCACTGTGTCTCAACTTGAAGGAAATATTGCAACCCTGTCTCAGAGCTAAAAATGAGAGTGAGAGAGAAAGCAAGAGTGTACATGTGTGAGCGAGAGTCAATGACTCTGCTACCTAAAGCCCTCAACATGACTCACGCTTTAAACAGCTTCAAACAGCTTGGGATTAAATCCAGTCTGGGCCCACGCAAGCTGTCATTTCACCTCGAGCTGCTATTCATGACACAAGCTATAGTTTCACAGGGCACAGCCTTAAGTGCAAATGAGCTAAACCCAAAGTGTACAGCTCTCTCCTTCAGATCTGCAGAGATATAAGCACGGCAGAGACTCCAAACATGCAACAGGGGCTGTGGTGACCAGATGCTAAGATACCTCATTGTGACTCACGGGTTTGTTAGATTTTCCATGCTTTATGGGTGCAGCTGCTGTCATGAAGGTCGAGTTTGTCTGTAAGATAGAGGCTCTCACACACTTGTAGACAGTATCAGTCATGCATGCAGGGCACTTGTATGTTTCCCATGAAAATATTGAACGCTCCAGAACCCCCTCCCCCTTTTTTGATTTTTTTTGCCTCACACATATCAACATATATAGATAACACACCTACATACATGTGGCATAATCACTTGGACTGATTTGTGACCAGCACAGTTAGAAGCTATAACCTGTACGGTAACTGTAAACACTGATGTTTTGTAAAGGTGTTTTATAAACCCATGAGGGATGGGCTGCGAGATAGCATGAGTTCAATTTAATTCAAACTATTCATTTCTTTAATAAATGATAGATTATACACCAAGTAAGTCAAATAGAGTGAAATGCACTGAATACTATGATATTTTAGTTACAATGCTCCCTCTCTCCCCAATTAAATACCAAGGAGCCACATCATGCACCTCAACACCACGGCAGTGAGAAGTATCGCTATCCTCACTACAATTAGTAACACCATATAATTAAAGCCGCAAAGGTTTGTCTTGGACGTATCTTTCTGACCCTTATGTGAGCTGATAAACCAGCGGCTGCCTGTCACAGCACTTAGAATTATGACGTCTGAAAAAACAAAACAAAAACAGTTATTGATTGTGGTATTACCCCCATGCTGTTGCCAGCTAGCTGAGACAGGCAAACATTAACTGGGATCAAGGGAGTGAAAGCACAGACGTCAGCATGGAGGCATGATAAGAGGGAGATATATCTGATTTGGTATTATGATTTAACAGGAACTCCAAAGTTGCAGCTGCTCCTGCAGTGTAAGTGTACTGAGCTAATGCAGTGTCGTTGTGTGGTGGATACAGTGCTCATGCATAGGAATCTGTGTCTGTAGTGGTTTGTCAAAACTTTGCCCCTTGCCAGGAAAAGACAACCAGTTTTGACTGCTACTGTATCTGTCACTCCTCCTGTTTTAACCATTTAATCACTCCTTATTGTCAAACGTAAAGGATAAGTGTGGTGATTTTTGTGTGTTTTTCTTACTGTCAACAAATCCCATGAAAGACCAAAACCAATGATGAATTTGTTCTCAAAACTAGTACTGTCTGCGTGCCTAAAGCCTGATGTTGCTTATTCCTCTGTGCCATAGGTCTCCATTGTTGTCAAAAACTATTAACCACAGTATTGCACTGGGATACATTACCATGAACATAGGTAATGTAGTTTATTTTGAGTCAGTCCCACATACACTGTCCTTCTTCTGTAAATACCAGTGCACCAAATGTGTATTAATCCTCAACAGAAAATAGTTCCCAACAATTACACTATTTACTTCTGTTTTTTAGTAACGTTTTCTAAAAATGACAGTGCCCAGCTGATTCAGGAAATTACTTAACATTAAAAAAATGAAAGTATATATTTGTATACTATATTTGTATACTATATATTTATATATATCTGTTTTTAAAGATTTATATCTTCACTAGGAACCAATAGACTGCATGCCTTAGATAGGATAAGGAGCTCAGAAAGTATTGAGAGACAACACATTGTTGGTTTTGGTCTTTTCATGTGCCAGCTTTATCCTTTAAACTAAAAATAAGAAAAATAACAACTAAACAAGCTGACTGAACTTTACTACTACCATATATGGGAGTTCTCTACCAAGTAAAAATATACCCTTCTGTCTTATTTTGGCGACAAACACTTCAGATCATACTTTACCATATAAAAGTTAAGGCTATTTCTGGTTGACTCAGTGTCAGGAGACATGCCAGGGCATGTAGAGGACCTGCCAGACCGATGGTTAGTCTGTGTGACGGCTGGGGTTGAAGTGGGTGGTGGGTGGTGAACGAGAATAAAGCCAATCAGCTCAAATTTCACTTTCATCCTCTCTGGTCGTGACCACGCTGCGATCTTAGAATCTAATAGGAGAGATGGGAGGATTCTGGGAGATAGAAAAATCTGTTATGTCTAGATATATTTTCCTATTCTTCAGGTAGACTTAGGTAGACTTTAGTGTGTGTGTGTGTGTGTGTGTGTGTGTTTGTGTGTATGTGTGTGTATGTATGTGAAGAAGTGTTACTGAACTCCAACCCAAGAACAGGCTGTGTGCTGGTTAATTTACAGGATGGTATGTTGGTGAGTTATGTCAGGACATGTTGAGCTGAGTCTGGGACTTTGGCCCAACTAGGTCTCTGAGGTGTGTGTGTGTGGGTGGGTGAGGGGGTGGGGGGGTGGGGGGTAGTGTGCACGTCTGCAGAGGAGGCATTAATGACTCTTAGGTTCCCTCAACCCGTCTAAATGAAACATCACAGACACGATACTGTGAAGACCTGTCAGGCTGGATCCAACCCTGACATGTTTAAGGAAAACAGGCCACTCTGATGTCAAGTTAAAGAGAAACAGCAGGGGCTATAGTTTCTCTGTCAAACCACCGCTCAACATCAGCAAGCTTGAAAATGATGTGTTGTTGTATTAATAATGTTTTAAAAAAGAGGGAAAAAACACTGTGTTTTAGTGTTTTCAAAGGGAGAACATGTGGTCTCAGTTGCCATGGTGATGTCCACAGATCCTGCTCCCAACCTCAGAGTAGGTTCAATCCAAACATCAAGCCATGTTGAAACACACAGGAACAGTCACAGCAAGCATTCCTGTGGGAGGGCAAATTAAACCACACAGAGGAAATGAATGTGATCACGTACAGACTCAACGATGGGATGGGATGCCATTACAATGAATGTCATGTGGCCCCTGAGACTAAAATGTTGATTGAAAAATCCTAAAAAGCCCAACAACTGATTTTTAACAAGCTTCTCTCTGTTTAAAGTTTTTTTTCCTCATTTTTAATTTGCTTACGATCATCTCCGCAATCTCTTCAATTTCCTTAGCATGGAAACCTTGCATTTTTTTGGGGTCCAAGCACAAAGTGATCAATAACAAGTAGCCTAATAATAACAATATGGTATGTTAGCTTTAGGTTATATGTGGAAAACAGGTGTCAGACTAAGGGTCTACAGTCATGCTAGCGCTTCTCTGAGGCTGTACTGTGGCACAGCGGTGCTTTTAGCTAAATGCTAACATCATAATGCCTACATGCTCACAATGACAATGCTAAAATGCAGATGTTAAGCAGGTATAATGTTTACATTTGCTATTTAGCAAGGTCATAAAGCAAAGTATTGGACAAACTGACGTTTTGATCTGATAATGGTGCTAGATGAAAAGTCGGGGATCAACAAAGTTAATACAGTTCATCCAGAGGGGAAAATGAATGTCTGCATTGAATTTCATGGCAATCCATCCAAAAGTTGTCAAGCCATTTCACTTCAAACTGCAAATGTCAAACTCATGGTGGCACTAGAGGAAAGTTCAGGTGTTTATCAAAGTCATTAAGATTCATTGTTTGGGAACCCTGAATGTCGGTACAAAATGTTGTGCCAGTCCATCCAATAGGTGCTGAGATGTCTCACTGGATAAGTGAAAACTTTCATCTGCGGTTGGTGCTAGAGGAAAAGTCAGAGGATCACCGAAGTCATCCTCTGGGGATGTTGTATGTCTGTACAAATTTTCATGGCAATCCATCCAATAGGAAGCGCATTGCACGACGACCTCTCGAGGGCCAGGCCAGCACATTGCATGGTAGCTCGCTGCCATCAGTGTGAATGGGAGGCAAATTGTAATTCTAGCCATTAACCATTATCTATTGAAAACAGCACAAAGAAATTGATAAAAAAACACTTCTTTAAAACTAAATTGGGCTATAACAGGTCATTTTGTTTAGGTAAAATGTAACTACTAATTAATGTCAAATTAATTGCTCCCACTGAGACACATTTCACTTGGCGCCCACAGAAACGGTTCAAATGTGTATGTGAGTGTGCTAAAAGAACTCAAAATCAAAGGCAGTCATCCAACATCCTAGCCATATGGCGACCAGGCCTCTCAGGACTGCAACAAAGAAAGCTAATCTCTAGTTGTCAGCTGAGGCCATATAGAAGCTATAGAATATGACAGGTACTACCCCCCCACCCCCACCACCACCACCATCCATCCATCGTCATCCCCTAGGACAGCAGGAGTTGTGAGAGACCACACTGATCCAGGCTTAAGCTCTGACAGGCCCTGCCTCCCACCTCTGTCTCTGCAGTAATTAAATAAGTGCCAGTGGTGAGCAGCACTCAGGAAATTGGCCTTGTGCAGCTCCTGTCTCTGCTGTCAGTGTTTTCAGGAGTCGGGCACAGGTGGTGGAGGCAGAGAGGACGACGGCCGCGAAGTAGAAAATAGAGTGAGCGAGACGAAGAGTGGGCACTGACAGAAGTGAGGGAATGTAAACAAGGCGAGGTGGCAGAAAGTGAAAAATCGAGAGACAATTTAGATTGAGAGACAAAGAGCTTGCGTGAAATTTCCGTCAAGATTTGAGAGGAAATGAGTGTGCTGCGGAGGTAGTGTGAATGTCACAGAATCTCTCCTCTCTCCCTCCCACTTGTACATTAACGAGAGTATTAGAGTGATGCCATATACCGACTGGAGAGAGCCTTGTGCGGTGTGTTTCCACGCTCTGGTCAATTGGTTCTTTGAGGACAAGAGTGAGGTGAAGTTTGTAAAATGGTGAGAAGGACCCTGTGTCATTGCAGAATTAGTGAGACAACTGCAGAGGAGAAAGTGATATAGTGTCAGGGTGACAGCTAGTGTGGCCTTACGAGTCAGAGGAGACAGACATTGAGCTGCCGTAAAAGCAAGTGTAAAAACATGCAGTAAAATAAATGCCACAGCCATTGAACACTGCTATTGCATTAATGCCTGATGAACTCTGAACTCTTCCTGCAGTAAATACTACAAGGATGTCCTTAAAGGTGTAGTCCAACATTTTGAGAGCTGTGTCTGTTTGCTGGCTCACCCAGAGTGAAAAAATACACCTTCCAGCAGTATCAAAGTGTTCTTAGTTACCCTGTATCTCTCAATATCATTCACACTTCAGGTTCTTGAGTTGGTGGTTCTGTGGTAAGAGCGTGAGGGGCGGCAGCATTCTCCTGCTGAATCCTCTTTACGATGGCTGCAGAAGCTGGGGTCCTTGGTATATGTTGCCTCTTTCGTATTTGAGGCCTTATCAATGCCTTTCCCAGCTCCCCAAGAAAGAGTCGTCTCCTCTTGAGCCTCCCTTGGTTCCACCCTGGGTTCAACGCCACCCAGATGACAAAAGCGTTGTACACTGAGATGTTGAAGAATATCATACGTGGCTAGCATTGGGTTCTTCTTTAGCCAGTCACCTGCTTGTCTAAACTGTCTACTCCTCCATTTGTGGCACTGTAATCTTTTGTTATGATTTCTGTTTTTTGATGCTGCTGGTCACAGATTCTCCCATCCCTGTGCAGGGTTTGGTTGTTCTCCTTCCACTTTTCTCCCAAAACATGCCTTACCTCTAAATTAGTGCAGTCCAAAATGATTTTCTGGATGGTGTGTGATGAAAAGTTCAAAAGAAGATTTTATGTCCTGTACGCGAGTAGCCGCCATCCGTGTCAGCCCTGGTTTCGTACTTATCACGTTGGCAGCCATACGGGGTGGATCATTTCACAATTTTCTGACACCCATATTTCTCCTCCCGCAGGCTGCTGATAGACTGCTCTTGGGGCTGGTTCCTGATGGGCTGGTCAATCTCATCCTCTTCTTCAAACTCACTGTCAGACTCTGAATTGACAGAGACGTGATCCTCATATTCAGAGGGTTCTTCATCCAAAGTGGAAGATGCTCCTTCCACACTGGCTTCTGATAAGGAGACACACACACACACAGAGAAAATGGGCAAAGGCCAATGAGTGTCATGTTTAAAAAATATTTCATTATACAAGTTTTGTTTTAGTGAACATTGAAAACGGGTTCCACAGACCCGAACACCACACAAGGGTTCAAATGACTGTACCTGCTTTGGGATGGGAGTCTCTCCACTCTCCCCAGTGCTGCTGGCCAGCCTTCATAATTCTGATGGGCCGAACCCAATACTGAGCAGCAAGTGCAAGTCATCATGTTTCTTCAGATTGGATTTTTTGCTGTTCTAGAGGGCCTGAGGTGTGTGTTCATCTGAAATTAGATTCCTGGCTGCAATTTGTACACCCTTCAGCGATGGCTCCACTTAGCTGGAAGGTGACAGAGGAAGTTAATTGGCTTCTTTACTTGCAGCGGCAAGGCTGTTGATCAAGCGTTGGCATGCTGCACGCCCTGGGAGGCAAGACATATTCGCACTTTGTGAGGATTTGCTGATGGTATCTGAACAGACCCCCCTCTGCTATTGTTATTGGTGGTCGGTCATCAGATAAGATTAACAACACAAAAGATACAGCATGTTTATTTAGTTTATTCCTTTTAAATAGGATACATTTGAAAAGCGGTTGGTGGTAAAATCAGTCAGTGAATAAAAGGAATGATTAAATGTCAGGGTTGCGCTGAGATTGCAAATTCTAAATAACAAAAGAACACTGAAGAGGGCATGAAGTGTGAAAGGTGATATGCACAACAGTGCCGGGGGAAAAAAGTCCAACGACGTAAGTTGCCTGTTAACCATATTCTAGTGGAGGAGAACAGAAAAGCAAGTCAAAGGGAGGAAAAAAAGGCTAATAGTAGCCTAGACATGAATGCAGAGAGAGGACATAATAGCAAAGAGAGAGCAAAAAAACAAGAATGTGTGGGAGCCTGATGGTTAGCAGATAACACACATAATGACACAATGACAGCAGAGTTATAAATAAAAGCAAACACAGGACAGGTTGGCACAGAGTATCATGTACAGGTCAGGGCCTGGCAGCCAGTGTCATGCCACTCTGCTCTTGTTACAGCAGCTGTCCGACCTGTGTTCATATTTCTGTCCAGCTCCAGCTGACACACGTCATTTGCATTAACTGATAATCTTTGAACCTGTAGGGAAACATTTCCAGCACTGACCAGGTGCAGTGACACTGCGGGCATGTGTACATGGCTGTTTTGCATGTTTGTGTGTGTGCCTGAGTATGTGATTGGGCATGTTTATGTGTTCATTTATATGTGATTATATGTACTGTATGTGCATGTGCAGTATATGTATAGTATGTATATATGCGTGTTTATGCATATGTTTATGTTTGTGCATATCTCTGTACTGTATCTGTGTTTATCTGTCCATAGAGTCAATAGAATAGGGGTTGAAGGTTTATTTGCACTGTATGAGTGTGTGAGACTCTCTCGGGGTAATTACCTAGTGAGGCTGGGATCAAATCAGGGCAGCTTTGATCAAGGCCAAAAACACACACATAGCCTATATAACACTCTAACACTTAGCTCACATTTGATTCAAATCTTAAAATGATGCCTTCCTACACAGCCTGCATCAATTTAACACCCTCCACAGTGTGACACACACCACAAGTATACGTTGTATGGAAGATGACACCCTGAATACGTATCTCAATGACCGTTTTGCCTCTGAAAAACAATTATCTAAAAGCCAGATTCTCTCAATAACCATGTAGTTATTGTGTTCACGAGTCTAAGCACTGTAATACATGAACCTGTGAGTGTATAGCCACGGCTTAGTGGCTTATGAAGTGGGTTTGCTGGTGAAAAGGGAGGACTGGTTAATAGTACTGTAAATACAGCTTCCAACATCTTAATTTCTTACCTTGCTGCGTACAAAATCTCACTTGCACACACATTTGCATTTACAGAATACAGAATAAACACACCTGCCACAGCTGCCAGACACAACCTCAGTCTAGACTAAAGCTGTCATTGCCCCACAAGAACAGGGTCCCTTGTTCCTGAGCCCTCTGTGTTTATGAGGGCATTTCCTACCACGTGGTGTGAAGTAAAGACAGGAACAGGTTAGTGGAGCATGAAATGCGCCCTCCATGTATTACAAAGCTGTTCTTTGAAGATTAGCATACTGTTTGCTGCTGGACTTCGATTTGCACTCAGTAAGTAGGACTGAAATTATTAAAATTACTCATTTTGCAGCCAAAAATTCATGCTGTCCCTAATAAGAGTGTGTGTCTGCGTCAGTGTGAAGGTGCACATGTGTATGGGTTTAGAATATGTGTCAAAAAGTGGATGATTAAAGTGGAGAAAGAGAGAGACAGCTGATTGCAATTGGCTCAGGCAGTGGCATTCCAGTACCTACACTCAAGAAGCTCTTTGATTGTGGGAAATCAAGTGTGTTTAAATATTTTCACTCAGGCAAACACTAACTCTTTCACTGGAAAGATAGTTTCGAATCTGACTTTATTTTCCCACAAGGCAAAGTTAAACTATAACCTGCAAAAATAATCCCCTAACACTATAAAAGGAATGTCTTCAATATAATTTGTAAGTTTAATGGGTATAAAAACAGCTAATTACCCAAGAACATAAATGCTCACTGCCCATACTTGACATACTATCTAATACTAAGAAAAGGGAACAAGAAAGTAAACAAATAATTTGTGTTTTACGTAAAGGATACCACCAGCTAGATATATTGTCATTCCTAAAAGGAGAAGCATATCAAAGTTTATCATGTGTACTTCTGACCCCTGTGGGTTTATTAGTTACTATAAAATAATACATGATGACATACAAAATGATAGCAGCCATTATGTGCGTCATAGTTTAACTTTGGAGATATGTTGGAAAAACAACCATTAACCTGTCGTCTGGCTGCAATGAATGTTTAACTGTGGGACAGTCCCATAGGGTCCACAGTCCAGCAATTCAAAATGATTTAGTTTCACTGACCAGATAAAGACAATGATACGATCCAACTTAATAGTTGTTTAAAATTATATTTCTTGGATTTTGTGTTCAATAACAAACATGTATTCAAGTTATTGTGTTTACAAGATCAAAACTAGTATTACTTTACTGGACATCACTTTACTGTAAGTATGAAGTACCATAGGACATACTCCTCAAATTGCAGTTTGAAATTATATGGATAGGGGAGTCTAGGAAAGATATCATATAATAAAAGGAGCACACACATCACCACACACCCTTCATTAGTAGCAGCCTATTCACCAGTCTGGCCAGCCAGAGAAATCCAACCATATGGAGAAGTAGGCAAGAGAAACCAAAGCATATGTTTGTAAAAGATTAAGCTTATAGTTTTGCAGTGCTGCTGCCTTCAGGGAACACTCTGCAATTTGTGCCCACCATCAAAGAGAGGGCCGTCAAGAAAAAATTTCATGTTAACAGTGGAACAAATGCATTTTTATTTTTTTATGGATATTTGAAAGCTGTTGTGTGTCTGTTTCTAGCTTAGCCAGAGGAGTCTAAGTTAAACATTACAGTACATTTCATGAAAAAAACAAAAACCCACAAAGTATACTGTATCACTTACAGTGGCCTCAAACTGATTCTTTTTTTAACCACAGCACTTGATGGCATCTATAAAGCTCTAAAGATTTCAAATAGTAATTCCTTACACTACTCAAAAAGGTTGCTGTAGTGTTACAGCCCAACACTGTACTTGAGGTGGTCCTGGTCACTGTAAAAGTTGCAGGACTCATGTAATTATGCATACTATAGAGCTATGCTTAGGATGGCAAGATGGCCTTATGGTTAGAAACACAATCCCATGACTTTCAATCACTGCAACAGCCATCTGTCCTATCAAAGTGTCCTTCAGAGCCCCATTAATACGAGCATTAGCTGAACGGTCTGAACTGCTGCATGGGAGCTATCAAAGAGATGTAGGCTGGGGTCAACCTTGATGTATAATTTCAGTAGCTCTGGAAAGGAGTGCAGTGACAGTGATGGATAGCCCAATGAGATGGTCTGATGGACAGAGAGAGGCGGAGAAAAGGAAAAGCAGATATGAAAACCAAAGCAAGCAGACATCAAGAGGAGGACTAAGAAGAAAGCCACAAAGGGGAAAGAAGAAATTAGCTTGAAGCGGAGTAAGTAGAATCAAAGCACAAGAGCCTCACCTCTAGGTTTATTTATTTCTTTTTTTTTTACAGAAGCGCTTTGGATAGGGATTACATGGGGAACAGTGCCAGGGAGACAGAGAAAGGTAGAGAGACACAGAGAGAGAATGGGGCAAGAGAAGGAGAGAGAGGGGGCGCTGACCTACTTTGAATGGGAATTCTAATTCGGCATCTAAATCAGAGAAGGGGAGGAAAAAAAGAGGAAATGAAAAGAAGAACAAGATGATGGAGAATGGAGCTTCCTCCAGAAAATTTAAACCAGGCAGTAATTCTAACACAGAGGACTCTGTTGTCCGACACAGGCCTTTGTCTCACAGCGGCTCTTTGAAGAAATTATCTGGCTCCACAGAATTTCCAATGACTGCTATTCACACCAGTGTTAATCAATCTTTCTTCATAAATTGTCTGCATTAGACTTTCATGGAAACAACCTATACAAAGCTCATTCGTCTTGTGTCACAGTGCGCGTGAAGCCCTCAATCTATTTCGTTTCCTCCCCTATACCCCATCGTCAGAACCTGAATTCTTAATCCATTTATAATTAAATGTCATATATTTTAAAGGACAGGAGATTAATAAACGGGAAGGTGAGAAATGGTGGGCAGAGAAACAAATATTGAACATAGGAACGTAAACAGACATATGGGAAAGCCACAGGGGCCGAGAGGAGGGATTGTGTGTCTTTGTTATATTTGATAAATATGACAGAGAGATGAATGGTCGGAGCATTTTAATCTTAGGGTTCAGTACGAGTAAACACACAAACATATACACACACCAGTCATACTGTCCTGGGGGTGCACGGTTCTTATAACAGGGATTTCCACTTCAAATACCTAGCTACACACACCAAGACAATCTTCACACAGATTAAAATCACATAGGAATCACAGCAATGCATACAGATCAGTGCAAACATGTAATGCATAAAAAACACGTAAGAAAATACAGAGACACACATATGCATTCAGCTGGTACAGACAAAGGAATTGCATGACATTCAAATGAATACCACAATAGACAAATGTTAACGTGATGCACACAGAGTTATTAACAGCTGCTTTGTGTTACTGTCTCCCAGCACTTTGACAGTAAAAGACCCTTAAAAAAAGGATAGAACTGCAGTTTTCCTACTTTTTAGTGACAGTTAATCTTGTAAGTGAGCGTTTAGACCAAAAATAACACTACGCTATAAAAAAACGCAATACACTGCTTTGGTGTTGGTGTGTGGAGCACTAATAAGAAGATTAAAGGAATAGTTCGACATCTTGACACAATGCTAATGTCAGTCTGAATATAGCCTAAGGGTACATTTTCCCGTGCCCCCCTCAAAGGGTAAGTCAGAGTCAAAGCCAACAGTGGAGGACTTTGATTTTCACTGGGTCAACATAGTTTACTCAACATTTCTGGAAAGCCAAAGGTTTAAAACTGCATCCACCAATGGATCTCGCTGATCTGTGTAGTACATTTTTTTCCTCACAAAAATATATTTTTTTAAATCTACACATTACACAAGACTGATGATCTGATGTCTAGCAAGTCAAACGTTGCTTTGTGTTGGTGTTTACAACACCTTAAACAATAACCTGAGGTGGTTTATGAGTATTCTGCGGGTTAAGCCTTTGATGAGTATCTGCGAATGCAGGTGGTCATGCCCATTTTGGCAGAAGATCTCATCAGCTCCCACGGGCACAGAGAGTGGATGAGCCTGGGATTGATGGGAATAGAACGGGGTTTGCTCACCCTGGATGAGTCACCCAACACACACACACAAACACACACACACGGGGCGAAGATACTCTGAGAACTGCATAGAAAACACTCACAAGACACTAACACAACCACACTAACAGAGTGGTAACAGAGGGATAAAGAGAATATAGCAATGGTAATACAATTTACTATAAAATCACAGGCAGTAAATTCTCACTTGCTCACATATACAGACTTTATTTAGCTTGTGTCTCTTATTAAATAAGTGTTTCTTTCTTTCCAAGGGTAGGGCTAATGGGTAACATTTTATGGCTACTTTGCATTTTATTCATTGAGTTCTGATGTTTCTTTCATTAAAAATCAAAACAAAATTGGTTCTTCAGTCCAAGCCTAAAACGCAATGAAAATATTTTAATTCTCCAAGCAGCCAGAAAGCCCCACAACCTTTTAAAACACCCTTCTTTCAGTTGCGCTCAAAAACCAATTAGCTCTAAATGTCCATATGTTGCAAAACTTCATATGGAACAAGAACATTTATAAGGCTGAAAATAAGCACAGCTGCACGCTCACTCACCCTTTACATCGCCACCAACCAACTGTTTCCAACACACACCCAGAGGCTCATATTCATTAGCTCGCCCTAAGTGTGTGAGAGGCTTTTCCACACGCTCTAATGTAATTGTCTCATAGATTGTCTACCCTGCTTCTAGCAGACTAATATGGAAACTTCTAGTGCAGATGCTCGCGAGCGTGCACATATACGTGGTTGTGTGAGGGAGAAAACGCAAGACAGGTGAAAGCGAGCATCGACAACACCCCCTCCTCCTGTAAGAGGATCTGTCTGAGTTCAAGATTCTCTCCCCTACTTTGCTTTCTCTGTCGGGGTAATAAAGGGCTGAGAGGAGAGGGGGATGATGTCATTCCTACAATCGATGGAGCAGCGAGTCTACTTGATGTGATTTCTGCAAAATTTATTAGCATCATACGCCATGGGAGCCTCTGGGGTGAAACTGAGTGGCAGCAGAGGGGATAGCATGACTGAGTCTCCTCCCCACACACATCTGCACACTCCTCTAATGGTACGTCAGCCAAGTGCCAATACACTGATGGATTGTCACGCTGTTGTCATACTGAGAAAATCACATAAACCAATCACTTATTGTATAGGACCTAAAGGTCATCATAATAAAGTGTAAAATACAAAAAGGTAAAGGATGCTCCATCACACCTTTCCCTTCATGGGAACTCAAGGGTTAAGGGTCTTAGTGTCTCACTGGTGCTGACCTCCAAGTCTTATAAATAAGAGATAAACCCAATACTCAGATACTTCAGAGCAGGCAGGAGGTGGGGCAGCTATCAACAGCCTGGGTCCAGTGGGAGGATAGAATCCACGTGAGCTCATTGTTTGTCTGCGTCTTGGTTTTTACCATGCGCCAAACAAATTTAATTGTGTGTGTGTGTGTGTGTGTGTGTGTGTGTGTGTGTAAAACAACAGCATGTTATGCATTGTGAGCATATGGCTGTGTGTCAGCACGAGTCCTGGCATATGTTGAATATGGTTATCATCATCATTTTGTGTTATAGGAACAGTGTGTTTATAGGGTTTGTAAGCCATGATCTCAGGGCTCAATCTAAACCTTGAGATCCTGATAACAGGGCCAAATTGCTTCCTGTCCCTGCTTTCAAATAGTCCACACTAAGGTGTCACAAATCATGCTCTTCTCTCTATGTTTTTAGCCACGTTAACATTGTGGCTCTAGGGATCAGTTGGTCAGTCCACCTCTTTGGTTGAGACTGAAATATCTCAACAACTATTGGATAGATTGCCAAGAAATTTGGTGCAGATATCCATGGCCTCCAGAAAATGAATCCTAATCCTAATGTTTAGTGCTAATTAGCAAATGTTAGCATGCTAACATACTAAACTAAAATGGTGAACATGATAAACATTATACCTAATAAACATCAGCATGCTAGCATTGACATTGTGAGCATTTTGCCATGCTAGTTCAAAGCAGCACAGTGCCTAAGTACAGCCTCACAAAGCCGCTAGCATGGCTGTAGACTCATAGTCTTGTTTACCTTCACACAAAATCATACTTGCAGTCACAAATCAGCCTTTAAAATCAGACAGTTTACAAAAACACAACATAAAAAACTCATAAATAAATGAGGAAAAGCGTACAGATGGCCATTATGTTGAATATTTGATGGGCTGGCCTGGAACTAGGAAAGAAATAACAAAATAAAAGAGAGGAGGGAGTAAGAGGAATGTTATGATGATTATATTGCCTCATAAATGACCATGCCCAGCCAAAACTGGAAGGAAAAGTATCCATAAAGTGTGTGCAGAGTTTTTTTAAGTGTGTGTACAAATGCATGTATTTCACAAAAGCTTGCATGTGCACCATGTGCTATATGCAATTTAAATGTGCAGTGGTGTACAGTATATAGGCACACTTGCTTGTGCTGTATGTACTTAGGTAACTATGTGGGAGAGGATAAAGTGAAACTATGAGAGATTTTGATGATTATGTCATGACTGGAGGCTGGCCACGGGGTAAAAATGTCCAGAGATTACTGGGATCCAGGGTCTAACCGCCTTCCAATGTCACCCAGCGTCTCTTAGCTACAAGAATAACACAGGGTCTGGTTCAAGGAATATGGGATTTACACTGATAGAGCAGAGAGAAGGTGGCCATGACCTGCCATGAAAGACCAGCTGAGGATTTTAATGGCATAAAGCTGTGTGTTTATGCCCGCATACATGTGTATCTCCTTTGTGGGTTGTTATTTCCGATGCACAGAGGTCACTGGGTTTGTTGCTTTGCCTTGGTACATATGACCTTTCACAGCATCATGCAGAATGTGTCACACTTCATCAGGCCTAATTACATGTGGGAGAGCAGTTTAGATGCAAAAACGACCTTCATGGCAAGTAACAAGTTCCAGTCTCCTTGACCACAAACACACGCATATGCGCATGGGACAGCATACATAAACACACATACCTGATTTATGCATGCTGTTGTGTGCACACAAATGGCCACTATGTTACAGTCCATAAATCAGTTTAGTGTTATACAGAACATCCTGATGGTAAAAGATTAGCTCTCAGGGGGTAAACACAGGGTACTTGGGTACAAACGTCCCCTCAGGCTTTCTTAAGGCTGTTCTCATTTGACTGTGTGCTTAAGATATCACATGACACAGATGCTAGTAGCCATTAGCTATGTAATATGATGTAAGAGCAGGTTATTTTTCATTTGAATCAACCTTTTTTTTAGCTGGCCATTACTGACATTTCATTTTTAGGTTATATTTCACAGCAGCTGCATTTCGTAAAGATATTACTTTATTTTTACGCTCCCTAATTAGCATCTATAAGCAATATCTAATCAATTAATAACTGGTTCATGACACACTGTAGTGCAGTTGTAAGCAGATACGTTCTAAGTGTTTAATAAAATTAGCATACTAGCATTAGCAACATGTCTACAGGTAGTATGTTGACATGCTAACAATTAGCATGTGACATCCTGCTTACATTTGCTTACAAAGATATTAAGGTGTTTTATAAACCATTTATTAAGTGTTTATATGTTGCTTACAAATGCTAAAGAGGATACACTGTTAATGATATGTACAGTCTTACAAAATGTCTAAATTATTCCTGAAAACAAAATGCAAAATGCAACAAAATATGAAAGGTCTTAAGAAGATTAAAGGGGTAGAAAAGGAAAATAATAGAAACATTCCATTAACCCAAATTATGTTTATTTATGGTTTTTCTTGTGAAATAATGTACACTTTCACCTTTTTGTGCCTCAAAAAAATCCCTCAAATTATGCAATCTGAGAAGGAAAAAAAACAACACTTTTTGGTTGAAGTGCTTGCAACTCATGTCCTCACTACGGCCATAACCTGTTATGACGGGTCACAAGTAAACATAATTAGTAAACTTAATTTTAAGGAGTCACAGGCAAATCAATGTTGGGATCTTGTGCTCTAAAGAGTAGCTTACTAAAAAAAAGATGTTCAGTTTCTCAGTTGGGTTTGAGAGAAATTCTTTCTCTTTATTTCTTTTTTTTCCTCTCATTTGAAAATGTATCCCTGAAAATGAAAGACTTTCAGGATCACTGGTAAATACGAGAGTAGTACTTTCCAACTCAGAATAAAATGCAATGTAAATACCAGATATCACTGAGCTAACTGCTCTTATTTTAACTCATCTGAGTAGTATAAGGAGTAGATGTCACTTTATGACTTGCTCTACCACCCCATTAAGGGATAGTATTCCTCTAAGGTTAATTCACCATTGTCTGCTGCTATAAAGAGATAAGTGCAGTTTGTAGTGTATTTTTACCCTGGGTGCTGACCAGAGAGGTCAATAACAGTGTAGTGAAGCCACAAGGAGGGACAATGAATACTGCCTTTCTTTTCAGTCTGCCAGGAGACATCAACGGGGCCAATTGTACTACAGGGACTGGTGACATCATTCATTCTCTCAGCAGGGTAATACACATGCACAAACACTCACACACACACACACACAAACCTCCTGGGCCGCCCTCTCCACAGGCCAGTGGCTCTAAAAGGAGCCTCTCACAAAGCACGAGGTCAAAAAGTCCAGTGAGTAGGGGTGGGCAGAGAACTCCATTGACCTACATCACAGACATAATCAACAATGGTCATTTGATGAGACTCCACAACAACTCTTGCACACACACACACACAGGCCTACTACCACTTTCCAGCAAACATACTACACCACAACCTGCATCTGTCTCGGAGTCATAATAGGCGGCTTGTTATTAGCAAGCTGTCCCGACCCCCACAGAACTGTCTGCCGAGGCTTCGCCAGTTCAATGGGCCTCTTATATCTGCAGAGATAAACAGCCAGTGCCAAAAAAGACTGGCACAGAGAGGGAACGGCGTGGGCACGTGGGAAAAGCATGGGCGATCCGTGGCTCGTCTTGTGATCCAACACAATACGTTTTAATTGGGGAAGCTGGAAGACAGAAAACAAGAGTGAAAGTCTATAGCCACGCTTGTGTTCCCATGTGACATGATGCTCATTTCATACCAGAGAACAAAACTGTTGGATGGATGAAAAATGGAGAGATAACTTACCACTTACCACTAGTGAGGTAAAAAAATAAATAAATAAATAAACCAAGATGTTGGTTTGTACACACCCACTTAACGCTGCAATTGGCCAGATTTGCGGGGGTGAGGAAGGCAGGGTCTGAACTCTTCTCAAGTCCTCTTTTTCATTCTTCACACAACCACTCACATCACTTTCTGTGTGTACAACCGAGTGCAACACCATTAATACCGTCAATTTGAGACCATCCAACCATGTATGGTTTTGATTTAATTGTATTATTGAATGCAATGGTGATTTTGTAAGAATATTGTTTGCTGTGTGTAATTTAAGTGCAAATATTATTGATTACAAGTATTTTCTTTGAATGTGGACCCCAAGAAAAATTCTTGTTGCCAAGGCAACAACAAATGGGGTCACAGTAAAGACCCTTAATGTACAGCTGAGGCTGATTTCTTCCCATATCTAGTCATGAACTGTACTGTACAGGTGAAAATGGGGATCACCAAAGTCATAATGATTCAGGATAATGAACGTTTGTACCAGATTTCATGGCAATCCATCCACCATTTGTCCAGATACTTAATTCTGAAGTATAGGACCAAAAGGCTGACCAAACGACATCCCTAGAGCTATGTTGGTAGTGTTGCTAAAAAGTGACAAACTCAGTTGAATTGTCAGATTCAGCTTAACTTCAATGTGAGCTGTAATCAGGTTGAGCTGTACTTAGGCTCAGCTGTTCTTTGTGCAGAATGCACACATTAGTTTGGTAACATTTGTAACATGACTACACTAAATTATGTCAAGTTCCTTCGAGTCAAGATATTTTTAGTACCCTGTCATGAACTGTTTGACCTGTTGGTGGTGCCATTGAAAAACTGGGATCCCCAAAGTAAGTGGGATTCATTTTAGGAATGACAATGAATGTTTGTACCAAATGTCATGGTAATCCATCAAATGGTTGTCGAGATATTTTACTCTGGACCAAAGTGGTGGACCACAGACTGATATTGCCTTCCCTAGAGCTACTCTGCTCATGTGGCTAAAAGGTGATCTCAGTTCATTTAAAAAAAAAAATGCTGTGGAACAAAACAGCCCAGGGACAGCGAGTCTGTTGGAAAAACACACAGTTGACTATATCACCAAGGACTTGTCTCAAAATCAACAAAGGCAGACTAATGACAGCAGATGATGTGTGGATTTCAGTTTGTCAAACTGCTCTCTGTGTACCATAACAAGTTTGTCTGATAATCCCTACTGCACTACTGAAGACCAAGTGTGTGTTTGAATATGTGCGTATAAGGGCAAAGGGTAAGAGTGTCTATATGGGTGTGTACAAAATGGATTGTGGGTTCATGTGTGTGTGTGTGTGTGGCTGATAAGCATAAACAGTCCTCTCAGACTGTAGCATTTGCCAAAGCTGATTACATCTCCTTTGCCTTCTCCAACCACATCAGTCTTGCCCCTTCTTGCTGCAACACACACATAAACACCCAGATTAAACACTCAAGCAGCCCTGCACAGGCATGTGATACGTGAACACTTCAAACATGGCAGATCTGAACCAGTCCAAACTTCCCCTTTCAGCTGCATTGTCAACAAACAGGCCGTTTTGCCCATGCAAATTTAAAACCCCAGAGGTGGTTAGATGGAAATCTCGGACAATGATGAACTCATACTTTCCTGTGCTCCTGTATGCTAATGAGAGGCTTTATGTGGATGGGTTGTCAGGGGATTTATAATTACAGGGCTGCAGAGGAGGGCTAAGGAACTGTAATGAGCCGTGCAGCCTGGTAGGTCCTCTGACTGGAGAGCTACAGGCTAAAAGCCTCCAGTGTATGTGTGTTTGAGTGTGTGTCTGTGTGTTTGTAGATATGTCAGTCTCTGTGTAAAAATGTGTAGGGATAGTTTTGGGAGTGTTTATTTGAGTGTTCTCCAACTGTCCCACAGACTTGAAAATCGTTAAGAAGTTGGATCAATGAGGTGTCGGTTTCATGTGCTGGTTTCAACATGACAACACAGAAAACGACCTGGAGCCTACAGGGTTATTGCTTGGCAGCAAAAAAAGTATAAGCTATTAGTAAATGCAACCACAAGATGAAGGTTTATGAGAGGGAAAAGCTCCTTGGTTAAAGATTGAGCTTGATTTGTGCTTAATCTTCTCCTTAAGGAACGGCTTCAGTCCTAAAGGCAAATTAGATGTTGACTAACTCACAGCTTCACTGGAGGAGCTCCAACGAAACAGTAGATGTTGCATGCCATTCGAGAACAAATAAAGTACTCCAAGTTTGGAATCATCTTGTTCTGTATGACTTGTTAGTTGGCTCTGCTGAATGAGAAACTGTAACTCTGCCAGATTTCATTCACAGTGTGCCAAACATAGCTGCTTACTGTTTTCTCCCATGTAAAGAAATCATTGTTTATGAAGCTTAAAATGTAAGTGAGTAAGTGTCTTGTGGCGGCCAAGCATCTGGCGATGAGCAGCTGTTAGCCTGGAAGCCATATTGTCCAAAACTGGTTCTTCCTTTGTACCTACAACCGTGTCTACCTGACCTTTAGGCCCTTAGAACCATAAACTACTCACACACAAGTCATGCGTTCTTCTCAAGTCATACTAAACTACAGCAACCCATGTTTTGGCGATTTCCCAGCCTTTATCTTGCTTTAGTGCTGTTTTCTACCTCTATGTGAGGACAGCGGACACAAGGCCATGCTTCATTGCAGGTAATCATCTTAGCTGCTGAAAGAAAGCAGACACAGAGTTAAGGTGTGTTCAGACAGACAACAAAGCGAATTCTCGCCTTACATCATTCACATTAATTTGAACGCTCAACTGCTTGTTCATTCCCCCCAAACAGCCAATGTACCGACTGTACAACGTGTCTTTCCAGTGGAGCTGCCTGTAAAATTCGCTTTGCGTTCTGTCTGAAAGCACAGTTTAGGGTATGTCAACAAAGTTCAAAATAAAATGTGTATCTGTGTCTGATGTTTTACTCTGAAGGAGCTTATTCACCAGTGGGAGGCTCGCAGTGGCTTTTGATTTGGCCTTTTAACATCTGTTGCAGACTGACTGACCTTTGCACTGCAAAGAGAGCTCTGCAGAAGGCTGTGTGTTACTGTTTGGCTGCCAAAAACATTTTTTCCATGATGTGAGTTTACAGTCAGCAAGAAAAATAATCTTATAATCTAATCTCTTTTAACTGTTGTTATTTTCTGATTGTCAGCGAAATTAAGCGCTTCTACAAATCCACTTCTGTCTTTTCTGTTTCCCCTTTTTGTCTCAACCTCAGTCTCTCAAACTCCCCTCTTCTTTTTGTAGTTACACCACAAACTATAGCTGATATAAAAATCCCCACACTTCCCTGAAAGAGGAAACTAGCTCTGCTACGATTGCCCCACCGCTACCAGACATGGAAAACTATGATTGCTCTGGAGATGAAAACAACTCGGCCATTTCACTTTCTTTGTTGTTGTTGTTGTTGTTGTTGTTGTTGTTTTATGCTTACGAAAGGGAAAAGTGCATATTTTGATAAGTATGCAACCATCCTCTCATACTTCAGCTAGGCTCCGTAAGTGGCTCCTCAAGGGCCTCTTAGAGTGAGAAATGACAACACAAGGGTCCTCGGAATTTGCCTCGCAGTCAGTCACATGCGCTGGGGCAGTCATTTGGTAAATGGGTCCCTTACATGGGACTATGCTACATCTGTTACCCACACTATCAATCTGACCTCTAATTAGACGATGTCTGGGAGAGATGGGGTTAATGTATAGAGTGAGGTAGTGGGACAGAAGAGGAGAGGGCTATAAGAAGGGGAAGACAAAAGACCTTTTTTCTGTCTTGCATGTGTCAGTAAGCTGTGATTTCCCCTAATACATGTAACTTTCTCAGCTGGTTTATTTTAACTACATTTTAGACAACTGCCACACAAAGATTAGAGAAAAGTCAGGTGGGAAGAAGGATTGTTTCTCTTTCATATCCTGTTGAATGATCTCGCGGCCCTGTCATGTGACCCTCTGAAGGGGGTCCCGACCCCCAGATTGGGAACCAATTCCCTAAAGCTCTTCTGGTCATTATCTAAAGAAAGTTTCAACAATAATAATCCAGAGAGTGGTAACAATTAATGACAGACATTGCCTCTTTTTAATCTCTGATTGCAAGGGCTACTAATTATCAGAGGATGTTCTATGAAGTTTGGTCTCATTTTCTAAATTTACATAAAGAAAGAAACATAATAGAAAGTCAGTATTCCTGTAATTTCTATTGTGAAAATGTGCTGCCCCCCTTTTGTTGTATTTATGGTGTATTTTATTTGTACTTTTTTACTGTTTATTGGTTTGTGATATTCGATTTATATTAATTAACTTTATGTTCTGTTACCTGTTGTTCAGTGATTTACTGTAAGATGTTGTCTTGTGTTGCATTATATACTTTATGTGTTGAAAAAGTTAATAAAAAACTAAAAAAAGTACAAAAAAGCAGATATCCAGTGACAGCTACTGCACTGATATGACATTGTATAATGCATTTGTCAGAAAAGATAATATGTTGTCTGTAACTTCCTAATCCAAGATTTTTATGTTATTGTCCAGTTCTCTTATGATACCAAGATTATGGACTAACTGACAAAATAAAAGTTAAATGAAATTAAATAAGAAAAGTCTACCAGGAGGACAGAAAAAAACTTCTTCAAGCATGTCAACATTAAGGCTCCACATATTTCCGAGTCCAGCCAGCAGAGCCAGGGGATGTTTCTGTGAGTGTTTGGACTTGTGATGGCACATTTCCTCCACCTCTACACTACCTAATTATTCCCAGATTAGACATAAGACTCTGGCAGGAACTGTTGTCACACTGATATAGAAAAGCAGGCCATGTGTTGTCCTGTAATGTTAATATTTGTCAGTATTCACTGGTAGAAAAACATTTATTTTGACTTATGCAGAAGAAACCAGAATTTAACTTCATAAACTGATGGATTGATAAATGATCTTTGAGACAAATTATTATCAAATTATCCCGCCTTCACTTACTCTGAAACAAAAAGAAAAATCGTATTCCTCTGTCTGGACATTTTGGTGTTTTTTTTTTTAGGGTGTTTGTGTGTATCGTGTGATTGTATGTCGTGAGATTGCTTGGAATAAGCAAACAGCACTCAACACCTTTTTTCCAAGCCAAAAATAATGACATGTTGAAACAGGAAATTGAACTGATGCGCCCAGAAATAACTGCACTTACACACAAAACCCATTCGCAGACGCACACGTACTAAAATCACAGTTGCAAATGGAGAAATGAAAGCCAGCAGGTCAACATAACCTGATTTGAGATATTCAGATCAGCTCTCACCACTCGCGCCACATGTCGAAAATTACATTTGTGATCAATCTCCGCTCCTCTTCACATGTACTTGGCAATCAGCTCCATGATTGAACACCCCACCCAATCTCAATAATAACCTGATTTTATACAGACACACCGTAACACAATTTACACATCTTCACCTTGCTGCAGGGACGCTCTCTGTAAGAACCCAATAGGTTTTACATACATTAGAAAAAGGGACGCCTCAGAGCTTAACATCTTTGGTTATGAAAGCGGTGGAAATGTGATCCTATGAGGACATTGTGTCAGTCAAGTGTATTGTCTATGATTGGGTGTGTTCTTTGCTACACAATACCTTATGGATTACATTTGTATTTGTCCCCTAAAGGTACCATTCCCTACCAAAAAGAGAAAAATCCCTTTCAGGGGGATGGGAAATATCTTTTGAGAAATGTGTTGCATACAAAACACGGCATATTTTCAGTGTTTCTGCATCCATAAGAGGACAGTTTTTTAAATGATAATGTGCTGTATAAGTGGATTTTTCTTCAGCAGTCAATTGAACGTTGATATCTAATAAGGTCACCCGTTTGACTTAACATTGTAGACCCTTGGTGTCAAAAACAATTCTAAGCGATTACATTTTTATATTAAATCTTTTATTTGTGTATTATCATGGAAAAACTCCTCAGCCATCTTGATGCAGCTGCAGCCAGCAGGAGATTGGAAGCTTTACAAAAGCCTTTTGTGTTTTTTTGCTTACTTTGGGAATATAAAATTCAGTATACTGAATATGGACTGACAGCATTTTAAACCTCTAAGCCAGACCTTTTCCTCGAAGCCTTGTTTTGGCCCGGCAATGTTTGCCATCGAGTTGGAGCGTAGTCATTTAAGCAGCCAGTAGCAGTTGTTCTCTTTCTCATCCATGCCAAGGAAAACATCCAGGCTGCACTAAACATAGCTTCATAAAATCTAATGCCACGCTGCCTCTTCCAAAATTTAAATGTTACAGCTGCTAACTATGCAGAAGCATCCAGAAGTCTCACAATGCTTCCTTTCTTCATTTTGTCGTGTCCTCATAACACATATCTACTATACTTTATTTTATTTTTTATCACCCTTCCAAATGAAAAATACATTAGCAAAAGTGTACGGAATGAATTAAATGTGTTTGTCTGCTCTAAACTGTTAACGTTAGCATGCCAGCTAACTAGCTTCAATAAGTGTTACATCAAAGGCCAAGAGTTAGCATATTAGCTAGCTACATTATTATGTGTGGTTACAGGTTACGCTAGAAACCGCCCATTACATAAATCTAACTTCTAACTTATGTATTTCTATCGTAAACTTTAGAACGGTGTTATGTTAGAAATAAATAACAGTCTGATTTTGCATTTATTTTCTTACAATGCTAAAACAGTAGGGCTAACTATCACTATCCTGTAATACAAGAATAATACAGCTTCTTTATTTCCATGTCTTCCAAATGCTGACCTTTAACCTGGGACCTGTAGGTTTAAGCCTCAATCTTTTTGCGTCATTAGACTGAACTGTGCTAGCATCTTGTATGTAGTCACCAAATGCATATCTAAGGCCCTTTTGCAGGGTTCTTCATCGGAGTCAATCAGATAAAATCTGCCAACGATTGCTGTTATTTCGCCAACTAAAAATGAGAAGACTGCTTTTGTCTACTTCCGTCTAAAATGAAGGACCCAGTTTTTTCCACAATTACCATGAATTTTGAGTGATTAATCTGCCACCGCTAACATTGTAAACTGCATTATGTGCAGTGCTAGATGGAAAGGGTAGCCTACGAACTTTAGCGAAGGGGTTAATTGTTGATCCTGGAGGTACAGGTAAGGCATTTTTAGTTTGAACTTTCTGACGAGGCAACATACAGATAATCTTAAGCTAACCTCCAGCAAACTGATTTTTCCTATGTATATTTGCAGCACAGGACAATACCAATATTTCCAAAGAGGTAATGTGAAAATTAAAACTAATTTTATCACATATTTTGTAATTTGTGGGGTTTCATTACTTTAATAACAAGTCCCTTTTTACAGAATATAGATCCTACTGAGAATTGTGGCGGCTTCTTCAGCTGTGGACTCCTCAGAAAATCAGGAAGAAAAAAAAACTCAATAAAATCAGCATTATCCGTTAAAGTCTGCAAAAGACGAAGGAAGAAAAAAAAAAGGTAATTAACAACACTGAGATTCACTCCATTAAAGAGGCAGTGACTAGTGTGCAATAGAAGGCAGGGAGGAGGAAGATGGATAACGGGGGAGTGTTGGGAAAGGCAACGGAAGGAGAAGCAGACTTCACCCATTACCTCATTACTATTACTCTTAGTGACTCTGGAGTTGATGAATGAAAGGGTATGAGAGAAGTTTCATTACAGGCAGCGAATGGGAGCAGGATGAGAATGGTGAAGTGAAGAAGAAGATAAAAAAATTGTATAAACAACAACCAAAAGCTATTATTTCAAGCTGAAAGAGCTCTTCCCACACATTGGTTAAATAAAACAGGGAAAATGTCACTATTTCTTCCTTTAAAAACACGTTTCAGTGAGCTCTTCATGTGGCTTAAACCATATATAATGTGAATTACACACAAAGAAATGCATTAACAGCTCGCTATCAACATGCTGCATATTTTATAATGTCTCTCATGTTCAATCTATGTGCATTGAAGTGTGACTGCTCATGTCTAGACTCAGATCAAACAGTGAGAATAAGCCACCTGGAGTTCTTTTTCCACATCTCACACAATACAAACATTATCCACTTTCCAGTAGGCCAGGCAATTTTCCCTAAGCAAATTAGATACATTGTTTGTTCTACCAACATAGTCACTGGGAACCAACCCCACCTGTTATACAATGTATGAAGTGGAGGGGGTGTGGGTAAAAAAAAAGCAAATGTGACGTGCAGAACTTGATGATCTACAAAACTAGCAACATGCTAGATTTTATAAAAGGTAATAATGCTGCCTCTCACAAGGACACACGGGTGAATTATGAAGGGTTGATTATGAATGAGTTTATGAGAGAGGTGTGTGGTGTCACAGGGATAAAAGAAGATGATCAGCAATGGAGCTGGATTAGCAGGAGACCTTCCAAATCTAAAGCAGACGCACACTCACCACAGCTGTGATAGCAGTGGGGTTTCAAATAAGGTGTGTGTTGACTGAGTGACGGACAGAGGATCTGTGTTTAAGGCTCCTGGATGAGCCTAAGTAGCCTGATAGTGCAGGCGTATCTCTTCGGAAATGGAAACATGGGTCGGGAAGAGCTGATAAACAAACAAGACCTTTTGCGGTCATCCACGCTACAGACCAGCAAGAGGACAAAATTAGAAACCACACTCACCCAGGCCAAAGGTCCCGATCACTGAAATGAGTGCCACAGCTGCTCATCCACTACGATTTTTCCATGTGTGTATCACCTGTTTATAGTGATTCTGGTCTTTAGAGGGTCACGTTCTTTGGTATGACATTTCAAACGAAGTAATTGTCTGTTTCCATACGTTCAGCATGTTAGGACTCAATATTGCCGATGATCCGTCTTTCCAAGAAATCTTCAATAGTGTGATGGGGGTTTCTTTACAGTACACAGCACAGATGCAGGTGTTGTCATTTACTGAAATTATGTTGACAGGAAAAGAAAGTAAATGCAATTTACAAGGAGAAAACAACTTGATAATCATGGGACAGCTATTGTTATGTTTAGGCTCCCACAATACCCACAATGCAACTCAATCGCTCACAGTTTGATTCAGGTGTGTTATGCTATTGTAGCCTGAAGCCTCTAGCCTGCAGCAGAGATGAGGAGCGGGCTACAGAGGTCTGGCAAGCTCACTTCTTTCTAACTCTACACACCCAGATTTTTTTCATTTTCAAACTGGAGTTCTTCAGCCCCATCTAACTCTGACTCAAGTTACATCACTTGAGGCAATTTGTTTGGGTGTGTAAAATTGGCGGAGTTCCCCTTTAAATATTAAAGACAAAAGTGACCTGGAGCATGAGACACAACATGTTTACTTTATGAACATTTAACCAAAACCATGATCTTTCCTTAACCTTAACCAAAGTGCTTTTGTTGATTAAACCTAATCACATGCGAGCCTCCAGTGTCAAAGTCCTGCACTTGCACCCATCCACCACCCTGACCACCTCCCAAAAACTTACATGCAGTACAACAACATAACACTTTGTATTATGGAAAACACATTTCCCACTGAACATAATTCAGGCCGCAATAACGTTATTCTCTCAAAACGCAATAATGTAACTCTCAAAACATAACTGACAAAACAAATTAGTAGCATATAAAAGTAATTTCTAGGAGACGTCAGATTTTGCATCATGTTCTGTTGTTTTCTGTTGTCTTCTGCTCCTGAGTTGTTCCTGTGAAGTCTGCTGTAATGTTGTGAGCCAGGATCTGAGGATAGAAACAATGAGCTCCTGCTGAGGAAGCTGAGCCTGGGCTCTTTTTTATATGGCCTGTAATGATGCAGTTCTGGCTCGCTGACACCTGATAAACTCGACTCCTTAGGAGACGAAGGCGTTGACATGATATGAGGCTGGAACTACTCCTATGGACATGCTTTATGTATATATATATATCTCTATGTACATTCATCTGTACTTGCATTTGTATCTTCTCCATACTGGACACGTACACTGAAGAATATGGAGAAACACCTACTCACACACTGGAGCCTAAAAACACTCAACACCACAACCAAATACCAACATTTATTAGACCATGTGCTGGTAGGCCCCTCTTCAGTCTAAGCCATGTTTAATGACCATAGTGGAGCCTTTCCCCTCTCTGCAGGGTCTCTGGTAAAACCGTTAACTATGTCAACATTTGCGAAACACATGTCAATGTTATCTCTATCATCAAGGGAGGAGTACCTTGTGTCTAACAAAACAGGTCATAGCTTACTGTCAAACAATTAAATCAAACAGGGTTGGCAGCCAATCCCAAAAGTAAAACAATTATTTATTAGCTTCTCTGCACCATCAGGAAGGTGTTTTTCCATTTATGAGCAAGAAAAGATGGATGATTATATCTGCAGAGCCCAACATTTCTGCTAATGTACCCAAGAGCAAGGCCCTGGACCACAAAGTGTATTAGGATACTGCAAAATAGGACATCTTATGGAAGAAATTTATGTTTTACATTGATTGCGTCCCATGCTTTTACACTAATGCTACCCACTACAATCATAGTATACTAATGTTTGCAATTAAGCAATCGCGGATTAAGTGTCTTGTTCAAGTGGATCTTAAAATAATTTACTGAAGGACAAGGAGAGCATTAAGCTTTCTTCCCCAACATCTTCCCAGCCTATCCTGGGATACCAGCCAACCATAATCCACCTTCCTTAACCTCTAGGCTACAGCCGCCCCCTTATGACAGAGGAAAACTCTATGCAAGCATTTTCAGTCTTGTGCAAATAAACAACAACAATGTACTTCTCTTCCTCTAAGGCTAGGGAGCTAGAAAGTTATAAATAGGAATATAGGGGAAGTGTGCAAACTGCAACCAAAGAAGCAGATTGTGCAAAACATTAGGAAAACACTCCTATATGAGGAGCACTTACTTACTGAGCCTGAATTCCTGTATATCCTCCACATCATCTGCATGTTCCCTTCATGACTGAAGTGGGTTTTATGGTTTAAAGGTGATAAGAGATCATTCTGACCTATTTTCAAGACAAAAGAAGGCGTTCCTAATATTTTAAAACCAGCAATATACTGTAGCACAATACTGTACACTTGTGGAAAAACCATGTAGAAATCCACACGCCGATTGTGTCTTGAATTGATAAAGTAGTCTTCGAAGATGAGTGGAGGAGGGGCAGGAAGATATAAAGAGGAAGAAGGGCTGTGTAGGATTTTAAACTGCCAGACCTTGTTATGTGAAAGACATGTTATCTCTTATGATTAAATGCCCCTCTAAGTAACAGTCCCTAGTAATGGAGATGTGTTCCTTTGTTGCTTCATATAATGTGTATACACTGTGCGCATGCATGAGACATGCTAGTGTGTTTGAGTGTGTTTGTGTGTGCGTCTCATCCTTTCCTGTGTCATCCATCCGTCCCTGATGAACTCTGCATGCCATTAAAGGACAGCAAGACTGCAGCCATTAGTGTAACACGATCAGACTATTGAGACCCTTAGAGACTGACTACACTCATGCATATATGTGCTGCAGACTTTCACACAGTATCAAGAGGGCAGGCACACACAGTCAGAGACATACTGGAAACCATTACCACGGTTCCCTTCACAGCACTAAGTCTGTTATTTTGTATGTGTGTGTGTGTGTGTGTGTGTGTGTGTGTGTGAAAGAGAGAGAGAGAGTATATGAATGCCTGATTGAGTGAGAGAGAAACAAGGGGATAAAATCATGACAGGTGCAAGCATGCCCACTTTTTGGCAGGAAGTTAATGCAAGAAAATCAGAGAGAAGAGCAGCAGCCATATTGTTTGCACCCCAAAGTCACCCACACAGTCCTGCGTTCTGTCTCCGAAGGGAGAAAGGAAAAATGGAAGTCTCCTTGTTTTTACTGCTGTTTTTCCTACCCAAGAGGCAGCACTCACAGCCAGCCACATCGCTTCCAGTAAGCTATAATTATCACCAAACTCACGCAGATTACTGGAGGAGGGGGAGAGTGGGAGAAACAGCGGCGAGGTTTTCGAACAATGGCAGAGAAAATGATATGCTTGATATTGAGGTCACATAATAAAGGCAAATAGAGCCTAAATGAGTTGATTCTATGGCTCACAAAACATTCCCCGTGCCTAGCCAATAGAGACAGAGGGGGTTTTGTCCTTGGCTGCTATTAGCATTTTGCACAAGATGTGCTGCTGGTAATTACATTTGCCATTGAAAAACACTTGAATGGTTTGAAAAGACAGAGCAGAGAAAATGAGAACCATCGTTATCTGTCTCTGTTGTGCTCTAGCAATGAAATTGCTGTTGATTGAATTAGGAACATGATGAACGATTTCTTGTGCTAGCCCTCAAGGCGTGGGCAGGCGTGACCAAATGGGCTGCGGGCCATATTTGGACAGCTTTGGGCCAAATGGTGTTGTGTTTCCACGCGGCTCGTGTAACATGGGAGGCCATTTGCTGTGAGGGACAGAGATCAGAGATGTTATGAAAAATGATCTGAGAGGGATTGTGTTGGTTCTGAAATGAAACACATATGGTTCTGTGGCGGTGGATATACGCAGGCAATCATGCAGACAATGAAACCCAAACACAGACATTCACATACAGGTCAAAAACATAAACACACCCACAGAATCACACGCGCACGGTTCATGCAAAACCTCATAACATTTGGAACCAGTTTAACACGACAACGCCCCCGTCATCTGTCCAATCACCTTTAGAGTGTGTTTTTCTCAATCACCTTATCAATCCTGTTAACCCCCCCCCCCTCTACCAGACCTGCTGGCACACATTCTGTCACACACACACACACACACACTAACAAGATGTTGTTTTGTCAGAGCAAGCATTGCGGCCCCTCCCCTGCTCTCCTATCACCAGGTATTACTGGATTCTCATTGGCCACCTGAGGAGAGATATTGCAACACCCTCTGAAGGTTCAGTGACCTCAACTCCCGGTGTCACTCCAAAAGATCAACATCTGACAAATGACTCAGAGGGAAGTCAGCTGCAGTGAACAATACGGTTTTGCTGAAAGGTGCTTTTTAGAAAAGCTTCAGGCGCAGATAGGTCGACTGTGCAGCTTTTCCTGTTTGACTTTCAGTTCTGCAAGCCCTCTCATGTAAACATAATTTCCAAAACAAAGCATGCAAAAGTGCTGTGTGTAGTGAATGAGTGTATTTTTGCATGCATGTACACTTGGACACCAAACACCCATCTATTCAATAAAAACAACTCCAGGCTAAGGAGGTGTGAGGCTCTGTTGACACTCGAAGGCCCTGAGGGTTGAAAACAGCCTGAAGTTATTTTTTACCAAGATTCACCTGGGAATGTGAGGCAACACAACTCTCAGAGGATCTATACATGTGTGTGTTTATGTGTGTTGGGGCACGCCGTGAGGTGTATGTGCAGGTTAAACCCACACACCTGCATCCTTTTTATGGAAGCAAAAACACACAGCAGACAGTCCTGCGTTTGTACAGCGGGGGAAACTGTGAAATACCGTCACCTGCAACATATACAGTTGGCTTGGCAGGATCTCAAAGTATGCACGCACAAATGGTAAAGCAACATGGCTGCCATTAGTGGTCTTTGTTTGCTCAGTCTGCTCTCAACTCTGAGGTCTTTCCAGTTAAAACAGTTCTTGTATGGAAACTTTTTAGTCTTTTAGAAAATTGTTTTTCACATAATAAAACCACCATGGAAGTACCACTACATTAAATATATGTATAGCACACACAATATACCACAGTATATTACAGAGTATATATATATATATATATATATATATATATATATATACTTTTAACACCTTGTATGATAATCTGATCCTTGTACCTCCACTAATGTGAAATATAATAAGGGATTAGAAGACAATAACAACCTCTAAGTCACTCTAAGAAGACAGGCAGTGGTACAATAAGAGGAAATCCTTGCAGCATACTGATCAGCATGAATCATGTTCCCTTGACTCCGGGCTCTGATTCCCTGGTCCGTAAGTCGTGTGAGTTATGGAGCCTTTATAATGGTAAATGCACATTGTTTCTGAAGTTATGCATTCAAAATAGTTGAGATACAGAACTGATATGGTCACAAGGTATGATTTATTGCACTTTGTTCCAAAGTAAAATGCAATGCAGTGCAGTGAGATTTCACAATTTTACAATCCCACACCTAAAGTGATTTTCCTTGGTTATATAAGAAATCTACACTTTACTGTACAGAGTAGATAATAGGTTCAGATTCAGTGTAACAACTATTAATGCTTGAAAGAAGACTCTGTAAAAAGTTTGTCTTTTCTATGGTAGTTCAAACTTACCAATGTGAACTGTAATAGGGTACATATGCTGATAATGCAATATATCCAAGGTAACTATGGATGCATAATACCTCTCTCTCCACATATGGACATGATCTAACACATCGCTTACAGCCAAACCACAAAGCAGGGCTGACCCATGGCATAGGACCCCACCCTTGTCTGGGGGCTCCCCTGCATACACATTCTACATGGTTGTGTTTCTGAGGTTGCACGCAAGGCTGCTGGTGCAGAAACCGGTTCAAATTTAACAATATCCAGCTCTACATGCTTGCAGGCAAACTCCAGTAAGATCTGAACACTGTATAGCATGTTTTCATCTTAAGGGCTCGTTCAATCCACTGGCTCTTATCTGTGGTTGTGCAGTTTCTTGGTTTTTTCTATGCCAATCACTACAGTCAACATACAGTAGACCTTTTATGAGGCGGCTGGGTAATTTTGCCATTCTTGAGTAGAAAGAAAATGACAAAAATAAGTTTTCAACATATTCTTCCTTGAGTTCAGGATTCTAAAAAAGACGTTTTGGAAAGCAAGAATCCCACCCAAATCCTACTGCAGTTAAAGGCAAGTTATACAAATCAATGTAGCCCTGAAAAAATTCTGATATTATCTAATAAACACTATATCTTGTTTTTGGGCTGTATCTAATCTGCTTGAAAGGATAGTTTGGTCTATCTACACCCTTATTTTCCCTGTTTGCTATAACGATCATTTCATTTACTGCTCATTTTATTGTATCATTGTTTGTGTTTTGTGCTGTTTTGTATGTGTTTTCTTGTTGGGCTTTTAAAAGACACAAAATTAATCTAGAGACAAAGTAGCTTAGGTTATAAATTAATTGTATGTGTCACTGATTCATGCTATATGTTTGTCCCTATAAAAATAAAGAGTGAGTCTTTAGGGTGATCATTCTCCATTCACACACACAGGGCCAACACCAAAAAGTGCTGATATAATTTTTGATTTAGATATGTAGCAGGGGCCAATAGTTAAGCCTTGCCTATAGGGCCCTAAAAAGGCTACGGTCGGCCCTGCTATTATGCAAGAGAAATGCATGTCTCGGCTCCAAACACACTGAGAGCATGATGACAAACTCATTGGAATGACATTCAAGCAGCTCAGTGAAATGCTGTTTATAGTTCTGCATCAGTTTCTCATGGTATGTGTTGTGAAGCAAAGGGCATGCAAGATGCAAACTGATGCAATGAAATTTATGATGTGGCTATATTTATGGGAAAAGGCTGCACTGGCTTGCCAGAAAAATATAGTGCGATTTTCTGCTCTCACTGCTCTCTCTCAATACCAGCCGGCATAGTTATAAGCAGTAAGCATGTAATCATTCTGATACTTGTTATGCCACATATATGTAACAGTTGTAATAACTCTTGTCGAAGTCACTGATTTGGTCCGAACAGTAACTCTCTCACATGCTACACATTGACTCAAACAGGGTTGTTGACAGCCAAAAAGTCATCCAGCTCTCTCAGCAGGCTTCATGACGTTAATCTTCTTCTTTATAGCCTTTAAAAAAATGAATGCATATTATCATTTCAGCCACTTAATACTGGTGATGCGAACAAGATAGTAAATGGAATGGCAAGTGCACTGATGCCATAAAGTGCTGTGCATTTCTCTGGGAAGGAATCACAGCTTATGGGGTGATAGTGCTAAATCAGGGAAAGTAGAGGAGATTGTTGTCTGGACTGTAGACACACTGTTGCATAATGAATGAAACAGACTTCGTGGTCACGTTTACAGTATTCGTCGAGACAGCTTTTATATGCTCTAATGTCTGCATGCACTCACTTACAGTACAAACCGGGGTAGATACTGTGGGTATAACAACAAAAAGTCAAAGATTGCACTTCTGTCCAAATGTAAACCCAAGGGATCTCTTAATACACGATATAAGAGTAGTGACTATTTCAATCTAATGTTCTCTGGTGCTTCTAAAGGTTTGCTTACATCAGTCATTTTTGTAAATACGGTGAATACTAAGTCAGGACTGTATTTAAAATGGAGTAGGGCCCACTTTGTACCTGGGATAATTCAAATAAAATACCCCACTGAACACTATGTGTATGCTGGTGTGTGTGTGTGTGTGTATGTAAGTATAAGTGAGGATATATGCACATATACATATACAATGCATATGTACATATTGTGTTAATCTGTAAAGACTATCCATCTACTTGCAATTATGATCAGTTGAAAAAGCAAAAATAAAGTCTATTTAATGCACCTAAAGTCAAACTCTGCATGTGTATTTAATAATGATAATAATTTTTACAACATCTGTGGATTTTTGTGTGTTTTGTTTTGTGTTTTGATTCTGTTTATTGGACTCAAAATTGCATGTCAAAAAAAGAGCACCAGTTTTCCCACAGCACCAGAAAACTCTGCATCCACATGTGCTGTATTCATATTTTAGTCACAATATTGTGCAGCCTGAAAGCATATTCACTCACATAAATAGTATCCAGCTGTTTAGAAAGGTAATATCCACACATTTGACATTTGCAAAGCCACTGCTGTTACAATGCCACAAATGATCCTCTGAATAAGTACAACAAAACTTTGCAAATCACAGTTTGCACCTAAGAAAATACCAATTTGAGGGAGTTAGTTGTTATTACATACTGGGGAAGTAGTGCTCACCCTGGTTCGTGGTTTCCGCTGGTCCAGTTGAGAGTGTGTCAAGAACAGGATGTGTCTATTTTTCACCAGCAGTGATCTGATCCACCTCAACTTCCTGACCCTGAGCTAGAGGTAGCAGAAAGTCAGAATGACGACTATGAATGAGACCTTTGTTTTACAGACAAGACCAGAGGGACCATGTGTGTATTTGTGTATGAGCCATGTTAGCCATTAGTGAGGCTGAAAAGGTTAGTGCCGTTTCAGTGCTCAGCATGTCATAGTGTAAAAAGTTTCTCCCTGAAAAAGTCTCGTGGTATTATATAAATCCATGAGGAAAAACAACACATCTACTGTCATAACAACAACACAGAAATTAACCGTAAGGCATACTTCAGAGATATTAAGCCATGCAAAATAGTTTTTAGTCCTCTGATTCTGATTCTTTGTGCAAATCAAGTGTAATCTGTCTGATTGTGTGTATCAGTTTAGATTTATACAGATTGTGTGAAAAGATCCACATGATCAGTTATCAATCCAGTTGAGTGTTTGCGGCCTGCTTGGTGCTGAGGTCAGCAGGAAGTTCTCACAGATCCACAGAGTGTAAACACAGCTGTCTGGATCAGTGGGTGTGTGTGTACGTGTCTGAGTGTGTGTGTTGGAGAGGCAATTATAGGACTGGAGGTGGGGCAGAAAGCAAGGGCGGTGAGGTCATTGCTGAGATTGAGGGGGGAAGGGGTTGCTGCACCTCTGCATAGTTGCTTTGTCCCGTGACGCATTAACTGTTAACTGTTCCACCTTTGCCGATAGGCTGTCTCTTCTAGAGAGACGTGTCCGTCAGTTAGAAGAGCTCATATCTGCTAAAGTTGCCTTAGATGTCACAGGCACTCCAGATAGCTTCAGCCACAGGCCTGATAGCAGGCCTCTTAGTGATAGCACTAGCATAGCCTCGTCGGCAGATGATGCAGTTTGTCTCTGTTCAGTGGCTTGGGAAGGTTCGCAAGAGCAAGCAACCGGTTGTGTGGTCTGGTCTGCAGTCACCCCTCCCGACTACAAACTGGTTTTCGACCCTCATCAGCCCCTTTTTGGTAGTCCTGTTGGCCTGGTGCCTCCTCTACCCCTGACGGCAGGGTTAAACAATACACGCTACTAATAAGGGACTCAGTTTCATGCAACCTTAGATTAGCATCGCCAGCCACTGTTTACTGTCTACCCAGGGCCAGAGCTTCCGACACAGAGGCTAATCTGAGGCTGCTGGTATCCCGTAGAGAGAGCTGTATGCTGTACAGATTGTAAAGCCCCTTGAGGGAAATGTGTGATTTGTGGTACTGGGCTATATAAATAAATTTGACTTGACTGGAGCATGGGGGTTGAGGAACCTGGGAGAAACAGTTGTGGAAAAAGTTTGAGGGAGTCAGAGGGCTAATGTGCAAAGCTGGGCGTAAACAAGAGGGCTGGGCTCTGTTTGGGGTTCAGTATCAGATAAGAGACAGATTAGGGGAGTGGTTACAGCCTACAGACAGTACAGGAACTCATAATATGGCCTGGGTGGATATCAGAGAGACTTAACAGAAGAAAAAACATCAATGTCAGAATGTAAAGTAACAAAAACATGACTTAATCTAATGGAGAGGGAGGATTTCCATTAAAGGAGTACTTTAGTGATTTAGTATTGTGCTTCAATAAAGTTAGGGGAAGTGTAAAGAACAGTTGAAATCAATGTAGCAGAGACCAAGATATCCCGACTTCTTGTCCCCAGTGTGATGGAATTCCCACAAACCCTGAATCCTACAATTCCCATAATGCAACTCGATAGCGTCTTTTATTAGACCCTTCTTGCCTTGTCAACATCATCTTTCAAACTCCAACTTATCAGTTTGTAACACAGGCTTTCTGTTATAGATTTCTAGTCTTCAAGTCCAATCTGAGATAACCCTGATGACATCACTATAGCAGCTCTTCCTGTCCATATGTCAAAGTGTCCTTGAGCAAGTCACTGAACCCCAAATTGCTCCTAGTGTGCGCGTATGTGGGAGAAAAAATGTTAGTCTTCTAAGGACCAAAGTGTCCACAAATAAATGTAACATAAAATGTTATTTTCTCAGACTTGACAAAGGCCCCTTCACAGCCACAGAAAACAATTTAAAATTGTTTGCACAGTTAACTGATGTTGATGTGTAAAATCAGTGGATTTCACCTTTAAAGTCTATGCATAAATATATGAATCTGCAAGATTTCCTCCTCACTCAATGAGTAGAGTGAGGAAGCAGCATTGTGCTCCTTGCTGCCACTGCAGGCCAGACACTATATTGCAAAAACACTCATGTAGGAGCATAGACTGTTGTAATATAACCTCTGGCCACCAGTGGTCATGATATGTATGATGTTTGATGTTTCGGGTGTTTGAGTAAATTTTTGGGTGCAGAGACAGATAAAGTGCCTTTTTGGGTAAGGTATATGAGTTTGTGCAGAGACAAGAGAGTGTTTTAAAAAGTTCAGGACTCAGATGCTACGATCACTGAGGGTTTTTTTGGTCAGCTGACTCACAGGGTAAAAGGTTGGGGGATGGTACAGTACAGGCGAGGAGATGGAGGCAGGTGTTGGGTGTGAATGAGTGCATGGGAATGCGTTGGTGTGTGTGCATTTTGGCCTGTGGTAAGATGTGGTCAGCAGTGGGGGTAATAGTGTTTGCTTTACAGTCACCGTGAGAGAAATGGTCAGCTGTGTTATGTAATTAAGGCCGTGAGTGTGTTTTAGTCACAGAAGTGGGGACAAGAAATGCATTTTCATCACAAGCTTCGTGGTAAGTAGAAGAGAGGAGTTGTTTTGAAGCTTGTTTTGGAGCACTCCAAAAAGACTGACTTGGTCATGGGGTGAAAGGTCAGGGGTCAGAGGTCACACCGAGACAACAGGGAATTAGAAAGTTGAGCTCTTCTGAGGTTCTTTGAGAGGCAAGCACCGTTGTTCAGCGGACAGATTTATTTTGGGAAGCAGGCAGAGGGGGAGAAAGAAAAAAAAAACTCAATTTGTTCTATACAAAAATAAAATCACCCTCCTCTCTTGTTTCGTGAGAGCACGTTATCCTCATAGTCCTCCTGTGTTTATACAGCTTTGCCCTCAGGCTCCCACGAGATGTCTCATCATTAGAGGTTTATGAGATGGGAGATATTCTATGTTCATACATAATGCATCATATAGCGTGTCTTATATAAGATGAGGTGGAGACGATTCACTCCCACACCTCATCTCTCAGAGCAGAAACATGGGAGCTCAGAGGAGCTTCAGCCTACACGAACACTGACGAACACACACTCTTGAAGGCATCACAAGCACATACCTCTCTAACTGCACGCAGAAAAACAATAACATTTATATGTAAGGCCTACATAACAGGCCATATGCTGCCAAACATCTATAATATGAAGCACAAACAATATATACACAGTAACAGCTGCCAAACACATGCTCTCCCGACTCCCTTACATAAACACACCTGGGGATATAAAATGTCACAGGGATGTCGTGCATGCAGCTCAGAGGAGATCAGAGGGAGAGCACCAACGGTGTTTTTTCATTTGCTGGGAATAAGGAAGAGCTCTGTGTTGAGGGGAACTCAGAAGGTCACACCACTGGCAGAGGGACAAACCTTGAGAGGAGTCGTGTGCAACGTACAAGCTTGAGTGAGTGCGTACGGGTACATGAGTGTGTGTGTGTGTTTACAAGTGACAACAAATACACAAATGATAGTGAAAGTACATGTCAGAGTTGTTGCATCACTGTACTATGTGAGTGTGCAGATAGCAGATAAAAAGAGACTGAGGTATCACAACATCAGTATACTTGAGTAGAAGGAAAAAAATTTCCCATAGCATTGTGTGAGGTTGATGCGTAGGCAGAGTCCATCCTGTTGTAGATACACGCAAACAACCAAAGCATGTACAAACGCAGTATAAAGGACACAAACAGAGGCCTCAGTAGAATCTCTCACATTCATATACTCTCCAACGATACACACATCATGTATTTTTGATTATTTTTCTCATGTCTGGCATGTAAATTATGTAACAGGCAGATATCAAATGTTGGTTTAAATTTGACCAAATCCTTCTTCAAACTTATGCTGATTTTGACGCAAGCCACTGACATATATTTAATTTACTGTATTACAGAAGCACAACTTCAAACACAACTAATACTGCACATACTGTACTATAAACCACAAGACGCACAAGGCTGAATTAGATGAGGCAATGGCGCCATCTGCCTCTTAAAGACAGCAATTCTTAAACAGCAGATGTTGCAATAAAGTATCACTTTCTTGCACAACATGACAGCATAACAGAGTCCACTGAAAATAGGAGACATGACCCATTGAGATTTTCTTTTGCAGCAAATTAAAACAAGCAGAGAAAGACTGAGAGGGGAGGCAGAGGGAAGAGGGTGTTGTGAGACATTTCTTGCATTACAGTTCATTCTTCAGTTGTACTAATTGTAAGTCACTGATAAAGAATGTCTGCTGAAGATCTAACGTGTAAAAAGTAAGAAATTACGCAAAATATCCAGAACTTTAACATAATGTAGCACACAAGGAATATCTAATTGGATATTTTATGGACTCGTTTTGAATGATTTGTTTTGACGGTAGACAGTTTTTGCAAGTAAAACATTTTTTTCTTCTTATTAGTATGAAATCTTATGACAGTGATAAAATCCACAGAGGCAGGGCTCAGTGTTTTGCACTTCCAGGCTTGTTGGAGTTCAGTGTAGGAAAGCAAAGGGTCAGAGTCAAACAAAGGTGCTACAGTGAGCTATACCAATAAAAGGATGTGCTATATTCATTCTCTTCACCACAACAGAATAAAGAGTGAAAGTAGCTCAGTGTGTATGTTTTCAAAATGACATCTTGCCCTCCAGTAAATTGGAAATCTGTCCCACAGCTGCATACAATTCTTCTGCAGTTAACACCACATTTGTAAATCTTTATATCTTCATTTTTTCTTTTGAAGAAACTGACATATTCAACTATATATGCAAGTTGTAGTGTTGTATTGAGTTCAGTTATACTGTTAGTTCTTGATATTTTGCCTTCAACATGACTGCATCTTCCACCATTTAGAGATCACATCCCTATGCACAAAATGTTCAAAATTACTTTTACTGGCTAACATGCTGTATGTGCACACTACAGTCTTTCAAGACCAGACATACAGTCAAGTGGTGGAGAAAGTAATGGAAAATAACGAGGGAAAATAGCTTAATACTGTAGTAAATAAATCACGCTTACAAGCACAGCTGCATAGCATTAGGTTGATTGCCAATTAGCAGTATGTCAGCCACAAGATGGTGGTACTGCACCTTAAAGCTGGGGTAGGCAGTTTTCTTTTGGTGTCACTGGGCAAAAATGCCATATTAACCGTGCAGCATATTGTAATTCAAGTGGTCTGAGAGCAAACCTCCATTTCAGCCCCCCCTCTTGCCTCTGTTTTCAGGCTTCAGAAAATCTATCCCGTGACGGTAGACTTTAGCCAATCACAAGTTATTTCAGAGAGACGGTGTGTTCGTATTGGCTAAGCTATAAGAGCAGATGTGTGTACACGTCCCTTCAGATGGTGAAAACCTGATTCAGTGGAGGAAAATCCTGCAGAAAATTCTGTAACTTGTGATAAATGTCCAACACCTCCTTTGTCTACAGCGGCGTATAGAACAAAACAACACATCCTGGCTCCACATGGAGCTTCAGGCTCATTACGTTCAATGCCATGGCGCTCATAACGACGAGTGGCAAAGAGGCATAATGACAAACAGTGGGGAATAACTTTTGACGGGGGACTGTGTGTGTGGTGTACTAGCCTCTCTTCCCGCTGCTGGACGGCGTTGCAGCTGCCTCTGAGGCCTGGGGCGCTCTGCTCTGCGGCCGCGAAGCGCTGGAGGGGCGTCTTTGAGAAAACAAGTCACGGCGGGATGGACCGCAGTCTCTGTGAGGTTCACGCCGTGGAGAGCGAGCCCTACGAGGGGCTTAGCGGAGTGATACGAGGCAGCAGAGAGAGAGGTGGAAGGTTTTGCCTACGTTGCACAGATTCTGCCTACCCCAGCTTTAAAATGCTGCTTATTAGAGCTTTAAAAACAGTGCTATTTTTACACAAACTTACAAAGGCATGTCTAAATTTTTCTACTTTACTTTTTAGGAAAAGATAAATGAATACATGTTTGGCATGACTGGAGTCACCAACTGTGCTTTACTTTACAGAATTGCTTCTTACAAGCAATGTAGATACTGCTTTAAAAGGACTTCTGTGGAAACTGAAAACTGAAAGTAACACATGAAGTCACAGGTGGCCAACTTAAGTATGCAAAAACTGATGATTGGTTAACACAATATGGTATGTGCATATTGGTCACTTTATTTCACTCAACCACATGAACTAACTACCCTGCTTGAAGTGAAGAACCCAACAGCCTATAACGTCTTTGAGGTGGTTGTAAAATAGAAAGATAAACACGGTAATGATTAACACCGAGGCAGATACTGATACTGAATGTTGAGTGGACACTGACGTTCAGTTGATCAACAGCTGTTAACTGTACTGGATATGCACATAAAAAAGCAGTACAAATCTTTTCAGTACAAGAAATAACTTCTTACCACTAGATATAACAAAACACTTTTAATTCACACACATTACTACTTATCATTTATTTTAAGAAATTATATTATTATTACAGTGATCATTAAATTAGGATCTTTCAAATCTGGACCCTCCTCTAAAGAAATATTTACAAATTTCACAGTGAATTTGGTACATTTGGTTATATCATGGAATGAAATGTCTTCAAACCCTGTTAATAATAATTTTCTCAAAATAAATGCAACTCTGAAAGCAACAAAAGGACTCACAAAGTCATAAGACGAGTTTACAAAAACTTGAATAGGTTAATGAGATTAAGGCAGGGAACAGGTAATGGCAATTTAGCCCAGCAAAAATCTGGGCTATGACATCCATTTCCATCAACAACAGTGCAATAATGCAACACCATCACAACTAAGTGCGTGGGTCTTAAGGATAGAAAATGTGATAGTATGGCAATAATCAAAGCTAAGTCACTTCTACTCAGTGCACTCTACCTACTAATTCCAATGACAAGCCCCACTAAGCATTTATGTAATGGCAGCCAAACAGAGGGAGGAGTGCGACAAGGTCTGAGCTTCACTGTCCTGCTCAGGGCTGACTAAAGGTTCATGGCAGCTCCTCTTCCCTGCTAATATCTTCTGGAGAGATGTTGGTAGTTCTGGTAGGTCAATCTGAATTGAAGGCTTGGGGATGAGAGTTATAAAATGACCTTTAAATCACTAAAAGGTCTCATGAGGAAAGTAATGTCAGGAGGACGAGGTGGGCGTGCGAGATGAGAAACGGGTGGTCGGAGATTACAGCAAGAGCTCAGATCAGTCCTCCCTCTGAGGCACGCAGCCTTCCATCTCCAACACCTCGGGCCAGCCCTCAAATTTGTTGGTGTCTGCGCTGTTCTTTATATGCTGAGGAGGCAAACACAAGACACACACTCAATGGATACAGTATCCTTGTCAGACAAGCCCAACAGGCAGGTTGTGGCATTCTTGTGAATTGACAGATAAGGTTATGACAGAAAGAATGCATTATACTGCCATACAGGAAACTGACATAAACAGGGTTGGGCTGATTAATGCTTTGATAAGCACATACAATGACGCACAGCATGTGTGACCTCATGTACAGTAATTACATTGCTGCCAGAAGAATGTATTTAAAGCCTGAATGTAATGAGCCCCAATGCATTCTCCCCAAATCTGGCCTCTTTTGCATCACCTCTAACTTTTACTAGTGGAAGTGCAAGGTGTTCACACTTTCAGGAACATGAAACAAAAAGGCTGACAGAGACACAGACAGGCGAGTAACACATTAGGTACTGTATTTGTAGTTTTAGTGATCTGCCATCATGGCATCATTAGTTTTTTCTGGCGATTGATGATGTCATGCTGCACCTTCTGCACTTGAAATCTTCTCACACAAAGACATATTTAAGAATTTCTTCTTTTTTTTTCCAGAAACAGAGGACAGAATCAACATGTCTTGATGATGGAAGAGGCTGCAGTCAAAGACTGTGGACATGGTTGTACTAATTTTAATGCGGAACTACCAAATTACATGGAGTAAAGGCGCGTTCAGATCTACTTGAGTCCTGTGTGAAAAGAACACAGCCCTCTCATTCATTTGGAGCCAGTCCGTGGGCTCCGGCAAAACAAGTTGCGTTGGCCAATCAAGACTCCTGGTAGATCACTTTGTAATGTGAACGCCTTAGTTCTACTGTTGACGACAGATAAAACAGTTGCTGCCGTGATAACTTTCCAGAGCTGAAAAATCCTGTCTTTGCGTATTATAAACTGCTGTACAGTGTTTTGGCGTGAACGCTTTTGTCCATCACTCTAACTGGACTTCCTGGATTGTATTTCATTGTCTCACCAGTACTTTAGAACAACACGCTCCCACTCTGCTGCGTTTGAACACAGGGCTGTTTTCTGTCTGAATGCCAGACAGACTGAATGAAGACGTAAGCACAACACACCTATTTACTGTCCTTTCACTTCCTGATGCAGAATGCAGATCTAACTAAATACGGATGCATTCTCAATAGCTTAAACCACACAAACGTACAGTTCAGAACTCACCAAACAGGTCAGATGTGAATGCAGCTGAAAAACTTGAACACTTAAAAGTTGAAAGAGCTCTTTAGGGAAATTCGATGGGGAATTTTTTATTTCAGTTTTTGGGGTGAACACTGAGATTTTACTCTTGGGCTAATGTGCTGTGGATTTGCTGGCAGTATAAACTTTCAATAGTTTAATCTGATGTAAGGCTGATTTTGGAATGAATTGCTCCCTTAAACTGAAATATCTAGAGTTGCATCAAGATAAGGATACAGTCGCTGCTTTTGCTTACAATCTCTTATCATTCAGCAGAAACTGCGTAATACTGTGTTTAATGGAGTAGATGTAAACATGGGATTTGTGGGTGATGTTACCTGCTCAAATGGACTCTTAGTCTTGATGCCTTTCCCTCCTACAAAGATCCAGTTATCCCGGAAGCCCAAATTACTGACAGCTGAGCTGCCCAGATCAGCAATTAGCTTCCTGGCTTCATCATTGAGCCTACAGAACAAAGACGACAGATATTATTTCATGGCCACATCTGCAGCAACAGCCAATATTAGAGATAGCTAAAGCAATTTGCATTAATCATGTAAATCTAAATTGTGTCAGTAAGCGAGGGGATATTGTGGAAAAGGCCCTTACTTTGTTGAGGGATCATCAAATGAGGCCATCATCACAACTGTCCCGTCATCAATTTCCTTCAGGAATTTAATTAAAGGAGCCACATCTACACAAGGTTATACATGGTTACCGCAATGTATATGTGTTTTAACATGTCCAAAACAAAAAGGTTCTAAAACGTACTCACCTCCTGCCCACATATCAAAAAACTCTGTCTTTATAACTTCCCCTGTTCTCCCTGTGGGGGAAAAAGATCACAATTTAGACCTGATTAACAAGTAATAACACAAAATGTGAATCTCTAAGCAGAAGCAAACTATTCTGCTGTACAAAGGCTTATGATTTCTTTTTTTAAATGGTTCCATTCATCGTAGCACTTATAGTGTAACACTGCTGCAGTATTATATTACTATCAGCAGTTGCTTATTTATAAAGCAAACTGACTTTAAGGTGTGGACCTCCAGATAACGTTACCATTAACCAGGGCAATGTTGATTCCTCTCCCCACGTTGTTCTTCACACCACTCATTAGTCTGAAACATAGCAAAAGCAGGACAATGAGTAGAGCCCTTATGAATAATTTCCATAATAACACACTATACAAAAGGTAGTTGTAAGCAGATATAAGTGTTTATTATTATATTTTTAAACAACTATAACTCCTCCTGTGGGCACCCATAAGTAGAAGCTGGTGCATAAACAGATGATGAATGACAATATAGTAAAACACAAGTGTAATAATATAAAATATAGCTTCACAGGAGAAGGTCAAATTGTTGACAAATACTACACATTAATAAACACATTAAAACGACCTTATAGCTGCGTTATACATTATAGTGTGTTATAAACCATTTATTAAATGTTAATATACTGCTTATGAATGCTAAATAGAACTTAAAGCAAAGTGTTACGCAATGGAGATATGTTCGACCCAACAGCAGTTCCTGGACATTGTTAGCTTTGCCAGCTTTATCACACATTATGACAGCCAGGACCTTTTGTGGCTGAGCTGTTTTAGCAAACATGTCACAAAGCACAAAGAATGAGCTATGACTGCAGTATTGTCATTATAAATTCATTCAATGAGTTTATGTTTGTATGTTGTTTAGCAATTTCCAGATAAATCCAGATATTCAATTTATAATATATAAAACAGAGAAAAATAGAAAATCCTCAAATTTGAGAAGCTGGAACCAGTGAATGTTTTTGTTTTTTTGCTTGATAAATGACTGATCAATTATTAAAATAGATGCTTAATTTTCTATGTAATCAATTAATTGATTTTAGTAATACAAGCAGAACCCTTGGTAAGGCAGCTGCAGCATAATGTATTTAAAATTGAATGTGACTGCTGCTGAGCTATAAAATACAGCTCAAAGAAAACAGCCTGTCTTGATTAGTTACTATGACAACCATGCATTTGTGAAAACTACAAGAATTAGATGTACTGTTTTAGCGCATTCTGTTTACATGTTATTCTCCATCTATATAAATAGCATTTCAATTGAAACTTAGCACCAGCTGATGTGTTCCTCTGACAAAAATGCATGTTTGCATGACACAGTGAACATGATTACATAACAGGTTTGTGTTGAAACATCAAACATGCCAATTTTACATTCTTGTAACCGCAAAAAGGTAAACCGTATAAAAAGTAATATGTGCTGCTGTGTTTCCTAAAGTTTCAAGAGGTCACTTCACTTACAATTTGTCCTCCAGGCAGATTTTGGGCCCCACCACACTGGCCGCTCCACTCGCCATCTTGAAGGAGAAGTGTCCAAGTGGACATGACTTGGACAGCCCACACTTGTACCTGACTGGCTTTGTTGCTGTTAACAGAAAACTCCATTTACACACCAACAAACAGGTAGCACAATACCAGGTAACAAGTGGTCCAATCACATAAGCCTACAAAGAGCAATGGTTCAACTTGAACTTTGCCAAAAGGATTCTATTTACATTCAAAATGCCAAGCACTACGCTAAACACACCTTAAACTGTGTAGTGGTTTTCTATCATCTAGATGCATACTGCAGGATTCAACTGTAACCACAGCACTGTGACACAGGCTCATTATTACCATTCTTGTGTTGACTGGTATAGAGAGATTTAAAATAATAATTATAATAATAATAAAAGAAATTTAAAAAAAAAAAAAGGTAGGCACATGTATCAAAACAGATCAGTCATTGAGAAAACAAAGCAAAAAAGATGAAATGATAATAATTTAAACATACTTACAGCCTTCATTCAATGGCACAGCTCTTGCTGAAAAGCAAGAAAAATAAAAATCTAGTTTTAATTCATTTAAATGCAGCTCTGTGGGGGAAAAAAAAAAACCCTTCCCTAAACAAAACAGGTATTGCTAAAGCAATGCCATATTTGGTTTCTGCAATGTGAACACTACCTACAGGCCACGCAGAGGCAAGACATACTATCGTTACTATAAAACACACCCATTTACAATAACTGAATAAACAGGTGTCACGTTTCCTTCACAAGCAATACTCTCTCCACGTCCTCTGTGCAGCTGCCCGGGGCTTTATCTGAAGCTGTGATGAGTCGAGATGACAAGAAACGCTACTTACACAGCGCGCTGCCCAGTTTAAAATCCATGTTAATTTCTAGCAGTTGAAAAGCCAGAAAGACAGCTAGGAGGAAGGCGAAGACGAGCGCTGCTAACTTCAAAACACCTGTAAAAGTAAGAGATGAAACCGTCAGTTACGGTAAAAAAAAACACATTAATCATCACGTTATAGCTTTAAGGGCACGCACACACTTACCGCCAGCCCTGACCATCTTAGCGAGCCTCCAGCCACTTTATCGCAGCCAACAACCTGCGGTGATAAAGAGAAACAATCGGCTTGACAGTTTTAACCATCCACCTGTTTCCTGACAGGTAGAGAGGGCGTCCATGACAGCTACAGGACGACGTTTACTGGCTGCTAATAGCTGAAATAAGGAATGCTAGCTAACGCCACAGAAAGTTAGTTGGGTATTTTAAAGTTAACGCCACTTTAGCTTCACTGAATTGGTTATTACAAGCTCGTAGGCCGCTGTGGTGCACTCACCTACTGTTAGTTGGCTGTGTGATACTGCACATAGCTCGGAGGCTGGATAAATCTTTTTGAAAAGCTGACTAGCGTCAAGTGTAGCATTTAACGTCAAAAGCCGACGCTACGTTGATCCCTCTGCCGCGTCACTTCCTCGTCTCCGCTTAGGTTTGCTGACTGACTCTGAAATAACTAACTAACTTGGAAGTAGCGTTAAAAAAGGTATCCCTTGGCTTACCTGTTTTAATTGCCACGGTAACCACGAATCCCCCCGAGGTTAACGACGTCCGAAATAAGATGAGTGATTCGTGTAGTGACAGCTGAGACGGTCAGAAGTTTAACGGAAGGTAAGAGGATCCACTCTGTCGGCGATACCAAAGACGAACAAGCGGGCAGACTTGTAGAGCGTATTTATCTATTTCTTTTTCTTTTTTTTTTTTTTAAATATATTTATTTTCAGCCGAGTCCAACATTCGCCTTAAAAAAACAACCTCTTTTTGGAGCACTGAGCAGAATCTAACAAGAGAGTTATAAAAAAAAAAAATTAAACAATCTAATCTTGACATGAAATATCACATTCACAAAGACCAAATCATTAATAAAAAAAAAGGTTCTTAAAACAATTATCCCTTTGTAAAGCTCATAAAAAATTATTCTTCCCCACTATAAATTTGCATTTGAATTTTGATAATTGTTGTCCCCAACAGGGGACTCAAGTCTCGTAGATAATTCTACAATATAATAATAGAATTGTGTTATGGGCATGTAACATGTTTGGGAATAGTTCTACTTAGTTTGTGAGAAATGACATTTTTGCCCAAAGATTGGTATGATAATGGTGCATGTAACAACATTTACAAATTACTTCTATACTGGAGTAGTGGTAGGTTGTTTTTTTTTTACGAGTGAGATATCTCTTAATAACTTATCTTTGTTCACATCAAAACGACACATCGACTTCCTCCTTTTCTTCTTCTCTGTCCACTTTGAAACAGATGGGAGATGTTACAGCGCCAACAGTGTCCTCTGATGGACAGAAGCTTTGAATGGTTTATTGTGCATTTAACCCGATCATGGCACATATGAAACGGCAACACACACAATGGAAAGAACACATAATAATATGAAGTATTTTGCTTGTTTGTTTTTACAAATGCACATTTTCAGGATTGTCTTGTTTGTTTTCACATTGAACAGACCGTAAAAAGGTGTTGCAACACAGAGCAAAATTAAAATTAAAAAAAATACTATACAATCAAAGAGTAAGCAAAGTAAAGCAATGAAATTAAGTACGCTCAATAAATTAAGACACTGTCATGCTTGTCGCTGAAATCCTCAGAACTTGCCACGAAGGGTGCTCCCGTCAAAATATCAGGGATAAGTCCAACAAAATGCCATTGGCAGTCTTTTTCAGCACAGCTGCTTTCAATTCTGAATATTTATTACATCCATTAAAATGTGTCACGTGTCATTCAATAAGATCCTGTCAAAAAAAGAAAGGACAAAAAAGGTGTCAGTGTACATGGGAAAAGCACATCATCTGAAAGATTTTATAAGCTCATAACAATACAAAAAAACAACTAAAACAGTGCTAAATAACTCTTACATCATCTGAGTCCTGCTGGCAGGCCATGCCATTGCTGCTGGCGGCGCTTTCAAGATCGGCTGTGATGGCGTTATCATCATCCTGAATCCGGAGATTGGAGAAACGATACACTGGTGTCCTGTAGACGTGGGCGACATAAAACCACAATGGTCAGCTAATATTGGGAGCATGAAGGTGTACATGCAGCACAGATGTGTGTCCAGCAGCTCACCTGTTTCTGTAAACCACCCTCCTGACAGCAAAGACGGCAGACACGATAGCTACCAGGACGATGACTCCTGCTCCTGCACACACCAGGATCAACACCAGCCTCTCTCGCTGGAAAACACACGCAACAGGTGTTATATTCCTAAAAACCTCAACATGAACAATTGAAGGCACACACACACTGATTAGAGCAACAGATCTACTGACCGGTGTGTCAAAGTGTGTGACTGGAGAGGACGACCTAGCAGGTGGACCAGGGCTGGGTTTAACACCGCAGGGTCTGATGACTGTCTGCACTGCGAGCTGAGGAGTGAATCCCCCCTCACACCTGTCACTCGGCACCTTGCGGTACCTACAAACATGGTCAGAAGTGTGTGAGTACGTACAGGGGGTGTGTCTCTTCATTTAAAAAAAGGAGTGACTGTTATTACCCTGCTGTCAGAAGCTCATCCTCCTCTCCATTCAGACAGAGCTCCAAGGTTTTATTTGCGGCGCTGGATTGTCTCACACACTCTGAGGTGTTCACATGACGATAGTAACCGTAGTCACTGTTGAAGAGGAGAGGGGTTAGGGTTAGGGCTTCACATAGGGTATATCCTCCATGCTGTCTTTGATGGTAAAACACGTTCCCACACAAGCTTAAGTTAAAACTGTTTCAGACACCAGGTTTTGCAATTTGGCATTCCAGATTTAAATGTGGCATAGTGTAAAATCTACATAGTCTTTATAACAATAAAAAACACAAATAAATGGACGTACCATAAGTAATCTTCTCTGGTGCACAGGCAGGGGCTTTGCTTCTTGCTCACCACAAAGCCTCGCCCATTTCTGCACACAGATTGTTTCTTCAGCCTCCTGTAAGTCTCTTTGACACCCAAAACACAGCCGTTTCTCTCCAGGTCTCCTCCATCTGTAGAATGAGCCAACCACTCTTCATAGTCCTGGTTTTCACCTGATGAATTAGATGATGACCAGTCAGAATGCAGCTGTCATTGACAATCGTCTCATAATAGCAGGTACAATGAAACATAAAGAGTTGTTAAAAAGCGAGTTTCATTTCACTGGGAAACACCCTCTAGTTGGCGTCATGCATATTTTCCATTACAAGAACAAAGTGTAGCCATTGTCCCCACCCATTTCCTGGAGCTTAAATTCAGCCCTGCTCAAGAGGTGATACCAAATACAAGTTCTGTTTACTTTCAGGTATTGCTAACTGTGCGGTCAATCAAATTCATCAAGCAAACGTGCTGTCACATCACAACAAAGATTAGTACTACAAACACAAAACAACAACTTTCATTTTACTTCAAAATCTGCAACAACCACTGTTGTGACCACACAGCAAAACTGAGCAGAAAAATATTAAAACCCCTGAAATATTGGCTTCAAATCTTATGTATTTTTCTATATCATTAAATATTCATGACTAAAAGGGAAGCTGATCGAGATAATGTCTTTGTAAGACCTTTAAAAAAATGACAGATTACAGAAAAATCAAGGACCAGAACACAAGCAGAAGAGTAAACAGCAAATTATGAAATGGATTGACACACTGGGTTCCTTTTTGGCCAACTGTCTTACGTTTCCAAAGGTTTGTAAAATGTATTAGAAATGAAAAAAGAGGAGCATAGTGAAAATGTCTCACAGGTTCTTAGAAGTTTAGGTTGTGGAAAGTCCCAGGTCACCCTTTGTTAAGTTTCTGTAATGGAAAACTGCCGTATGGCTCCAACTCACTGGAGACATTTGTTACATGACACTGGTAACATACCCTATAAAGGCGTGATGAGCCTGGGGAAGAAAAGATAACAGTAGTAGGTGGCATTGTAGCATGTTGACTCACACTCTTTTGTAATGAGGCTCTGGAAATCAATGGTGACAGCCACCCACATGGGCTGGCCGTCTTCTTCAGGCCGGAAGCCCCACACGCTGACATTCAGGGCCTTGTTCCCTGGCTCGGTTGCCAGGCCTGCAAAGAAGAAGGGCTGCTCGGTGAAGTTGTAGAACTTCCAGCACTGGCCCTCGTCCGTGGAGAACCTGGTGACGAGAAATGGTAGCAGAAGTGTGGTATAATTTGGAGCAATTTAGGAGCAAAGAAACTTTAAATATAAGAGCATTCTGCCCTCCATTGCCAAATAATACTATCGTTTCAGTAAGTAAAAATATCTGCTCAGTACTTGATAGTCTTGACTTGTCCTTCACGCTGGGCCTCCACAGCCACAATGAGGCCCCCAGAGTTCAATATGCTGTAGTGGTGAGTACCCCTCAGTGTCCCCCTCCAGTTATAACCCCCATCTGAGGAGACAAACACATCTGGGTGCTGCGACGATGACAGAGAGTCGCCCACAGTACCTGGAGAAGAGAGGAGATCATCTAAATACATCTTTAAATCATCATTACATTAGAAAAAGGGTACAGTGTATATCTAAACGTTGACATTATTTGTTGTGTGTGTCTTGTATGGAAAATAAATATGGGTGCATTGCTGTTTAGTTACCATGGGCGATAACCAGACCAATAGCAGTTGGCTCAGACAGCGGCAGCATGGGAACGATGCGGTTGTTGCGACTGTGCTCTCCATGAATATGAAGGTTGCACTGATGAAAAACACACATAATGTTTTAGTGAACAAAGACTAACTTGTAGAATATAATGTTAATATGCACACGCAGGCTTTTCTACATAAAACATACGTTCGTGACTTGCTCTCCACATTCCACATTCTCAGGTTTGTTAAGTTGTCTCCATGACCCTCCTCTATTAAAGGAAATGACAGATCTTATGCGGCCATCTGCAACAAAACACATCATTAAAGGCAAACTTCAGTATTTTATCAAAATGAAAAGGTGAACAAATGGCTGCACGACAGGTTAGCTGTGTGATTTGTGTGGATATAAGGACAAGCAGTTTTGATGTAAGGAAGAGCACTCAAATTACAAATCAATATACAGTGGTTGGATGTTAAGACACACACGTTGAAGAGCCTACCCTCGTCTAGTTTGTTGGTGAGGTAGACTCCTCTCAGTGAAGTTATGTTGGTGAAATCGCTCTTCCTCTGCCCATCAAACAGGTGGCGCTCTAGTGATTTGGAGAACAGGATACCACGGTCATCTGACGTGTACATGGTCCCAAAGAAGGTGTCTGTGGTGAAACAGAAGACAAGAAAAAGAAGTTTAAGACACATGATTACTCTTCTAATGTCAAGGATCAAAGTTAGCCACTAGCCTATTTTGTTATTTAATGGAAATACATGTAAAGGAGTTCTTGTAGCATATTTTAGCATCAAGTCATCAGTATGAAATTTACAGTTATATCTTATAGTATAGATATTGTATTTGATCTCAGCCCAGATCAACAGTAGTGTCTATTTCATGTTGGTGGTAGTGTTTTTGTGTTCAATCAAGCACTTATTTCACAACAAACCACATTACCTCCTGGTGCAAAGAGGATGCTGTGCTCATTTTTTGTTTTCTTACTTTTATGTGAGAAAAAAAAAACTACTGAAAGTGATTTTTTTTTTCCAGTGCCACAACAGTTTTATTTGTAGTCTGGCAGATTTCAAACCAACCCTCTGGCGAAGGTTGTTGAGTAGAATTGACTGATTGTGGAGGATTTATTGATGTTAAATACGTGTATCACCTTCAAAGAGAACCAGCACCTGGGAACAGGCGATGCCACGCTGACACAAACCTTTCAACATCAGCATAATAGCATCAAGTCGCCATCCATCATATTTTAACTGTGTGAAGCTCACACATGCGTCAGCTAAAGCCCCATGAAGGGCAAGCTCAGCTGAGGGAGGTGATGGACATGGTTTACATTTCCAGTGTGTGTGTGTGTGTGTGTGTGTGTGTGTGCTTGAATTACACCCTGATCCCAAGATATGTTTGTCAGCTTTTGCAGTGTAAACTAAATCTCCCTCCCTCCAGCCAACAAAAGATAAAGCCCCTCTACCCCGATCTCCCCTATTTATCTCAACAGTACAAAATTCCTCATCATCTAACCCATACAGCACTAACTGGAGCACTTGTCAGGAATAGACATATAATAATAATAATGTTAGAGAGAAACATAAATGGACGTGAATAAGAAAGAGAGACTGAATGAGAAGGAACGAGGGGGGGGGAGAAAGAGAGAGAAAGAAAGGAACAAAGACTGGACGTGTATGATGAAATGATTTGTCAGCAATACCAAGAACTTGTGAAACCAGTCCGGCCTTTACTGTTGAGCGTTTCCATTACAACAAAAGTGGCTGAGAGAGCTACAAATTCGGCCATGTTGTCTTCACAACACGGGGCATATTGGCAAATATGTGTAAAGAGTGTTTTCAGTTTTTAAAGGTAGGCGTGTGCTCCTGTGTGTGTCTTCTGAGTGGAAAATATGAACAGAGAATTGTGCCTGTGTATGTTACCTCCTGGGTTGTCCACATGCATGAAGAGCATATCTTCATCTCCATCCAGGATGGAGTAGAACTGCAGACACACACATACCGAGGGAGAGAGCACATGTGGGTGAGAAAATCTGGAATTGCAATAAAAACTCTTTTTTTAAAAAACAACTTTGTGATGACTAATTTAATCTTTGCCATAAACCCTGTCTAATCGCCGTGAGAGAGTATGTGTTTGTGCTGTCAACAAGATGTCATGGGTGTGTGTGGGGGGGTGGGGGGGTGTTTCGCCAGAGCAGATGTGTGTTCAGTTGGTGTTGAAAAAGGAAATGTTGCCATTGATGTTTTTACTTGAGGCAAACCAACCTCCGTAACATCCAACCACCAAAAAGCATGTGAGTCCTTGTGTAACTAAAGCGCTTGACAGGAGAGCTTAAAACTTTCCCAACCCCAAGTCTGACTCAGAGTGTGACAAAGCAGATAATTATATTAACATCTGTACATTTCCCGTGGTATGGCAGGGTACCTGATACAAAAGGTACAAAAGAAGCTTAAAGTTCTCAAATAATACATGTTGCTTAATCAGAAGCAGCTGTACAAGAACTACATGAAATAGTCTAAAATTGGAAAATTTTGATTGAAATAAGAAACTATCTGATCAAATAATGAGTGAACAAGATTAAAGGTCGAACCAGACATTCAGTTTTTGATACTCTTGTCCGTGTGCTTGATTTTAAGGAATTTTAACTTAACTTCAAGTTAAATAAGCTAACCAAGCTTAGAGGTGGAGGCCATTTTAAAATAACATGAGAACTCAACAATCAAAACATTACAACTTGGGTCATATGTTTGTTTCCATAACCAATAGAAATGATGTACAAAACTACAAGAAAAAAAAGTCCGTAGCCGAATCTCTTCTTCACCTGCTCAGTGGAGGCAGAAGGGAGCAGCGCTCGACTGAAGGTATCTCCTTGGTCTGATGAGAAATACATGACACGAGGGGATCTCTGGGAGCAAAACAACACATCACTGTGTAAACACTTACTGATTAATGAACAGACGTCCTCATATTGATGCATTAATGTAACATTTTTTATGCAAGTCGACTACTTAAGACTATTTAAGCTGCGTTATCTAAATAGGAGGCTTTGTATTCATACTACTTACCGAATCTTCCATCACTGAAAAGAAGAGAAAGGCTCCTATGTAGCCAAAACTGTAGATGTCCTCGTGGATTGTGGTGAAGGTCTTCCCCAGATCCTTTGTCCTCTTCAGCACTAAATCCCCCCTCTCATCTGCCTCAACTGTGACGACAAGAAGCAAGACTTGGTGACGGGAATATGAGACTCTAAAAACTCTTATTTATTGATTTCGCCTCTTCTTTTAATTCAGATAAGCCCTATATTTTAGCTGAAAAACCGCTGTATCTTTTAAATCTTGATTTTAAGACTTTCAGGTGGAGTGTGGACTTTTTTTTTCACTTGTTTCACTTTTCACTTTGTCTAAGCAGTGCTTGTAGTCTGCGGGCTCTCTACAGGGGTGTGTCCTGTCCCCTCTACAGCACAATGACAGGCACCTTTCTAGATTCACAGATAACAGTTGTTGCCAGTCTGCTTCGTGAAAATGACTCGTCACACGTTTAATGAGCTCGTACACTGGTGTGATAAGAACGTTTCCAAAAACCAAAGATCTGGTTACTGACTTCAGAAAAAAACATCGCTTTGCACTTCCCCACACCATTTTCAGAAGCTGTTCAAATTGTAAAGCTTTCCGAAGCAAATTTATGATTTGACAAGAGTTGACTTGACTTCTCATTTCAATCTTATTTGGAGAGATTGAGCTTTGACATGAGCACTGAGGCACGGAGGTTGATGACTCCGTGCCTCACATTTCCTCTGCCCTCTCACTGATTTGTTGGTATGTGTGCAAAACAGGAATCAACTACATTGTGAACACAGGCATTAAATCATTGGTGAGCCGCAGCATTTTTAACAAATCAACAAATCACAGTGTTAGTGAATCCAGACCATCTTCTGCTTAAAAGGTCTGGCATCCTCCCCCCTTCTCAGGGTGTCCAAAAATGAGAGGCAGCAAACTCAAATTTTCATTTATTCCATGTGTAATAAATGCACTTCATTCAAAGGCACCATAAACTGCTGTTGGATCCCCCGACAATATCTTATCCTTATTCGTCTCTCTTGCAAATTTTATCAAATGGACTGTTTTATTGTATCTAATATCGTGTGCACAGTAATGACACTATTAGTCATCTATTGTTTTATTGTGTTTTTTATTGTTGTTTTTCTGCCTTACTGCAGAAATGATTTCCTAATGTACTTTATGGGACAATAAGTATCTAAACTGAACAGCAAACAACCATACAATGGTCTTCATTTTTGAGATTAGATTAGATTAGATGTGATTGCACTTTAACGTCAGATTTTCTCTGCAAGGCGAACACTTTTTTAACACACATAATAAATCAAAAACATTAAACCAGACAACAAAACAATATTACAGAGAAACATGTGTATTACAGTCTGTGTGGGATTTGAGATTTGTGTTAAAGACTGGGCTTTCTTTATTAAAGCACCACAGAGGTTAAGATTGTTATACAAAAGTCATGAATGACTCATTCAGATCAAATCACTGGTCATGTTTTTTATACTGTTTGAGGTGTCGACTTTTCTAAGCTCTTTGGTATCATAAAAGTGCATTTCTTACAGCTTCTTACCTGTGTCTATTCGACTGCAGCTGAAGAACAAATTAATGCCAGCCCCCCTGATGGAAAGAGGAAGTTAAAAACATGCTGCAAACACCAAAAATGTCCATATGAACTGTTTTTACAGATGACTTTTCTTCTCCAGAACAAAACATACTGCATAATCATATCATTTAAATTCATTCAAAGCAACTGGCAAAAGATTCAAGCAAAATTGTAATATTGTGTCATGATGTTTCCGTTAATTTTCCTGGCCTACAGATTTACATAATATGTGGCTCATCTAACATGTGCTTTCTTTCAGACACACAGAGATTTGGCCTGTGTGGTTTTGTTTCCTGTTTATTCTCACCATGAGAAAGAATGCACTCCATCATGAACTTTTGTCCACTTGGCGCCAAAGTCCAGAGAGAGCCACAGGCCGCCCTGCATGTCAAGAAGGAACAGAGGAATGTTTAGCTTTACTTTAAGGTGTGTGCTTGGTGTGTGCTTAGTGTGTGTGGGCGTAATAGTATAGTTTTAGCCCAGGATATCACACAGAGCACGGGCGACCACCATGACCTTGAAAATTAAAATAAAAAAAAAAGAGAAACAACATTTACAGGGAAAGGAAGCAGTCAGCCATGTGACTCACATCAATGCTGAGGGCCACAAGGTAGTCAGGGTTGAGGAAGTGGTACGTGATTGGCTGAGCCAGGTGGAAGGGCAGCTGGATGAACTTGAAGGTCGCGCCGGCATCCGTGGAGGTGAAGATGATCCCGCCTCGGTTGTCCACCACCGGTATGTCTGCTGTCAGTATCACCTGTCATTTACAATCAATTAAAACCAGACCTGAGATGGAGAGTTGGCAGGGATGATGACAGGTTACTAAACAGAAGTTAATAAGAAGAAACTATAAAAATCACATTGTTTACGACTGCACATTTTGGAAAAGATGCTGCTTTTTCAAAGAGCAAAAAGAAACAGCATCTCAAACCTCCTCCAGTTCACAAGTATTCCTTATTTCATGAGCTGAAAACACGCACAATAGTGAAGATGCATGCGTCAATGCATTTCTGTGGGTGTGTTTTTGAACATGTGAAGATGTGGCACAAACTGATTAGACAGCAGAGCGACAGGCGAGATGTCTTCACACTTTTGTGGGGCAACATCACACATTCCTCCCCGTGCAGGAACATGCAACACATTTCCCCAACTGAAACTCTAACTGCTCACACACTCCACACAGTGAGTGCCCTACTGTTAACTTACAGAGCTCCCCGGGCCAACACTGACTCCAAACTCCTCCCTTATGAAGGTGTTGTTGATCCGATGGGAAATGTCATGGAAGGATTTTCCGTAATCGGTGCTGATGAGAGAGGAAAGAAAAATTTTTACTGTATGTTCTGAGTTCTACTCACGGTGGGATGGATGTGCTGCTAATGTTACTCTGCAGTTTCTTGTAATCAGGTATTTTACTCACCTTCGATAAAGTCGTGAGGAGCCTCCTTCTATGAAAGTATCTATCGGAGCACTAAATGTTGACAGCACCAAGACGACCTGGAAAACACAGCAGTGTGGTTAAAATTTTTGACATTTCTGAATCTGGTTCACCCACTCAGTCCATATTTACGACCCCAATATTTAGTAACTTAACATTTGAATTTTAGTAGTTCTAAGTATGAGGGAGCTTCAGATTGTTTAAAAATGATATATTTCAGACCAATATTTCATAAAAAAGTGTGCCAAAAAACTGAAGTTGAAATAGTAAAACTGCATGCACCGCCACAGATAAATCAACAGTATAAAGTCTGAATATTCACACGTTTCTGCATCTCTAAAGAGACAAGCAGACAGCATGTTGTGTTGATGTTCTGACTTCATGGTACTGTAGTAACACTAAGATACTCACTCCTGTACCATCGCCCACCCATGTGAGAATCACATAGGAGCCGTCATCACCGTTGAACCCTGTCTAGGAGAAAGAGAGAAGAGATACTCACAGATATGACAGCATCACCTATGAAGTTAAAAAACAAAACTAACTAAACCGCATTTATGCAACCAATTTCCACTTCCTGTAACACTGCTTGCCAAATGTTTAATGTTTTATTAGAACAGTGGTAACTAGACCATCAGTTTGCACAAAGTTTAGCATCATAATCATGCTTAAAATCTTTTTTTGTGTGTGTCATAATTCCACTTGTTTCTATTATAGTTTCACTTGTGTATTGTGTTTTTTTTAAAGAAACGTATTCTTGAATATCCGGAAACAATGCAAATAAAGCAACAAAAAAAAAAAGCAACAAAATATCACTTCCTGTCCTAGAAACAACTTTATCTGTGCAGGGGAATTCATTTTTCTATATATTTTAATAAAACTCATAACTGCAAGATTCTACAGATTACATGACTTATTTGATGGACATTGCTCCTGACTATTCACCAAACGCTTTAGAACAACGTCACATAACTCAAACACACCTCACCTCCTGTGTATTGTCATCCAGAACCTTGTTCTCGGCGGGGGTGAGGGGGGTCCGGCAGGAGGTGAAGGGAGGGCCGTGAGAAGGTCTCGGGGTGCCGGAGCCGCTAACATCCCTCCTGGGGCGCGCCTGTGCTTGGCCCTGGCTTTCATCCTTCTGAGTCCGGTGAAAGGTCACCGTCCTCCCCTTGCCTTTAGCACCCAGAAGAAGGACGTACACCCCACCGAGGACCACAAGCCTCCAGATCATATCCGATGCGAAAATGAGGAGACCTCACTAAAAATATGAGCGCAAGTGACCGAGATGCCTGCCGATACTGCCTGTAGATTAGTGCTGCGCTTGAAGTGGGGGTGGGACGTGCTTGGACGGGTCATTAACATAAAAAAGTGCTGTGTGAAGTGGTGCGTCCTGAGCCAGCAGGTGTTTCTGCCCGCATCCAGGTGACCTGAGCTGCAGGGAGGATTTACATTTCAAGTGTCTATTTGATGGAAACGCACCTTGTGGCCATTTGCAACCAATGCAAGAAGGTAGGTTAAAGTTCGGGATTCAGTGTGACTAATTGTCCGTAGACTATGAAAAAAAATGCGTAATAGCCAGAAAGGAAAAGTTTCTTCTGAACGTAGAAGGAGGCGTGAATGCAGAAAAGTTTTCTCCCTGATTCTATTTGCAGTGTGCACAACTGAACGCAAGAGGACGTCATGCCATGCCAGGCTGCAACACAAATGAGCTTTTAAAACCATTATGTTTTGTAGTTAATAAGGATCCACTGAGCTCACCAACAAATTCAGCAGGAGTGGAGATGATGGTTTGCACAACTCTGCACTAACAAAAAACAAACAGAAGAAGTAGGTGTGCACCAAAATAAGTCACACACACTGATTTACAGATGGAGAACATAATTAGAATCAACAACATGACATGATAAAGTCTATTTAATCATCCACCCAGTTTGACCTTCAGTCTTCAATAGACCTTTTGCAGGCTATTAGAAATTACTTTGCCAAACAAAACGTGGAAACTACATGTTCAATTTCCACTATTGCTGGTGAATGACAAAGTTAGTTTCCTTGTAGTGTGTTAATATGTTTTTTAAAGGTGTATCTCATTTGTGTCGGGGACGTGCCCAAAACTTGACTTTCTGGACGTCAAACAGCAAATGCACTTAATGTTAGTAGACCTATGGCATTTACTGACTGACAGGGTGACGGGGGTTTGTTTACAATGTTTTGTAACTCAGAATGTAAGAAAAAAGAAACACAACCAATGGTTTCCATGTTGCTACATAGCAGCTACTCTAATGAAAGGAAAACAAATAGTTGCAAACAAATCACTGAAAAATAAAAATAAAATATATCTAACAAATATGAGAACAAATAAATAAATGTCTTTTTTTCTCTGTCTTGCTCGGTCACACGCACGCACACACACACGTAAATGTCATGGAAACGGAATGATGACCCAGCCAAGGTCACGTAAGGGCTTCGACACGAGTTGACTTCTTGCAAACCCAAACTGTGGACAAATAACTCTTGTAAGGTTGAAGTGCTAGAAAGAATCTACTGGATGGGGCTCTGTGCTTGTTTGTTTTGATTGTTGAAGCTTGACCTTATTGCATCCACATAAACACAGATGTCCTTACAATTGTTTGGTGCAAAAGGAATGCATTTACCCAGTGAATATACACAACAGTCGATTAATTGACCCACTGACAGATTGATCAAATTTGTTCCTCGAGGTCCATGTCTGGTTGTTGTATTCTCCACCCTATACCTTACCTTATAAAGCTTTGTTCATGTGCAACTTATGATTACAAAACGTTTTTACTAAAAGCCCTACAGTGTTTCGGCATATAATGTTTTGTAATATAACTCTGGGTGTGCACAACCTCGCCTTTTTTTATTACATGATTTTGATCCATGGCTCCTCAGGGCTATTAATAGCGTTTTCAACATTTGCCCTGATTTTAAATGTCATTTTATACTCATATATACCATAAGTGGTGTTTTTTTTATCTAGTACTACTCACGTTTTGATACAGTTGATAAAGTTTTGATGTATTTTTTGATACACTGATGTTTATTGCCACAGTCAAGCTAGTCTTCAAAAACTGTTGCATCTGCAAAACCAGCTGTCAAACCAGCTGCCTTAAATATGGTCTAAACATTGTAACAGCATTGAGCTGGCAGGTGATTCCTCTTAGCAGCCCCCCATTGTGCCCACTTTCTAACATCCTACAAATATGGGTTGTGAAGGTTTTCACTGCTGTAAGAAGTTTGTGTCCATCAGTTGTGTGTGTAAATAAACCAGTAAAACAGGCTTATAGTACATTATATTTTCAATCATGTTAAGTTTAAAATTTGAAATCAGGTTTTCAGGTGCTTTAACTTTAGGTTTTGTAAAGTTTCAGGTGGTGTAAACCACATCATTGAACGTCCTGCAGAAGATGGCCTCCCTGACGTAATCAGGATTGCCGACGATGACGAAGGTCACAATCTCCCAAGCCAGGAAGGTGAGGTTGAGATGGGTATTGTGTATGACAGCGAGGACATTCCCCGATTCCCTTCTGACAATGAGGATGAGTTTGAGGAAGATGGTCATCAACTAATGGAGATCGACGAGGAGGAGGATGAAGACACTGATGACGTGAGAGCAAAGATTCCGGGTATGACCCCATGTGTGAGGATGAAGAGGACTTTGAAGACGATGATGATGATGACAACATCAGACCTCGCTCCCCTCTCAACCAGCAGTTCCTGCCAGAACATTTTCTTCAGGGATGGTGTATCCTCCTGTTCCTGCTTGGGCTCCTGTTGGCGTTCCCAATCGCATTCCTGACGCTGTTCCCGTTTGTGGTCCTGTTGCTGTTCCTCAGCAGCTGATTGTCAGACACCCACAGCTTCCTGGGCAGCAAGTGGGACAACCTGAAGAAGGTCTACCCTCAGTTTAGTTCAACAGCCTATAATGCTTCCAGCTAAGTAAACTCTCAGTCAAATGTCAAAGTGCCTCATGGTTTTGCGCTCTTAACCACAGCAAAATGAGGGTTATTATTCCTGCAGTACAGTTGAAATATCTTTCAAATCAGTGCCTGAAAGTAAAACTAACAAGTATGTGTGTGTTTGAAGCCACCCCTTACCAAGACATTTGAGGACACATCAGACAGCAGTATGAGCTGTACTGCAGATAAAGCACAGCTGTTTTGCTGCAGGCTGATCTATAAATCCAACTGTGCCAGTTTACTTTATCTTTATCTTTACTTTACTACCATGGGAAATGATTCAACTTTATTCCAAGTTTATTTCTTTTTACTTTCACAGTTGTTCGGACATGTGTGCCACAATACAATAGGTGTAAGAGATAACTCGTTAGGAAATTTTTTTTTTAATTGTCTTTATAGAGCAGGAGGATGAGGAGGACACCAGAGCAAGAAAGACTCACCTCATTTATGTTTTTTACCCTTTAAACTGGAATAAAGTTTCTTTGTCCTTCAGCTCACGCTAATGCTTTACATTTTAACCGTATCCAGTTGTTCACATGAGATCCAATTAGAGACAAAAGTATATAAAATAATTATAACCTATTGGTTATGTTGGTTACATGCTGGTTAGATGAAGGGAAACCACTCATAAAATATGAAGGTCAAATCAGCCAAGTAGAAAACTGCTACTTTGTGAAAACTTGAATTGGTGCATTGCAAGAAAACATAAAAGATAATGGTCTTGTAATGACTCACCTCAGACGACTAGTCTCTGTGTGTGACTGTGTGGGTGTGTGTACGTGTGAGTCTTACCACTGTAACCCCTGATCATGAAAAAGCTTTAAAGCAAGCTGGTACACGTCCTTGCCCTGGGGACAGAGGGAAGACTGGACAAAGGACAAAGAAACATGTCCACATTGGGAGGGCTTAATGGAGGCTTAACTGTTTCAATTTTTTTTGGCAACTTAAGGGCACAAAAACTCCACAACAAGCCTACAAAGCCAAATCCCAGACACATTGCCTTTTAAAGGGGTGTTCATGCTATGGGTCAAGCTCAAAAATGCTGAATCCTACACTTCTCATAATACCCTCAGTTTGTACCACACGTCTGGCTTTCCAAAAACAGTCATATGAAATATCTTTGTCGGCATCATATGTAACAGATTTGGAAAGCACTGACAAACACTCATCCTGCCAAATAGGGGCTTTAGATTGTGAAACGCCTGTATGCGTTGGTTTGAAACACAGTCCGGCACTAAGCCTGGACAAAAAGGGGAGAGACATGGATATACTAAATCATAATTTATTTACAACAAATTAATCAAAATTAAAGTCAGTAGTGTAGTTAGTGGATGAGTGGAAGTGTGCTGCATAGGTCTGGTGTTGTAAAAGCAAAAAAAAAAATGGAACAAAAACCACAATGCAGAGGTGCGTGGGGAGAGATCTCTAATGGACTGCTCCAGACTTTATGCATGAGGCACACCAAGCCCAGGTGTGTCCAATGCCACTGACTATACTGCCCTGCAGCCCTGGAGACAGAAAACAGAGCAACAGAAGGGCAAACCAAGCAGAAGGCAATGACAAATAGCTGAGTTTGTCATTTTGTTTGGAAAACATGTTGCTTTTTACACACCGAGCACATATGAAGTACCATTAGCATTCACGTTGGCTCATGTTTCTGGTCATGTGATGATAGAGGTCACGACTATGTCATTTCTTCATTTTTATGCCTAAGCTAAGTGGTTGCTTCACTGTCAAAGGTTTATTAGCACGCACACTAGTTAAGCAAGCAGTTCAGGTTACGTTCAGCTTTTCACCAGGAAATGACAGACTACATTTTGGCTGAGTTAACAATGGTGCTTTCATTCACCAGTGAGGGCAGCTGCACTGCTACAACCTACTGAGTAAGTGAAAACAGTGATTCAGATAGTTCAGCATATTCTGTTAATGTTTTTGTACATGTACCCGACACCTCTACCTGATCATTACGAAAGCGCAGTATTTCCGTTTTGCTCTGTGTTTGTTTTCACCAATTCATGAGAAAAGTATCTGGCTCTGATGAGAGCAATGAGAGTGAAGAACCACAGTGTCTGACCCATAAAACCAAATCAGTGAGCTACAAGAGGCGAAATTGCTGCAGAGAGCCAGACGTCACTGACGGGTTTCATCTCATTGAGCAATCACTAGATTCATTTTTAATACTTAGACCACAGGAACATGGAGTCCAGACTGCACCTACACAGCCCCTGTTGTGCAATCAGCCAAGCCATTTGAAGACAGAAGGATCTCTCTGAATTGCCTCTCTTAAGGCTGTGTTGGGACCCGTTGCTCTTGTGGGATTGTGAATCATGTTGAGCCATTGCATGTGATATCGGTCAAATCAATACAAAGAAACTTGCAATGACTTGACTACTGTATGTTTAACTTGACAACTTGTACTGCACACTTGCTTTTAATTGTACAGTAGCATTTGGTACAAAAGGATCATGTCTTCATTCTATTCAAAAAAGACCAAGTTGTTACTCGTTTAGTCTTTGACCGTTTTAAAATGAAGATACCTTGCGGGTCAATTATTTTGAGAACATAAGGGTTAACATATCCGTACATTTATTTGTGTTTTTTGTGTCCACTGTAGGGGGATGGTAGAGCACTTTGGCAATAATGCCATGCTCTGTTGGATCAACCTTTAGTTCCTAAATCCCTGCAGAAATGGTTCCAGTATTTTTCACTACATTTGATACTTGTGAGTCAGCCTGGCTTCCAACAATAAACTTTCCACTATGACTTCTGTTTCCTAAAATGGGCTGCAGTACTCATTGCAACAATTTAAATATGGTTTAATTCCTTTTATTGAAAAAAAAAACAAAAAAAAACAAAACAGCAACTCATACATATGGATCTGACAAAAGAAAAAAACCTTCCTAATTTCTAGTGCAAATCATTGTTCAGTAGTGTGGTTACGTTTGTCGTCAGATTTGTAGCTGCTTTAACACAGACTGTGGTACAAAGCAGAGCAAACAGAGATATGCTGTGGGATTAAGAATCCATATCAACAAACTGTCTAGTGCAGAGCTTTTTCAAAGTGCAGATCACATCCAACAAGTTAGACATTACAATGACGTCAGCAATGGAACCAGTACAGTAATTATCTCCAGTGATTACGAAGTCTGTTGATCCATTGCTACAGCATCCAACATGTCCATCCAACGGCCATTTCACCCAAGGCGTTCCCCTTATGAGCCGATGTTTTTAGTCACAGACGATCCTCTCCGGTGGTTGCTATTGTAGACCTGCCTCTGTGTCTGGTGGTCCAGCTCCAAAATGTAGTGCTGGTCTTGGACGTACATCAGACCACCAAAGGAGTCCACTATTCCATACAAGACTGCAAGGACACTCAGCGCCGTCCCAATAAAATACATCTTAAGGATTGCTGCCACCATGGCTCCCGTGGTAAAGGACAACTGGCTGCAAAAGAAAAAGAATTAAGTTTTAAAGATTAGTTACAGTTCTTCTTTTGGGGTTTTAATGGCAGTTTGCAACCAGCATATTAGGTGCATTAGGAGTCCATTATTCCATACAAGAGTGCGAGGACACTCAGCGCCGTCCCAATAAAATACATCTTAAGGATTGCTGCCACCATGGCTCCCGTGGTAAAGGACAACTGGCTGCAAAATAAAAAGAATTAAGTTTTAAAGATTAGTTACAGTTCTTCTTCTTCTTTTGGGGGTTTAATGGCAGATGGCAACCAGCATATTAGGTGCATTAGGGTATTTGTAATTATATATTTATGGTGAGTTTTGGAGATGTTTGCCAGTTTTTAACTCCAGATAGATGGACAAGATAGATAGGTAGGTAGATATTCACTAGTAGTCATACATGCACAAATACATTTTGGCCAATTTGAAACATCCATGCCACAATATACGTGTTAAATGAATTATTGCAGTACACAGTGCATTTCAGTACAGGAACTGGTAGAGAATTAAGTAGAAATTACATGTTTTGAGAAAACGTATCTGCAAAAAAGCTTGACGACATAAACAGGAAGAATCAAGCTATTGGTGCATTTACAGGCTGTTAGAAACATCGAATTTTTATGATTAGCAACTCAAAACGGACCTTATTTAACAGAAAATCGTTATATTGTGATGCCAGAAACGCTGTTCAGTTTGCGAGCAGTAGAAAATATTCAATATTTGAATGTTAAAGTGATGTATAGCCTACGACTCTTCTTCTCTTATTTTTCCTATCGTCATTTACATATAGGACTCTATAACTCTTCCTCTTCTATAATAACAGCCACTAAACACCACATTTGTTACCATAGTTCTTTGTAATTGTGTTATCTACGTTCTGCACATTGCTGTGTTGACAAATTCGACTTAAAACCTACGAAACTCAGATGCAGGCGCTTAAAGGGGGTACTTTAAGGCAGCAGCCGAACAGTGTCAGAGCACATGGCTTTGGAAACGATGAAAATCAGCAGCAGAGACCACCGAGCGAGAATAAGCTTGAATCTCGGCTTTTTTTTTTTTTACCAGTATTAAAACAGGGACACGTTATTTCGTTGGTATAATAACTTACCGGAGGCTCGGCTGATCTGCGGTGTCTCCTTCTTTTCTTTGACTCTCGTGGCCGCGGAGGCTGAAGTCGTTTCCCACAGAAATCCGCAGATGTTTGACGGTTAGTAATTAGTACAGACGCTTTTCTCTGCTTATCCACTGAAGCTGAATCACACAGCTGCTGTCTGCCTCTCTCCCCGCTGCTGTGTGAGCTGTATGTCAGGCAGTGCTGCCTTATTATGCGTAACAGTGACATCACGTTGTAAGTCCCAGCAATTTCCTGAGTCTTCATAATGTAGAAGATGACCCGAGGAGAGTTCTGGAGTTTCCCAGCGGTTGTTGTACTTTTTTTTTCATACGTTATTAGAGTTAGATAAGCTTTCATTCTTTTATAAATAAGCGCTTAGTCTGTGTTTTGTTTGTTTGCTGTATTACAAACATAGGTGAGGACACCTAGGAAAAAGATGAGGAAATAAGGCACAGCACGCAGCTGAAAGTGCTGTCAGGTGACTAGCCAGGATTTTATAACACTGAGGTCAAGTATTTCCTGTAGATTTGATGTCCCAAAAGCCTGTTTCCAGGCCAGTAATGCACCATACTGCCAGAAATATTGAACATGTATCGATTTATTTGGCCTAAAAGAAGTCAAATTGAAATGCATTAAACATAACCTATAAAATAGCCACCATTTTATAGGTTATATTTAGTTTTTTTTAAATTTCAGAATGTAAGTTTATGCGCTCCAGGTTGCTAATTACCAGAAACAAGAGTACAGCCATGGTAATCTAATGATAAAATTGCCTCAAGTGATGTCACATGAGGCAAGATAAGGCTGAAGACTTCAAGTTTGAAAATGAAAAAAATCTGCGGCGGTGTGGAGCTCACCAGACCTCTGTAGCCCGCTGCTCACCACTGCTTAAGGCTAGCCACTACTAACATAACACACCCGAATCTGTGACAGAACTCTGGTGGTCGAGTTGCATTGTGGGTAACGTAGGCGCCAGGGTTTGACCAAAGAAGAACCATGCATGGAATAAAAAAGACTACTGCTATATGAAATCTGATTTGACGTTTTTTTTTTCTAACTGTCCATCACGAGTCCAACAATGTTATAGGAGTGCAATGCTAAAACAGTGGAGTACGCTTTTACAGGACCAAAGTTTTTAATTCATCCTCTGGAGACAATGAATGTCTGTACAAAATTTGATTGCTTTCCATCCAATAGTTGTTGAGATGTTTCAGTCTGGACCAAAGTGGCTGACTGTTGAGCAACATGTTTGACGTATGTTCTCACTGACTCATAACAAAAGTGTGAGTGAGCATTAAGGGAGATGCTGTATTCAGACTGCATTTTCACCACACACACTCAACACAACTATGTACCTTGATGGGCTTGCTCAGACCTGTTCCTAACACTGTATAAACTTCTTAGAAGACCTGTTATCTTTTGTCAGGAAAATAAATACATAAATTCTAGGGATTTCCAGTTGATTTACATGCCAGAGTGGAGATTCCAGGCTTTCACTGGAAAATTCAGAAGAATGAGCAGAGCAAAACAGCAGGGCCGTTTTATCTTTTTCAAATAACAGTCATGATTTCACTTCCCCCGAGGCTTGGCACAGTTTTTGAGAAAACTCCAGCACAGAGAGCAACTAGTACAGTTCACTGGAGGATAATAGCACAAATGTACTGCTAACTCTTCAATCAACATCAAACATTTGATATGAGTGTGTATAACTAATCAAAACGTCATGGTTTATCGTCGGAAATTACTTTGACGTTGATTGTTACATTAAAAAGGTTCCTTTCCAGAGAATCACGTCTGATGATTTCCTGAAGTTAAAAATAGCATGAATTTGTGTAACCAGCTTTTAGAGTCTGGGACTCGAAGTTGAAACTGTGCACTTTTCACAAACTGCCAAGTTCTACTCCTACAGCAGCAACTTGACAGGCAGCCAAAAGTTCAGATTACTCATCTACATGCACACATGAAATCCTTTTGTTTTTCATTTCACTGCCTGGACTTAAAACGGCTGACTCCCAATGAGAAACAATGGTATGTTTCATTAGATTTAATAATAGGCTGCTTTTGACTTAACTAACTGCTGTATAAAAACTGAAAGGTAGGCAGAGCCGGTAAGAAAGGCAAACAATGGGACAGAGGGAAAACACAAGACTGTAAATCACAGGAAACTCTTTGACACAGAATCCATCCCACTTGTTGTCAGGTGATCATTAAAAGTGAAGGAATGAGCACATTATGGTGATTTACTGTATATGACTGACTCAGAATGAACAAATAACACAATACAATTAATGTAGTAGTCACTTTTAATATTTCACAGTTGCTATCCAAGGACTAGAAACAGTTCTGATTTCCTTTCTGCACGAATACAGTTGATAAATGCGCGGCAGTACATCTGTGAAGAACTGTAAAAAAAACTGCACCTAATCCCAGACTCAGCAAATTAAAATAAATAATATGCAATAAAACATTGCATCCACTAGATGTCAGTGTATGACAGTTAAGAACACATGAAGTCTCACATGACTTCAGGCTTGGAGAGTAGTCTTGCATACTACATTTTAGGAAGAGGTCAAATTCAACACACTGAACCCATAGACTTCAGAATACTGTTTACATTGTATTGTATTTAGTCTTATAATTTTATACTGTATCATAATAGGGCTTTTCTTAGCAGACTTGTCATATAGGAAAGGCACTGGTGTTATTATTAACATTAACAATGGCTCTGTTCTATTCAAATGTCCCAGTAAACCATGACAGTGAGCCAACATGCACAATACCAGGACCCTGAAACTGAAGCAGCTAAATGGTATTCTGCCATCATTAATTTAATTATTTTCGATTGCTTTTCTTAGTGTCAACATGTCAAAATGGGTATTTGGTTGTGTCGTCTGTATTTGCAGCGCGTTTGTGTATTTTTGACGTATTTTTTAAATGCTGCGCATGTGTTGTCAAATTGATGGAGATGTTTTCTTAATTTTCTTGTGTTTTGTCTACTCGCGTATGTGTTTTCTATGACTACGGGCCACCATAGTCATGGCTTTCCAGGACACTTAAATGGAACAGAGCCATCGTTGACGATATTAGTTCCACTGCTTTTCTGGTCTGACAAGTCAAAATGTCCTCTGTGGAAAAGGTCCATATCTTAATAAGACATGCTGCACCACACCCAAACCCATGGGAACAACCAGCAGTCTAAAATATCTTTTCCACCCACCCTCACTTTAATTTGACCTTTTCACTGAAGTTCACATTCAGCTACAGACCATTACTAAACAAAAACTAAACAACCAACAAATTTGAATTAGCATTTAGGTTTATTAGTATTTTTTGACATGCATAATTTACACATGAAGCACGCACCTTTAGTTAATTTTGTATTGTCAACAGTTACGTTCTGTTATCTTTAAGTTGCATTAATATTACTGTCTTTCTTCTGAGTTACTGTGCTGCCACATCTGGCCTCCACTGATGCAATGAGGCCCTGGACTATACCAAACCCCTGCCACGTTGGGGGGGGGTTATGCACCCCCCTGTGTCTGTTAAATGGTTTGGCCAGCCAGTATATATGTTCCCCCTGTTTGTCGTCCAGTTAGGTCAATTTTGTCATTTGGTTTCTCAGCTGTGCTGCACTTCAGTTTGCTGTATTTTCAGTTGAGCTCTGATTCTTTTTGAGCCCAATTTTGTTAATGATCACTTTTAATTTTTTGGTTAAATAAAAACCAACTTTTTTGAAATCTGAAACCTGCGTCCTGTACATATATTATGTTTAATCAAATTACCACTAGCACTGGAGTACTAGTTGTTCTCTGGAAATATAAGGAATCTGCCATGTATAGTATTTAGTATGCTGTAGCTAATGGTATGTGACAGGGTACATAGTGTACAGGGGATGGTAGGTGGCAGTGTCCCAACCCCAAATATTTGCCGAGGTTGTTTGTTTGTAACTCAGGCTGTCCTTTGACTTTCTCTGTCCTTAGAAAGCTCTCACCACAAGCACATAATACATTATACAACTGTTTTAGAGGCTACGTAGTACTCCCCATGACTTGTAAATTGATCTTGATGTGTAAAATCAGTGGAGTTTTACTTAAATATTGTTATTCTGTTTCTCCACATACTGTAGAATTCTACTGCTACTTCTCTGCATACAGTACAGCACTATTCTATCTATTTTGGGGAATTCTTTGTGGAGGGTGTTGTATGTTCTATATTGTAAAGTCCTCTGAGACAAATGTGTGGTTTGGGTTATACACAAAAGGTTGACTTGTTTTGAATCATATAAGAGCTGCAGTCCAAAATGATGCACATTATCATGGCTCTTATTCACTCTGTCCTCTTTCTACTTGTATGAAAAGAATTAATAAAATATATTTATTTCTAAAATGAGATGACACAAAAAATGACTGCAGCAATTACAGTAAAATAAAACTCAACAGTTTTCACTTTCACTTTAACTCTGACATCAAATGATAGAAAAGGAGACCATTTATTTCAGTTTCTTAGCTGCAGTTCTTGTTTAGTGGATTGCATAAAAAGAGGCCTGCGCTGTATCAAAGTAATGTGACGTGAAATGAATTACAACTCTACTGTACATTCAGATCATCTGATAGATGATGTCTTCAGTGGCCAGTCATTCACACACACGCACGCACACACAAGGAGTACTCTTTTGTTGGGAATGGTTACCCTTGTGTTAAATCTTATGACTCTGATTTGTCTCAGCCAGTCAATGAGTATCCACATGTGCACATGACATTCATTATGATAAATGTAATTGAATGAGAGGAGAGGCCGTGCAAAACCTGAGGACTTGCACATGTGAAATTGAGTGGGGTCCTCCCGTCTCTTTTGCATGAGACACACTAACCCCTTAATGCCATAAATGACATGATTTTAAGGTACTACAGCAGCAATGGTTTACACTCATTTCACCAATCCATTCAGATTACAAATGTATTTATTCAGGATGTATCCTTGGTGCTAAAAGTCAGTTTCCTGGTTTGTTATCTTCATCGTGTGGGTGAGGGGTTTCTGTTACCATGTGTTAACGATGAATGTGAGTTGTAAGTGGGGAACTTACTAGAGCCTCAGAGGACAGGCTAAGAGGATTTTCCATCTTAACGTCTCACCAACTGTCACAAACAGTCAGTCACCTGGAGGTGATCCCTTTGAGAAGAGTGACGGCCCACGTGTGTGTATGTGTATGTGTGGAGGGGAATCCTTTCAGCTGGCTAAACTGTACTAAAGTTTCAAGCAAAACCAAAAAAACAATGGCTGAATTGACACATACATTTCGTTGGCACAAGTTTACACCTTTTTCTGAAGTCAAAAATAACAAGTTTGACACGTGAAAGGGGTGGTGCTGTATGTAAAAACATGCTTGCAGACCATAGTCGATATTCTTTTGAAAACAAAATGCTTTTGAAACAATTTAGTGATTATATAACACTCTGACACTTTGGTGCAAGCTTCACTAGGCAGCGCCAAGGTACAAGTACATGTTGTGTTAGATTGTGGGTCTAACCTCGGCCTCTGACTTTTTTTAGGAAGAGGAGCGCCAGAGCTTATTTTCATGCAGACTCATTGGGTTTAACCTCAGTCTTACTCAGCTATGGATTAAAAAACAAACTTTTCTGTGAGGCCTGAACAAAGCACAAGACGCAATACAAAATCACACCCGTGGGTCCTGGTGTGAGGAGCTAAATTTATCATTCAAGTCCGGAGTCGTAGAAAACGCTCTCTCTGTGCCAAATATTTCCAGAAATGCTATGTTTGCTGTATGTTTTTGGTTTTAGTAGAGCCAGCTGAGGCAAATAAAAATAACACACCACAGTGATGATCTTTCTGTTTGTGCTGCAAAATAGTGCTGCTCTCTTTGCAAAGCTCGTCTCTAGTCCTGGTCATTCTAATTCTGAAATCCTCTTTGTGGAAGTGCCACTGATAGAAAGCAGGATTAACCCATACATGGAGAGGGAGCAAGACATAGCGAGAGCTTCATGGAGCACTCAGCAGGACAGTACCACTCACTCCATTCAACTTGCAGAGGAACGCTCAGGGCAATGACTGCTTTATCCCACATATAAGTACAGCATGGGGCTGTACTGCACTCATCTACCCTTTCCATTACCCGCTGCCTTCATGACAGAAAATCTCCTCCAACATTTCGAAGACATCAGCACAACAGCCTCTCCACAACAACGCTCTGCTGCTGGCATCATTTCCACGGTGACACCCTCTCAGTGGGAGAATCTCCTAGGTGACGCCCTCTATTGACACGCCTAGAGGTGGCTGGTGCCTTTTTGTAGGCAGGTGCATCCTGTACAGGGGCAGACGGAGTTGCCTTTTTTTCTGTTTTTCTCTCTCTGTGGGAACACCTATGCAGCTCCATATCTACTCTGGAAAGCAGCAGGAGAGTAAATAGAGCAGACACTGGAATTCAGATAAGAATATTGAAAACAAATGGAGAGTTTGCATTTGTTTTGCATATTGTAACTCCTTAACTTTAACCAGGCTTGGATTATGAAGTTCATGTAAACTCTGTCTTGTCTTGTCTGTAAAGTCTGCTGTTTTGACTCAAATGTAACCTTCAGCTGTTGGATATTTTCACTGACTTTGTAAATTCTGTTTAAAACCAAGCAACTGTTGAAAAGCTGCAAAGCAAGGCTAAAGGGCCACTGGATTCAGAGACTGACCTTGGACGGACGATGGAGGGGTATGGTTATGAGCACTTTGGTGCAGACGGAGCGAGGGAGAGCCAGCAGGTGGATTATCGGAGAATTGTGGGAGACACTCAGCCCCCACATACCAATGTTTCATCCCGGGAAAGTGAACATTATGTCCGGCAAACCTCACATGGCCATGGACATGAAACCGCAGCCCAGCGATACAGTGCCACACGCATCCAGGCCGGTTTAGGCCCAGAGAGGTGAGTTGCTGGGAAAGTATATGGAGACTGAGCCACATTAAGGTATAACTCAACCACTATCTAGGTTAAAATACATCTGTTTATTTTATTATCTTCACAGAATGTGTCAGAAAAGGTTTTTGTGGCTATTTGTTGTTGCAAATTTGCCTGCTGCAGAATTTATTTCGTACCAGCAAGTGTGAGAGTTCTGCAAAAATTGAAAACCTTTTCCAGGATTTCCAGATTGAGGATCAGTCTTGGTTCAAAAAGGATACATGTTCAAGTGCAAAAGCAAGACTAACAATGGACTCTGCAGAAATAGAAGAATGTCACAATAATTTCAACCCTAAATGCCAGTATCTGATGTGAAATAAAATTTTAACGTGATGTCAGTCCTCTAGCTTTCATGCTTTACTTTGACTGCCTGTGCCTGCATAAGGCTGCACATGTAAATTAACTTTATGCCGTCGGGTCGGTTTACATGTCCACACACGCTTGCATTTAGATCAGTTTGCAAATGCTCTTGAAGTTAAATCCCTTGCTTTGGATGATACATTTAGTTTTTGAGTTGTTTGAAGGCCCTGTAGATAATGCTTTTGGCTTATGCTAAAACAACCAAGAATGGCTTATCTTAAGCTGTCGGGTGTTATTTTTAACGTGGCCTCTCTGACCCTTGAGCACACCAACAATTCTGCGATGCAACATCAAGGCAGGAGTGAGCAGCATGCTGCAGGGAGGATAAACAAGGCTGAATCAACTTCTCAGAATAGCTACAGTGCATAAAGGAACCACTGACCCATATCTGCAATGACCCACATTTAATTTGACACAAACACAGAGTAGGAAACGGATCCCCTGAGTCACCTTGGCAGACATATCTAGCAACCTAAGATTAATATAGAAGAAGAGAGGACTGCGAAGCATATTGGGTTACAGGGAACACTGGTTCTCTATCGTATTCAATATCTGAAATGTAATTCCAGTAAAACATCTCTGCAAGAAATAATCAATATACTACTAATAATACAATATGACCGGAAATGCCAGCCCCATGAATGGTACTAATGTCACACAAAAACTGGACTAGATATTCTATGCATCTGTAAACGGTACCCTGTAGGTTCAACTTAAATAAACTTGCTCTTATGTCACACTTACATGGCTGACATATTGCCTACCAAAGTTGCCAAACTAAATACAAAGGCTCACTTCTCAGCAGTGACTCCGTAATCCCAATTTTGAATCATATTAGTGAGTCATAATTGCTAACTTCTGACAGAGGAATTTGCAATTGTTTATTATGCCATCTTCAGCAGCCCCATTACAGATCCAACACAATATTGGCCATATATTTGGCTTGTGTGAAGTGATTCTTCTGCCAGAAGACAGACTGGACTTGAATGCTCGTAATTCATGTATAAATAGCTCTTGAAGTCATAAATGTGAAACTATAATGATGCCCCTCTGTTTTTAGCAGCACAGACGACAGAACCTTTATTGGTCATGAAAGATTCTATTCTGCTCCTCTGCTCCATGAAGCTGTAGAAGAGGTGATAAAACATACTGCCAGTCATATTTTTAGTTGGGAGAAAGGAACGCTGATTTTCTGTCAGCGACTCATGCCAACCATTTATGCCGCGGACAGCTCGGTGACAAGAGCAGCACGCTGACATTCTGCCAAGTAACGTGAATATGCACGTGTGTGCGCTGCATGTTGGAAAGAGACAGTTTGTATGTGCAGTTTCATGTTGCTTCTCTTTGCCAGAAAGTGAAGTGACTGTCCAACCTGTATATCCTGTAAGCATGGGTGTGCACTGAGCCATTTTTTGAAACAAGCTTTAAAAGATGTGTTCTCATTGAACCCATGTCATTCTCTTCAGTGACCCCATGTATTTTTGGTATAGCCTAAAATAGAACTGCTCTCTCTGGTTGAACTTGCTTTTGTTTCCTCAACAAATGCATGTAAACAGTTCAACACACTGAAAACAGCTATAGTACTTGGGATGCACAATTTATGAGACAGTACATCCACGTTTGTACTGTATACTCTAAGGTATTGGAACAAAAAAAGAGACAGTGAATTTGATCCACATCAAGATTTTGTGTTTCTTAACACAACAATAAGGAATGATATGTGAGAAGCTGCCACAGATCTCTTTTCCTTAAGACAGCATATCCAGCCTGAGCTTCAGTCTGTTACTTGAGGCTTCTCTGCGACTGCTATCATGTGAATAAAATGTGGTTGTGCATGGCTTTTCAGTACACTTAATCCAGTTTACATGATTTACATGTGACCATAATTCAACGGTGCCGTTTAAATTCAGCACGACGTTTCACCAAGTTAAGGAAAATTAAGGCATGAAAGTTTTAATTTTGGGAAGGCAATCAATGCACCGATATGCATGTGACAATAGGTCTGAGAAAATTGCTTAGCCACCTATTGCAAAGTGTTGAAAGTCATGCCCATACACTGTCTTGGGTAAAAGTACTTAAGTATTATCAACGGAATGTACTTAAAATATCAAAAGCACTCATTTTGCAGCATTATGGCGCCTGTCAGTGTAATGTTATATATTATAATATTGGATTGCTATTATAATTTAACATGTAAGCAGCATTTTAATGTTGACGATATGGCTGGTATGTAAAATCTTAATCTGGAAATATATAATTAAGACTTAAATGTGTAGTGGAGTAAAGAGTAGGCCTTCGATAATTCCCTTTTAAGATGTAGTGGAAGGATAAAGAAGCATTAATGGAAGCAATGAAGTAAAGTACCTCAAAACTGTGGCCTAAGTACAGTACAGTCACTTTCCACCTCTGCCAAGGCAGCTTTTAAAACTACCAACGCTAGATGCCCAAGCATGGCCCATTGCAGCTCCGATAACGGCTCAGCCATCCGTTCAGTGCTAAAACCTTCACGTGAACCACTCATGTTGTACCCTTTTTGTTCCACTATTGGTCCTGATTTCACAGCAGCAAAACGCAGAGGGTTAAACACGCCTCTGCGAGGAGGAGAGGGTGCGTGACGCCGCTGGTACATAACACCAACACGCACCGTCTGCTGCGACAGGCGATCACTTCTGACCCGTACTTTTACATCTCGGATCCACGAACGACCCGGCCTTTTCATCGAGTTTGTTCTTCGAGGTAGAAGGAACCGCTGTGTCTATCATCGCTTTCGTTTTAGCCCGACTTCTGTGTAGATTAACATCTGGAAAGTTGCTTCCCTTTGGCCAACGTGGGCATCAGCTCCATAAGGTAGTTAGCTAGCAAACGCTACTCGGTCCTGGTAGAAGATGTTGGGGTTTTACGCTGGTTAAGAAGCTACGTAGTTTAACACACTTGGTTACCCGGTTAAGGGTGGAAAAGCCTGCTTTAAAGTCTCAGGAGCGTTTTTATTTATTTATCCGTAGGTGAAACCAAAATAACCAAGCCGCTAATGCTAAATGCTAACGGTTGCTCCCACATGTCTGGTCTGCCAAAAGTTCAGTCTCATGCACATTAGTGGATTATAAACACGCCTACACCAGTTTGGACAGTTTTATAGTTGCGTTAATGGGGTAGAGCATACCTACTTATTTATGCTGATATACATTTTAATGGTGTAACGTTAGCTTAACATCAAAATTGTATTGTAACGTTAGCTAGCACCTGAACGCAATATCTATGAAAACACAAGTGGCGGCTTAAATAAGACGAAAGACTCACCTGTCCTTCGCTTTGCTGAAAATGTTAGATATAGGTGTGCTAGTCATATCAACCTGCATGAAGCCCGACTCGCGTCTGAAGGCAACACCAGACTCACTTCAAAAAACTGCCAAAATAGTGTTGCCTCTGTTCTCAAAAAGGCGTTACATAGGGTAGGAAAATATTTTAGATCATCTAGTATATAAAAGGAGCTACTCTTCAATTCGGCATGCATTTAACTCTCAAACCACCAGTTATTGTAACAAAATATCAACTTTTACTGTTGGTTTACCTGTTATTCCCACATTCTTCCTGTAAAATACATTTAGGTTTGCTAGACCGTTATGAGTGCTGACCAGAAATGTAAGCCAATTCTAAAAATGACATTTTATTGACTTTAAGTGCTGCTTGGTTGATATGTCGGTTTCCAAAACACAGTGATGGGTAGCCAGGGGGCTAACGTGGATTCTGGCACGGATAATATTGTAACACGGATGATCAGCAGCAAGGATGCTGCGTTTCCCCTTAACTGTATGAACAGCAAAGACGGGTCTGAAGCAGCGTGTTTTGTTAACTAAGGCTGTGCAATGCAAGCAGCTAATGTTTGCCAGCTACTGATAATGTAATGTAGGTCACCAGGCCAGTAACTAACGTTAGACTTCACCGCTCAAGTCGAGACAAGGTTTCAGTTAACATGCTTTTACATTACCAGTATCCATCCTTTTTTTAATTTTTTTTAAAATTTTTTATAAAAACCGAAAGCGTGTAGGATTAGGCATAGTGGTTCAGTTAAATGTTAGTGGGTCACCCGGCCATGTTATGCTTCCTAAGCGGTCGTGTGAGGACTAGCGTTACTGCACTGCACTGTCGCTCGTTTCACGTTTGGAAATAATATTAGTATTCATATTTTTAGATGCAGAGAAATAAAATTCGCTCTAACGTGTCGTATGTGTCTCTCTCCCAGCACAAAATGACAGTAGGATTTCTATAGTGATGTATTACGCGTTTGTGGTACTTTTATGTGTGACCTTATGTTAAATAACGTCGTTTTACCTCACGGATGTCGCACAGTAGTCATGTCTCTATTGCATGTGTACAACATTGTTACACGTTTTATTATTGTTTTTGCAAGCAGAGGAAGCAGTTGCACCTGGCACCTGACTTGAGGCTGGCTGGGGGATGTTGATGTTGCTATGGTTATGTCTTCCTGTGAGAAGGCCACTAAAGCTCTGCTGGCAAAGTGGATGTCCAGTGTTCTTGCAGAGCATCATTTTACTGTCTTTAGATTAACATCTTCACCTGAGTCTTGGGCTTCACTGCTGATTGAAGTTGCCTCTCTTTATCATCTGGCAGCATGGCGGATTACTTAATCAGTGGTGGTACCGGCTACGTCCCTGAAGATGGACTCTCAGCTCAGCAGCTCTTCTCGATTGGAGATGGCCTTACATACAAGTAAGTTTCCCTGCATCACAAACTTTGATTTGTTTTTGTTTTTTCCGAAAATCTTAGTAAAGTAATGAAATTCATTCAAAGTAAGGCAAAGTAAGTAAGCCTCACCTTCGCGCAATGGTGGTTGAAGTGTACGCAGCAGTGCTTTGTAATGGCCAACACATTTTGAACCAGCAGATCTGACCAACAGTGCGTTGTCTCCGATGGTCATACGGCTGAAGAGCTATGCTCTAAAGGAGATGGGTTGACTTACAAGTGAGTAAAACAGTCCTCTTCAAACTGTTTTGAAACTGTGCTGTTAAAAATCCTCTGTCTCTCCAAATAGTGAATTCATGAGGAGGAAGCAAATTACTGTCCTTAAAAAGCAACTTTACTTTGACTGAATCAAACCATGCCAAAATCTCAATCTGGTGTCATGAAAGTGCATGAATGCAGAAGATGAACGAAGGGCTTGTTGGAATGCTCAACCTGATCTTGGTCATGGGGATCAAATTTGCTTCCAGTGGACATAAGTGCATTATTAACTTCAACTAACCATCACAGTGCACGGCCTGTTCTGTGAATGCAGCATGCATTACAGAACAGCTCACGCCCTTTCTTACAAATACTTTGCTTTTGATAAAGCTACTAATTAAGCACTAATTTCTCACCTCTTGCTTAACCTCACTCAGCTCTGCTAAGCATTCTCGTGACAAACGAGAAATGCTTTGTATTTGAACTTGTGCATTTTGACTAAATTTATTTTCTTTATTAATCCGTTTAATCACCCGTTTATTTTCTTTTTCACAAATAGCAGAGGCATTGTGCAACTCACTTGTAGTGGTTGTTGGACACTGAAGTATGTAATTTCCTCTTAACTTGCATTTTCTTTTCTAAAACTTTCTACTAAATCCATCACAGTGCTTTACCTCATGAGTATGTTTGCCACATGTCCTAACAACCACTACAATCAATGCTTAAGATGCCCTCTCAGCGTTCCCTGAAAGACCATTAGTTAATGTATTATTCTATATGATATAGATGGTTGATAATTGTCCATACTGCATCATCGTCTGCACCACAAAACTGCATTTCGATCTAAGTAATTCAATCTTAGTTGCTGAAAATCCACCAATTCTTTGCTCTAATCATGCTACTCCTACTTTACAGAAGCTAATTGAATAGAAAAATGTAATTGGCGTTTGAGTGTGTCCGCATGTGATTAAATAACCACTCCACACTGTAATGAAGGGCGTCACGACCATAAGGAAAGTTTGGCACATGATTTGCCTGAATTGACATCATGTGGATTGCAGGAGGAATTGGGGTGGATGGGGGTTGGTTTTGAGGATGAAAGAGTCTGCATCACTCTTTCCGAGCCATTTGTCCTCTGTCTCAACCCCTTATAACTCAAGTGTGACAAATATTGATAATAGTGTTAGGGTTTCGAGAGATTTCTTTGAAGCAGATTTAAGATTTCTGAATACGTTCCCTGTATATCTTAGATATAAATTTAAACACCCCCATTGACTTGATTAACACTATACTCCTACCAGCGCTCTTGACAGGTAGTGGATCTAAGAATACAATTAAGCAGGATATTGCTGCTTTAAATTTGTAGTTTCTTTTTATATCTGATTATTAGTTAGAGGAAAAAGAAAGTAACCCACCCAGAGAAAGTGAGACACAGGAAGACAGAAACGGCTTTGTGAGAGAAACGGCTTCCTGCAGTATTGTGACCTTCAACCAGGTGCAGAAATCATATCCTAGGTGTGATTTGTGAACATTCTTGATCAAATCTACTTTTTAACTCCATATTTCTGTCAGCACTCCTGAATTTTTTTGCCTGAATATAGGCAGAGATGGGTGAAGTTATTAACTGTATTTTATACATGTAGACACAAAATACATCTACAAAAGATTCCTGTAATCAAATTCTCACAGATCACAGACTCAACTATTTAATTTATAGAATCTGTCTTACCTTTTTAAAGCCTCAAGGGCAAGTTACTTGGCAAACCCGAAACAGCTCCTATTAAATCAAAATTGAATGTGAGCCACAGTTGATTACCTCAAGGTTGGGGTTAGGGCTTGCAGAGGAGCATATATTCTGACTGATGTTACACTTACGACAGAGCTACTGTAGCAAATACATTCCTGGTGTAGTGTAATAGTAGCCTTCTGTCTGTGTCCTTTTCACACAAACCAAATAAAGTGATGTGAGTCAGACATACAGATGTTACTCGTTGTTAAAGTTGCTGCTACATTTACGAAACACTGGGTGCCATGCCCTCAGATGCTTTGATATATTATGGGTGTGGGCATACTGTAGATTCTTTTCTTTTTTTTCCCAGGCAAGGATAAGGAGAGGCAACTGTACAAGTAGGGGAAAACCAGTTGTGGCCTTTGGTTGTACTTCAAAACACATGCGTCATGCATTTGTCTACATTTAACATTCAAATGAAAACCATAATAAAGTATCACCAAGTCAGTGTTTTCTTTACAATTCCAAGCCAACACAATGCGCTCTGCTGTTGTGCTGACCCTGAGTCAGAAGGTGCTGCAGCTGAGGTTTGCGGCTGCTCCTAAATGCTAACAGATGTCTGCTGGGCTTCCTGCTTGTCCCCATGTTGGTGTTTGTGGGTGTTTTGGGCTCTAAAGGGAGGGGAAACGCACATGACTCCTCCCTTGCAGCGTCCCATCTAGTGCAACTATTTCCGACCTTACTTTTCTCCACCTACACTGAGGCAGCAGAGATCTGTTAGCAGGTCAGCTCTCTTTACTTTCACAACTCCCATTCTCACTTAGACGTGGTTACGTCCACCTGTACAGCTCACTGTCTACCTGTTTTACATACTTTCACTCTGTAGTTTCCCCTCCAGTCTTCCACATGGCATACAAAGCTTTCCTTAATCCTCCCATCTTTCCGTCTGTCCCCTGCCTGTTTTCACAGCCATCTGCAAAAACCACAAAATACATACAGACTCTGGTTGGAAAACAAACACCAGCTCTTGCTCCTCCACTCATTTCGTTCTACCTCTTACTGTGTATATACAGGCCAAGAGCTGAAAGAGGTCCACTGTAGCGTTTTACGAAGTACAGGACGCACCCAGCTACACTCAGCGTCTGCACTCAGCCACTTTGCCACTTGGCAATATTCTGGGAACCATGAAGAGACATAAAAGAGTATCCAACAATAGGTTGCAGGATCTAAACTGTGGCGTTGCCATAGTTTAAATTTTTTAACACAAGGAAAGATCAGATTAGACAAACTAATTAAATGTCAAACAAATATTCAATTCAAAGGTTCATTGAAGTTCTTTGATAGTGATATGATCTCATCTGTGTTTACATAGTTATCCTTTCAAAACACGCTCTTGTTCAATACTACTCACATTGCTTTTCAATTCATCCTGTTTACCATGAGCTACTCGTAATGTAGGAAAACATCAGTCCTCTGCTTTGCTCCGAGGTATTTTGCAGAATTTATTAGTTTTATATTGGTTATTCACATTGCTTTAAACATGAACTCTTTTAGCTTTTGGTATTTTAATGCAGTTTGTGTGGACGCCTTAAACCTCTCAGCTGTGCTAAGTCGCATTAGCCCCTTACTTTGCATTTTGTTTATGTCTTTCAGTGACTTCCTGATTTTACCTGGCTTCATCGACTTCACCTCAGATGAAGTGGTGAGTACGCATATGTGTGAAGGACATATTTGAGAGTACAAAAGGGCATGCAAGGTCTGTTATTGTTTCAGAAGATTGTTGCAAGTAACTGTCACACCTGAGTAGAGACCTTTCTGGGTTTTTTGAAGTACAAGCCAATCATCTCTTCAGTTTCTTCCACACCCCTCGTAATGATAAATGAACGACGTGGCAGTGTCAGCAAACAGAACTTTCTTGGCAGAGCCACTTCCTAAACAATCAGCCTTATTACAGTGGAGTCTCTCTCTCTTTTTCTTTTAAAACAAACCCCTTTACTCCAGACCTCAACCTCCATTTTATAATCGCAGCTTCTACAAAAATAGTTTGTTTTTGCCCATTTAAAAGCGTCTGCATCATTTCTCTTCTCCCTGCTGCCTGGCTATTTTTGCCCAGTGTGGTCACCCACTGGCTGCTCCCTCACCCTTGTGTTTACATTTGTGTCTGGTCGGTTGCTCATCCACCTCTCTCAGCAGATGATGGGAGAGTTCATCTCAGGGCTTTAGATGAAATCCCAATATTCTGCTTCGTCCATCTCAGAAGGTTTTAATTTGATTGATATCTCTAATCTCTCCTTATTGCCTTCAGTGTTAAAGAGAGCTATCGTTGCTGTGTGAGATGCTTGTCTGCCTCGCCATGTTGTCATGGCGGGTTAGTTGTCTCCACAGTCTTGGTCTAGCCCTAGTTTTTCACTGAATAGTGTGCATATTCAAGCTTGAATAACACAAATGCTTCCACATTTGGCCTCAGTAGATCGAACTGAAATTTGTAATATACTTTCTAGCTTTTGTTCACTGTGTAAGGTGTTAGAAACATGAAGAGGGGCCACATGTACGTGGAGCTGTTGTGGGAAATTCTTTTGGCTCGTAATGTTCTTGACATTCTTTCCTAACTCTCAGTTGAATTTAGCAGCTTAGTGCAGTTGTGCTCTCTAAATGGAGAAGTGGTGTTAGTTGAGAGAAAAGCCTCCCATAGTTTATGTCTGTCACAGATAAGGAGGAAAAGCTTGGACACCATAGAACTCATTTGCTGGTTTCCCATGTGCAAGGAATGCCATTATTTTCACACACACAGCTAAAGATAACAAAATCTGGTGCTGGCTGTTGTGGGAATCAGTAAGATGTGACCGTTAAATGTGGCTGTTGGAGATACAGTAGCGTGGCTTGTTTCCATTTTTCAAAACCATCAGATTTCTGTCCCTGAGAGGAGGGGCCGTGTTATTGTTGGACCATTTTAGTCATATCACAGATGAAGACTTAATGACACGCTACAGCTAAAAGTGATTTTTACTTGAAAGACAACCAATTTTTAAAGAAGTCTGCTGAAATTGGCCTCATTGGCTTCCTGTCATTTGAGGATGCATTAACCACTTGGAAGACAACTGTGCGGTATCTTGTATCTGCCAAGTTTAGTCTGCCCCCTGGTGGTTCATGGGAAAAATAACAATCAAACTCCTCTTTGTGAAGACATTAAAATGTGTATTCCCCTCTTTTTTTTGTCTCCCAGGACCTGACATCGGCACTGACCAGGAAGATCACATTGAAGACCCCTCTCATCTCCTCCCCCATGGACACTGTCACAGAGTCAGCTATGGCGATTGCTATGGCGGTAAGACATTGCTTTGCCAAAACTGCTGAAATATTGAGAAAAGAGCGCTGATTTTCACAAATTCCCTAATTCTAAAACCTTTTTTTGAATTTGGTAGCTAATGGGAGGCATTGGCATTATTCACCACAACTGCACGCCAGAATTCCAAGCCAATGAGGTCCGCAAGGTTAAGGTAAAGTATGATTATCCTTCATATGTACAAAGAAACAATTGTCTTGTTGTTGTCACCACCATTGCACACTCGCATGCCTGTACAATTTTGTATACACACCAAAAAGACTAGAGTACTAACCTTAACCTTAACTTAACTCTCACATGAACCATACCCTTGACCTTTTCTTGTTGTCTTGTCCCTATATAGGTTATGGTAACTGTCTCCCATCTGTGTTTTTTTGAGTGTGTGTGTGTTTTGTTTGAGATGTTTGTACTGTTGTTTTGTTGTTTGCATATTAATGTTTTTTTTATTGTTGTACGTCCTGTGTGTGGTGTTTGGTTTTGCGCTGCTTTGCACAAACGAAGAGAATCAAATTACGATGATAATTTATTGGTTTGGTTTCTCTTGGTTTGCAGAGGTTTGAGCAGGGTTTTATCACTGACCCAGTTGTGATGAGCCCACGCCACACAGTTGGGGATGTGTTTGAGGCCAAAGTAAGACATGGCTTCTCTGGCATTCCTGTCACAGAGACAGGCAAAATGGGCAGCAAACTGGTGGGCATCGTCACCTCCAGAGATATCGACTTCCTTTCTGAGAAAGACCATGACAAACCTCTGGAGGAGGTGTGTATTTTTATGTTTTTAAGAAACTGTATGTCCGTCAGTTTAAAAATGTTTGCATTACTCATTTGATTATGTTTACATTGAATTTATGCTGGTTATCTTCAAGGCAATGACAAAAAGGGAGGAGTTGGTAGTGGCTCGAGCCGGTGTTACACTGAAAGAAGCCAATGATATTCTGCAGCGCAGTAAAAAAGGTGAATAAAAGTTCATGCATGACAGCAGCTTTTTCTAGTTGGATTTTGGCCTCTCTCAGGTAATTTAATAACCTCACTTTCACTTCCTCTGTAACCAGGCAAGCTTCCCATTGTAAATAATAACGACGAGCTGGTGGCCATTATTGCCAGGACTGATCTGAAGAAGAACAGAGACTACCCGCTGGCCTCCAAAGACTCACGCAAACAGCTGCTGTGTGGCGCCGCCATCGGCACCAGGGAGGACGACAAATACAGACTGGACCTGTTAGTGCAGGCTGGGGTGGATGTCGTCGTACTGGTGGGTGTTTTTGATGGTTGAATTGTATTTGATGTTTATCTTGTCACCGGTACCAGTGTGAGAGGCTTGTTTGAATGGAGATTGCCTAAAAATACATGAAACTGTTTGAGATCAGTTCCACTGATACACAGGAAGTGCAGGAGAGTGTTGTGAAACACCAGCAGTAGGACAGTGCATTACAACTGATACCTGGGAACAGTGTAAAATAAGGGAACCATGGATCAAATATGGTGGAAATTTTATGACTCAACATACTATAACTTACTGGCAACTTTTTATATATAATTAATTAATTTCTATATATACTTAAATCTGGAAATCGACCTCAAGCATTGATGTTAGTGAAAGTATTTTCTAAATTTACAGTAGGTGTAAAATGTCTTTGCCTGCATTACCTGTTAAGACTGCTGAATGTGTTTGATTTTTTTGCATCTCCAGGACTCTTCACAAGGCAACTCGGTGTATCAAATCAACATGATAAATTATATTAAACAGAAGTATCCAGAATTGCAAGTGGCCGGAGGAAATGGTGAGTTTGTTGAAAATTGAAACAGTTGAGTATGCTGGTGTTGCTGTTGTTTTTTCCTCTATTAATTTGATTACGTTCACACGGTACTTTTTTTTTTTTTTTTTGGCAGCTTTCTTATTATGTCAACAAAATATAACCGTTTGAACACATTTACTGACCATTTTTATTCTTTTCCCTCACCTGCAGTGGTTACAGCAGCTCAGGCCAAGAATCTGATCGATGCTGGTGTCGATGCTCTGAGAGTCGGCATGGGCTGCGGCTCCATCTGCATCACACAGGAAGGTACTCGGCCTTGTTTTTCAATGCCATCTCCTGAACATAGCTATAGCATATTTTCTCTTTCTCATTATCGGAGCACCAGAAAAGCCGAAATGGCATTTCATTTGATATAAATGGTTATTGTATAGCACTATGGTAATACAAAAAAATAAGGTTGTTGTTATATAACTTGTAGCTGAGAATTTATACATAGGGAAAATAATAAATTGCTGTAAGGAGACATAATTCTTAAACTGTAGCACATCAGCCCCAGCTGTACATGTTCTAAATCTGGCTATGAGCTACAGTGAGAAGAAAAGGCTATCAGTTGCTAACAGTAACAAATACCCTGAGACCACTCCTAGTTGTCATGGTGATCTGCCAAGGCCCCATTCTGGGTTGCCATGGGGACCGGCCTCATGCTCAGACTGTGTCACGTTCACCAGCAAGAACAGAAGAGAGGTGTTGCAGCAAAAGGACATGAGCCTAATAATAACTCATAATATCTCTGTTAGAGTTACCAGTGAAATAGATGCTGCTTTATATTTTATAAGCTGTTTGTCCCAAGGTCTGATCTGACTTACCTGTTTTCTCCCTTATTCGTTTCCATGGCAGTCATGTTCGATATGTTTTCTACCTTCTAGTCATGGCATGTGGGCGGCCCCAGGGGACCTCGGTGTACAAGGTAGCAGAGTACGCCAGGCGTTTCGGTGTGCCAGTCATCGCCGACGGTGGCATTCAGACTGTGGGCCATGTGGTGAAGGCTCTGTCTCTTGGAGCATCGACTGGTGAGATTTCAAAGATGATCACATACAGAATGTTGTAACATTATGAAAAGAAGGCCTTATCTTATCGTCATATTTCATACAGCTTGTTAATCTCAGAAAAATCCAGTCTTCATAACAATAAAGCTGTTTCACACAGCAGTGAGGAGGTTAGATTGGGTAATACGAGAACACAGATAAGTCTCTCCTTTCTCCCACTCCAGTTATGATGGGCTCGTTGCTAGCGGCAACCACTGAGGCTCCAGGAGAGTACTTCTTCTCAGACGGTGTGCGGCTTAAAAAGTACCGCGGTATGGGCTCCCTGGACGCTATGGAGAAGAGCACCAGCAGCCAGAAACGCTATTTTAGGTATGTGGGAGGCCAAAAGTAGTGAAAAGCCAAATTCCAAGAGCAACAATTTAAAATGCTGTGATTCCATTGGAGGAATATTGATTGATGTCTTTCCACAGTGAGGGCGACAAGGTGAAGGTAGCCCAGGGTGTGTCAGGCTCGGTCCAGGATAAGGGCTCCATTCACAAGTTCGTACCTTACCTGATAGCTGGTATCCAGCACGGCTGCCAGGACATTGGGGCAAAGAGTCTGTCTGTCCTCCGGTGAGTAGTGTGTGTGTGTGTGTGTGTGTGTGAGTGTGAGTGAATTACTGGCCATAATACAGACGTCAACTTTTATGTGTATTATATTTTACAATGTTTCTGTCTCTCTCAGTTCCATGATGTACTCTGGAGAGCTGAAGTTTGAAAAGAGGACTATGTCTGCACAGGTGGAGGGAGGAGTTCATGGACTCCACTCGTAAGTGCAAAAACACAAATAAAAACATCTTTGCTGCATTAAATCATACATTTGGATCCTTGCCATCACACTTTATTCTGGGACAACAAAACGTGTAATCGGTTTTGTTTCAGTGGCCATAAATATTAGACTTAACCTTGTCCTCTGTCGGGATCATGCAGAAAGAATTATGATTTGAAGGTTAAGTATTATTAACCTTATTGCTATCAAAATTGCAATATTATATTTTTTGTTCCCAGTTGAAAAAACTGCCCTTGTGGAGGTAAAAAAAACAATGCGTCTGTTTTCACAGTGAGAGCAGGTTTGTCATCTTCCATCACAGAAGCAGGAATGGGAACTCTAAACTGTGTTTTCTTTGTTGACTCTTCATAGATTGTATCAATACATTGCTAAGAAACAGCTTGGCTTCATTATTACTGTACTTCCTGTTAGGTGTTGACATTAAGCAAAAGTTACAATGGCAAATAAACCTGCTTCTATAGTTGCAAGAAAGAAGGGACAATGCAGCAAAGAGTATTGACATTTTCAATTAGCTTGACTAGCAGCAAGATTAGAATATCTTTCTAGCTTTATCAAAAAGGACAAATGCTAGTTTCTCTTCTGTTCCTCCAGTTTTTGCTCTTGATCCCCAGACTTTGTATTCACATGTCTCAATGTGACTTTTGTGCAAATTCATTTTAGCAGTTTTCTGCCAAATGCATTCAGAAAACATGTAACAGGTAGATGCAATTTGTTGAATTAAAGTGAGTCGCGGTTAGCTTAGTTATAGCTGTAATACTTGATCAAGCATTGATTTCTCTGCGATTTTTTTTTCTGCCTCCACAGTTACGAGAAGCGGCTTTACTGAAGGGGTGGCTGGAGTGCAGATCAGCAGTGCACGTGACATGCTCAGTCTAACAGTGACCAAATGTTAAATCGCCACTTCTGCTAAAATGTGCACCACGCACTACACCCTCTCTGCCCTCCCTTGCATCGTATCCACCGTTACACTCTCTCTGATCCAAGCCAGCTGCTTTGTGGAGGAAAGAGGCATCGTAGCAAAGTGAGAATCTTCAAACTGACAGCCGACTATCTGAACACCTTGGATTTTGCACTCAAGAAGCGGCACATCAGGGTTTTCAGAATGACATACACACCTGTATCTTGAGTATGCAGCCGATCCCAATTTTGCGCGTGTGTTGATGGTAGTGAGAGAATGAACTGTGTGCGTGTTTGGTGAAAATGTGTGTCGGAGTGCGTGATGTAGTTTAAAATGTGTGTTGGGACAAACAAAGTGAAGGTGCACTGTGTTTATTTGTTCTGTTAATATTAGGGAGTCTAAAGCAGCCGTGGTGCAGATCCCATCAGCATCTTTTTTGGCTTTTTTGGGATCCACGCTTACCAGCACGCTCCCCGTAGGAAGCCTCTCACATCCCAGTTCTTAAACACACTAGCACGTAGTGCAGAAATCAAGACAAAACACTTGTCTCTCTATGTGCTGTGTGTCGGTGTATCATGGCAATCTTTCTTTATTTTGCATTTTTGAGTCATCACAGGTATAAGCTACTTAATGAACAGTAGCTGCTTATCAGCGCATATTGTTTACTTCCTGTATTGTGGATACCGAGTTACGAAATATTGGCCATGTGTCCTCCAGTGTCACCTGCAATCAGTAGACAGAACCCAAACCCACAGTCTTTACTGCTGTGGACATTCATTTTCCCAAAAGACATCTTGAGCCAAATAATCAGTCTCCCATCTCAGTGCATAGTGTTCATATGTTGAGCATGGAAGGGACCAAAAGCTAAAGATCAGGTATGTTTAAAAGAAAAAACTAAAGTATATCAAATCAATCAAAAATAGTTCGTAATGAGGAGAAGGACAATTTCTCTACCCATAATTTGAATACTTTTAGATAAAACAAACTTTATATTAAACCTGTATAGTCTAGGGGGCTGTGAATTGAGCATGAGCAAGTGTTTTTGATATGCATGTTTGTTTTTTCACTAAGCCAAATATGGCTATATTTATATTCTGCTTTATTGTAATTGCATACATACTGCCAAGTGTATTTACACCTTTCTGACACTTCTTCTTTTGTAACTTCAAAACCAAAATTGCCACAACAAATTGCTTGTTACCTTGTCACTTGTTCATTCCTGCATTCTCCACAGTGTGGCATAGGTTCTCTTTGATAAGTTTATATTATTTCTGATTTGTTTGTTTCTCTATACCAGAGGTATGCCTTGAAACGGGGATGGATAAAGGCTGCAGATGACAGCTCAGAGAAATTGCATAATGCTACACACCCTCTCGCCTCCTTTTCTTACTTTTGAAACTATTGCTGTGTTCGTTATCATTCAGCTTATGTAGGAGTAGGCTTTTCTAACATTTTCATACTGGATGTCCTTTTGGCCAGATGTAATTTTTTTTTAAATAAAAACGTCCCAGATTGTAAGAGTTGAGTTGCTTTCTCTAACATGCTAATATACTTTACCCTGCACAGGGTTCATTTGACTAACAAAAGCCTTGCAATTGGACTATATTGCAGGAAAATGTACATGAAAGTATATTCAGTTGGAAATAACGGCTGCTTGTTCCCATCTAAAGAGAGAATTCAGGTTTTTAAAATGTCTTATTTGTAAAGTACTGAGTCCTGTTAGTCCATCTAAAAAGTCCAAATATAGTGTTAAGTGAGATATTAGGTTACAGTTTTTTTTGTGTTGTACTTTTATATAATTTCAGCTTCCGTATATTGCAAAGCAGTTCCCAGTTCACAGTGGTAGCTTCTGTAACCATCAACCAAAACAATAAGCAAGAGCTTTTTAGATTGATGGAAAAGACTCGGTATTCAATAAATCGGAATATCACTTCGAAACATGTTTACAGTAAAACACTCAACAGGAAAGTTGCTTTTGCTGTTCTATATGGTAAAGAAGAATAAATAAATTGAACTATGTATGGACTACTGTCTTATTGAGCATGAGTTGCAAAGTCACATTGCCAGATGTCACTGAACCTTAAGTAAAAGAAGCCAAATGTTGTAAAACACACTTTATTAAACAATGTGTTGAGCACAGTTATGTTTGAACATAAATAAGTTAGTAAGCCGGTCATAGAAGATGCTGTCAGTGTATGTAGAAGCACAATCGACTGGTGATAAATGTAGGAGGACAAGGTAACATAGTGCGCGTTTTACCAGTAGAGGGCACTGTTGTACCATAACTATAAAGTAAGATGTGTGGCCTTTTGATATGCAGCGTTTATAGTTTGACAAACTTAATTCTAATCCCATTTATTCAACATGAGATTTAATCACAAAGATATTCTGCTGAGTTTGAAAGGGTATGACTTCAGTGGTATTTAATAAGTGCTTAATTCAGTCCCAGTACTATCTATTGGAATGTTGGAATGCAATAAAAACATTTGTACAAATAAATTCCTGTTATCGCCACTAAGTAAAATGTTACTATTCTTTTTGACTATATCAAACTTCACCAGCCTTTATCAAACATGTAAAAGTTACAAATTACCTTTTGGCTTTTGACATTCTTGGCACTTAAACCCTCATAGACATTCACTAATGGCCGCATAAGAAAGCTCATCAAACCTCCAAAAACTTTATTTTGGCAGCTATAGGTCATTTATGGTGTATGCAAAAGCTACCATGCACTACCAAATAGGTTGTAAAAAAAACCTTGGCGGTTAACTTGCAGACACCTGTCTTAATAAGTCCTCCGTGTAACCCTTGTTTGACCAGACTGTCCTTTATAAATCAATAGTCTCGCTGCAGATGCTCAAAGCATCGATTTGTCTGCAAACACTGATGAACTCCTCCTGCACGGATCGGTCTGCCTCAGACGACATGTCCAGGTCCAGGCTCTCCTGTGAAGCTGCGCCCAGTGTATGATAGTGCCTCTGTATGTCAGCATGGCCCTGGTGGCTAGAGGACGCCACATGGCCTGTAACCCCTTGCTGGAGAAGCTGACGAGCATGTCTCTCTGGGCTCGCGCAGAGGACCAGCGAGGAGCCTCCAAGAGAGGCTCGGTAGAGGGAACAGGAAGAAGAACTGCCCCTCCAACGTTCAGGAGATGAACAGCTGGAGGAAGAGGACAAGGAGGGAGATGGTGGAGCACCTACAACAGTGTTTCCTTGAGATTGGGCGCAAGGGAGCTGGGGCTGAGAAGCCATCTCCACGCAGGAAGAGGTGCGATAAAGGCCAGGGTCAGCTGAGAGAGGATCACAGAGGCCGTTGCTGGGAAGTGCACAGTGGTTGTTTATGGATAGATCACTGGAGCGAATAGGCCTAGAAGGGCTAAAGAGGCTCATGGGAAAAAGTGCCTCACTGAAGAGTGCCTCATCTATGCTGCGACGCAGGTTGATGGGCGAAGGTGGCCTCAGGTCCGTGGTGGAGTCACTGGTAAATGAGGATCCACCTGATGGCTCTCCGCCTCCTCCATCTGGTTTTTCTGAACCCTGAAAGTCCAAATCCAAGTCCAGATCTCGGTACGCCAAGGCCCGGTTGCTGTGGTAGAGGAGGTCCAGGCCGTTCAGACTGCTACCAAGCCTCTCATCCATCAGAGTGTAAAGAGGAAGGCTCTCTGTCTCTCCAAGCCCAACAGTATCGACAATGGCGAGCTTCTCCTGCTGGCTCAGGGTCCACTGGTAGCTCCCAGGCAGGATGGGCGACTTGGATGCCAACAGTTCAGTCCAGCAGCTCCCTGCAGCTGGGAGGTGGTCAGAACAGTAGACTGGTTGTGCGACCACCAAGGCTAAGGTGAGACAAACCCCGAGCTCACACAGTCTGCAGCTAAACTGAAATGCCCACCAGGGCCAAGGGTGGAAGACCTCCTCTCCACCTGCAACACCCATAGCATTGAGCATTGCGTATAACTGCAGTCCTGCACATGCTAAAGAAAACAATGCTGAAAGACAAACGGTTACAGCTGCACGGTTCCAGTCCCGGCTCTCAGCAAAGGGGCAGCGGTTGTAGCGCTCAGCAGGTGTTGGAGACGTGTTATTCAGGTGGTAAATGTGCTTCGAATCTGCACGCACATAGATGTAGAACACAAAATAGGCAGCAGACAGAAATGTGGCCAGTACTACAAAGGCTCCACGGGAGATGAGTGAAAGAAAGAGGCAAAGGGGAGGCTTTTGCTGGTAAAACTTGAGTAATGTCACTGGTCCGAATGCAGCAGCAAAGTGCAGGACAACCAGGCAGGCCAGGAAACAGGGTCTCTGGAAGGCTGAGTAGGAGAGCTGCATTCTTGAGCGCATGGAGAGGAGAAGGAAAACCAGACCAAAAGCTGCAGTCAAGCAGGGAAACGGTGCTTCGTAGAGCATCAGTGAGGCCTCTGTGGAGGGTAAGCGGTCTTGGTGGCCGTAGGCATCGTACAGGAGCGAGAAAGATCTGGTACAACCAGCAGCTAATAGAAACAGGCTGACGAGGGCAAAGTAGCCACATCCGGATGGGCATCGTAGTGGCAAACATAGCAGATTGAGTGCTGAGGCTAACGTTAGCATCGCAAAGGCGCAACCAGCGCCGTAAACATGCGCATCCCAGGCCAGGCCCCAAGCTGCCATGGCGCTGTTCCAGTCGGTGTACAGTGGCACCAACATGAGTGGAGCTGGGATCAGAAAGGGGTTGATTGATTGGTTCGTGGCAGTGGTGTTTTGTGTGGGCTTGACGTCCGAGGAGGTTGTGGAGTCCCAGGTGTCGGAGAGGTTGCAGATCCCGGAGCGCTCTTTATTGCAGTCTGGAAGGAAGGTGACGTTGCTGTCCGTCAGGATGGACATCCAGTCCTCAGTGAACTGAGGAATATGGGGCGTTTCTGGGGGAATGCCTGGGAAGAAAGTAGAAATTCAGTTTGATCAAATATGCTTCGAATAGCTGGAAGGATAAACAAGATTAGTATTTAAATGAGTAATTGGAAAGGAAGAGAAGAAGAAATTCCAAAAACTTGGAGATGGCAGTAGTTGTAAACATATACATGTACTTTTATATCACTTAAAAGCATACTAATTGTCCACTCATGAGAATAAACAGAAGAATGTAATCAACGTTCAAACTATGTGAGCCAGAAAACAAATTGGCTCAGGTCCGCGATGGCAAAAGCGTGCTTTCCTCCTAATGTGCTAATCCTGTTTAAAAGCTTGTAAGAAGGCAACTTCAAACTGAGCTGGACCCAAAAGAAGAGGCATGTGTGTGTGTGTGTGTGTGTGTGTTAGAAATCAGCCCACTCAGAACCACAGAGCTAGTTTCTCTTGCATTACGTAAGCCATCTGGAGTTTCCATGCGAGAACAGTTAATTATGATTGTGTTAGACATGTTTTAGCACAGCAAAGGAAATGGTTTGGAAATTAAAGAGTAACCATGTATATATGTGTTTGTGTGAACATTACAGAGACGCCTGCAAAGCTCATCTGCACCGTACATGTTTATGTAGTTCAATTACTGGAGGATGACTTGAATGGGACGTAGCACAAGTCACTTCACACAGCATAATGCCTCACAGATGGGCAAAAAGACAAACATTTTCAGTCTCCTAGTCTCCACATCACTGAGCTTCACATCAAGGACCTTGTTCTTTTCCATAAAACATAACCATCACCATGTACATGCTATCTTTCCACCATAGAAAAGAACATATTGAGACCTTTAGTCTAATAATGGCAGCTTAAAAACCTTGCCTTATTAAAAAATAAAAAAGATAGTTGAATGCAGCAGAAGAGAAGCAGCTTGTAATTGCATCTCTGTCATTTGCACACACACACACACACACACACACACACACACACACACACACACACACACACACACACACACACAGGCTCATCAGACATTTTGCAGCAAGGTTATCAGAGACAATCACTCCTCTATAAACAGCCAGGTGCTATAATGGACCACAGAGACAGGAGAAATGAACAGGATAAACTGACAGCACAGTAAATCACACAGCAGGCAGGTTTAGTGAAGTGTACACTCATAAATATATTTTGCAGTAATTTCTGTGTGACATTAGAGACTTATTTTTTGTGTAAATCAGCATAAAAGCATTGCCATAGCTCTTGTCTGAAGCAGTGAAAAAAATGGGTTTAAATATGTCCAGCGATGCCTGGGGAAGACATTACATCGGGTGGTAATGTTATGTGCCAGTTTAAGAACTTAAATGTGCAGACATCAGCACCGCAAAACCCCCAAATCTTTGCATATAGATTGAAGATGTCTAATTTGTTTCCTAAATAAAACTAAAAGTGGAATTCGTGTGGTCTAGCATTTTTGTTTTAAGTCTTTCTCATCTGTCTTTTAATGTACTTTTATGGGTTGTATTCTTGCATTTCCCATCCCACCCTGTCCTGGTCCCCTAATTCACTCTATTGTTTATGATTTCCCTTCAACACCCGCCTTCAAAACAAGGGAAACTCCCATAGGTGGGTTTGTTATTTTTAAACTGGGACAGTTTTCTGTTCTCTTTGACTGTCTCTTCCCATGCTTTATGTTTTGTGCTTCTGCTGCTCTCTGCTTTTTTCTCCCAAATGCATAGATCCAATGCATGGCAGCTGCTGCTTCCATTATGTTTAACATGTGTAGGTCTGCAGCTTTATGGGGGAGAGTGAAATGGTTGACATGGTGTGTGTCTGCTTTTAGCACTCTAACATTGCTGTGATGATGCTGAGCTGCAGCCTGAAGCTCTTTCACTTGGATTAATGTTTATGTGTTTCTTGTACAATCTGTGTCTATGTGTGCACACATTGGAGGGTCTATCTGTGCATTTGCATGTGTTTGTACTGTTGACACTTGCTGTTTTCAAGTACCCCTTGTGAACAAAGCCTTGGTCTTTTCCTGCCTCATATTCTCAAGTGTGGCAGAGGACTTTCACAAGTGTTTTAGGATAAGCTCTAGCACTGCCCGGCTGTCTGCCTGTTGTTGACAAAGTCTTTATCATTTTTCCTCATTCATCTCCTGACCCCAGAGCTGAATCACTGTCCCAGGTTTGATGAAAACGTCAAGCTTGAGGAAATATGACCCCGCTGCCAGCTGCTGCATTTACTGTAGCGCGACGGAGCAGTTTTATTTCAGACATCCTGAGCTGTCTGTTGAAGCTTAATCACATCTTCAACAGGAGGAAAAAGTACAGAGGAGTTTTTGAGAGGCTTTGTTTTTGCACTGATGCACTGTTTTTTAATTAAACCCTGATGAATCTGAGATGCTGTTGAGATGGCTCCCTTATGCATCATTCTCATAAAGATCCTTCAGCGTTGCACTGGACTATTGTTAAGAGCAAATATGGCAGGGAGGAGAATTAGACAGGTGTGTGAACATCAGTCAGTACATTCAGATATGCCAGACATTCACACACTGCTGCTGTCCTGCCAGGTCCAGACAAGAGTCTATATAGCTACGCTAGCAGCTCTGTAAAGCTGTACTTCAAGCTAAATGCTAACCCCAGCATTGCAACATGACAATGCTAACATGCTGATGTTTACATGGATGTATTAATATATACTATATTTATTATAATACATCAGGCAATATTTATCGTGGTCACCATCTTAGTTAAGTGTGTTAGCATGCTTGCTCATTAGCTCTAAATGTAAAGTACAGCTGTGGCTTATGGGAATGTCATTAGTTTTGCAGGTATTTGGTCATAAACAAAAGCATTGGAGGAATAGAAATATACAACCTGATGACGGCACTTGATGAAAAGTCAGAGGATCAACAAAGTCATAGAAATTCATCCTAAGGGGACCATGAATGTCTGTACAAACTTTCACGACAAACCATCCAACAGTTAAGACTTTTCACTCACAACCACAAATGGTGCCACCAGGGATCACCAAAGTCATTAGGATTCATTGTCTAGGAACCATCAATGTCTGTAACAAATTCTATGGTAATCCATCCAGTAGTATTTGAGATATTTCAGTCTGGACCAAAGTGGTGAACCGACCGACTGACCGCCATTGTCATCCCTAGTGCCGTGCCGCTAGCATGGCTAATAATCAACAGATTAATCAATGATAACAATAATCATTACTTGCAGCACTCCACTTAAACAATTATGTGTCCACTTGTTGAATAATTGAATAAGTACAAAATGCATGAAAGCCATGTCACTGATACTCAGGTGTCATGTTGATAAAATAAAGAGGGGCTATGTTTAGTCTTGTTGAAAGTTATGACATTAGCAGCTTTATTAAATATGTCAGTGCTCTAATAATCTTGCACTGCACAGACAATGCCATCCTATCAAAACAGACAGTAGCTGTGTGGGAAATGTGGCCGGAGTGTAAAACAAACACACAGCTGCAGGCATTTTGAATGTGGGGGCCACTGATAAAGTAGGTGCGGTTCAGTGCAGTGTCATGCCAATGACTTGTCTACCCATTTGTTTACTTTCCAGGGCAGTGGTGATGATTTGGATGCCACTGAGTCAGGCCAAGTGGAAAACTTGACGCGTATTGAATTGTTGTTGCATGTTTTGTTGCCTCGCTCACGTCGATACATATCACGTCTGAGCTGCTGGGCCGGCCGAGCAGCCTGGACAGGGTTTGGTATGTGGTGGCTACAGTGCAAGGATGGATCAGAGCGTTACGTTCCACTGCATGCTGCTCGGTCATCTGACACATTCCTGTGGGAACAAGTCTCTCATGCAAGGGACAGTAGGCACATCTATCGTAGACAGACACTACTGTAAACTACCTGCTCTGCAACAAACGGCAGACAGACACGGTTACCGACTAGCTGGTGAACATAGCGGAGCATTTAGCAGCTAAAGAGCCAGATATTTCCCTCAGGAGTTGGCGGAGACCAAAAGCAGAGCTAACAGAGAGTAAATATGATATACCAGGTGGCCAGAAACACAACTCCAAGTGAATGATAATGTTGTTCTGCTGGATGTGTAAATAAGTATAATGTTGACCATGTTCACCATCTTAGTTTAGCGTGTCAGCATGCTAACATTTGCAAATTAGCACAAAACACAAAGCGCAGCTGAGAATGATAGGAATGGCATTAGTTTTGTAGGTATTTGGTCTTAAACCAAAGCATTACAATTTAAATTTTGATCGGATGATGGCGCTAGGGGAAATGTCAGGGGTTCGCCAAAGTCGACAGGATTTATCCTCTGGGAAACATGAATGTCTCCACAAAATGTTGTGTCAATCCATACAATAGTTGTGGAGACATTTCACTAAAAAACAGAAATGTCATTAGCATTCAAATTCTGGGAACCATGAAATTTCATGGTGATCCATTTAATAGTTATTGAGATATTTTAGTCTGGACCAAAGTGATGGACCGACTGACCCAAAGATAGACATTGACATCCGTAGCATGCAAGTTACAATAGCATGGCTAAAAATCATACGTCAAGGTTTCATTTGATGAACATGGCAATATTCTACATTTAGCCCTTCTTTCATAATGCCTGCAGCTATTGAGTGATGATTACTGTGAATATTTGATGTAACAGTCAGTATAAATTAAAAGAATTGAAGATCCTGGAGCCGTCTTAAGACGATTCAGTTTAATAATTAACTGAATTATACAGACCAATAACGCACAGTATAAAAGATAAATGAACACCAATCTTAAGAAAATCACCAAGCCCGTATTACACGACATGCTTCACAGATCATTTCTTGTGAGGAGTAGTTTCATTTAGGTCTCAGTGGAAACACTATTAGTGCACATTAATGTCTTAATTTCTTTGGGTTTTGCTAGTAAATCTTGAAAAGTCTCACCTAAGGTGCTTTAACCTTTACACCAGCTGAGGTAATAAAGGTGAAGGATTCCTCTGTTACATGCCCCCCCCCCCCCACACACACACACACACACTTCTTTAATTGGCTGCGTGTTGATTCTGCATCATAAAACTGAGAGCTCCATGTAGTTTTCATCTGTTTGCCTTCATTTTCAATTTGGCTCACCTCAGAAAAAGCAATTTAGTAGGAGCTCATGGAGAAGTTAGATCATGCATACTGAGGAGGAGCCAGTTGTGTGTGTTTGGAAATGTGAGGCTGAGGGTTTGCCTGCCTCTTAAACAGTTGCATTTAATGCAAAAGCACCTGCTTGTATGATAACTGTAAATTTGTTTATGTGCAGCCAATATTTCGAAAACAGATTTTTGCTTTAGGGAGGACACCTTCAAATGGCAGACAGACAGACTATTAACATTATTGTTTCACTCACTCACTCGTGACACACCAAGCTATAGAGAGCCCCGTAGCATCCCATCATCAGCGAGTGGCACATTTGACAGGTCTATTTTTGAAAATCACTTGACAACATCTGCTATTCTGGGCGAGGTAATGTGGGTTACATCTGCTCCTGTGAACTGGGCTGAAAGTGAATCTTTTAATAAACATATTTTACAAGAAATCAAGTTCATGATGAAGGACTAATATATATGATTTTTACATTGATTTAGTTTAAAGGATAAATCTGGTGATATTCTATATTTTTCTTATTGTCAACAAATCCCATGAAAAGACCAGAAACCAACAGTAAATTGGTCCTATTAACACGTATTGGCTAAAAACTATTAAAAACACATCAATGAACCACAGTTTCACACTCAGCACCAACTGTTTATTAATCCGCCCCTGAAAATAGTCCCCATCAAATTTCCTTCTGTCCAAGCGACGTTTGCTAAAAACTACAGTGCCCAGCTGTTTTAGGAAATGACTCAGCTGTTTGTAAAAATAAAACTATATGTTTGGAAGCCATTTATAAAGATTTACATCATCAGTAAGAGCCAATGAGCTTGGGTCTGAGAGCCACAGACAGGATACATGTAGGTTTGTTCAAAGTATTGAGAGATGGAAACATTCTTGGTTTTAGTCTTTTCATGGGATTTGTTGTCAATAGCCACGTTTCAGTGCAAATTTTAACCTAATTTCCAGAAAAAAAACAATGTGAATTAACGTGTTTCCATCCGCTACTGTTATGCGAATATTAGGAGTTGGTTCATCGAGATAAACAGCTGGTGGCGCTAATTCTCCAGTCCATTAAACTACTGCAGAAGAAGTTTGCGCAAAGAGATGACCCAGTCAAACGTGATGGGAATATGACATTTATGTTTGTTTCATATATTAATTTGAGGAAGGTTACAGTCTCTTCATCACTCCACACAGATCTGATGTTTTCGTATGCTGCCATTTTCTGTCTCTTCAGTGGTCGTATAACTCACATGATTCATGTCGCCGTAATTTATTTGCTAAGTCTGTTTCCATTGCACTTTGTCACATTTTCACTTTTATCGACACACCAACTTTTCTTTCCAATTTTCTGCATTTGAATCCAAGTTTGTAATGCGCAAACTGAAAATGCGCATAGAAACAGGTGGATGATAATGCACTTAATAACAAAAATATAGAATAATGCCAGCCTTGATTTCATGTCTAATATTATATCATCTACAGTATTCGCACCTAATGTTTTTGTATGTTCGATCTCTAACCAGGTAATAAATCACACATCTATAATAAGAGCAATTTGACACCCTGCCTTAAGGAATAGATTCCCAAACAGAATAAATGATAATGCTTTATTTATTGAAACTGACATGCACAGCAACTCTTCGTTTAAAAGTTATCGTGTGTTTTCTGTTTTTTAAAGGCAGCTATTGTCTTTGGATTGATTACATAATATTTGTTTATCGAGTGGGTATTGTTCTCCATCTCTTCTGTTCTCAGGAGTTCTCCAAAATCACAGCTTGAATGAGCAGTTTTCTCCTCCCATTGGAAGCAATTAGTGGCCTCAGGCAAAGGATGCAGGGTAAATGTTTCTCTCAGTCCTCTGCCAGATTTACAGATATTGAAACAGCTACTGGACGGCTTATGAAACAAACAGCATGCAGTCTTTTTAAATGTCCTCCTAACGGCATGGCAGTGCAAACACATGCTTAAAACAGATTGGATTTTGAAGTTAGTTACAGTGTTTGTTTACATTTGAAGGGATTCGTTTGCTCACCTGTGCTCTGCGGCAGGGAAGTTGTTAGCGGCTTAGCGGATGGCGTGGAAATGTCTGCCAGCCTGGTGTCACTATCCCCATCTGCTGAAGGAGCCGCACCCTCCTCAGCCTCCTTATCCTCTTTGCCTGGCAGCTCTGGGAAGACACATGCAATTTAACCTCTGAGCGATCTCAAAGCGATCAGGAATACTTAAAGAACACGACATAGCATAGTTCCAAGTAGCCTGAGAAAAACAGATTAGCAGTTCAGGAGCTTGCCAAAAGAAAGTTTAACCCTCTCTGCTCACAGCATGTCTGAGACTTCACACTGCAGAAAATGGAAGGACTATATTTCTTAACCCAGTTCTGTCAAATGGATCGGCCTATCACCCACTTAGTTGTAGCCAGTCATCCATAGCACAGTAGTCTGGCCCTCTGTAGTCTAATTACATTGACATCCTGATGTGTGTGTGCATGTTTATCAGTGTGTATGCACTGGAGTGTACGTCCTGGTCCGTCACAAATCCAGACCCTGTGTTCACTCATCTGTCTTAGTGCTACAAAGTGGAGGAAAACAAGGAAAAGCATTTAATAAAGAGCACAGAGAGACAAAAGACAGAAAGAAAGCAAGAGGCAGAGGAAGCAATGACTACATGACATTCTCTTTTCCCTTTGGTACACGCACAAAATATGTTTTCACAGTCAGCCCTCTGCACAGGATTTGTGTGTTTTTACAACACAGTGCAACAGTTATAAATTAATAATGGACCAAGTGAGATTTGGGAGGATTTTCAGTGAGTGAATCTGTTGGGAAAAACCGAAGAGCTGACTTGGGGATGAAGCCAGGGATACCAGGTACACTGTTAGTTTATAGCTTCAGAATTAATATTAATAAAAGATACCGCGGCACAAGGCTAGTAGGAGGAATAATGAGCTAGAAATAAAATCATAACGGCTACAAGGCAATGCGAGTTACTATCGTACAGTATAATCTAGGTCATGCTCACAACACCCGAGTTAATTTTAAGTTTTAAGTCTCCAAAGCAAAATTTGCTCATCACTTTATTACGCTGTTGACCTCCACACAGCTGGAGATCTGTCTCAGCCAAAGGAGAGGGAGAGTGATGAGTAACGGAGGCAAATACTGCACATGTACACAACTGCACATACAAAAGTCTCAGGTCTCTTTGTGCAAGTCTTGATTCAGTCCAGTAACAAGTCTTTCCAAGGCGTCTCGCATCCTCCTTTTTGTGACAGCAAGCGAGCAACTTGTTTTTACTGTTAAGCTGCTGTTTGTTGAGCGTGTCAGGTGAATTGGAAGGAGACACTGTACACCACAGCCAGATCACTGCTGCATCTGAGATCAGCAGTACAAACACTCTGATGTGCATGTTGATTACATTACAACATCTAACAAGATCTGCTAAAAGATTAGATATAAGGACAGCAAACTGCACTCACTCACACTGTGGCTGTTTACAGAGACTGCTGACAGAGCAAAATAAAAGCAAAAGTGGATAAGAGAGAGGGAGGCATGAGTGGATCTCCATTTTACTTATTGAACAGCTTAACACTACACGTGCTGAATTATCATTTTACTGTCTACCTAATTAGTGCATACATAATTTCTTTTGGTCTTCATGACGTTAAAGTATGATGTTCTGTTTAGTTGAAGAAGAATCTTTATCTGTGTCTCCTTCATCGCAGGCTGGGAATGGATGCTTATTTACGTGCGCGCAGAATGAAAAAGTAGGTTTCATGCAGAGCTATAACCTAAATTGAATTTAAAGTAGCACCCACAGTGAGCAAAATCGTTGAGGCAATGCTGGCCATCTTGGTGTGGTAGTTATTCTGTGTACAGTGTTTCAGAAGCTCCTCATTATCTTCAGCTTCCAGAAATAATAAACAAAAGATGGTGTTGCACTCCATTACACTCTGCTTTATCAACGTAAGCCCTGAGAGAGTTTGTGAAAGAATACACGTGTGGGTTTGTAATAAACACACTGTGCTTAGAGTGATAAGAAAGAGAAGGAACGGGTTGGATAGCAGAGAGTCGGATGCATAATCAGATGCATAAAAATGGGATTTTATGACTGAGATACCTCATCTTGAATTTTTTTTGCTGACGCACTTGCACAAAATTGCATCATGTTGATGCTAATTTGGCTCATTTTTAAGATAGTTACTAAGGGATTTGTGGCATTTTATAACTCTGTTACGCTCCCAAGTGTTGGTTTAAAATCAGTCTGAATAAAGGTGAGAAATAATCCAGATCGTTCTATAATTGCATATTTGTATTAGTCAGGGTAATTCAGCCTGAGAGCCGTGGGTCAAATCCTAAAAACAAACAGGCCTAATCCATCCAGTTTTTTAAAACTCATGGACTCTGTCTGGTTAAAGAAGTCATTATGAGAAGATTAACATAATATTAAAGTCACCACAGTGTTCTCTATTTGCATTAAAGCCCCATTTCCATGTGAATTCTATACCAGGGCATCAGATATTCATGTCACATGCTGCGTGTAGAACTATTTCCATAATCAATTAATCTGTCAATGGCCGTGCTTTAGCTGCTCGGATCACAAAGACAATATATCCTTGCAGGTATTAATGGAGTGTGTTAAGGGTCTAGTCTCGCTGCTGCCTGTTAGTACAGCATACAGTAATGGAAATGGTGGGAGGAGGGGAAAGAAGCAGCAGCAGGAAGGAAAGCTTTTTGGAAGATAATATACAGTAGTGGCTATCTGAGATGCTTTAGAAAACCTACATTTTCAACCCCCACATCACATCAGCCTTTTTCCACTCTCTCCTCTCATAATTGCCCTTGCTATCCGATGTCGGACTGTCCCTTAGTAGAGGATTTGACACAGATGCGGAGCATTGCTGGGTTTGTTTTTATACCTGACAGCCCCCTCAAGGGCAACGCCACCTAGCAAACGTTCTCTCGATCAATGAAACCCACCCATTTGTGTGCTGGAGATGTTTCACACCTCCAGTAGGGAAATGATTCACCCTGTGCAGCTTTAAAATAAGATCACGGCACACAGGTAGAATGTTCACATTGGGATAATGTATGATAATGCATGGGTGCCGTGCTTTCATTTTCATATTAGTCTCCTCCTGTGACCTTTGGCAAGGTGTAATTGTTTAAACACTGCAATACTACACCAAGCAGACAAGTAGGGTGCATAAAAGCACCATATTCTATTGGTTGTCATTTCTCCATGGATGACCAGAAGCTTCTCTCATCCCCGTCAAGACATTTTCACCCTTCAAAGCAACCGTAGCTGACATGTCTGTCCATGGAACAAAGTGACAGGGATTTGTGTTTGAACAGAGGCAAAAAAAAGGAGGAGGGGAGCAGGAAGGGAGGGAGGGAGGTGGGAGACTAAATGGCAAGAAGCATGTTCAGCATCCATGAACAGCGACTGGCGAGCGGATGGTCCCACAGGAGACGTGATGGTTTCGCTGAGTGTGCGTTTGGAATACTGATACACGGCCACAGCAGCCCTCCCCACCCAGGCCAAGCCCCCTTATCTTTTCTGTATGCCGCCACACGACGCACAACCGAAAACAAGTGCAGACACAACACCGGGCGCTGTAGACTAAACAAAACATCACCAGCTTCAACACAAACAGCGTAAAGCAGTGTGGGAGACACAAGATCCAGAATAGTTAGCATTCCACTGCAAAAAAACAATCACTCTCTGCCTTTATTTGCCACTAAGGAACTGTTAATTTACTTTTTGACAATGTGCAGAATACATTGCTATCTGTATGTATCCAAGAGCTTAGTCTCAAAGTCCATTTTTGACCTTGGAAACAGCAGTTGACAAAACAATCTCATCTCAAGGTCCATTTGACAGCTGTTCTCAAGCTTTTGATTGGATCATACATGAAAGAGAAGTCCTTGAAGTTCTCAGAAAAATAGAAATCAAAACATCTGCAACTCTTTTACAACTCGGCACACTCTGAAAGCTACAGAACAGCCACTCAGTCGACCTTGCAAAACATGAGATTTTGTCGAGCAATAAGCTAAAAGGTGTTTAAAATGACAGAGAGCCAGGATGATTTGAGAGAAATTTGCATGTTTAAGAAACAAAGGGCGAGTACTGACATTTAAAAATATATATTTTAAGGGATAATAAGAATATAATATAATTTTGTTGGAATTCATTACTTTTTATTGTTTTGCCTAATGGTTTGTGTAATTATCTATGGACAAAAATGAATAAATTAATTAAAACATTTTTAAAAAGTATTTGTACTGATATTAATGGACATTTGGTGGAATAGCAGAATCAAAATATAGAAGCTTACCAAAATGCACAAGCAGAATATTGTGTCCTACACATGCTGAGTGAATATAGCAGACACTATTGTGTGTATACATCCACCAAACAGTCATGGTTTTATCAGATGGACAACAAATCTCCTTGGCGGAGAATAATCGACTCATCATTTTCTGGCCCAGCCTTTGACCCTACATGATAAATGCGTCTGTACCTGGAGGAGGATGTTCCTCTGAAGACTCATTAAGCATACAGACACCAGACTGCCACCAGTGTTGGGGGATGGGCCTTGAAGGAGGTGTTGCCTCAGTGTTGCGTCAAAGTCTCCTCAAACCTACTGGCCACCGGTAGCTGTTTTAGCTCATCATCTATCCCTTTTCATGCTCTGTGGAGAACAAAACCCTCATCGAGCAGCGTTCAATCAAATACTCTTTCCTTCCATTCACTGAGGTAATGGCTTATGCAATGTTGGAGTGGAATTGCTGCTTGAAAACTCATTACAGACTGTTAAAGGGATAGTTAGGATTTTTTTTTTTTTTTTTAAATAGGGTGGTACAAATTACTCGCTGGAAGTGAAATGCAAAATTAACTTAGGCTGGGGCCAGTCAACAACAACACATCCACACACAAAAGCTTTTTAACTATCTACTACCACAACAAATTGCACAACCAATTTTGATGCTTTATTCTCCATTCCATCTTCTCTGTGTCATGGAACTACTTTATTGAATAGTTCAAAGTCTGTGGGAAGCAAGCATTGGAAACACAATAAAGATGTTTCATTCTTTTGTAGATGGTTTTGATCGCTGTATTGTGGAACAACTCCCATTTCTGAAAGCTGTCATGTTGCTGAACTGTCTGAACTGAATTTGGATGTCCATTTATGAAAACCACCACAGAGTAATACCACATTATATAAAAAAATCTTAACTATACCTTTAAGATACTCTCCCTGAGCACGGTGAACAGAGATTCCAACACATAACCATCATCACAATCATGTAAATGTTGATTCCAGACTTGTACTTGATGATTGTTGACAGGGCTTCAACAAGATCTGGATTTATACCAATGTCAGACCTTTGACTACTTACCGTGTCAGAAATGTCATCGATCAAGACGAACTGTCTGCAGCCTTTTGACAGCCATCTATTGAACACTTAAGACCTGCCTGCACATGATTGATCACATCTATTGAGTCAATCCAGCCACTATTGATTTGTTTGACTTTGCTTACCTCCTGCTATTGGGAACTTAACCCTTTGGCTCTGAGTTGTGCTTGCTATGGATTCCACCGCCAGTTTGTGATCGATCCCCATGGTAGTGGTGATTACCCCTGGCTGTTCCTCCATGGGCCCTGATCTGACCTCGGAGAAGCCCAGGTCAGCCTCGCTCTGAGTGGGGTGAGTTTCTGTCATTGTGGCCTCTACAGCATGGAGGGTAATACTAACAGTTGGGTCTTGTGGTTCTCTGACAAATGTGGTTTCTGTGGATGTAGGGGGAGTAACAGGTCCCAGAGGGTGTCTACTGGTCAGTGTGATCTCCACCAGTCCTGGGTTTGTTGTTGTGGTTTGGGCTGCTGCCCGTGTCAAGGCAGTGGGAACTGTAGTTTCTGGTGCTATCGTTGTAGAGATCTTTTCTGTAAAATCTTCAGCCTCCTCTTTATCAGTGTGTTCCTCTGGGAGGTGTTGTGGAGTGGCACCCATGCTGGGTCCAGTTGCTCGTGCGGTGCCCCATGGTGGGTGGGTATGTGTTGCATTTTGTTCAGGAGAGCTTGTGCTGGTGGGACTGTTGGTGAACAGAGTGTTTCTGATAGAACTGCTTGTGGGAGAGTAGGAGTCTGAAACAAGAGTATCATTGTGGCTCTGCGCTATGCTGCTGTGTGGAGAATCTGATGTCCCCGTGGGAAGTGGTTCTGTTCTTATCTTTGTCACGCTGGTTAGAAGCCCCTGAGTCCAAGTCATGGGTGGTTCAGAGGCTTCAGAAATGCTTCCTTCCCCTGAACCCGAGTGGTCTTGCAGGTGATCGATTGGTTCTTTCAACCCTTTGGCAGTTGTGGGCAACGCAGCAGCCTCGTCGTTACTGTCCGAGCTCCCATAAAAGGGGATACTGAATGGTAGTGAGGGAAGGGAAGGGAGCTTTGGTAGAGACGGGGTCCACCAGTAAGAGCTTTGTTTATTTTCAGGTGGGTTTTCTATTGATGGCGTCGGTCCCCAGAGGGCCTCTTCGTCAGCCACAGCCTGCCTGTGAAGTAGCAAAAAACACCAGAAGCAGAAAGCCAAGGTCCGGAGGAGGCGAAGCATGCTGTCGACAGTGGCGCACGGATTGGTCACATGTTGTTCTCCATTCTCCTGCTCCCTGAGGTGGGTTTGGCGGGCTCTCCGGCAAAATGGCCTAAAAGACAAGAACACACAGGACACTGAGTGACACACTTTTCATCCACTCTTGAGCAGCTAAATTTGACTTTGTCAAAAACTTAATAGAATTTGCATCTGTTCATTTTTCTTTTCGTTGAACATTTTTGGATGGTCGAGCTTCCGTTTCTCAGAGTGTGACCTGCTTTTCAGCTGTTTTTCCAGACTGTAAAGTAAATCAAGTATAGAAACTATGCCACCCACTACAAGCGACTGCTGAAGTTAGCAGGCTAAAAAAATATGTCACCCGCCACAAATCACAACAAGGACTTAAGTATTATGGACACCCCACAATTAGTGGTGTCCTGTTAGATGTGGTGGTCAGTATTTATGTCATGCTGTTGCTCACATGCATGCTGTGTCGCAGTGGTTGGGCAGCTACACGGGCTGACCAATTAGAGAACTTAAATGTAAAGAACTTCCAACCATATGTAATCTCTTCAGTGAGGAGTGGTCAAGAAATAATGTGTGTAGTGAGTAGGGTTGGGGGAGGTTTGTGAAGAATTAGGGTCCGGGTTGCCAACATAAGAATAGAGGGACCTCTTTTTCTTTTGTGGAGCGCGGAGTGGTTCAAAGTCACTAGCCTGTTGCCTCAGTGAAAAGACTGGAGCACCAAAGGAATTTCCCCTGGGAGAACAACAACCTGTATGCTTTAGCTGTACTTAACTCCCCACTAATCCCCCCCCCCCCCCCCCCAGCCCAGTTTTGGTCTTGCTCTCTTTCAATCTCAGATTTATTTGTTCTTTAAAGCGGAGGGAGAAAGATCTGTTTGTGTGGGAGTAAAAGAAAAACATCAATATTCACAGAAATCCGCTATCACAGTGTAGTTCTCTCCAGCTTCTCTATCATGCTCTCATTCTCTTTATGAGTGTTATTTCACACTTTTTCTTCATTGTCAGCCTCTGTCCTTCTCTCTGACAAGTTTATTTACAACTCACTTTTTTCCCTAATCTATGCAAATTCTCTATGCTATTTTCTTTCATACGCACACACATAATCAGCCAGCCACTACCTAAAGAGTCTCAGGCTCGTTCTCACTGATCAGGAGAGCAGGGACTTGACCTGCCATCTCCCCCTCTGTTCCCACCTTGAGGGATGAAACCAACATGGATACACAGTCAGAAGCCGAGATATGAAGACTGACTACCAGGGGGGTCAAACATAGAGCTTCCCACACACTCCCTACTTTTAGCATTTTGACTGAACAGCATGAAAATCAGTTTCCAATGAGGTGAGGTTGTTTTTAGATGCCTGTGTGCTCAAGCTTGCACCAGCCAACCCACTCACACGGTCACATTTCATGCATGCAGAGATATGATAGTAGATGAATTTGGATCTGACTCTGCATGTTAGTGCAATTGTGTACTTGTTTGCCCACATGCACTGTTCTGTAGTTGGCTTCTTCAAGACAGTTTGCCAGCAATTTAAATTTTTTTAAATTTTTAAAGGCTTACAGGAAGGCCAGTGAACTAGTAAATGCTTTAAAGAGAAAGAGAAAGATGTCCTGTTGAGAAACCAAGTTTATTTTGTTGTGTAAAGGAACATTTTAATTGATTGCCTCTTTGTTGATTTCATGCATAGCTGATCAATTATTTAGACAGTGGGGGATATGTATAATTCATTTTGGCTAACATTCTCACATTTCACGTCAGTATCACTTTTGCTCAGTATCACCTAGTGTGGTAAAAGGAAATGTGTAGAGCACAAAACGCTTACTTCACTTGATAGCATATCATCCAGCATGTTTGGTAAGTTTGTGATTGTAGAATCACTTTTTTTTATAGGTACTATATCTCCTTATATTTTGAAACGACACCACGGGATCAGTTTTGGGCAGAACTAAGTGTACACTATCCCGTTCTTTCCAATTGCTGAGGCAAGCAGAAGACTTTCCGTTCTTACTTTGTTTGATTTGACTCAAGTAACATAGCAGATGGTATTTTGTTGATGGCTGACTCATCTTGTCACAGCACACATGAAACACCTTTTCTTCAAGACAGATGGTTTTTAGTCTTAGGTCTTCCACCTCCAGAAAAGTAGTCAAAGTTAGAATTCACTGCAACTCTGATTTGATCATAACATTACTATCTACAGTTACAGTACAGTTACAGTAAAGCGGTTCATCAGTCATGGAAATATACATGTACACTCTTCAAGGTCCGGATTTTCTAAGATATATTCTGTTCCTAGATCCCACTGTATCTCCCAATACACAATACATGTAATGTTGCTCCACTTTTGTTAAACCTGGTATAATTGATTTTTGAGGGAATCAAGCTGTAAACACAACATGACCATATTATCACCTTTCAAGTTGATATTGTGAACTCGTCAGCCAACAGTAGCATATTTACACATCCAGCAGATACTTAGCATTATTAGCATTCATTTGGAGTCATGTTTCTGGTCACCTGATGAACGAGAGCCAAAAAAACAAAACAATGAGCTGAAAGACACTAAAACGCTCCATAGATCTGAGTAGTAGAGTTGGGAGATAATTCTCTGTTTGTCGCTATGAGCAACCACTTCCACGTACACGTAGTCATGTGACGCATTAATAAAATAAAAATATTGATAATAGCAGCTTTAATATGTAAACAAAACATTGTTTTGTAGGTAAAGTAGAACTAGTGTTTAGCTATCACAAATGGTCAATGCCTCTGTCAAGAACTGCATTAATCTCATTATTTAAAAAACAACTAGCAATCAAGCTAACCGATTAATTATCTATTGTACTAGCTACTAATGAACAGAAAACCGCACCTCAGGTTGTGCTTTACTATCATTCCAGATAGGGCCTTTAACTTTCTTGTTTCCACTCGTCACCACATCAAATACATGCCTTTTAGTGATGGCATTGTCTGGTTTGACAGGCAGCAGAGCAAGTGGAAAGGAACTATAAAAAGTGTCTGTGGGGAATTTACAAGTCCCCTCTATTATTTTGCTGGCGTTTTGTCTCACTGCTCCTGACAAAGATGGGGTCTACCACTGTAGTGTGCTCAATGGAGCAGAGACGGAGACAGAGAAGGAGAGACCGAAAAGAAGGGCAGGGAGCAAAAGACAAGGGCAACAGAAGAGAGAGAGAGGGAGAGACAAAGACACCATATTGACATTCAGTTGGGGCATTCTTAGTCCAGGAGAGTAAACTCTGCAGACTCCCTAATGCTCATTTTAGTTTGTTGCCTGAGCCTCTTTTATTAACTCTGTAAACAGACTCCTGTCTTTCAATTTAGTGTGTTTATGTGTGTGTGTGTGTGTGTGTGTGTGTGTGTGTGTGTGTGTGTGTGTGTGTGTGTGTGTGTGTGTGTGTGTGTGTGTGTGTGTGTGTGTGTTCATGAGAAGCCCCCACTCTCTCACTTCTCTCATGACCATCACCCATCTTGATCTCAATCAGCCTTCAACCTGCTGTACCATATTTCTCTATGGAAATTTCTCCATTCTAAATTAATCTGACGGCAGAATTATGGCTTTACAAGCCCCTCTGTGATCACTGTGATCCTAATAAGGCTTGTACTGTAGTAAAGGTAAGAAGAGATAGAAACATGAAGAGAGGAGTACAGTCTCTGAGAATGAAAGTAAAAGGAGAGGGAAAGGGGGTAAAAAGCTATAAAAGGAGAGGTGAAAGAGAAAACGCAGTGACTGAATAAGAGGTGTGTGTCACTCCTGAGTGACTGAAATGGAGAGGCTCTACAGTGAGGGAAGTCACAAATGGAGACGAATTTACTGCGGCCAATGTCATTACTATTTAACAAACCTGGCAAGGCCTGAGGATCAATGACACAGTCCAGGATAATGGAGTAATTTACCTCCCTGCAAATGGATACCATTGTGGGTTGTTTTTTTTCTGAATCTGCTATGTGGGTGTGCATATTTACAAGCACTAGTTCACACTCTAGTATTATTTCCATGGTTATATGTAGTTGCACTTGCATTTGAGTGTAAATTTACATGTGTATCCTCCCACGTGATGTTGGGTCCCGTATTTTCGATTGCAGCTCTTTAACATTACAGGCTCTATCTTCCATCTAAGGAGTCAACTTATGGCTTTTTCCTGTCGTCCTCTCCTGACTTTGACACCACGCAGGGATGTCGATACTGCACTGATTCAATCTGACCGGCCTCTTTAAGCTAGCAGGGATTTATTCTGCATAAAAGCACATTTGAAGGGCTTTATAAAGTGTTAGAGAGAGTATTGTAGCGAACAAGTGTCTGTCTATCCATCCATCAGTCTATGTAGTTGTCATTATGGTCATGGCAAATTCTTGTGACAGTTTGGGGAAGAGGGATGTACAGAACAACCAAAAAGAAAAAGTTGATGATTAATGTTCCCATTTCACACAAAAATATTTAAGACCTTTTTTATTTTCTTCCAAGTTCCAGGATTTATTTTCCAGTTGGTTTATTTCATCTTTATGGACAACACTACAATATTTATATCAATAAAGATTGATTAGATATTACATGCAATATCAATATTGTAATTTAAAATGAATCAGTGAGGTTATTGGTATTCTAGAGTATCATGTCTTCATAGTATGCCTGCATATTGCCACTGTCCAGTTTGTCAAATAAAAACAGAGATAGGCATATATATACGTCAATATTTTGGGAAATACACTTATTTGTTTTCTTGCCAAGAGATAGATCCGTACCTCTCAAAGACAGAAAGCATCCCAAAATGTCAAACTTTTCATTAGAAAATTGCAATTCCACTTAAGTGCATGCCAGTTTTAAAAAAATGAACCGATTCTTCACCTGTGCATTTACTACTGATGTTTCATAAATCCCTGTTTAAGTTGTTTAACTGTATAATTCCTCGTTCGATGTAATTTTCAAGTTGATTCTCTGACATCTCATTACTAACTTGTGAGTTGTGAGGCACAGATCCACAGATAGAAATGGTGCAAACAGCTACAGTCAATAGTCCCTGGGCATTATTGACCATAATGAGAGCTGCTCTCATGTCTGAGAATAGCCAAACCTCTGGTCATGGGTTCAAATGAGCAGCATCACAGGCAGGACTCCAACAGGTTACGTATGTCCTGCAGGCTTTACAACCAAACACCATCCTGAGTCATGCTATTTACAAACAAGATTAACACCTTGCTATTCTAATCTGTGGGGTTTCCTCTAGTTATTCTTTAAAATGCCATCTTACAAATCCAATTTCCACATGCAGAATTCCTCTCAGAACATTAGTAGTACCATTATTAACATCTTCTGGAGTTCAATTTATCTGGGAAAACTTGTTGATTCACTCAAAACCATCTTCCATGCCTCTTATACTCCACCTCTTTAAAACCCCACTTTGACCACTCATTGAAACATATTCCCCCTGCTTGAGAATGACATTTATTGTGCCGGGCTAATGCTTGTGTTAGCCCTAGAGCTGATGAATGCAGTGAACCTGTCGACTATAAGGGACGCTTTCAAACACAGGCGTTCCACCGGCTGCCTTTGCCATGGTGACAGCTGAAGCCAAAGATGTCTCGCTAATCCGCGGGATTTGAGCACCTTTTGGACTCCGCTGTTCCGCTTGTAGAAGTGTGTTGCACTCACATGCAAACGGACAGTCACACACACACACACACACACACACACACAAACAATCCATGCTTGCAAGAGCATTTGCATGCATATATTCTGTACATCCTTATGCTAAAATGAAATGAGTAAACATGAATATGATTGCATAATCCAAGCCACATATTCATGAAAATTACAGATGTAAACATCTTTACATATCAGATGACACACTGACAGACACACACATTCTCTCATAAATACACCTACCAATAAACAGGTCTCTTGTTTTCCTATAGATTTACCACTAAATTATACCCTCTGATCTCCTTAATCCTAAACCACAAGCCCTTTTACATGTGTAAAAAAAGAAAATACAGTATGTTTGCGTGTGTCAGTGTGTTTACCTATAGCTGCAGCTAGAGTGTGTGTCTCAACGTGTAACAGCATGCATATTGGAGTCAGACCCACACATCCCTATTCCTAGATGCAAAGCAGCTGATTAAGAAACACATGCAGAGAGAGAGAGAGAGAGACAGAGAGAGAGAGACAGAGAGAGAGAGGTACAGCTATGTGTACAGGCAGATGAAAACATGTCAGCTGCTTACCTACAGATGTATGGAATAAGATGGAGAATCCACAGCCAGCGGTGTGTGTGTGTGTGTGTGTGTGTGTGTGTGTGTGCTGCAGGAGAGACCGTCTTTCTGAGCCCGTGTAGATTCGTCTGTGTGGAATTGAGTTCCAGTCTCCCTCCCTCCCACTCTCTCTCTCTCTCTCTTCCTCCCTCTCTCTCTCTCTCTCTCTCTCTCTCTCTCTCTCTATTTGTCTCTATCTCTCTCGCTCACTGCATCAGTAGTCCACTGTGTGGCTCCCATCACAATGCCTGTGGTCACACCTCACCGAGCAAATTGTTCATTAGCGGAGATCACCCAGTGCCGCGGACACTGGGAAGCAGAGTTAGGCATCAGACTACACTCGCTTATGCAAACACACGTGCTGAATATTACATGCACAGCCTTTATACATGTGCATGTGCACACATACACAAGCTGTAAGTTGGTAACATTTGAATGCAGCTGTTTTCAAGCAGACCTAATATAATTTAGACCTAATATAACTAGTATGCTGCCAACAAATCACCCACCACTCCATAGAAAAATAGTTAATCTTCATATTATGTCAAACTTTAACGGTTAATTCGAATTTATTACAACTTGGGTCTCGTTTTCATAGTTTTGGCCATCGTTCCTTTTGCTTATAATAACACTGGACCCACCAAAGTAATTGCTGAGATCTGGGACAAGTCTTCAAAATTTTTAGTTAGAACAAAATGTTCTGTTTTCTCACAGTTTTCTGATCTGACCCCACTATGGTTAAGGGTTGGTTTAAGTTTAAGCACAAAAACGACCTGATTAGGGTTAGGGTTAGGGAAAGATTATGGTTTGGGTTAAAATAACTGCTTGGTTAAGGTTCGGGAACAATCCTGGTCATGGTTAAAGGAAACCAATGTTGACTGTCGGTAGGAAACAGGAAGCAAATAGCAGTCTGCTGTGTTCGGCATTTTGTTGACCCATCTAACCACCCCGACCTCCTCCATCTGTGGATTCTGTAGCTATATTACAACGTCACAGGCAGATGACGTTGTAATATAGCTACAGAGTCCACAGATGGAGGACTCTGCTCCTTTGCTCCCGATAGGCAAGACTCATAATTGCTACAGCCGCTAGAGGGTTTTGTCACTTAAACGTTAACGTGTCATTTTGGGGCATTTGCTACAACGTGTGGTGTCACTTTTCTTGACAGGACAGTCTCATCTTGGGACATGATGACAGTCCGACAGGCCAACAAACACAAGCAGAAGAATAACAGACAGGTGGTAAGCAAACCAAAGGATTAGCCAGATTACAACTTTATTTGGAGGTACAATGTGTACAAAGTGTGGCAAGTAGGGTAGGTCAAAGCTGATACCAGGAGGTCGGTCTGTAAACTGTGATGGATGGTTACAATGATAGTTTGGGTAAGACTTTTAACATTTAACGTGAGGGGTTTGTTTAGAATCTGTCAGATCGTCTCACCACTTGTGTTTCTTGCCCTGTTGGACTTCTTTTAAACAATGTTGTCGCATTCCCAGACCTCAGCAATTAATGTTTCCATAACCAGTAGAAATGATTAGCCAGACACTATCGCCAGACAAGAACGGCAGTATTGGACAGTTGTGTAAAACCCAGAATTATGTTCAATGGCAACATTTTTAAACCCTTAATCCTTTTGCAGTATCTGCGACTGACAACTATGGTTGGGTTGAGATTCAGGAAAAATCATGGTTATGCAAATAAACTTTGGTTAAGGTTAGGGAAAGATCATTGTTACAGTTAATATAAATGCAAAAGTTCATCGCAGGTCTGTGACAGGAGGTGAACTCTGGTCTCCTGTGTGTCAGTAGCTGTACGCCCATCCACCACCCTGATCTCCACACCCGTACTTTCCACTATGCTACACATTGGCCACATTACTTCCTGTGTTGGCACTGAAAGTTAGCATTATTGGACATTAATCGTGAGGTACAGAATTGTCCAATATGAACATAACTGCTAGGGACACTGGGCTGCCAAAACTACAAAAATGAGACCCAAGTTGTTATAAACTGAAGTACTCCCATAAAGCATCTGTGTTATTAGTTTCCATCCGACTCTACCCAAGCACAGAACAACTCACGTCGTGTCCAACCTCCTACAAAGCTTACATGAGGTTGAAGAGACTCACCTTTGACACAGTTTATTTTGTGAGTGGGCGTCACTGACTAATCTCTGTTGACATGTAAGTTGTCCAATTGATGGAAGGTGTTACTGTTGTGCACCAACTTTGGCACAGCATTCCCCAGATCTTTGATTCTATGATCCCCAGGAATTTCCCAAATATAGAAACAATCAGCGAACTCGCAGGCCAAGGAAACGTAATTTCCTGAACGGTGGCTGAGCGGTCCTGCCTGTGTGAAGCCCCCTCCCCAGCTCGACTCAGTCCCACAGGCGCAGGCAAGATCGCCTTAATAACATATTTGACCTTGACTCTTCTTGCTATTCTTACCACCTTTACTTTTACCCTGGTGAGATTAAAGACTAGTTTCCTTGTTGCATGGCTGCTTCTTCTACTTTGAATTCAATGTATTGTCATGTTCTTATATAGAATAATTGGATTTAGATTGGATGCATTGTCTGAAGATGTATATCCTCAACACCTGAAATACTCCCATACTGAACTGAGTTGGAGAAGGAACAAACCCAGTCTTTAGGGTTTTGATAAAGGCTCTACACTTTTTTGGTAAAAGAGACAGTAGATATTGTACAAGGTTTGTTTAAAGCCTGCTTTCATGCCATAGAAGAAATCAAATCATTTTTGTAATAACTGGAGAGACAAGCGCTACTTTCCAGCCTGCAGGCTTTGTTTAACAGCAGTGAGGGATATGAAAGGTGAAATTAACTCCCATTCTGATCTCAGGACAGATTTAAATGTTTCATTCTTATGAAGTTATGAATTTGGGACAGGGTAAGCTGAGCTTTAGCTGTGCCAGAGGACAGGTCTAACAACAGACCAGTATGTGTGTTCTAATTAAGGATCTTTAGTCTATTCCCAGTTCAGTTTTTATTTACTCATATCCTTATACTATTCTTGTCTTTTTTAATTACTTTAATTGCTCTTTTTGCCTTTGCCTTAATACAAATATAAGACATAACTGAGGGCAGAACATTTTATATTAAACATCATAAAACTTGGTAGACCTTGACTGGAAGATAATAAAATAATCAACAAACAGTTGAAATACACAATATACTTCAGTTAACATGATCTGTACAAAAGCATTTCTTCACAAGTGCGTCAGATATCTCCTCAAATGCAACTTTACCTTGAAACAAATATGGATACAGCCAGAAATATAATTATATGGCAATTAGAGCTGAAACAATTAGTCAATTATTCGATTAGTTGATTGACAGAAACTTAATCAGCAGCTATTTTGATAATCGATTAATTGTTTCAGTCATTTTTCCGCCAGAAATGCCAAACATTTCCCAGTTCCAGCCTCTCAAATGTGAAGATTTGCTGCTTTACTCTGTTTTATATCATCGTAAACTTAATATCTTTGGGTTTTGGACTGTTGGTCGGACAAAACAAGACATCAGAAGATGTCACTTTGGCCTCTGGGAAATTGTGATGGGAATTTATCACCGTGCACTGACTCAGCTCCAGTGACAATAGAATATTTACTTCAACTGTCTCTGCTTTTTTCCTGTGCTGTGAAGTTATTTAGCGTCTACTCCAGGTCATTAAAGAAGCTCCAGTATCCCACTGTAATACACTCCACTTCCAATTTAAGATAACCTCTGTGGACAATATCGTGCACTTTTACACATATTCCTGTGTATTCAGTGTGACTAATGGCAGTGGACTTGTGTGTTAAAGGGTTTTTTTGTGCTTTCTCAGGTCTGGCTGGCATCTTGAGGACACTGTGAAGCAGATCAGCTTCCCCCAGATAATACTAAGAATTCAGTGTGTGTGTGTGTGTGTGTGTGTGTGTGACTTCATACTGTTGTCCTCTCCTTGTACAGTCTGCTGGCTCCAGCACACGGAAAGTGCCAGACAATGGCAGATTGTGGAGGTCAAAGAAAGTTTCTTTGTCTTGAAAAAAACAATGGACTATCAATAGTTTATTGGCGCTGCCATCTAAATGGACCCTGCCCAGGGCCCTTTTTATAGTGACAGCAAGGTCAAGACCCCAAATGCAGAGTGTAGTTGCGTGCCTTTCTGCCACCATATATTATCATCTATGAATTCACATTTTACATACTATAGGCTGTAATTCACTGAAGTATAAACAGACTGAGGCGTGCCATTAATCGTGGTCCTAATATATGGAACGGCATCAGTTATGGTATAAATATGTCCTTTGAAAAAATCCTTAACAAGCAACACAACATCCCTGTGTGTGTGTTTCGAGTCTCTCGCAAGAGTAAAGTGCTGCTGGTACGCGTACTTTAAAGTCAATGAAGAGTGTGTAAGTTTTAGTGTGTATTTATGAGTGTGTTCCCACACAGCTTTCCCTGCAGATTTGATATGGCTGATTAGGGCTGTTAGATGAGGATCGGAGATGACCTTGGTGGACAAATCATCTGCATTTACTTGAGAGATACAGAGAAAAGCCTCTGGGATAAATAATGTGCCACCATCACTTTGCTATCACCATAGACTTCTCACAATACTAAAGTATGTGCATTTTATGAAGCATTTGTGTCTATGAGTGCTCAGTTTAAAGACGCATTTAGGCTTAACGCGAAGCTTTATTTGCATGAATTTGGAGGTATGTATTTATCCACTACAAACTCAGAGTGCAGGCATTCGATCTAGCCATTTCCATTTAGTGCTGGGCAGGTAGTGTACAGTATGTTTATCAGACCTTTTTTGCTGGAAACGGCTGCCTGACGAGAATCATGCCAGACTGAACCAAAACAATAAACTTTAAAGCTGTGTCATGAAGCAGAAGTGCTGTTACCATGGTTACCTGCAGTTTAATATACCTTGCATGCCCTGTTATAATGTTACCTGATACCTGCCAACCAATCCGTGCCCATGGTACAGCACCTAAATTAACAATATAGCAGATTGTTTAAAACACAAAATGACAGCTAGAGGTTTCAAATGGGGTTCTGGTGCAGGTGTTGCAGGTGTGGGTCCAGTGAGATGTGGGCTTGGCATCTGTAATCAATGACTGCATGTTTAATACATTAGCTCCATGCACCTACTGGGGATTTAACATGGTTTCCATACAAATTAGGAAGATTGATGGGATAAAAAAAAAAAGCTCCTGCCTCAGACGACAGGTGTCACACATTAAGCTACAACAGCTTCTAAGCATGTTATGAATGCAAATCACAGCCCTCACATGGAGAAGGGTGAAAGATGGAAGGAGATGGATTGGGGGGGATTGATGGAAAAGATGGCAGACAGATAAAGAAATGGTAGATGAACATGCCTAGTCTTGTGTCAGTCTTAACGCTGCTTCCTTGCTTTTGAGAAAATTTAAATTGTACAATGTTTAAAGCTGCTGTAATCAATATTTTTATATTAACAACAGATTAAGTATCTGCTATGTGAAAGTACTGACGAACGCACAAACAATTATCAATAATTATGAGGTTCCCCTCAGCCCTACAGAGCAAGATTCGCAATGTATAGTTACTAGCAAATCAGGGATCGTAAACAAAAGTCAAACTGGCTCATGACTAGCTTAAATTTATAGTTTGCAGGATGAGCCAAAAACGTATCTGATTCCACTATTTAGACTTACGCTAAACATGATGGAGTTGTGCTCTTTACCATGGATTTCAGATGCTAATACCATTGAAGAACACATGAAAACAACAGCTGGATAAAAGCACAACCCCAGACTGTTTCGGTCTTGGTTCATTTGCTACACCTTCCAAGCATGAGTGACCATAAAACTGCAAATTTCCACATGTTTCCTGTAGTTGGTTCTGCTTATATTCTAACCTAACGCTGTATTTGGTGTTAAAAAAAAAAAAAAAAAGCATCAATACCTGCATTTTAAATGGTTTTGTTGTGATCATTCAGCCTCAGATGGCATTGTTGCCACCTGCTCCTACAAACCCAAGTTAAAAAAACGCTTCAGACATGCTTGGTGTAATTTCACCCTATGCATGAAGAGTTAGGAAGGCGCATGATGCCAGGAGGACAGATGAGTGAGAGGAGTGAAAGGGAAAGACTGGGAGAAAAAGCAGGAAGCTGCTGAACGGAATTTCCACACCCTGATGTGGGTGGACCCCTCCTGCCCAGAGAACAGAGAGGGCACATTCTCCCCTCTCTCCCCTCCTCCCCTCTTTTTCTTCTCTGCCTCCCCTCCCTCCCAACTTTCTCTTTTGCTCGGACAATAGGGGCCATGGTGAAACAATGCAAAAACGAAAAGCTGGGGGTTTGTGCGGCAGCAGTTGGGGGGTGGTCTGAGGTGCTGAGAGGGGAAGACGGGTGAGAGGGCCGTGGAGTTTTACAGGGGGTTCAGAAGAAAGTGATGGAGGCTTTCTTTTCCTGGGAGGGGGAGTTGTGATGAGGGGGATGTATAGAAAATCAGCAGGGAAGAGGGGGGTTGTTTAAGAGGCTGACGTAAGATGGGGATAAGGGATGTAGGTTAGAGAGGGGCAGCTAGTGTTGAGAGTAACACAGGCGCATGGCCGAGGGTTATGTTTTTGTGGGACTCAAACATTTTTCTGCCTGACTGAGCCTGAAAGTGATCATGCTGAGCCAGGCAAAGAAAATCTCAGGCTTTTCCTGTTGCACACACACATACACACGTGCACGCAAGATACAATTGTTAGCCAAACTGTTGAAATTAAAGCTGGACTAATAAATATTTTTATATCAACAATTGATTACAAATGTTTAATGTGAAAAGGGTCGCCTGACTCTGCAGTTCCCCTTTAGCTCTTCGGAGCATTTTAGCATCTTTCAGCTCATTGTTTTGACAAAGTTAGCACCTAGCTAGTGAACATAGTGGAGCATTTAGCCGTTAAAGAGCCAGATATTTCCTTCAAGAGTTGGTGGAGACAAAAACAGAGCTAAAAGAGAATGAATATTTGACTACATTCATCAAAAGCATGAATCATGAATGCTAATGTTGCTGCATGTGTGCTGGGTGTGTAAATAGGCAACTGTTTCCTAAGATGTTTGCCGTAACAATTTTATGAGGTGATAAAATGTGTTACAGCTTGTTCTGCTGCTGCCAGGTGACCAAAACTCAAATAATATTGTTGAAACCAGGTTATTCAGATCCCCGTATACATGATTATAATAGTATCAAGATTTCTGATCATCTGCATCAGCCCAGGCATGTCGTTGACTCCTTCAAACCCTGAAAATCTGTCATTTCTGCTCTGACTGAGTCATCAGTTGAGGATGAATCAAATTTGGTCGCTATCTGCTGTATTTATCACTCTGCCGCATTTGACTTCTCCATCTCATTACCAGTAAACCAAGAGTGACAAGCGATGAAAATGTATTCTCTACATTACAGTTTTCAATTTTAATTTCACTTTAGTTTCAAAGCATAGATCATCATTGTTTATCATCATATAGTTTGTTTTATTGACTAACTGCTACTAGTTAGGGTTGAGAAGGCACTTGCACAGATAGCAGAGAGTGGTCAGAAACCTGGATAAGGTGTTTTCATGCCAGAGTATCCTGTTTTCTATCAGCGTACGACTAGCAGGTTTCTCAAAACCAGGTAAGAGGCTCATACAGGTTTCTGAATACAAGGATATTATATTTACATGTGCAACACATAACCAGGATACCAAAAATCTTGTCACAATTATATTCATATTATTGTGCATGTAAATACACTCTTTGAATTCTAACAAACACAAAAATAAATTCTAATATTGTACTTAAGCCATCATACCGAAGGTCAAACATAAAACAGAAGTACTGGAAAATATAAGGTAGTGTGTGTGTGTGTGTGTGTCGGTGGGGGAAGGTGCAAATGACTGCGGAAAATAGATCCAGGGAAAGAGAAAAAAAAGAGAAAGCACTGACCTAAAACTGCCTCTGCTGCCTGTGTGTGAAAGAATGGAAAGACCCGATCACAACTGTGACAGCCATTTTACAGTCACCTACACAAAACACTGTCATGACAACCACGGCTCACATTTACAGCAAGCTACGCTGAGATGAACTGATAGTGACGTCAGAAAAGACATTTCTGTGGTTTTAAAGCCACAATGAAAAAGGTAACATACACGTAAGCTTGATGCAAATAACATATATCAGATTTAAGATTAAAATTCATCTTAAACCCCACTGAACCGCCAGTGGGACAGTCTGCAAACTCGCGCTGCGCAGGCAAGCTTTATTCAAACCCACATAAGTTTATTACAATTTTTAAATTCAAGTGGAGATCCCAAAGTTTGTAATAATAGCAAATGTATCAGGCTGAAGTATGGGGAAATGTGTATACAATTATGCACAAGACATCTAGAATATTTCCATTTGATCAAATGGTGCAGCTTTTGTGATACTGTTAGACAGTGTGGTGTAAGATGATTTTCCTCATCTTAAAGCTACTTAAGGGGAATTCAAAGTGGAAAACTGGAGGTTAGAGGGGTTAAAGGAAACATCAGGGGTAAAATACATGAACACTCTTGAAACAGGTTGATGATGTTTGGTGGTTTGGTGGAAGATATTTCTTGTTCCCACTGAGCTGTCACTGACACGTCAGGATGTTTCCAGCAGCTAAGATTTCCTGGTTGAACATTTTCAGCTATTTAAAACAACTGTAAACATCAGATTTTGCTGTCAGCATCTCGGGATTAAATGGCACGTTTGTCTTTCCAGTCAACATCCATCATGTAGAAAAAAAAACTGAAATGGAAGAAGACAAGAACATTGACTGTATACTAATATAATAAACTTTGCTTATATAGCACAAAATTGTTTTTTAAAACAGATAAAACTAAGTTTAGATAAATCTGCATAGTTTGAGGAAAAGTGGCCAGCTGAAAAATGGTAATTATAATGACAAAACAAGCGCTGGAAAGTACTGAATTTTGAAAATGACAATAATGTAATAATGTACATTTGTCTCTGGGTGGATTTAAACTTCATGAATCACAAGGCCCAAGTCACTTTAGGAGACATCAAATTCTCAGAAATTCATAGAAATTACACATTTAGCACTTTTCCTAAGTAATAAATATCAATTATACAAGTTCTGATGGACACATTGATCAAAGTGCTCCACACAGTGAAGTAGTAAAGGTCTTTCTGTGAACTGACTGTGTTAGTCTCTGGCTCCATCTTGTGGCGCTGACATGTCTTGCAGTTATTTGATTGGTAGGTCAGAACAGACTTCATAACCTTCTAATGTTTCCCTATTTAGATGACATAGCAGGTCAATGTGACTTCACTGCGTTATCGTGACAGCAGTAGTTGTTGATTTGGTCTCGATGTCCTTGAACTATCTGACAGATCCAGACATAAGCTCTGTTTAAGCTGCAACAGAGGACTGCAGAAGCGCAGTGAAAGGGTGGTAAGAACGTTCTAGGTTATTTTTATCTTATTTATTATTAGTCACTGGCGGAATGTAACTGAGTACTTTTACTCAAGTACAATTGTACTTGAGTGTTTTCTTTTCATGCCACTTCTACAGTTTACCTTTTACTTCACTACAATTATTTGACAGCTTTAATTACTAGTTACTTAATTTGTTTGCATACAAAACATATGAAGAGCTTATTAAATATTATTACTTGTTATAAATTAAACTACCCAACAGTAGGTCTATATACAAGTACAGCTAAAACAATTAATTAATTGGCAACTATTTTAATAATAATAATAATATATTAGTTTGTCATTTTTCATGCAAAAACATATCATGGTTCCAGCTTCACAAATGTTTGGACTGCAATCGATTAATAGAGAAAATAATCAGCAGATTAATCCATCCAATGAAAATAATCATTAGTTGCAGTCCTATAGGCCTACAAAACAGTTCACATTTTAACATTTAACAATAATCTAATTATATAATATATAATAGTATAGTAACAGTCACAGGGGTCTTTTACTTACTTACTTTTACTTTTAATAGTTTAAGCACATTTTCCTGCTTATACTTACATACCTTTACTTAGCCTAAGTAACATTTTCAATGCAGGACTTTTACTTGTCACAGAGTATTTTTACAGTCTGGTATTAGTACTTTTACTTAAGTAAAGTATCTGATTCTGAATACTTCCTCCACCACTGTTATTATTGTTAGCGGCTTAAATGTACAGTCCCGATCCACACTCTGTACCAGTTGGTGGCGGTACTGGCACCATTCCGTTGTTTGCCAACCCCCCAAAAAATGAAGAAGAATAAGAATAAGAAGAAGTACGCTAGTTGCTAGGATAAGCCCACATCGTGACAGATCAGACCGGTCCGGCCGTCTGAAGTCTTTTTCAAGCAACCCGGAGGACCAGGGCGCTCCCGCACAGTTTAGCCCCACAGAATGGGAAATCTGGCGCTTTCCACAGGGTAACACAAAGATATGCTGCTGTGATGTTGCTTGTGTGTGATCTGTCTTGCGGAACTTGCATGAACATTTAAAAAAAACAAAAAGCCATGCGGATGCTGTGCTGCATCCTCCTCAGACCCGGTAATGCATGTCTAATGTCCATTTAAGCAAGACACTGAAATCCAAATAGACCCACCGCCGTGGCTGGGTGCATGGATGAAAGTGGAGCATTATTATAAATATATTTTTATCATAAAGCTTTACAGCCCAGCTCCATTCATGGGAGCTTAATCCCTTTTTTCAGAGAAGATGGCATCCGTGGATGTATCATGGATATTAATTGTATTAAGAACAAAACGTGTCACAAAACATGGGTGACATGAAAATCAAAATCAGACATCCGTTTAAAAAAGTTGCACGTTGAGTTAAATTAAAAACTAAAATGAAATATGAAGTAATACCTAAATAATAGGATCAATAATAATAATAATGTTTGTGTGCCCAGTCACTGAATAATGTAATCAGTAATATTGTTCATAAACGCAGTATAGTAATTGTACTCAAATTGTACCCTGTATAATATTACTATAATATTCCTATATTGCTGTCTGGGCTTAGAAAATATGTACAGTTTAGTAACTGAAGATACTGTACTACTTAAAAATATCACATTACATAATTTCTAATATAGATATAAAGTTATTGTGTAGCTTCCCAACAGTGAGTTTATGATGTTTTTCAATGCCCAATTTTTAGTTTAAAATTTCCTGTATTTCCTGTATTGTATTTTATTCTGTTTTTCCCCAAAAGTGATGAGGAAAGACAGATAATGTCCCGATGTCCACTACAAAGCAATGTTACAAAGCAATGTTTTTGAAAAAAACTGCAATTTAATTTTGGGTCTCAGGAGGATATGTGCTGAAATCTTCAGTTAAGTAAATAGCACTTCACAATTTTTATGATTGTGCCATATGAACATCATGTTTAAATCTGACTTTGGTTTGTTATTTGTTCCAGCCTCTTCAGGACTGATGCAACCATGTCTGAACAAGTCAGTGGAGGGAAGTTCATAGTCAGGAGGATCAGCAATGGCATAACTTATTATTACGCTCCGTTCTCCTCCACATTACCCTCAGCTCTGCCCCTCAGCGACTCCTCCTCTGCAGATCCTTCCTCCTCTCCACTGCTCTCAGATTCACCTTCACACACACCTGTCTCCCCCCAAAACCAATCAGATTCCGCCTCCACTTCCCGGCCTCTTGTTCTTTTCTTCTCCTGGCTCGGTGCCCAGCCAGGGCCGGTGGCCAAGTACAGGGACCTTTACCTGGACCGCGGCATGGATGTCCTCGTGGTCCGGAGCAGTGTAATGCACTTCCTGTGGCCTCGGTGGGGGCTTGACTACGGGCTGGAGGTTTTGAAGGTTCTGGAGGAGCCTCAGTTTTCGGGGAGGGCGGTGCTGGTCCATGCCTCCTCCATCGGTGGCTACACTTTCACCCAGATACTCACTCACATCGCTCAGGGACCCAAAAAACATGCAGGCCTTGCCCAGAGGGTGATAGGGCACATCTATGACAGCTTGGTGGTTGGCACTCTGGAGCACATGGCAATAGGTCAGTGAAAGTGATCCAGCTCAGGTTACTTTTGTGTTGGATATGTGTGTCAGATCTTTAAATAATTCATTAGCCAGCTGAACGACTGCTTCAGTTTGTCAGGAGTCCAGGAATTCTTTGTGGTAGCTTGTTTCTAACCTGCCTCAGTACGGTGTCTGCTAACAGATTATATTATGTTTTCTTTATTATTGGTTAATCTCTTTTATTTTTTTTCTACAATGTCCCAAAATAGTGAAAAATTCCTATCACGGTTTCCCAAACCATAAGGTGATGTCTTAAAATTGCTTGTTTTGTCCGACCAAAGCAGTCCAAAACCCAGAGGTATTCGATTTATTATGATATGATATGCTAGCATATTTGATGTTTTTGCTTGATAAATGACTAGAATGATTATTCAAATTAATTTCAAAGGCAAAGATACTACTATAAGGTGAAAGAGACTATTCTGAAACCAGCGGGAAGCTAATTCAGCGTACTTTTAATGGTGCCAATTTGCCAGAATGTAAACAAATATAGGCAAACAGGGCTTAAGTAGTAGCCCACTGCATACCTCACTGAATGCGTGGCAACATTATACTTCCTGTTTACACCCCCCAAAGCAATATGGGAACTGTAGTTCCAAACTTAGAGCATGTGTATCCCCCAAATAGAACAGTAACATGTAACAAGTCTATTAAGTCTATTAATATTAACTTTAACTTTCCGGGTGGTGGGAGTGGGGGGAACTGCTTTAGTATCTCTATCAGTACTGACATTTCCATCAGTACTCTTCAAATATTCAAGTGTGATACCCAGCCCTATACAGTTTTAATTATGAAATATTAACCCTCTTGATTATTTACTGTCTCTTGTTGTTATTTAGGCCTTGGCAAAACCCTGGTGCCATGTTTAGAGGGCTTTGTCAAAAACGCCGCCATGCTTTACTTCTGGCTCTTCAAAACCCACACGGCAGACTTCTATGACAACGGCATCCAAGTTTTCCACAACAGCCCAATTACTGCACCAGCCCTCTTCTTCTCCTGTGAAAATGATGCCCTGTGCAACCCAGTTGTCATGGAAAAGTGTATTGACCTCTGGAGGAAGAGGGGCATGACTGTGGAGAGCAGGAAGTGGAAGGAGTCGATACATGCAGCCCACATGCGATGCCACCCAGAAGATTATCTGTCTACCCTGGAAAAATTCTTGAACTCACTGCCCATTTCCTCCCCCAAAGCAAAGATGTAAACTGTTGGGGGAGTAAAAGGAGTAATTTAAAAACTGTAAGATGCTTTATGATTTCAAAGAGAAGACACTTTATTATTGTATCATGCAGCTGTGGCAATATTAACAGTGTAATTTAGCAAAGATTTTTCTCTCCTTTTCAGCACTCTCAGTTGTTTGACTTTGTTTTTTTTTAACCAAGGTTACATTAAGTTAAGTGATATGCAGTATTTAATAAATTACCTTGGAGGTTATGTTGTTGTGATGCTTGTTTTGCACAGGCAGCTGTTGTTGCACTTGGGATGCAGAGATCTGGCTTCTGCAAAAGATGTGGAATAAAACTGTAAAGAGCTCAAATTTGAATTGTATTGTTCCTAACAGCAACTTTGTTTTTGTCTTTGCTCTGTTTATTTCAGCAGAAAAGACCCAAGGTACAGTATGTAAATTGGATACATCTGATTTACATAGTGCATGGTAGGATTTTGGATGTTTGTGAAGGTGAAGGTCAGGTAGCAAGCAATTTTTTAACAGGCATGATGTAGGGTAGCTAAAGGCAGGGAGGGAGTGGAAAATTAGGAAAATTCCCTCAGGACCATAGCTACCACTGTTCTGACCTGATCTTGTGTTGTGGTCAGTGTATTTTGTGGAGCTCACAGTAACATGGGAGGAAAAAGCTTTGGTATACAGAGTTGGCAGCAGGGGAGCGTGGTTGGAAACCAAGTGGAAGTTGGCTGTAATGGCCTTGTTGGCAAATCGGTTTTGCCCCTGCAAACTGAACTGGGTATAAAAGGGCCCTAAAGCAGGCAGTGACAAACATGGCAGACACTGCAGCCAGTTCCAGTGAATGGCTGTGGGTCAAAAGAGAGGTGAGTGACTGGGTCAAAGATAGGTAAGTGCAGAATCCTATACTCAGTGTTAACTAGTGGTTTCTGAAGCACGCCATCGCTATTAAGCAAATGTGTTGAAAATGGCTCAGTTTGGAAGACATCTGCTGGCCAAACAGTTGGTATTGCATTTGTTTCGAGTAACCATGATAAAGCAGTCATAATACAAGTGTTTTTACTGCGTTCATTGTTGTTATTTTGTTCAATAAAACTTGTATTTTAAAAACGGATCAGGTTTAAAGTTTACAGCTCTGTTTTATTTTTATTTTATTTTTCTAAAGAGGCAGCGCTACACCTCTCTGATACGAGCGTGTGACGTAAGGACGCCTCGTTTGGGGCAGTCACGTGATTTGCTGCGATACTTCTGCTTTGAAAAGGTCGATGAGTAGTCCGCTTCCAGGTCTTTTTAAAAAATATATTGTAAAGTGTAATGCCTTCTACTGAGGGGTTTTGATTAGGAGGAAACAATTTCATAGTCCTTTCCTTAGAACACACTGACTCTTTCATTTAATATCATATTCCTTCATCCTACAGTCCTACTGACATGCCCTTTTAACCACTACTCTTATATAAACATATGTACATACACATGCACACTTTTTTGTATGATCTTTTTTTTCTAATACTCATGTAACTAATATAAGAGTGAACAATCTTTAGGTCAGGCCTCAGAATTTCCCTCAGGAGATCTGGTTCTGGATTATATTGTAAAGTAAATCAATGTTTTGACCCGTTTTTAACCCAGATTTTGTGTCTAAGAAAAATCCTGATTTGAAGTTCTGTGAGTGATTGATTTTTTTTTTTATTATACCATAAAATACACCCCCAACCCCACCCCACAAAAAAATATATCTCACCAATACAATAAATGGCAGAAACGTGAAAAGTAATATGAGCTGATTTAGTTTAATTTCCCCTGTCACCATGGTTACATGGGAAGAACATTACATTACATTCATCATATATAGTCATCATTTTATAGATACTGTATGTACTGTACAGTGTGATTGTATAGCTACTTTTGCTCTCAGTGGTAGTTTGCTGAGTGCGTATTACCAATGGAATGCAGAGCAGTGACTGAGCCTCTTTGGCACAGATGCTTCTTTTCTAAATTAATCTTTTGATGAATTTTTTCCCCCTCCATTTTAATGTGACTTAATGTGTGATGAATGTTACTACTGAATGCTTGCATTATTATAAAACAAATTTCAATTCTCATCTGTCTTTGCTTAAGCACGTATAAAAGCATAAAATGCAAATCTGAGTGCTCCCTGCTCTTCACTATACCCCCGCCTACTATATGTCTTACATGTGAGGGATGATGTGTTCAGTGTACTGTAATACTTTACAGCTGTTTACTGTATGTGTCATAAGTCCGCTCTGCATGATGATGTTAGTATTAGTGTTTTTTTTAATGTGGGTCAGAGTTCAACCTTTGTTGGAACATTCCTGTGCTTTGCCCAAATGGCCAAAATGAATATAATAAAAAGGTGTAAACATAATAATTAAAGAGTTCACTGTATAAAATAAATAATACAGTAATTTCTTTCAGTGTCTAATGAATATGGTCAACATTCAAGTGCAAAATATAAAGCAAATACCACAAATACTCTTGGTTAGTCTGATTTTAAGTGACTTCCTTTCTCACAGTGAACCCAGATTATATTTAAATTTCATTTATATTTTTGGTATAATCTCTCCACGTTGATTCATTATTATATTTGAGTAAACTCAAAGACTGAAATTAAGTTTAATCAGTCAATTTTATAATAATATTTTTAAATTAAGTTTTATAAAAGCATGTGAATATTATTTTGAAAATGTTATTTAAATTTGCTATTTTTTATTTCCTCCAATGTTGTGTGGCAGAAGGTTGAACAGACATAAAAAAACATTAGATTTGTGTAAGTAATGAGATCGTTTTAAAAATATGCCTTGACTTTATGGTTTTAAATATTCTCATAGAATCTTTTTTTTTAAAACACCTTTTGACAAATTGTACAGGCAACACATGTTGACTAAAATCTTTATTTCAAAGTTTAATGTAACAAATGACATTTCAGGTAAAAAGTCTCACATCCTATTAACCATAAGCTTAATGTTTCTGCTCAATAAAATATATTACAATATAGAGTGCATTTCAAATCAAATGCCATTAACGTTGCACATCATCAACAAGCTTTCCATACTTTTCCTTTAAAAATCTTGTACATAATAGAATACCCATACCAACATACAAAACATGTTTTAAATGTTAAACCATAATGGAAGAAATATCTGTTGCTATATCTATTCATATATCTACTTTTTCTCAGTTATGAAACCAATTTAAATATAATTCAAATAATATAAATAAGTCTACAGATAAAATAAAATACATCTACAGTTCAAATATTTTACAAACTTCTATAAAATCTTGTACAAAATGTTACACAAATGTTGTACAGAAATGAAAAATATGCTCCTGAAAAGCTACTTGCATTACATGCAAAACTTTTAGCATTATTGCTTGAGTATTGAGAATTAATTTAAAAATGATATTCACATGCTTTACATCATTATGTCCAGTTACAGAAATATTATTAAAAAATAGTATTTGCAAAGACAAATTACATTGTTAACTACACAGTACTATTTGTGCTAATAAGCCTCTGTATATTTGCATTACGGCAAGACTTGGTAAATGTGTGATATAAGTGTGGATTTCTCAGCAGACCTTGAGTTTGTCCTTGTTGAGAAGAAACTTGTCCAGGTAGAGCTGCACCTTAGTCAGAGTCAGGTAGAGGTGACTGTCGGGGAACGAATTCTCACTTGTCTCTCCTCTGGGCCTGGCCTGGATGGGACAGTCCATTGTCAGGGCGAGGGCGCGCACCCTTCCCTCCAGGCTGGAGACATCAGCCTGGATCTGGCTGAGGTGCTCTGTTAAAGGGCTCTGCAGTTCATTATCCAAAAGTCCAAGGTCATGGCTGATGCTTGTTAGTCCCTCAATGGGAGGAGTGCTGAATTTTATCTGTGGAGCCACTGGTAACTAAGGGAAAGAAGAATGTGAGCTGCGTATTAGTGTGTTGCTTAATCTTGATTAAAAAAACTTGCTTACTTAAATGATGCATGTTTTTACACTTTTATATGACCATAATATAAGTGTTCTGAGAAAATTTAGCCTAAAGTTAAACTTGTTCTTGCAAAACAGATAACAGTAATAATGATAAAAACAATTTCTGAAAACCAGCTGGGAAAGGACACACATCTTACACTTTTCTTAAAACACACTGATTAGATTCCACTGTAAAAAAAACACTATAACTATGCTTATATTAAACACTGTGCATACCATTGTCCTAAGTTTCCTAATGTGGACCAGGGTTATCTGAGCTATGTTTATAATGCTGTGTATGGAATCTCTGATGGAGTCTCCCTTTGTGGCAGAACTTGAGCACCCAGGAGCTGCCACAAGAGAGACATAGAGGAGGGCCAGATGGATGTGCATCCTAAAAAAGAAAATTAAATCAATTACATGAATGACAAACACACCATGACAAAAATCTGCACAATCACTACTAGAGTTATATTAAAGCATTACTTTTGCATTTGTGCAAATAAATGCATTTTAAATTGTATATTTTGTCCTTTAAATATGTTAAGCTTGGTAGAGTTACTTGTATATTTTTTCTTCTGTCTCCACCATAAATGTCTTCTATACTGTAGAATATCATATAATAGTCTTACCTGTGTTTTTGGTGGCTGTGCTCCTGTAACACTGAATGACAGAGAGATGACACATGCCTCTTTGCAGGTTCCCCCATTTAAATAGTCTGCTCTAAACTTGCCTGGGTCCATTCCCCTCCTCTCTCCTCCCCCGACTCAAACCTGAGCCTGACCCTTGCAGGTCAACTTACAAACACGCTCTGATTGTGCATGAAATTCACAGTAAATGCCAAAAAAAAGATAGATCACATTCATTCTGACTCAGTCCCTTGGTACTCACACACATCCTGTGCTCTTACTTTTGTTTTCTTTCACTTGATGCATGCGCGTCTGATGATGTAAGCCTGTTTTGACTTTACAATTCAATCTTAACTTTTAAGTACTGGAAAATGGGCAGCTTGAACTGGCATCATGCAGTGCAAACCCACTAATACCCATGTATGTGCACAACCAAACAAATAAAGAAATAGATAAGGTAGAGAAGAAAAGAATCGTGAAATATGTGTATGTAAATGATATTTTGTACATGAAATGCATTTTAATATTACATGAGAAACTGGAATTTGCTAGCTGGTAATACAGAATAAAGGCAGTGAGTCATCATCTTGTTGTCTACCGTCTCATTGCCTACTAACAGTCCTCCGTGGATTTTCTTTACATGCGTCTTTGAAAGCATTGGTCTCATTTTTGAGATATACATGGAATGAAGAACCGTGAAACTAATTGTCTTTGCTGGAACGTGGTGCCTATGACGTTTTCTACCTGATTTTATTGTTGTTGTTAACAAAAGCAGCAACAAGGAGTTAAAAATAGAAACATAATAACAGCACACGCACATAGTTCTACTTTAAACTGTGGTGGTATTTCAAGTTCTGTCTGAAGGCCTGATGCTCCTACCACCAAGCTTTTGAGTGTGTGTGTAATTACTATATGTGTGGAATACATTCTGCATTTTGCTGCATACAGCAGGAATGTTTCCACAATGGGAGTTCCCTTGTGACCAACAACAGAACTTCCAGTAATACCAGTGACACCACGACAGCCAATTGAAGTACATAAAGTACTGACGATACAATTCAATCTTAACTTTTAAGTACTGGAAAATGTGTAGGTAGATTGCAGCTTGAACTGGCATCATGCAGTGCAAACCCACTAATACCCATGTGCACAACCAAACAAATAAAGAAACAGATGATAAGGTAGAGAAATATGTGTATGTAAATGATATTTTGTACATGAAATGCATTTTAATATTACATGAGAAACTGGGATTTGCTAGCTGGTAATACAGAATAAAGGCAGTGAGTCATCATCTTGTTGTCTACCAACAGTCCTCCGTGGATTTGCACGCACTAAGACGACAAAGAAACGTGCATGCTTTGCATGCCTCACAGAAATTCCAAAACACACTTACCTATGTGGAATCCTCCAGACAGGGAGGTAACCTGTCCTTAAGCTGCTTTTGTTGACAATTACAACTTTTTGTTACAACTTTTGGAGGATGTATCCTCCTTCATATTGATATGGTAATCTCTGGTTATTGTGTAGAAGGTGTGGCGGCACTCATTCTTAGTTTGATTGCAAAATTTAGCCTTGCAGACATTTTGTGCTATCCTTCGATTAGTGGTGGTGACATCAGTTTGTTAAGAATTACACTTAATCTACTGACCTATTTCTGAGGTTGATAAATTTAGTGAAGAGGTGGAACCATTGGTTACATTTACTGCTGGATTTTTAAGCTCCCAGTGAAAAGAAAAGTCAGTCGCAGACATTGAAAGACTGCTTAAAAATTCAAACTGCATGCAAAGTTCAACAATGTGACATAGAAGATATCAGAGCCATGAACTATTCCAGTTAACTGATTCTTCTTCATCATTCTTTTCACAAACCCATCTTTCTTGTCTCTACTGTTGTGTGCACCGTCCCCCCTTTTAAACTCAGCACTAATTGAGACCCAATTCCGTAGTTGGCGACCCAGTGGCACAAGATTCCCAGAACTTTAATTAATGACAATAGTTTTGTTGAGTGAGCGAGAATCATATAATGTAGCTTGCCAAAACAAACAATTTTGCCTATCCAGTCGGGTCTACTGCACTCAAACAGCCCTTTCATGTTGGAGGAACTACGTGACGCAGATGGAAATACTTTGCTTCTGAAGTAGATGATGCAGGGAGACAAATAGGAAATAAGGAGGAGCAATTTCTTGGAATGCCGGCTTTGGTCAATTCCAGTAATCTGACATGCTACAGTCAGTGCGGAACCCACCCCCCCATCAACTGACCTCTCTGGTAAAAAGATTTATCAGTGCACTACTTTTGCATGGAACAAATAGTGTAGGCGATGACTTATCTGCTCAGGAAATAGGTGTAGTTTAATACACATGACTAAGGAATGAGAATGACTGTACAGTAGATTTTAAAGTTCCCAAACGATGAGACAAACAGAGACAGATTTGTCTGAAGTTCAGTTATAGGCCATATGTTTTTCTGGAAATCCTATGACTTTTCATTTCCATCAGCCTCAGCTTCTACTTAGCAGATGTAAGCATGCTAACAGGCTAAACTAAGATACTGAACCTGGTAAATATTATTTGCTAAACATCAGCACTTTAGCTTCACTGTGAGGACGTTAGCATGCTGAAGTTAGCATTTTGCTCCAAGCACTACTATGCCTTTAGTACAGCCTCACAGTGCCGCTAGCATGGCTGTAGACGCATAGTCTTGTTAAACTGTCTTTCTGGTTGCTTAAATGTAATAAAAAGCTAACTCTTCGCCTGAGTTAGCATTAGCTTTCTCCTTTTATATTAAAAACAGGGGTTCTCAGTCTTTGAATTTGAAGTGTAGCTCCGCTAGATGTTGCAAATGCAGTGTTGAAGTAAATCCACGCAGTCATAATCCATCGCAATTTTCTCTCGTTAATGTGACCACATTTCTGCACTGTTATTTGTTTACCTAACTCAATCTGGATCATGTATAATTTTATTACATTTCATTTAACTCCTTTATAGGTGCAGTGATGTCATACAAATATATTTACCAGAGAACTGATGACTACACCGCTTATGATGATGTTTAACCACAATTCTGATACAAACAAGTGGTTGCTCTTGGAAGCAATGAAACCCATCTACCAGAACTAATTGTGCTTGTTTCCTTTTTTAGCATCATCTCCAGTGACCTGACTGAAAACACAGTATTGTTGCCAGTCCTACCAGCAGCATGAATGACTGGAAAAAATTAGATTTATTTTCTGCTTCAAATCTCTTTTATGGGTAGGTTTTTGGCAATTAACCTTACCCACATTGAGTTGAAAACAAAATACTTGGCAGTGCATGGAAAAACACCACGACTGAGAACCAAAACACAGACCAGATCTTTGAAAGGCCAAAAGCCAAGAATAGCAAACATGTCCCCAGACAGCATATTTTGTTCCACCAAACAAGGCATTGAATTATTCATGTTTAACAGTTTTTACCGTAACTTTGGTGTGAGACCGTCATGGGGAGGAGACTACCAGTATGAATTTCATAATTGAACAGAATAAACCTCCTATAAACCCGTTTCCAACTTGGACTTGTGAAACGTTACTGGAACACTTTTTGAATTTGATTACTTGCTTTTTTGACCTGTCTTTTGTTGGTCTTTGTGACGGACCTCTCTGCGCAGTGTGTTCTTGGTTGCAGTTCTCAAAACATCCTCTGGAGTGCTACACTCACCCAGATATTTAATTGAGCAGTTCACCAGCTTGTGTTGAGTATGTCTCAACACTGTGTGACATTCTTCCTTCCTTATTCATTTCCTTCTAAGCCTTAAAGGATCTCTATGGAATGCAACATCTCAGAAATCATGCATTTAAGGCCTTACTTTTTTTTTTAATTACAGTGGCTCATCAGCAAGTATTTCCCTGTGTTGTTAGCCAAAGATTCTCCATGGTTTGCTCCTCTTTTTTAAACTTCTGTGTTTATCTTATTGCTACTGGCAAGTTCTGTTCAGTTCTTTTAACTGTTTGATTACTTTCCTCTTCATTAGTAATATAAATTCATCTGGTCTGTTGGCTGATATGCTTCTTAATGGCAAAGGACAATCCAAATTTAAATCCATACACTTCACTTTTAGTCTGCATTGTTGCATATTTGTCATCGAAAGTCTTTTTTAAGAGAAAATTACTGTATATTTCCAACATGACCATTATGAAGACATGAAAAATACCCCCAAAGTACTTTTTGTTTCACATGACATGGAGCCACAGATGTTGGAAATAGATATTGTACAGTAACATGAGGCAAAAAATCCTTTTCCACTGTCTTTTGCCTGTGGTTAGAAATTGAATTTACTTCATTACAAGTGGGAGAGGAGCAAATGTGTATCCACCATCCTACGTCCCTATCTGATGACATGGATGAGGCACTGCCCTATTTCCCAGGGCGTTGTGTGACACACAAATTGTGGACCACAGCTGTGGTTTAGCTGGGAATCTCTAGCTCCAATCTGAAGGTCAGTCCGGTCTACCGGAAAACATGTCGTCACTCGCATTAGTCTGTGTGATACTGTAGCCACCCACAAGGCAGGAAGAGTCAATGATTTAGTCCGGGGTTAGTTGGCGCTGTTGTTTGACTGTAAAATCAGTTTTAGTCATAAATAATCAGTGCATTGTTCTTTTTTATTTGCTTCAGTAGTAGCTGTTGTGTATTCGTACTTAATATTTAAAGAGCTAGACATTTGTTGTACCTCACTGATAAATTCTTGTAATGTAATTCTTAAAAACAGAATTAATAATCAATTTGCTCATTTTTTCACTGACAAATTATAACTGCAATGTTTGTATTAGTGCAATTTTGTATTTCACAATGTTTAGTCTGTGTACCTTCAAAAAATACACACTTTGTACTGTAGACACACACAAAGTACTAAAATAATTGCAATCAATCTCAAAGGAAGGTTTATATTGGTTATAATAATATTGGACAGACGACAAGACAGCGCAATATTTTATCTTAATTTTATTTCTTCTTTATTTAACAAGTCACATCCAGCTCACAATAATGAACATGTAAATGGCAGCAGCTGCTTTGAAGCGACGACAAGGAGTGTATTTAAATAAAACAAACCTGGACAGGCACAGTGAGGAGAACAGGTAATAATATGGAATCAGAAAGAGAAAGAAGTGTGAGAAGAGTAAAAGGATGCTGGGATGGAAAGAGATGATTACTACCGTTATAATGAGGGACGCTACACATCTGCATAATCTCACTTAACATGCTTCTAATTGTGTTTGCCCACAGTACTGCTAGGAACATCACATGTACACTTGTGTACTTTACTGTATGTACAGTACATAAGTATAATGCATGTTTAAGTATATCATCTATAAATAAAACACTATATATAGTAGCATTGTAATCTACAATATTTGATGAACTTAGAGCAATGAATCCTTTGATGTATTGCGGGTGTGAAAAGCGTCAGGCAGTGACAAATTCTTTACATCCAGTTATTTTCACAACACACTTTGACAAACAATTCACAGATCAGAGATGATGCAGAATCATTGAAAATGCACAACACAATGTACACACATATGCATGAAGCCAGCCTGTTAGTGGCTGTGATTTCTATAACGATTTCCAGGTGAGAAAAGAAATAGGACGAGATGAAAGATCTACATTCACTGGTAATGTAAAATATGGTGTTTTGGCCAAAAAAAGAAAATAAATATTAGACTTTGTATAACACGATGACAGTAGAATATTCCATATGCACTAAAGGTACAAAATATAAAAGAAATCTCATTGACATTTTGACTAATTAAACCTTTTTGTGTCTCAAATCTTCACTAACTCATCTGCATTTGTTTGTCTGTGTTATTATAGTTATTAGTGTGGACTAATATGTAATACTGGCAATGAATAATTGCTTTTACCTGGATTCCTCTGTGAAATGTTTTATTTTGTGCATATTTACAGTAGATGTCATAGATTGTTCTGCAGCTTAATGACACTCCTCTTGCTGTGCATAGTGGATAATGTATCTGTACTGCCTGGTATGTTAAAATTGGCAAAAGTATAATACTATAAGTGGTTTTCTGAATGTTCCTTTTGATATTAGAGAACTTTAGGAAGTGTAGCTTTACACTCTTCGTTCTGAGGTCATGGCGAGCAAATCTGCTGTCTATTTCTTACTGTAATAAGACTCTTTGCAATCGGATTTTTCTCAGGTTTCCTGCTCAGATTAATACATCCAGTCTGCCACATCCTGTACAATGCCTCTCAAACGTTTCCTGTTTAAAAATCACATTCTTGTATTTCACAACTGATGAAAAGCCACATATAACTATGACCAAGCCTTTGACAATCTCAGATTGTGAATGATCTTAAAGCGCCTCTGAGTACTGCGTGTATGACACAAATGAGTACTGGCCTCACTCTGAAACCCCCACAGAGATGAGAGATACTCACTGCTCCATCAGGGAGAAAGAAAGGCGACGTCTGGTTCAGATGCCAGAATCCAGTGCAGATACTTTTTGGGGTAAGGGCTTCCTGGCTACTGCTTTAGGAACAGCAAGCCCAGACCGCAAAAAGACCCACAAAGGACAAAAATTTGACTTCATCGTCTCGTGGCGATCTCCTCAGCATCTATAGAAAGAAAAAGAGCCATCAGCACACCTGATACATGCAAGGGATTTCTAAAGCAGGTAGTGTTCAATATGGGTGGGAATTTCTGGACACTACTCACTTGGTACAGAGTCAACAGAAAATATGTGCTTCTACTTTCTCATTTGATTTCAGTCAGAACACACTCACCACCACACCATCCAAACACAATGCAGGTAAACCACCACCAGTGTATAATACCAAAAACAGAATAGAAGACACTACAGGTATACATGGCACCTGTGCCCTCTACTGCTGCAGTAATATAATAAACTTGTGTTACGTTAAATATACAGCATTGTGGAAAAATCCCTCAAAAAGACACAATACAACATTTACAGTCACTAAGAACAGATGTGAATTTGTGCATGTGAGCTGATAAGCAAAAGACGATGTTGGTCATGATGTCAAGGTCAGGATCCACAACCTTTCATAAACAACGGAAAACTTGCTTGCTCCTAAGCTTTTCTTGACTCACTTCACGAGTTCCCTTCTGTCCAGAAAAGCTTGAACTATTTCTCCTGTTAATCACGATTCATCCATCGTCCTCAGAGAGCCCAATAGGCCTCATACGCAAAACAGCTTTCTGTTTTCTTTAAGAAATGTACCTACAATAACCCAAAAGCAGGATTTGTGAAATATTGTTTTACAGGTATAATTGAATGTGATTAATGTGTAAACTGGATGTGCATGCCCCTGACTGCAAACAGACGTAATGAAAGGTGGAGAATGACAGATGTGACAAAATGTCAATGCTGCTACGACAGAAACAAGACATGCTTGAAACAATAGTGTCACTAATAATGTATCGTCTTCATCAGATGGTAAACTGAATGATATCATAATGTTGATTTTGACTGTTGGTCCAGCTGATTTCCAGCACACACATGTTGTGATCTGTGGCAGTGTGATTGTATTATACTGTATGAAATGAATGGTTCTGATCAGCTGATGGAGCTGATCAGGGGTCTGATTAGCTATGAGATTTGGGTCATAACTTCACCAAAAGACCCTCTAATTCGTCATGAGAACCTTGTTAATCTAACCTCAATTCAGTACCTCAGCAGCAACATGGTGTACAACCAAAGTGCAGTTATAAAGCTGCGACTCCTTCCTGGCCGGTAGGAAACTACATTTAGGAGGTTTAGATTGGTGTCACTGAATAACGGAACATTTAAAGTGTGATATTCTTTGCATTTTAAATATGTAAATGTCTTTGGAGACCTTGCCCTAGTGCAGAATATGAGGATTTGATATATTGTAGCGTCAGAAGAATTAACTGACCATTAATTAATTCCGTCATGTAGATTTGATACTGTCAGTAGGTGTAGAAATGAATTAAAACAGCATAATTAGTTCTTAAATTGACTAACGTAGAAAAGTTTCTATGGATAACCTGTTCAGTTTCTTCATGCCAAAGGGATTCATTTGGGAAAAAATGATCAGAACTTAAACTTCAAGATCAAATTTGATTATGCACACGTTTTTTGTGAATGAGACTCACCCACCCAAGTTGCATTTTATGCCATCTTTTGGTCATTTTTTGACATTCCTGTATGTAAGCAAGCATTGATCCTCCTTTAACTTTGTCATACATGTATGAAATTTAGTCTGGCTAGAGGACTGAAACATGCACGTCACGTTCTGAAGCAGGACAAGGCTTTAAGAATCACTTCTAATGAAGCACACGCACTCTTCCCTCCAGTTTGATCACCAAAGGAACAAAGAGAAGAAGCTGCCATTTCCCCTCTGAAAAAGATGATGAATGCATCAGGTTCAGTATCTTGAGGGATCTTTCCTGCAAAATTTAAGTCTAGAATTCCTGAAGTTGCATCTTCCGCTCTCTCTTCCATAACTTGCACATTTGACCTGCAACCATTCAAAATGTGTCCGAGACTCACATTAGAAGAACTTGTGAGATGCAGGATCCAGACACCCAGGAGTACCACAGTCTCCATCTTGACCCCGGTCTTCTCTACACATCAGTGAGCTGGTACAGTCCAGTCCTTGAAGGAGTAAGGCGATCTCTTTGCCTTGGGTGGTAAACCCCACGATGTGATACATACTGCCCTCATGCCATCAGTACACTCAGGATCTTCATCTTTCATTAAGTCTGCACTGGACATGGCAGGAGATGATCTCACTCAGAATAGCACTATGGTATGAACTGTCTCAAGATTAGATTCAGAACAAACGTCATCAATTTCCTTTGAATTTGGTTTCTCAGAAGGAATGTCAGTGCTTAAATGGCCTCCCACTAACAGGATATCTGAACTGAATATTGTAATATAGCTTAAATATTGTATGTTTCCTGACATTAAAGACTACATTCCAGTTATGTGAAACAGTGTCCTCAACTTTTCTGACTGTTGTGGTGGAGGCCAAATAAACGCCTCTACCTGCTTGACCACCTGAGACACACACTACTAATGATTTTATTTCATCCACCTCTAATTTTGATAAAATATTGTGTTAAAGCAAAGAAATCATACCCCAAATGTGGTCACACTTTGAAATTGAGGCATCAAAATTGTGATCACTGAGCTTTACTCAGAAACATGGGCAACATGCTACAAGAACTGGAAGAACTGGCTTTTCATTTTAATCACTTTTAGAAAAATAAGTCTTAAACTATATATATTTTCACCTTTTATCCACTATAACTCATTCAGTACAGTACATTCAGTACATTCAGAAAACCACAGCAACAGCAGCAATAAATCTCATATAGCGCAGATGTTTCAAAACTCAACTTCCTCAGGTTCAACCATGTCAGAGCTCCAAGACCATGATAAAACCCCTAATCTACATAAAAGCTCTAAACCACAAATATACAATTAGAACCTCCCCATCACACCCCATCCAGTGTTGAAATAGCTGATGAAGTTAGAATGAAAACATGACGGATTCAATGAGCTATTTTCTCCACTAGATCTGGCATCGGAAATACAAAACATTCAATTACCACAACCACTGCCCACCATCAGGAGCCAGCCACCATATACAATATGTACACCATACTGTGTGCAGAAGACGGTAGAAAACACGAGCAGCATCTTTCATACTGAATGAATTCAGTTGCTCTAAACGCCATCCCTGCCACACCCTTATCACAACAATATAATTGCCTGCAAAACCACCACTTCAAAGTGTATTCTGCTGAAGGGCTAAGCCTAAATCATACTTTATAGATGGCTACAAATAAGATGGTGTAAGTGGGTATTTCACATAAACTTTTCATCCTATACGATAATTTGTGTGTTTAGTGTGCTTTTCATAAAGTTTACATTGTCACCATAACTTGTCTTTATCTTTTTTGTTGTAACAATCACGAAAAACTTTTGAATTCATCATGTCATTCCTTAGAACATGCTCTATGATCTATTTTATAACATCATGATATACGTTTTAGAAAGGAGATTATTCTAGGGACTACTGATGTAGATCTCATCATAGAGGAAGTATTGCCAGCTCCTATTTTGTCACCTCACAGTTTTAAGAAACTTAAATACATATAATGTAAAATAGGATCTTGTTTTGGTAATTTATTGAGTGGAAGGAATTCATTTGGTTCCTAAACAATTTAGTTACTGAAATGCTTTTGCAGTGATGTCTTTATAGAGGAAGGAGTGTGAGAATGGGGGGATATTCCAGAGTATAACATTACACATGCAATCTTGAATTGTTACAATCTGCAGCAATCATCATTACAACAAATATCTTGGGAGTTGTGTTTGCAGCTATGGTTTTTTGGTCTTATTCACAAACCATGTCGCAAAATATAAAACTAGAAATAAGCATCTGAATTCAGGATCCAGTTGAACTCTTTAATCAAATCTAGAAAAAAGTGGAAAATCCTACACCAAACACAAGCTAAACAGCGAGTGTAAATCCATTCAGTGTGCAGGCCTACATCATGAAATTTCATGCTCCAGTAAAGAACAAGTTCATAAAAGGTTGTTTTTTTCTTCTTTTTTTTTTTAAAAAGGGCTTCTGTGGTGTGTATTGAGGAGGCATGCACAGCACAAGACTACATCTGGAGGATGGGTCCTATGCCTGTATATGGGTGTTACGTCAAGCCCAGGGCAATAGGGACCAGCAGACTGGACCATCTGCACACGTAGGCATCTGCCACACCTCACCACATGCGTCATATGTGGGGGAAAAAGTGTCACATCTCCTACTGCTCTTTCTCTAAATGTGCCCTACATTGTCCCATACTCGGCTTGCTTTGTTATAGGTTCATACAATGATGGGAAATAGTGTGTTTTGATTATTTACTTACTTAATGAATAACATGAGGTGTATCTGTGATGGCTCGAATTAGGCTCCAATAATCTAATTTTTGCAGTGTCACTTGTACAGGCCCTTAACCAATACGCTCTCCGTCTTATAGAAGTTGCTGAGGTAGGTCCGCCTTTACAGCAAAGAGTGATCAGTCCAGTGTTCACAGACGATTGCATGGCACCTGCTCATCGGCTTTAAAAAGATGGATGTAGGGAGAGCGCTCTCCATGGTCCAGAAATACACTGTGAGCTGTCCGTGGTGCTGAAACCAGCTCTCGCTGCGTGGTGAACGCCCTGCACTGGAGCCCAGTTTGTGGAAAGAGGGAAAAGTGGAGTTGGTAAAAAAACAAAAAAGGTTAAATGGAGGGTGACAGAAACACCAAACTCAAAACTAAAAAAAAACAATAAAAAATGTTGACACAACCATATTAAATGAAATCTCTTTTTTTTAAAGCATCACGATGGGATGTGCAGTCTGAAGATGAATTGATCGTGCATGAATTGGCACTTGTTGCCATAACGCATTGAAAGCCTGCCGAGTGGGCAATATGTGTCTGTGCGTGCGTGCATCTTCGCTATTCCGCGCTAAAACAAGTAACGTTACTTCTTCTAGGCTCCACGCGCACGACTGCCCCCCCCCCCCCCCCCCCCTTCCATCACACACACATACACACACCGCCCGGCTATGAAAAGTAGCCTCTTGGCAAATGATGATCAACCAGCTCCATTTCTATAGATAGCTCGATCAATTAATGAAACTCACCGGGATCGTTAACATTTTACTATCCTAAAATGATGTATATGTTGAGTGATTGGCACTGCAATTAGACGACACTGCTTGGAAGTATTGCCGTGATCCTCTCGTGGTGTTTCTAATATTTCAAAGATTACGGCTAGTCCTCAGAATTGTGATTATCGTACTAAAATATATTTCCCCTCAGTGAACACTCTCTCCCAGCGGTGAATATATAGCCTATCGGTGGATGCAGAATTTGAATTGCATCGGTATAACGGGGCTGTAGACGGAGCACGTCCACCGCTGCGGTTAATGATAAAGAATTGCAATCAACTCAGTGGAAGTCAACACGAAGACACTTTTAGTTTAATATGTGTTTTCCTATCATCGCACATCAACACGTCTCTCCGGAGAAAAAAAAAACACACTGGCCACTCACGCTTCATCGTCAAACTGGGATGAATTTCTCAATGGCTCTCTATATGGCAACACTGTCTATAACCACGAAAACAGAATGGCAGGTTGTTGTTTTACTCACTTCAACAATAAGCAAAGAGGAAATAATAAAAATAGAATGGGCTCACCCAGTCATCACCGATCCGAGGAAGCGTGAATCATTTTTCTCTTACCCCCCTTTTTTCCCTCCAATAATCCCTGGGAATTTGAACGGCACCCATTGATATGCAGCAGTAGGGTCCCCCCCCCCCACCCCTCCACCTCCACCCTCTCACCCTCCCTCCATCCTCTCTTTTCCCAGACGTCAGTCGCATTGCCTCCCATTCATTTCGATCTATATGTATTTTATTTCTGTGCATTTCTTAATCTTAATCCATTTTGTCCTCCTCCCTCCTCTCTGGAAAATGCTGCAAAACCTCTAATGGAAGCCACTCAATTCCTCCAGTCTGCTTCTTGCTGGTGACCTGCATTGACGTCATTGCGTCATTAGGTTTCCCCTGGAAACACGGGAGAGCCAAAAATAGAAACACATTAATTCAAACCCCAGGCTGGGGGGAGGGGGTTGGGGTAGGGGGTAGTTGGGGGTTGTTTTTGGCGAATATTTTTTTCTATCAATCCATAATCTACTGACCCCCCAACCACCCCCCCACCCCGCCCCGGACACACACACCCCTTTCTCTTCAGTGCTTACTGAGCTCCATCTCAACACACACAGGCACACATTCCAACCATTAGGAAACATCCCTTTGTCATAGTTTTATAGGGTATTTAAAGTACACCTGATAGTAAATTATTTTACATTTGTTTATGTTAATCATATCATCCTTGTGGCTCTTTTAGAATCAGTATATTGTTTATCGTTTGTGTGTTTCTGTGTGACTGTGAGATTTTAGGGACATTATTGTACCTTAATGTTATTTTACTACATTGCTCAATATAATATTCTTAGTATATATATATATAATATATATATATATATATATATATATATATATATATATATATATATTATCCTAAGGAGTAGTGGGTCTGGGAAGTTACAGTATAGAGCCCCAAGAGCACAAGGGCTCTACATATTAACATCATATTGTACTAAAGGACTGTTGTGATGTGCTATTTCATTAGTATGTTTTAGACCATATGGTATTCAGTGGTGTGTCTACAGGAACTTATCAAACGTTGTTGTTATCAAAATTTCTGAATGTATCGTTTTAATATAACAAGGAACTTAAATAGTGTCTGATCAACTATTTATAGTTTTTGTTTATCACACATTATGATTGCTTTATTGTCTTCTAGATTATCATGTCATTGGCACCTGTTTATGGTATATATGCACTCTTAACAGAGAGGTTCCTATAGTATCACAAAATATTTTTCTAGGCTTGCGCCACAGCTGAAACCTTTTGGTGAATTCATGTGCAGATTAACCAGCTAGGGGGTCCAGTGGCAACACTTAGCTTGTGGGCCCCATTAACCCCTGTTCCTCCCAGTCTCTGTGCAATGTTCAATACTACCTGGTTCCTTGGTTTTCTGTGTGTGATTTGATCAAACACAAATTCATTTTAGGAAACAATAAAGAATTTGACACAGGGTGACAGGGCCTGAGGATAGGAACCTACCTCAAGGCCCCTATTATGTCAGGTGATATTGTGCTTAATAGTGCATATCCCAGAATAAATTTTCAATTAAATTATCACAAATCAGGGGACATAAAGTAAAGCTGGAGCTTTTAGTGGCCCTGCAGTTCTGGGGCTTCAGGGCAGCTTTTGCCTGATTGGTCATTGAGCCTTGGGAGAATTATTCTATAGTGAGCTGTCCGTACAGTGACTATTGGGAAAACAAAATGTAGATAAATATAAACAGTGTGACCAAAATATGGTAAGTCACCAAAAAATATGTGACATATTTTTTAGTAATCAATAAGTAATGTCCACCACCACACCATGCTCTCAATAAGAAACAAACAAATTACTGATATCTTTAACATATCAGTTTATTAACCACAGTCATTCCCCAAAATATGTAATATTCTAAGTTAAAAGTGGAAAAACTGGAAAATAAGGGGATAGTTTGCTTTAGCTGATAAAGCAAACTATCACAGATTTAACAGCATGAATTTATGCTTTCTCTTGAAAGCATCCTCACATAATTTACATCAGCTTGAGACTACTTTTGAGATTTAGATGGACTGTAAAAAAAGGGCGAATTAAATGTAGGAAATAGTTCTAAAAAATCCATTCATTGTTCTTTCATTCATGCATTCATTCATGTAGTTCTCTTCTTAATCCATTCACATATCCAGGGCAGCCACCTTTCCAGTGACGCAAAGCCCTCCTCCCATTTAATCGCTTTAGCTTCATCTATCTGCTCTGATGTTTGAGATCAAGTGACATACGGTGCCGAGTACACCCCCACCCCTTTCTAATGCTCCCCCACCGTGCACCACCGCTCACATACAGGCACGTGTGCACGTGCACACGCTCCAGCCTCGTGACACCCGGCAGGAGGCACGCGCACTGGCACATGAGTGGTGATGCTGCATTCACGCTGTGGCCTTAAAGAAAGGAAGAAAAAAAAAGGAAAGGAAAAACTCTGGCAGCATCAGCATCGCGAGATGATAGTGGACTGGAATGGCAAACTGCCAGTTGTTCCCAAGGTGATTTCCTTAAACAAGTAATTCTACCACCCACAAACAATAGTGTGTGTGACTGTTCACTTTTAATATTTTTAATATTGTTTGCTTTGATTATTAAGGCTCAAGGCTTCCATTGTGGCCCAAATCCACAGTACAAACTAAGCCAAACTGAGCTAAGCAAAAAGGTTAAGGCTACAAGAACACACTTCTGGAGAGTTGTTGTTACTGTAGTCCATCTTTGTCAAACATTTTACCAATTAATCTTCTCATTTTGTCATCACTGGTAAAAGCCAAATTAAATAATAATTGCTTGCTGCTTGCCCCTTGACAAAGTATTAGAAGTGGCGTCAATATTACATATTTAATGAATATAAGTGTTCCAGTCTACCCATGTTCCTGCATTGTCACTGGTGTAAAAGCAACCCTTCTGACCCCATGGACCACAGCGGCCTTTCCAAAAACATTTAAGATGTGTTGCTCAAGGGGACAATGTAAGTAATTCCTCCAAAAAATTGAGAGAAAATGCTCAATTCAAGCTATTTTCTGGTTCCCAAGTAAACCAGAAAAGGAATCACACCTCCTGAACATTTGAATAAACTTTGTGCCTTTTTGGATGCCCACACATAAAACACTACTGGAGCTTGTGTGAACCATGCAACTGCTTTACCCCTGTAGTCTTTAAACTCACTTCCATGTTCAAATGGCTTCAGAGAGTAGCTTATATCTGGACTTTCTTTTGACTGCTCCATTGCCACTCAAATTTCACCAAATGTGCTGGTGTGTTTTCCTCTTGCAAAGCCTTCTTTTACTAAAATGACCTTGTGATTATCAGCACCCAACAATGTTGGGGTTCACATGAACTGGAGCTCCCTCTTGCCCTGTCAGCAGCCACTGTAACTTTCTCCAGACTATTTCTCAAATGGCTAGCCAAAAGACTACTGAAAGGACCCTAATGTCCTGATGCATGGTCGTTTCCTTCTATGTGGTGGTTTTCATGAATGTATCCCTGATGGTGAGGTGCCAACATGACTAAAACAGGTGACTGTTCCATGGTTTGTTGTGCCACACCAGTCTGATGGAGATCGTTGCATTGATGCATGTCCTTCAACATTAGAAGCCACTTCTAAGCAGTAAGGTTTGGGGGAGTTCCCGTTAATAAAAGCTGTGTAGAGAACCTGGGGAGCCAGGCCTGTACTCAAGGCCCTCCACATTTCTGCTGGTAAAATCACAGATTGTGCAGAGATCAAACTAAATTCAGACATTGTCCTCCAGATCCGGCCAGTCTGGTTTGCCTTTGGATCTTTTTCTCTCTCTCCAGAGTTGTCACAGACTGTATGGTTCACCTTGAGATTGCACAAGGACCTGCCAGTGACAAGGGAACTTTCTCACACATCAAGGCCAAGAAAGAGACTTTTATTATTCCTTCTTCATCAGTTTTCCAGTGTAGGCATTTTGGTTTTGATGCGTTTCCAAGAAATACCAGGGTGGATATAACCATAGGTAACGGATAGGATAATGCTGATAATGATATCAATACTTAACTGTACCGTTATCAATAGGCTACTTCTTCATATAATTTGGAGTAATGTTACATATAGAATCACACAACAGTATAATTTAGTAATATGCTAACATTGCAGGCTTCTTATGTATCAAATTTTATTAAAACATTAAAATAAAATAAAAAAGACCACCAAGTCTCCTTCATATAGTAAAATATGAAAGAGCTACACAGATGAGCATAAACTAGTGAGTGTAAATGATGAGTAATCATCTTTATACAGAGCATGATAGGATGTTAATTGCTTAATTGTTAATGCAGTACACCTGTGTGGAAGCATGTGCATTTGTAAGGTTTCTCAAACCAGGCTTTTCTTTAAACCTGTCAGCTGTCTGTCTGCATGGCTTGATAATGTACCAAAGATGTCTTTTTATTTGGGTGAAGTGACCATTTAAGCTACGGTTTGTGCAGTGACGTGCGGTGAGGTTCATGACTGGTGAGGCACTGACTCCTCTGGAGTCGGATGTAAAAATATATGAACCCAAAACCAGCGACGTGTACCTGTTCCCCATTGTGCCTATGGGGCTCAGCACTGCCCCCTATCAGTGCGGCACGGTACTTTCTGCCTCACCCTGTGCATTTTCACTGCGCATTTATGGCCGATCAGAAAGACTAAACATGTCACACACATGCATTAAATATATTAGACAGACTGTGGAACGTCAGCATGTGTAGTACATGTGTAGTACATATATTTATATATATATATATTGGCGATATGAAGAGAGACAGCAATGGGCATGCGCCAACTGCCTGCGTCAGTCAGTGTGTAGCACAGCGCCGTCAGGTGGGGGCACAGTTCACCGCTGCCTCACCTCGCCCTTCTCCCATGTATTTGAGCAGGAAATGCGTACATTTAGCGATTTTGACCATAGAAATGTTGCAATCATACAGAAAACAAATTTATAGAACAGTCAAGTGGACACATTGATTTTCTCTTATCGTTGTTAGTATTTGACTTGTCATGATAACCTCACCTGCCTCACCTGACCGCACGTCACTGGGTTTGTGAAGAACGAGTGAGTGTAACGTTCAACATCCAAAACACCGCTACAAGTTATGAAAATGACGGCAACGTGCTTAGCTAGTTAGTGTCGACCGTTTAGGTAACTGTAGTTTAACTACAGCTAACTTTAACGTTACTAACAAATTATGTCTTGACTTGTTAGCCAATTAAGATAGCGTTAGCTTAAAAAGTAATTTAAAAGTGAGCTACTAGCTACTGTGACTCCGCTCAACACAAAAGCTTAATTGTTTGCTATCTAAAAGGTACTATATTGTGCAGAGGGGGCAATTTGTGAATAAGCTAGTAAACTTCCTGTACAAGTTTATAAAGGTGTCACGTTTTAGCAAAGCCAGCTTAGATATTATGGCGTTGTTTTATTTACTTATTTTTGCCTTCTATTTTTTTTATTTATTTATTTTTTGGTCATGACTTCTACAAGATAAAAGCTTTCCCATCCCGGGGAATGGTGGAATTGGATGTATTCTGCGGGATGACTGGAGCCCCAGAGCAGACACGCAACTTATGGAGGACCTGCCCTGCCAACAAGAAATTGGACATTTCAGGTATGTAGATGATGTGTAAATATTTTCAACGTTTTATTTTGTTATTACAGTGACGGCAATGTAAATATTAGGAAACAATGACCACTTATTCCAGCCACGATGAATCCAAAACCATAAAAACCCACGGTAAATAGAAGTTGTGATGAGTTTTGAGGCTAAGGTTTGCGAGGATGTCATGTTATGAATAGACTCTATTTACTCTACTTCATGTTCATGTGACATGGTTGGTCAGTGGCATTTCATCATTTATCAGTTGTCATGCTTGCTGTGGCTCTGAAGTGCAGAAAGTAACAGCTTTGATGTTACTTTGTACTTTGTACATGTTCATGAGAGTGACAATAGTCACCATATTGCAGGGCTGCCTGTTTGGCAACCAGCTTCCATGGTACAGTACCGTGGTAGTGCAGTTGCATGGTAATTTTGTCACTACCATGATGGTAGATTTTACCAGTACCATGGCATCAGTACATTTTAAATGGTATTACCATTGTATTTATTCAACTAGTGCGAGCATGGTTCAATGTTTACATGTACATAATCCTGCCTAGCCCCACCTTTTTAATCACCTGTAACACAGTAAAATCAAAACACTGTCCATTGAGTTTTGATGCATTTATTGCATTAAGAAACCAAAAAGTACATTAGCATGCAAGAGATATAAAATGATAAAATACGAAATATGAAATGACAGAACTTGCTGTCTCTTTAGAGTGTCTTTTAATACATATCTCATCTTGTCTATTTGTGACCATACAAATATGTTAATTGTGCTTCCATGATGAAGTGAATTGTCTTCTCCTCTTTATTAGCTTTCTTTCACTGCTACTGTTTTGTTTTGTCTCAAATGCTGATTCCAGGCTGATTGGAAAGTTTGAGCATTGTGCTCGTGACAGTGATGATTATGGTGATGACTGTTAAAAAGATGACTAGATGATACTGTATGTGTGTGTGTGTTCCTGTGACTTGTATTTGTTTTGGAGAAATAGATGTCAGGAGCAGCTTAAAAGCAGAGAGGCTATAAGGACAAAATATGATTTTTGGTAGTCTTTTTCAGCACTTTTCTGATTGGATAGTGAGCTTGAGTTTACTGTTTTGGTATGGCTTTCTACTGTCCTCGGGGCAGCGGGCATTTATTGTTGTTCAGCCCAGCCTAGAGAGATATGAACACATTGGTATAATCTCTATTTCTAAATGCAAAAGAAATTGATAGCCAATGAACTAACAACTAAGCAGGTTCATGTCTTCTTCATAGTGGTCTTCTGGACTAAAAACAATCCCATCACAGCACATGCAGAATTAAGTTTTGTGGCCCTTTTTAACGTGGTGAATTGTGCCTTTTAAAAAATGGATGCCATTTAATTAATGCTGGCAGTGTTAAACTTTTATAAATCCATCTAAAGAAAATGTTCACATCTTACATGGCTGTGATTGTGCAGTTACACTATTTTACTACTTCTCACATCATGATGATACTGTCTGTACATTTTACAGTTCAGAGGCAAATGCACACGTTTTTCTGTCCATTTAGACTGGCCATATTAGTACTGCTAGATGAAAACACCAGTAAGCTAAATGTAATTTTTTTTTCTCACCTCACCCCATTAGCTTAGTCAATATCTAATCTTCCTCTTCCTTCTCCTGATGTTTCTATTGATTCCCCAGACAAGTTTTACCATGCTCCTTAGCATGTGTATTAATGATGTCTCGCTTTCTCTCTCTTTCTTTCACACACACACACACACACACACACACACACACACACACACACACAAGCAACTGGTGTGCTGCTAGGTCGAAGACACTTTGACAGGGATGCAAGTGTGTGTGTAAGTGTGTGGGAGGGTTAGCAGTTGAGTGGTTTGAAATATCAAGCAGAGACTGAAGGAGATTGTGTAAAATGAATCCAAATTTGCAAAACCGCATGGATTTGTAATGTTTTCCTGAAATCTGGAACCTGGGTTGTCTGGGCAGAATGAGAAAAGTTGGCCTTTGGTCTACAAGCAGATTTCTGAAATGTAGTTGCCTCACTGTGGGCACTGACTTAGGGGACAGGCAACATCAGGGTGGCAGCACTGCACCACTGCACACTGCACTAACTGCTGATGCCATCTGCTGGCCAAAAGCATAAACTGCAATCACAGTGTTAACTCAGATCAACCAGATCAAATATATTTTTACAGGCTTTTCAAGCATTTCTAATACTCTGATAACACACACATCACACTCGCACATCAGTTTGTCTGTGGTTTGGAAAAGATTAAACAAACTGATGTGTCCAAAAAGATTGGATGGGAGAGGAGATCTAACATGCTTCTGATAGGACTGGTCTATCTGCATGCTTCAAATTTGTGCTAAATTATCACTGCCAATGGCAAGTAAAACATCTCTATGAAGGCAATATTCAAAGAAGTCTGACATCAAGCATTTGAAATATCTAGCAAGTGAAAGACAATTAGCTTGAAGAGTATTATGAAATGATGTCTACTCTCTCTGTAATTCAAGATCTAAAACCCAGTTGCTGCATTTATGAATGAATGAGCTTTACCACCCCTTGGTATTTTGGAATTTAAATGTATGCAAAGATCAAAGCCACCCTTCAGGAGGAAGAGGTGGTGCAATAAGCAGAAACCCCCAGACTATTCACACAGCAGTCCCCTTTCTACTGTAACTCAGTCGCAGCCTTCCCTGCACAGTCAGGAGCTACTGCAAACTGCCACCAGGGGGCAGGAGTGCTCAGGAGTGTTTTTTTTCTCCCTCCCTCCCTCCCTCCCTTCCTCTTTCCCTCATGCCTTCTCTTCAGCTGTTTGTCTGTCTGCTCAGAGTGAAAGTGGACACACACATGCATGCAAACACACACGCACAAATGCACACATACACTGAACTACATGTAAATATGGATATTGACTTCCTCTGGGAAAATCTAGATGTTTACACACAGTTGTACATATTAAAGGAAAACGCCTGTACAGACATCACATCACAGTTGCTCCCGAGCCTCCCGAGTATGACATTGCAGTTTCTCTCTGATCACAAGACCACATTATGCTTGTATGTGGCCCCGAAGTGACTTCGCAAGGTCACGACCTACCCATTCCCCCACCACTCGTAGCTCCATCGCTGCACTGCATGATCAAGGTTCATCTGCATCACACATCGCTTCACAGCTACACATCTACTGACTCCCTATTTATACCAGATTGTTAATGGCTACTCTTATTAATTTCACAGGGAGGCAATCAAACAAAGCCTTACTCTGGAGGGGTGCAGCAGATGTCTGGTGTAACCTTCGAAGTTTTTTTAGTTGGACCCTTAGCAGGCAGGCCACAACCTTGGTGTTTGGAGGATGAAATCAAGGGGAATGAGAGAGATGGGGAGGAAAAGAAGATGAGAGTAAATAAGTTGTATGCACAGACAGTTAGGAAAACAGGAAAAGAAAACCCATAGCGTGTATAAAATGTAGGAGGAGAGAGAGAAAGCGAGTGACGGAGGGCGGGCTGATATCAAAGAGGCCTTTGTTCAAGCCTCCTCCAGTAGCTGTATGAGGATCAGAGCCAGAGAGCAGTGGACCTTGAGGACCTTGAGAGGGGGAATTGAATGCTTACGGTGCAGAACTGTATCTTCAAGGCTCTGTGCCCTCAACTTTTTTATTTTTTATCATTAATTATTTCTCGCTAATTGCCAGGATTAGAAAAAGAGGGAAAGAGAAAGGGCGCTGTGGGTCTCTGGAGTCTTAGACCAGTGTGTGTGTGTGTGTGCGTGTGCAGTATGCCTACATATACACGTCTGCCCCCTTATATAAAGAAAAGAACAAGGGGAAGAAGCACAAATTGAACATTCTTGGTCAGCAAGGTTGTTAGCACTCTGTAGTTGATTGTGCTTGTTGAACCATAGAACTATTTCCATTAAGTTTAAGAAGATGGTCATAGCCCAGCAATGTCCTTGTACAGCGGTTAACACTGGAGGTGTTCGGTCAGAGTATTCTTACTTGCTGAAGCCATAGAGTGTTTGATAGAAGCTGTGTTGTTGTGAGCTTACAGCCTGAATGTCATTAAAATCCTTATTCCTTTAGTTACTGTTGCTGACATTCATACAGTCTGACAACCTCCAAAACGTGAAAACAAAGCTCTTAATTTACCTATTAATCTGCGTACATTCCAACCCCCACCTACAGATCCCAAGCTTTCGTTAGTAATCACGATTGTGAGTGTTGATTTGAATTTCATTCTCAGGATATCTGGACCCTTATGAATGTTTGCAAATAAGGAGGGATTAATCCAATGATTAACAAATAACAAATAATGCATTTTATGCAAATTGTATTGCCAAACATTCTCCAAAGCGTAATGTTGTTGATTGTTGTGTTTTTCATACCTTTGAGACGAGCATTTCAGCTGGGATCGGCTCCAGCCCTCGCGAACCTCTAAAGAATAAGCGGTTTAGATAATGGATGGGTGGATGGATGAGATGAGCAATTCTTCTATTCATTTCAGTATGGTAGAAAGAATAACTTAGAGACTTTGCTTTGGCTAGGTAGTCCATTACAGTTATGTTTTTTTTTCTTTCTTTTTTTGTCAAAGGTACCTTATTGATGATGCATTTAAAAGTGCAGACTTAACTGAAAAGTCTGCTGCTGACTTTTGTCTTTACATGCTGGTAACAGGCTCCAAAATCTGAGACATAGCCTAGTTTGTTGATAAACAGCAGGACACTTACTAGATATGTTTGTCCCAAAGTCAAACACAGAAGACACACAATAAACAAACATGAACAACATGAAGAGTTTGATGTCAATTTGGCAGCCCTGTGGAGTAAAAAATGTTCAGCCTATACTGGAGTTATACTGTTTGTGTTACACACGGGATACAACAGTTGCAACTTCTCCTTTCTTTCCCTTTTTGGAGAGAAGGATAGGATTATTTAGCTGAATCAACCTCGGCCTAATGAGTTCTTAATGTTCTTGGGCAGGATGAACATATTTTGGCAGATTTTGATGGACTGTCTGGATCACACTCTTTGCCAAGATCAAAGCAAGCAGCAGTGCTTTCTCCAGAAAACAATTCTTCCCAGCTTCCTACAAAAAACCATGTCAGGATAGGGTTTCTGAACCTCTGTCAACACACCACATGATAAGAGGAGATTGCTGACACATACTTTGATAGTCCTATCAGAGTATCAAAACTCTGTGACTGAAGATGATGAGATCATGGAAACCCAGCGTGAAATCATAGATTGCCCCCATGCATCCTTGATAATCTGCACCACATTCACTGACGATCCCAGACCCATCACTCTGTCCTTCTTAGGAGCCAAGCCTTGAGAGCCTGGACCAGACTGGGAATTGTGCCTACAGCTCCGCTTGCCAGCGACAGTGCTCACCAATATTGAGGAAGTTTCCTGGGCTGTGCTGCAAATACATAAATAATTTCTCTGTACCACACTGCTGTCATGGGATATCAGTCTTGCCAGCTGTGAAGTAATAAGATGGAGGACAGGAAGAGTTTACATCATGGGCATAGCCACATAGTGTGCAATTGTGCCACCCACAATGGCATTTTATCTCCAATCAGGGAGCCACAGCTTGCCTTTTTAATGTTCATAACAGACTGGCCAAGAAACAGTCTTTACACTTTGGTTTTTGCACAGATGATACAAATGAGATGTAACGTGTTAATTAGTGAACTTTAGAAGTGCTGGTAGGTGCATTTTCTTACATTTAGGCAAAGGCAGGCTAGCTGTTTGCCCCCATTTCCAGCCTTTGTGCTAAGCTTCGCTTCATACTGACCTGAGAGTGTTCTTCTCACCTAGCACTCGGCAAGAAAGTGAATAAGCTTACACCCCAAAATGTAAAACTGTTCCTTTTAAGAAAAAGGCAGTTCTTGGCCTTGAAGAAAATAAATGTCTTCTGTACCGTCTATTTGGGTTCCTCAAGACAATCCAAAGCATTGTAGAGTTAAGCTGCACTTCTAAATGTAGCACCTGTTGTTGGCATAGTCTTCATTCAGCAAAACATCATTTGATTACTTGAATCACACCTGCTGAAGAGAAGGAGAATCCTACACTTCCCATACTAAGCAGGTGAAAGGGTCCCAGAGCCCCATAAGGATGAATGGGCTCACCCTGATGGGTTGTGCACATGCTTGCAATTTCTCAGAGTACCAAGGCAACTAGACAAGTTGCCTCAGTACACTGCCCTTAGAGTCCCATAAGAGGGCCAGGCCTGTGTGAAATCAAACCCTCTTTTTCATTAATGTTGATGGTATTCCCATTCATCATATTTGAGGTCAAATCACTCTGCACGTTATCCGCCTTCCAATGAGTTTGGCTTTATTTCTTATCAGTTGATAATAAAAGCTCTTGTAGCAGCAACACATACGTCTGGCTCCAGACCAGGTCCCGTAGCTTCCGTTATTTAAAAAAAAGAAAAAAGATCACCTTGTTGTGATGGATGAACCTGCCTTGCTGATTCTTGTCGTGTTTTACAGTTCACCTGATGCCTTCCTGGTATGTAGAAGATCAGTACAGTCGTTATAAGTGCAGCTCAAGCAGCAGAAATGCAAATGTGCTTTGATTGGCACCCAGTGAGTGACACTAATGCCACAGTTTCCAACACTAGTGTCACCATAGCTAATTGATTAGATTAGCTTTGGACACTGACGTACAGTAGTTTAAAACATGCTTCACACTTTAAGACAGACAATGTGCCCCCATGTAGCACAAAATAATTTGGGCACGTAAAGTATACTAAGGGGAATCTGGGTAAATATTGTGTTACGTTATTGACTTGTGAAGCAAAACACTGTATGTACCAGCCACAAAGTGGGATATGTTGAAAAAAAGACAAATGTTTTTCACTCAGTATTAATTTCTGACATTTTAAGGTCAGGAGTTATGTGTGCAGTTTGTTTATCACTGCTGTTGGCAGGGCACTGAAGCGCAGCTGTAACATTAACCCCAACTTGTGCTCAGAGGAGTTGTGACTTTTGGTTAGCATGTTACCCCTCCTCTTTTTTTTATATCTCTCTCACTCCAGTTTCATTTTTGCCTGCTCCCCCAACAGTGTGCTGACATTTTAGCATTAGTGGTTCTGTCAGAGTGTGAAAGAATCAGCCCACACTATCCCCCCTTAGCACCCCGGGATAACAGACTGTCTGATTGGTATGTGTGTTTTGTGTATTCTCCGTACCAAGTGATGTTTTTCAGTCAATACAGCAGCCTGCTGTGTATCATTGGGAATGAAAGCACCTTGTAGCCTTTCAGCCCCTCTAAATCCAACCAAGATGATTCTATAACAGAGTGTCAAAGTTCAAAACATACAATATTCTCACTCAATCCCTCCATAAAACCACTGTCCTGTTCAATCACATCACTTTGCTGCCATTCATACTCACCCAGCCTGGTTTCTACCTTAATTCATGTGCCAGGCCATGGACCGAGACCTTGTGGGTCATATGCAGAACACAGGGAGCTGGCTGTGCCTATCAGAAAGCCTTTATATGGTGCCAATATGGAACAAACTGAGTTCAAACTCCTGAGAACCCAGATGGACTACCAGAGGGCATAGAGGGACGCATTTGTGTAGTCTCACAGTGCAGCAGATGAAGGTGTGTGTCTATGCGTGCACATTTTCATTTTAGATTATGAAAAGGTATTGTGTTTATGTCAGGTATGATAAAATTAATGTGTTTTTATTTGAGTGTTAGATAGGGAAGAGTATAATGTGTTTGGGCGCGTGGCCTGGCCTGCCCGTTGTGCTTAGTGTCAGGATACAGTGTAACTGCATAGAGAAGGCTGGCACGGCTGGGCATGCCCCTTGCACCCCCACAGGGCTTTTGGAAAGTGCACATCTCACCAAAATGTCACTTTAACTACAGTGAGCCACCCTAAACAAGTGCTCTTTCTCTTTCTCACTCTTCTCCATCGCTTGTCCTCTTTCACTCATTTTTTCTTACTTATTTACAAACACACATGAATCATCCTTTTGAGGAAAAGAGGCAGATGTAAATGCAAAGCAAACTCATGTACTGTAATGAACTGCTTGCTGTACTGTACATGCAAACTGTGTGTGTACGCACTGCAGTACCACATGTATGCAGATGTATTAGTCACAACTATTACAGAAAATATGTCCACTGGAGAGGATGGTTTTTGTGCATGAGTGGAGTTCAGTAATCTCCTTGTATGTTAATGATGAGAAGAAAAGAGGCATATATTGCCTCAATTCAACATCTCAAATGCTATATGCGTAGTTATGCAATTATGATAATAAGCATTTTACAAGCTGCAAAAGAGGCGCCAGGGGCCAAATGGGGAGATGAGGGAAAAGTTACTTAGGCCTTGAAAATAATTTGACGGTAGTTATTACAGGCTTATTGCTGCGGATGACATCTATTTCTCTGGTTTCTGACAGCACATCATCCTGACTTTCCTATAATAGCTTTGGCTGGCAGATCAGGACTGGTGAGAATAAATTAGAAATGATTCCTAGAGCGCAGTATTAGGAGCTTTTTTAAAATAGTGGCACTTTTATGAAAAAAAGGGCCATGTAATCACTCAGGCTAGACTTTGATTAAGCAGTAAAGTGAGCTGGTGAAAGTGTGGATTTCATGGTGACGGAGCTTATTTGGTTTTGACAGTTCATCCTCCATGTCTTTCTCTAATTCCAACATTCCCTCATCCTTTCTGTTAAGGCCGGGCCCCTTTCATGTTAGTTCCTATTCTTCATCTCTGTGCTTGTGTCATTTCTTCCTGTCCTCATGCTGTTATCGCATGTATTCATTTGTACTATCCTTTCTGCTGTCTTTTTTACTTTAACATTACAATAGCTGTTACAGAAGGTCCTGGTTTATTCCTGTGATGCCTTCATTCCTTTGCAAAGTAGTATTTGTGATTGCCTTTGTTATTATAGGTTTGCTGCAGTACGGCATGTACATCATTGCACCATGGCAGTGGCATTCAGAGACATGCCATGCTTTCTATGTTCAGTACAATACTATGTACCGTGAGTAATATCTCCTCAGTCTTTACACTGCTCTTAGATTTCTGATTACAGTTTAATGCATTCATACAACAAGTGATTGAAGGTCATTTATTATAGCTTTTTTAAAGTAGCCTGTATCATTTTAATTTGGTGGAACAAAAAGGAAATTATATGACATTTAATATGCATTCTAATTAATACCACCATCAGTTAAGTTTTGGCAGTGAGCAAGATTGAAACTTGGTTAGAAACTTTTAATAAACACACAAATTGATTGCCATAGTGTATAAACTTTGCTAGGGCAGCTGAAAATACCAATATAAATGATAAGAAAATATCTGTATTCAGGGTCACACAGGATCAGAGTGCTTTGATGTGTGAGGATTCGAGAGATATTAACTCGTTAAAGCCCAAAGTTCTCCATTTCTTTATTGAAGAGCTGAGGCGTGCAGTGGTAAGGTGGTGCTGCTGTAGCTTGCTGTAACTGTTCCCAGTAGATTCACTGAACAGTGGCTTAGTGTGAAGTGTGTTCAAGGGCATATTGGCTGCTGTCAGAGTTCTTAACATTTTCTAACAGCCTCGGTTCAAAGCGCATGTGTGAAATGATAATCTTTGCTTGAAGTGATTGATCTCTTGTTTTTAAATTCAAATTGCCCCCCAGTGTTGCCTTTAAGTGTTACTATCTCCTCGTTCCATATGTGTATCTGTGTGTCCGTGTCCAGTACAAAAGTAGCAAATGCATCACTTAAGTTGGCTTTATCCCGTATATGTGTATGTATGTGTCAGTGAAGCCATTAATCTGTGTGTGTGCTTGACTTTTGTGAGTCTTTACATGAGCATGAGAGTGTTTGTTAGAGGTCTAACTTTAAGATTGTGTGCTCATCGAAGTGGAAATCTGTGTGTGTGTGTGGGTGCATGTGACCTCGTAGCGTAAATCCCCGTACTTGAGTGTGTGTTTGATCTTTTATCTCCAAAACACAAAGATTGAATAGTACTGTACGTGCGGACTATGAAGAGATTAGCTCGGAGCTCAGAACATATTGATCAAGATTATATTTGGAGTGCAGGTCTGCTAGAACTGGCAAAGCCCATTCATCAGTTATGGGGGATGCATTTAAATTGTAATTACTCAACAATGTCAACTCCTATTCCACCACTCAACTCTGCTCCCTCCCCTCCACACCTGCTTTTACGCACTGTTATCCATATTCATGATTAAAGATAGAGTCACACTTGTCCTTTCTGGAGAAAAAATACACAGGTGTTTTAGGGTGATGAAACAGACAAACATACTAAATTAAACACATTCATGAACCCGCTGTTAGGCCCAAGAGCAGGCCTCTGAGTACACACATACCTCAACATACACACAAACACACAGACTACATGCATTAGCATTTCAGACAGCAGCATGCAGTCTAAATGGCTCAAACATAATATGGGACATGCATTAAAACACACTTACAATTACTACCACTGTTTCACCACACATTTGCCGCCCCATGGATTAAATCCCATTTATGCATATTTAACTGCTGTAGGATTAGAATTATCACTCTTGTCCAATTACTTTTTTCCCAGTCCCATTTGCATTCTTGCTCTCTCCCCCTGTCTCTGTCCTCTTTTGTCCTTTTTTAGATTTCTAATTTTTTTCTCCTTTCCTCTTTCCATCTCCCCCTCATTTGCAAGGTTATAGAGTGGTAATTAAATGAATTGGAGGATGGAGAGTAATCACATCTTTCTTGGAGCTGTATGATCAACACTTCGTCCTGATGACACTGCAGACAAAATTGAAAGGAAAACGTTCCACTACTTCTATCTCCTATGTTTGTCCTTCTCTCTCCCCCCCCCTTCACTAATGATCAATATGTCCTAATGTTTCAGGCTTGCCTAAGTCTCACTTATCTCTTTTCTATTAATATGCAGACACAATTACACACAGAAGTAGGGCCGTAGTAAGAGAGGAGACAGTTTATTTTCCTCTAGCCGCAGGCAAGCATCTGGAAACAGTGTAGAGAAATATGTAGTGAGAAAGAGGGAAAAAAAGACACTGAGAAAGAACGAGATGAAGTTCGAAGGGGTAGAGATGGTAAGAGAAAACAGCTGGTGAGGTCTAGCAGTGCTGTGTTTGCAGAAAACGTAGGCAGCTGGTGACCCAGAAACATCCTCTCCTCTTCCCAACAGCCAAGCATTGCTGCAATCACTGCAGTGAGAGAGGGAGAGAGTCACTACGCATTCAGTCTCAGCTCATAATACAGTGGTTAATTACCATAATGAAACACAGATAACAAACAGAAAAAGCAGCCAGAGAATACAGAGTTAAACTTACGCTGCGTTTATGCAACTTCTTACTTCTGTTCCAGCACTTTTTTTTCTTTTTAATATGCTGCTTAATTGCAAAATTAGAGGTAAACAGAGGGATAAATTGTATGTCTGAGCCTGTGAAGGATTTATGTTGTAGCATCTCAGCATTAGAAGATCACACGCCAGGATTGTTTAATTTATCTCATTTAAACTCAATCTAAGTTAAATGTGGCTGATTTGATTTGTAAAAAGTCATGCTTTTAATGTGGTATTGTGCAGGCATGTAGAAACATTAGGCTTCACTTCACTTTTTAGTCTTTGTTTGATGTAATTCTGCATTAGTGTGCTCTAATTATGTTATTTGTACACATTTGGATGATGATATTGGCCAGTGTACAGCGAACAATTACTTGCCTGATTGACTGGGCCAAAACAACATTGGCTGAAGCTTTTGATTTCTTGAATAATCAACACAAATGAAGAGGCTAAGTGGTTAATTTTGAGACTTTATTGCATGATTTAATAAGGTTTTCATAGATCCCCTATAGATTTGCTTACAGTAAAGCTGAATAATGAATAATTCTTTGCAATCTTTTCCTGTTTAGTCACAGTCAGATATCATAACAATTCAGTTTGATGCGAGTATTATCTGCAGAGTGGTATTCCATTTCTTATTAATGAATCTTTCCCAAAAATTCTGTTAAGCTTTATGAATCTTAAGAAAAACTTTGACTTGATTCATTTTCTATGAAAGCACACATTCCATTTAGCAATTAGATTGCCTTGATGGGATGCCGGCGGGGATGCCTGCACACATAATAAGCTTCATCAATGTGGTTGAGAGGTGGGGATCATGATGACGGACCCAGACATTAAAAGCTTAGGTGCAATAAGTGAGAAAATTCAATTGAGAGATTTATTTGTAATAAATTGCAGAAACTCACAGTTACATCAATTTATATGCACACAGTCACATAGCCACTAGTGTATCTATTACCATGGCAACACACTGTTACTCTCTGCTCTCTCCAGAAGCGATTTGCAAATGTCCTCTCTCTTCTCTTCTTCTCTTCATCCATTTCTTCCTCTGACACTGTTATTCTTTTGCATTTCTCCCCTCTGTCTCTCAGTCCACTTCCTCAGCCAGCGGTGCAGCAGTAGTTCAGGAGGTAGGCATACTGTGATATGCTGGTTAATAATAAAAAGGCTGATAGGTGTGCGATTAAATTATTATGCACATAAAAGTAGAAGGTGCATATACTTTATATACCTGCCTGTGCCTTCAACTGCACTGCTGGCTCCTTTTCCACACCTTTTCTGGCTAATTCTCCTATTCCTCTGTGCCCTTTCTCTCCGCTCTGTCACTTCTTCTTAGAAGCTTTCATCTTGATGTCTTCCTCTGCATTGACCGCTTCTTTGCTTCTCTTCTCCAAACTTTTTTCACTTTTTTTTTTTCTTTTTTATCTCCCCTTACATTTTTTTTCTCTCCCAGCATCTTTTGTCTATAGGCAGTATCTCTCCCATACATAGAGAAGTATCTTTCTCTGTTATTCTTTTTTGTATGCTCTTCTTTTCTCACTGCCTCTGTGTAGGAGGAGCACACCGTTTCCAGCTGAAGTCCTTATCAAGCGTGACTCACAATTCAACTATTTCTACAGTGGAGCTCGTCCTCTAGAGTCTTGCTCTTTTTCTCCGTCTTACATATTTTATCTCTTTTCAACATTTCCTCCAATTTTCTTGCCTTGGCTTTTTATTCTACCTAATCTTACCTCTCTTATTATCTCCCCATACCGCATAGTCGCTCTCTCTCTTCTTCTCTTTCTCCCTCGCTCTTTCTCACACCACCGTCCCTTTCTACTCCCCCCCCCCCCCCCCGCCCAAGTTCTGTAAACAAACATTTTGGGTGTCTGCCATCGGAGATATCCAGGGCGAGTCTGTCACCAGAATCATTTCAATGCTAATTTCCCTGGCATCTGTGATAAATAAATTCACTCTGACAAACACACAGTCATCAGCTTCAGAGGATTGGACCCGTTCGTTTTTATCCTTGCCTCCCTGACTCCCTCCCTCTCTTCTCCCAGAGCTGGGCCATCAGGATCTGAAGCCAGCCGCATTCAATAAACACACACAGACACATGGTCACACAAACACAGGCGCACACACACATATTTACTCTCGGCAGAGCAAACATGCAAATAGTGTATGCATACACAAAACAGCACATACTGTACACAAAACAATATTGTACAACAAAACTGTAGCATACACACATACTATACACACACAAATGTAAACACAGAGGAATGCACACAAACAAATATTTCCGCAGATGTACAGGGCAAATACACGTGCACACACATCCATACTGTGCAGGCAGTCGCACGCATTCATGCACTTTTTCACATTCAGTACAGAGTTGTTTTGTCATATCCGTGCAGATGCCACCTTTATTTATATTCATTGTAATTCTGAACTTATATTCCTCAGTTAGAAACACATTTTCATGAGTGCAAGGTCATGGAAAGACTGATGGAAAGATTCATTCAGACACACACAACCCTCTCTGTGTGTCTTAATGTCCATGTGCGTCTCCTCATAGGACATACACAAAGGGAGGGAGAGGGAGGGAGTGTATTCTACGTGAAGACCAAAGACAGCGAATGTTGGACAGAGAACAGTTGCATCTTTAATGTCTCTGTGCTTGGTACAAAGTAGAGAGATTCCAGGGGAATCCTCCGCAATGCAGTATTGTAGTGGGGAGTGAGCCCCCATAGCCCTCAGATGCAAGCGTATAGATATTCAAATATAACAGTTATGTTATGTAAGTTATGTATTCCTACTGCAGCTGCAACGCACTTCTTGTATCACAGAGATACACAAGACGTGCACATGAAAGTGATCCACTCCTACTGTGATTAGAGACACTCCGAGTCATTTATAAAAAACCAGAGGCCACTCACTCATCAGTATGTACACTATATATTTGTACACACTGTTGTTTTACATATTAATAGGTACTCTTCAGTATCTATCAGCATGTAAATCAAAATTTTCTGCCTTAATTTACCAGTGTCAACACTGACGATGCATACGCTTGCATGCACACGTAGAATCAAACTAAAAACCTCTTTATGTACAAATTCTACAACACATGCTTGATCATGGCTGTTTATAATATGCAACAGCAAAGCAAGGAAAAACAAAAAAAAGTGCCTTGTGATGAATGAAGCTGGGACTGATGACTGTTTGCAGTATTGTTTATATAATTTAATGCCTCTAAATGACTGTTTGTACGTATTTATGTGTTGTTGTGTACTACAATGCTATAGTGATTGCAGCTGCGTGAGTAGTGTGAGTAGCTGTGTGACTGTAAAACTACCAATCTTTGTTGCTTTTTATGTAAGCAATGTATTTAGTGAAAGTCAACATATATTGTGTCTTGTCATTCCAACATAGTCCACTTGACATGAAGTGGAATTGACACCTGAAGGGACGATCAGAGAGGGAACATGCGCACACGCGCACACACACACACACACACACACACACACACACACACACACACACACACACACACACACACACACACTTAAACACAAACAATATGATGTCTAGGAACATGGTACAACTGAGCTTCAGGCGTGCACATGCACTTGGCATACACATACGTGTATATACACACACACACACACACACACACACACACACACACACACACACACACACACACAGTCTCCTTCCTTTCACTTTCTTTTAGCTTCACACACACACGCACACACACAGTTACGCTCCCTCATACAGTAGTGTTTATCTACCTTTCCCTCTCAGCTGTCTCTGCCTCCTCCCCTCCTCTGCCTCTTACACTGTGCCTCTAGGACCTTTGTCTCCCCTGTCTCATTCTTTTCCCATCATCTCCCACTCTATACTTTTTGCCATCACTTTTTTCGAGCTCTCTTGTCTGTCCATCTCCTTGCTTCCGTTTTCTCACTCCTCCCCGGAGGGTCTATCTCCACCGCTGGGATCAGAGGCCAGGCACTCAATATCTCCCACCTTGTCATGCCGCGAGGAGGCCACCACCCTGGTTTTGTTGTGTTGACACATTGATCCTCTCTACCATGCCACATAGAATTGGGAGTGTGTGAATAGCAGATGTGTGTGTATATGTGTGTGTGCCAGCATGTGTACTTACGTACACAAATCAATGGTGTTTGTTGTTTGATGAGCATGTGTCTGTGTTGTTCGATGAGTAGTACAGTGCAGTGTGTGAATTCTTTTGTTTCCATCCTTGTGAGAACCAGTTTTAACTTTAGTCATAAGGACTGTAGATATTTTTCCAGGACACTTCATGATAAAGGACTTTTCTCATTTTTAGCCACGTTCGTGGCTCTAGGGAGGACAGTGTCAGTCAATCAGTTGATCAGTTGGTGCATAACCTGTACCTGTACCACTACCTGTATAGCATACATGTATAATTTTGTACAGACATGATCCCCACAGGATGAACTTTCCTAATTTGGTGATCCCTTGACTTTCTGTCTAGTGCCATCATCAGGTCAAAAATGTAATTTGACCAATACTTAATTTTTTGATCAAATACCTGAAAAGCTAATGGCATTCCCATCAGCCTCAGCTGTAGTTAATGTTTAGTACTAATTAGCAAATGTTAGCATGCTAACAGGCTAAACTAAGATGGTGAATATAGTAAACATTATACATAGGCACCCTGTCATTGTGAGCAAGTTAGCATGCTGAGGTAAGCATGCTGGCATTAGCATTTAGCTTTAAGCACCACACAGCCTTGACATGGCTGTAGATTCTTAGTCTTGTTTAGTCAATACATCACCATTATATGCTGGTATGGTTGAGTAAATGGCAAATGGATGGAAACTCTCCATACTCTGTCAGATTGCATCTTTAAGAATCATTAGAATTAAGTTTTAAATTTGGTTTAAGATTGGAATTAGGATCATGTTTAGTCCGAGATAAGGGTTAAGAATCACATGGTGGGGCTTAAAGTTCGGATTAGGGCTTAGATAATGTGTTAAGTCAGTGGAAGTCTATCAGTAAAGTAGGACTGCTTCTTACACAGCATTTAGTGCTCCCAGGTGCTGGCGACAGCAGGGCTCATGTAGCGACAGTAAATCATTGCACACTGGGAGGCTCGTCAGTATTCTTTATAGGTTCATACAGTATTTATTCAATCACAAGTGCAACTGTGCGAACAGCGCACTTCATCAGGTTAGCTTGTCAGTGGAAGTGTACTCACAAGTATACTGTAGTTAGACTGCAGTGTTTGTGTGTTCTTTTCCGTGGCTTTGAACAGTGTGTCTGTTTTTTTGCTGCCACTGTCTGCAGCCCCAGACTGTTAATTTAGGATACTGGCTGTGCGAGAGTGAGAGGAGCTCTACTGGGGAATGTGAGCTGATGGCAAAAGAGGAGAGTGTGTCTGGACTCGTATAACAGGGCAACTCTTCCCCCACCCCTTCCGACTCCTATCCTCCACCCCCCAAACCACTTCTGCCCCTCAGAGAAATCCAGGAGCCTCGTGTGTGGTCAGTTCCTGTGTCCACACTCCCAGCTGGGATCAGACCTCAGGCATCGGCCGCCTGAACAGGAGTGAGTAGATAGAAGGGTAAAAAAAAGGGACAGTTGCCTCTCTCCATCGCCAAGTGTCCCCTTTCACAGAGTTTGAATGAAAGCATAAACAGGCAAAACATTTTGACAGAAAGGGTGAAGGCAAGAACATGACTGAGAAAAAGAGAGAAAAATGGGCGAGTTGTAAAGGAAATAATCAATGTCTCTGAATGCATCTGTGGGTGAGATGAGCCAGAGAAGTGTATGCACAATGGACATGAAGGCCACAGAGTCAATACACGCTGGCTGTGGTAAAGCCAGTTGTGAGAACACTGACGGAACAGACTGTTGTCCCTGCCTGTTGAAAGCACACAAGGGAGTACAGCGTGTCTTCGACTCTGTGAACTTTATCACTCCTCACAGGTTTGCAGTTTGCTGTGCAGCACTTGAAAAAGGTACATTTTGTTCCTCTTTTCAAACATGCCATTTAATGGAGAAAGAGGAAGAATACATTGATTCAGCTGAAGTAAAAGTTACAAGTACTGAAAGTGGTCGACTGGAAGCAACAAATTTAATTTCTGACAAATGTCTGCACAAATCCAAAGTTGATGGACTGCTATGCTCGTATATAAAATTGTATTTATCGGTATTCAGCATGTCTTCCGCATGAGGATGCACCTTTTATGTATAGTATACTGTAGGCCTAAAAATCTGGTTTTGGCAGACTCTTGCATCAGTCCACTAAGGTAAAGGCATTCAATACAGAACCAATTTCCTGTTTTGTTTATTAATGTATATGAAGTGAGAAATACGGGACCTCTTTCTGCATTTTGTAATAAGAATAAGTGGTGCAGCGTAACTCTGCCTTGCTAAGCAAATATCAGGACAGATTCATGTTATATTCAGGGGCACATACACACAGACGTCCACCAACTACCAAACACCTTCCCTGTCCTTATCCAAGGTCATTTCAAATCAGCTTTTTCTCTCTCCTCCCCCTCTGCCTCTCCCTTTTTCTCACCTTAATTTCTTAATCAACCGAAATTAATTACACATCACTTCGGATTACTTCTCTTAGCAAGGAAAGCATTGAACATGGTCTGACATTTGCCCTGCTTTAGCCAGGACTTTTTTGTTGTCATTTTTCCCTGGCGTGAGTGGCTTTAAAATGGAACTTTAATGGCACAGCCTCAAGGTTGAAGTTGATGCTTGTGCTTTGTTTGGATTTTGATATCTGATTTACTTGCCATTAGCTGTCCATTTAGTTTCTTTCCTGTTTCTCTCTCTCTCTCACTCTAACTGTGACTGTTAGGTGTGCCCTTCGATGCTTTTAGCTTTGCTCTACTCTCCCCAGCTGAGTATGCATCTGTCCTCTACACTTTTAGCACAACTTCCTATGACAGTGTTTGTACAGTGTGCGTGTGGCTGTGTCCTCTAACTGTGCTCTTCATGTAGAAAGTAGAGTGATGCATAATGCTGCTCTAGCAGGAATGTGGCTGCAGGCTTTCTACACCATACATTATCATTGGTAAGACGCCTGGGTGGGTGTGCGCACAAACAAACTACTGTGACACACACATACATAAAAGTGTGATGTGTAGTCCACGAGGCCCACTTTTCCCCCTACTCCTGCAGCATAGAACTTTGACCATGTCGCCTCTATCGCTCTCTCACGTACACTTTCATGCATTAAGAGTACCCGAGACAGGATGTGAGTGAGAGAGTGGACCAAAATCTGACAAGACACATCTGAAGGATTATTTAGGACTCTCTCTGGAGAACCTTCATTCCATTTGTACGTTCCATCAAAGCATTCCTACACACCTCCTCCTGCAGACTTTGGTCATAAGACAGACTTTTTCATTCTAAAAATCTGTGAAGCTCCTTGTCCCCAAGTCTTACAAAACATATTTGTGATATGAAATGAATAAATTCACATGTAACTACACATGTTAAAGGGAGTCTGTTTACAGGTCTTGGGGAGTACTACTGCATATGTGAAAAAAGTTGTAAAAAGCATTTTGTGGTTCCAGAGGGAGCTGCACGAAGTTTGATAAACTGCCTCAAGTGATGTTGCTTCAGTCAGTGTCGGTTGGGGCTGAAGACTACAAGTTTGAAAAATGAAAAAAATCTTAGGGTGTGGAAAGAAGTGAGCTTACCAGATCTCTATAGCTTGCTACTACATTAGCTGCTACAAGCATAACAGACCCAGGATCTCTGACTGAACTGCTGGTGGTCGATCTGCATTATATAGGCCCAAGGTTTTGACAAGGAAAAAGAATGCATGAAATGAAAAAGACAATATCTCTGGTTCTGCTGCATCGACTTTGATCTGTTTTTTTTAACTGCCCATCATGGGTTCGACAATGTTACAGGAGTGCAGTGCTAAATCAATGAAGTACTCTAGTATTTGAGAATGTTGGTATATGAACGTCTCCACTTTTAGTTAAAAGAGTACTTCATAGATTTAGCACTAATACTAAACAGTATATTAACACCATACAAGACATACACTGACAAGAAACTTGTTTTACTTTGGATTGGTGACGTTTAGCCAATACCTCACTCACTTAATAAGGTCAGTACAGAAGACATGGGTCAACATACTTGGTCTCCACCTATGGAGTGAAAATAGTCTCAATATTATGTGTATTCCATGATTTGTAACTGAAAAACAAGATTTGTAACTGAAAAACAAGATTTGTAAATGTGTATTACATGATTTGTAACTGAAAAACAAGATTTGTAACTGAAAAAAACCGATTTGAAAATATTTTACTTACAGACTGGCTGAACCTACCCCTAACCACCGAGGGGCAACGCTACGGGAAACAATTCTAACAGGAGGGAAACGCATTTCGACGGGGGAACGGGCTTCCACACAACACCATTGTTGCGTCGCCCCTCGGTGGTTAGGGGTAGGTTCAGCCGGCATCCACTTTTTGCCTGGACTGGCTGTTTTCCCAGCAGAACAACTCTACCACCTAGCAGTAGCTTATTTAAACCATATATTTACATTTATAGGTTACTGTATAGAGTCTGTGGTTGGTAAATGCATGTGATCTAATCGAGGGGCGACAAGCTATTCTGTCTATTTAGAAAAACGTCTTTCCCACTTTGAAATTAAACACGAATACACCGAAAGCCCAGATGTCCCAGTTTTCCACCAGCACTTTAACGCATCATGCATTTACGAATCTGTGGAGCTGGGACCAGCGTTAAAATAGTCTCAAAATCCCGAAAGCGAAAGTAACCTGATCCGTGCGTAACACGAGACATTTGTATGCGCAGGAAGCTTTTTGAAAGCGAAAAGGATCAGATCTGAGAAGCTGAAGTTAAAAGTCTGTAAGGAAAATATTTTCAAATCGTTTTTTTTCAGTTACAAATCTTATTTTTCAGTTACAAATCATGTAATACACATTTACAAATCTTGTTTTTCAGTTACAAATCTTTTTTTTTCAGTTACAAATCTTGTTTTTCAGTTACAAATCATGGAATACACATTTACAAATAATATTGAGACTATTTTCACTCCATAGCCACCCCCAAATGTGCAACTGGTGTGGACATAGTATGGTTTAAAGAAGAGCTGTTATCGAAGCAGATTGGACAAGAGAAGAAGTTGCAACCACTCTTAAAGTTGCACCATTTGGGCTTCTGGATTTGTCAAAGAAAGAAACTTATGTTTGGTTGGGCTTTTCCTTTGCTACAGTTGTCCCAGGATTGCCTAAAACAGCCACCACCATCCAACCAGTGGATCACCGAAGCAGCTTCCACTACGCTATATGCAATGTGGCTGCTTCTACCAACCTTCCCTCACCTGGAAAACCTTAATTGCCTGTCTGGCCCCAAAGATTCAGTGGTGTGTGGCCTACTGAGATCCCAAACAGACTGTCAAGCTCTATGCTGTTTGAAAACCCAGCCTATATGCCCTAATTGCCCTTGAGTGCTCTGGCGGGGTGCCAGCAGACCACACTGCCGCTCTAGTGTCAGTCTTCAATGCACACTGCCTAAAAAACTGTCTATTCATCATACATTATTATGCTAATGGCATGTTCCAAGGTCTTCTTACCATAAATAACACAATTCTCTCCCATCTTTAGATGGCACAATCCCTGAACCGTCATAGTTTATTACTAGGTGAAGTGATTCTCCTCATATACTTAAGTTGGTTGATCACTCATTTATTCAGCCATTTTTATATCAGCTATCAGTCTTTGAGAGTGTTTGGAGCCCTAAAAGCCAATACAATTATAACTGAGAATAGCATCAGTATCATATTTTAATCCTATACCTATAGACACGGTTATTGTTGTCATAATCCAATTTGACAGAGTCTTTCCATATATTTGTGTCTATAGTGTGTACATTTTCTAAATAAACCTCCATCTTAGATGTAGAAGAGTGCCAACCTAATGTCTGGAAATAAATTTCCATGAAATATAATTCCACCCTATATTCGCTACAATCCAATAACCTGAACAGATTTATTTTACATGATTTATAGTTTCATTTATATTCCATCAAAAGATGCTTTTGATGGAATCTCAATGTACTGCGCTGAAACACTGCAGTATCCTGTTTTCTCTTCCTTTCCAACTTTTCTCATGTTTTCTTTTTTCAACTTTCTTCATCCACTCACACTTTCTTCCAGCAGGAGAAGCGGGAGAGGTGAAATGAAGAACAATAAAAGTTGACTTGCATCCCGGCTCTGACACAGAAAAGCCCTTTTAAAGGACAGGTAGCGGGGAGTGGAGGAGTTCTTTGTTTCAACTTCAGTGCTCAAAAGATCAATATGGTCCCTCGAGGACAGGAGATAAGAAGAGTAATATACAGCAGTAATGTGTCAGCATCACTTACCATCCGATTACAGCCTCTGTTGTTACCAATAAACATTCTCGCCTTTTCTATTATTGATGATACTGGAAGATTAGTTTCTTCATTCTCTGTAAAAGCAAGAAGAAAAAGATTTTTCTTTCACACAGGGCCTAGTGATGCCTTTAGTTAGAGGTTTTCTGAATTATGATTATTATTATGTGTACATTTCGTGGTTACAATTGTATGTCTCGTAGTTTTCTTCTAGCCTCAATGGCCAGCGAAATCTTGTAGCTTGCCATATGACTGTATCATTTAGTTTCTATGTACATTCTAAGCATTTTGAAAAGTTGAGCCAGTGAGAATGAACCAGTCAGCATCACTGAATCCAGTCACAACTTGGGATGCTTATACACCAAGCCGACTTGAAAGAACTAGAGCTGACACAGACCTCATGTCTCACCTTACGTTGCCTTGCATTGACTCTCTTTTTACTGCTGTGCAACATGACAAACTAATATCTAAGATATTTGTGTATTATGTTCCACTGTGAATACTTTCCTTTATAGTATTGTATTTATTTAATCTGTTTATTTTGTTTATAACTGAGTTTCATTTCTGGCCGTTATGCTTCTTTGCTGCACCAAAATCTTTGCTCCTGTTTAGATTATTGCATTGTAAGTTTCCACTGAGACTTACTTTCAGGAATCCCTTTTTTCTTAATAAGTTTTTGATTTATTTATTAGATATGAGGCATTGTTCCTCTTACATTATTTACTACTATTCATAGCAATTTTCTCAATTGACTAAAGAACAAATATAAAACATCTTACTTTTTTTTTTACTCATTTACTAATTTTTGCTTTTTCACACTATTCAAATGTTTTCTTAAACTATATAAACATGGGCATAGTGTTATGTTTTCACTTACAGACACGTATAGAACACTTGTCTAAGAGCCACACAGCACATTTTCTGCCATGAGTGATTATCATCAAATAGAGTTTTTCATTCACATTTTACACAAAGCCGATATGACTCCTGTGCTGGTGTAAACACTTGCACAATTAAATCAACACAGAAGATTTTCTGTCATTGACTTTCTCAAGCACACACGAGCACTAAACCCCCTCTCCAACCCTTTCATGTCCTTTTTCTTGTGTGTCCTGCTTCAACACTTCATTTTAATTTAGTTTACACACTCATGTGTCAGCCTCAATCCCTCCTGACCTTGGTATGTCCCTCTCTGCTGTGTGACAGCCTACAGTGTCTTTAGGCCCTCAAGGATGGCAAACATTCAAAACCTTGCCCATCATTACATTATACAGCTAATGCAATAACTGTTGGGTGGAGGAAGTGTGCCAGCAAGCCCACTGCAGGCGACAAGGGTCCTATCTCTGTGTGTACGTATTTGTGCTTGTGTATGCATTTGTGCTGTATGTGTGTCTGTGCACCTGCACATTTATAGGGGGTGAAGGAGGGGGAGTGTTTGTATGTGTGTGTCTTTTATATGTGTTTGTGAGAGTTTAATGAAGCACTCTTAACTCAGCACATTTCCCCAGGCATGGGCGACTCGGGGGCAAGGCTGTCAGAGTTTGCATGAGTACACTGCCAAAAGATTGCCTTAGTTCACCACTGTAATGTTGAAGCAAAGAGAGCAGACATCACTTTACTAGCCAATTTTATTCCCGAAATCCCAGTTTTATTGGATAGTCTGACACTGTGTGTGGTGGTCGGGGGTTGAGATCTTTCCACTGCTCACATACCTGCACATGTGCACGCACACACAAGCACACACAAGCTCACACATGCACCTCATGACTTGCCAAGGTTCGATCGGTGGGCTCAGCCAAGGATGGCTAGATGTGTAGTTGATATTTCACGAGGCCAGATCAATGCCCTTCCCGTCTAACTTCAGAATTGCCTTTTTATTGTTATAGATCAAAGGGAAAGAACTCTCAGTTGAGCACATTGATGAAGAGCACTCTGCAATATCTCTGTTATATATCTATATCTATATCTATATATATATATATATATATATATATATATATATATAAATATATATATATATATATATATATATATATGTATATATCTCATGGCTGTATCATGGCTTTACAACACGACAGCTGCTTGAGAGCACACTTGTCCCTGTTGCTCGGCAAGTTCTAAAATAAGCTTTAATGTTAGGTGAGACTTTGTTCAAAGTGGGTATTAAGAAGCTCCAGGGAGCCTTTAGGAGGTCATTGTCAGCTGCGCATGTGCACTGCCATTACTAATTTGACATTTTGCTGCTTTTATACGTACATAATGCTAGTTCTGAAATGCTTACTTCATTAATTGATTAGTTGATAGAAAATTAACAACTTTGATAATCGGTTAAGACCCCAAATCACTGGTTTTAGCTTCTCAAATATGAATATTTACTGTATTTCTTAGTCGGTAGTAAACTCAATAACTTTTAGGGCATTTTTCACTATTTTGTGACATATTATAGGCCAAACGATTAATTGATTAATTAAGTAAATAGCCATCAGATTACAGTAACGAAAATTATCAATAGATCTACATAACACCAAGTCTTGTCAATCCCAGCATCCACTTGTGGGCTGTTTTCTTATGATTCCCCATGGTGAAGGTGGTGATGGGAAGGCTACATTATTTCTCTCTGCTGTCTGTTATGCAGCGTTGATGCCAAAGTAACTCAGATGCAAAGTTACATTTATTCTCATAGAAATTTTCCCATTCTTCTGTTATATTCTACTTTTCAGTATCCTCGCAGACAGCCTGGACAGACTACAAAAATCTGTACAAATGCAGTTCCACTGGGTATTAGTCGGGGTCATCTCCATTGTCAGATCTTTTATATGAAAGCATTTGGGAGTCTGAGAGCTAATTACAAAACCATAAAGTTGTAAATACAAGGACCACTGAGATCTCAAAACCTTCATCAAACAATGTCTTTACTCTCTGTGAACTGATCTCACCCAACAAACACCAGATTTACATGAATTTGTCACTAGCTCTGCCTTTTTATAGATTTTTGTTGGCAGCTTCCAGTTTTCATTTGTATGATCAAGTTGTCAGACAGTTCCTCTTCCACCTTGACTTAGAGGACAGCTTTACCAAGGCTGTCATGCAAATCAGACTAAAATATGGACAAACTGTCTTTGAGGTAAATAGAGTGATCGGAGGCAGAGTGCAGCAAAGAGAGGGGCGAACGGGGAGAGCACGAGTGGGACAAAGATCAAAGCAAGACTGCACTATGTGTTGAACACCAATAGGTGAACATTATGCCAAATACAGCCTGTGTGTTGGCTCTTGATTATATTATATTGTGAGGACCCAAACCTGGTATTGAGAGCCAACGAATATTGTGGGGTTGAAAAAGCGGCCTTCTTTACCAGTTTAATGTGGGTTAAGACTTGAGTTCAGGGTGAGGGTTAGGGTTAGAGTTTAGCATGTAGTTCTGATAGGGGGTGAGAAATGAATGTAGTCAGTGGAGAGTCCCCACAAGGATAGACAACTTTTTGTGTGTGTGTGTGTGTGTGTCTATGTGCTTGCATTTCTGCCTGTATGCGTGTGCCTGTATCCAACTCATTATGTAGAAATCTTAATCAAACACCGCTGAGCTCTGACCACCTGCACCCAGTTGTCAGCCAGCCGGCGTCAATTGTGTCTGCCAGCATCTCTTAAAAAGAAATAATTTCATCACAAGTGCAATTCTGGTTTGTGCTTAATCTATAATTTAACGTCCGCTTTTATCCAAAGTGATTTACAAAACAGAGTGCACTGAAAAGCGGCCTTACAAACATGGCAAGTGCCGCTTGGCAACAGACCGAATCAAATCTTTCTAGCCAATGCTCAAAGTATTCTTATTAATCTGTTTATTTTTCTGTCATCTTGGGAGGTGAGTTGGCAAAGTGAAAATCCTCATTAAATTAAAATCACACAAATCAACTTCTGTACCATTTGCTGCAGTATGTCAGAAATGTCTAGAAGAATTGAGCTTAGAGACTGGCTCCAAGGAGAAACATTGAAGCTATCGTAAAAGGACATTGTCACTGTTCCACTTTTGACTCACTGCGGCATGTTTACTTTTGCCACTGGCAGCTAGAACCCCACTTAAGCTTTTTATGCTCTCGGTTTAGCCAAGTGAGTGACAGCCATGTTTTTAACCAGCAGCACAGTCCTGGCAATGGGTAGTTAGCTTGGTAAACATCAATGGCATGGAAGCTGTTCCGTCAGATATAATTGGACTCTTCAGGGGGAGAGAATGATCCATCAAAGTCAAAGAGAAGGAAGGGATCCATTCTGGGATGAGTGAAAGAACAGGGAGGAGTGTATCCCATGTGTTGTGAAAAATAATGGTGAGACAGGGGGTTTGGGATGTGAAGAAAAGGGGAGGGAGAGAACAGAGACCAGGGAAAATGGCACAAAATGAGAAAACTGTGAATGATAAATGGAGAGAGGGCAAGTTCTGGAGAGCAAGGGATATGGGGTAGGTGTTGTGTAACATTTATTCATATGTGTGTATGGGAATGTGAGTGCATGCACGTACCAACCAGGAAGTGTCTGGGGGCCGTGTGTGTAAATGTGTGTGTCCTAATCGATTCTCTCTGTGCCATCTTCAAGCCCTCCCTCCACCCCAGCCTCAGGGATATTTGTGTTTGCCTGCAGTGTGCTACTTAAAAGAAGCTCAGAAAAACACAAAAATTTGCAGGAGACACGCGCACACAGGCGGCATACCTCACACAGAATAGAAAATCAGTAGCAGTTCTCATATCTATCACTCTCCCTCTCTGTCTCCCTCTTCAAGGGATGTTCTTTCAGGAAGCCAAAGCACAGTGAGTACCCACCAACTTAGGAGGAGCCTTAGTTCCAGTTTGACAGTACTGTGGCCCTGAGGCAACGCTATATCCCTCCATTGTCCACTTTTCAACTCGCTTTGAGAGATCCAGTTAAAATCATAGGCCTCCACTTCTGATGATGGTGAATGGGTCAAATGTTTGACTTTGTGGGCATCACAAAGTGCAGACTTCACCTGTGACCTGAACCAGTGGTTCCCAACCTGGGGGTCAGGATGCCCCAATAGGTCCCAAAATAATTCTTTGGGGTCACCAGATGATTAAAAGGATAAGAAAGAAAAAAAATCTCTTACATAAAATTATACTTCTCTTTTTGTGTGTGTGTGTGTGTGTGTGTGTGTGTAAAACCTTTGCCTCTTCAGGCATCTAAAACTATTTAACAAGACGGAAAAATTACTTGTTGAAATGGTCACAACTCATGTCCACACCAAGGCTTATGATAAGGGGTCACAAGTAGATATTCCTTCATTTTGTTTGTTGCTTGTTAACCACTTATCTAAACTATGTCATGTTAATTACAGCCCAGTGTGGGATAGTTGAGGCCTCTTGATATTTGAGAGTAAAACCCCCCAAAACAAAGCACAAAAAAACCCATAATACAGTATACAGTATGAGCTGTAAGTAAACCTCTATTTTCCAAACTCCTCTTGAATCAGTCACTTTAATCATTAGGTGTCCTGACTGAGAGTGAGTGGAACGTGACCAAAAACAGCAACAACAAACATGTTTTGCACTCCTTGTTTTACTCTTGTCATAAAATAAGATTTAGATAAAAGCCAACCAAAAATTCACTGGTTCCAGCTTCTTAAATGTTAATAAATCTTCTATAGATATAGTCTTCTATCATAATAAACTAAATATCTTTTGGACTCTTACAAGCAATTGAAATATGCCAATCTGGGTGCTCAAAACTTGTGATTGGCATTTTTCTCTATTTTGTGACATTATATAGCTCAAACAATCAAATAATCAGGAAAATATTTGGCAGATTAATCAAAAATATTTGTTAGCTGCATCCCTACTAAAATGTATGCTTTACATGCTATACAACAGTTGCACATACTTACTTACTTCTGAAGTCACAGAACTGACTCTAATGTCAGTTACATGGTAATATCCAGCTAAAGTTAGCGAGAACTGATCATCCTTTAACAAGTAGGACTGTAGTGGCGATGTACTGATTTGAGAAGAAAAAAATCCTTATGAATTCAACTTTTTATTGGTATTTTTATTGCCATTGAAAAGTTACACAGGCTTTAATATGATAATTTTTTGCAATGATTCCTCAGACTTAGTTGTGAAAGAGTTAGTAAACTGTATTGTCACTCAAGGAATACATGTGAGGGGCACATGGGAGAACAAGATTGAGTTTAGTCTGCTCAATGTGCAAAATAGGAGGTTTTGCTGTTGAACAGTACACTTGACAATAACAGCACATATAAGACAACATTGCATTTTGAACAGTAAACTTTATAAATATAGTAACTATAACTATAAAAAGTACAATAAAATATTTTATACTTGAATTATGGAAAAGGGCAGTCAAAAATACATTAGAAAAAGCAGCCCCTAAAACTTTAATGCACATCAATTTCTATTTGCATTTCTGCCAACATATACACTACTATATCCATATACTGTATCTGTAATTGCCACTATCAGCAGATATTACCCACCTGATGACATGTTCGTCATGCTCTAGTATGGAGGGGCTCAGTGAATGAGCAAATGAGTTTGTACCCTGCTAGCACGTTTCATTTCCCCCTGTTTTTTAGTTGTTGTTTACCGGCTCCTTAGGCGCCCCTCTGTGTGTACGTGGAGATGTCAGATTCTCCATCAGCCCAGAGCAGTTGCTCTCTGTGTTAAGCGCTGCTGTGGGATGTTTCTGTGCTTTTGAGGTGAAACCGTGTCACTGCACTGCCCCAAGGCATTTTGGGGGCTCGTCAAAGTTAAGCCTGCTATCTGTCTGTGACGTCACTGACGCGCACAGAAAAGACACTCAGGCTCACACAGACACACACACACACACACACCCAGACAAACAAAACAGACGTTATATAACCATAAACCATGACATGGCACTTGTCCCACAGAAATCCCCCACTGGAGAGAGAAAGAAGGAGCAGAGATGGGAGTGGTAGCAAAAAGAAGAAATGAAGGCAGAGATTTTGGGAAATGGTGTGAGAGTAAGAGAGAGAGGAAAGTAGAATTAGAATATAACAACAATGTTTGTGTGTGTGTGTGTCTACCCGAGACAAGAGGGCGTGAGAAGGAGTAAAAAAAGGAAGAGAGGAGAAATGCAAGCTGTCAGAGCTGGAGGTATTGACTGACTGATGAAGGCTCTAAAGCCTCATATGCTGCACCAAACACATAAACAAATGCATATGTTGGCCTCATGGTCTTCCTCTTTCTGTCTCCCACATACATATATTCATATACTGTATATCCACTCTTTTGCTCATTTCTCTAGCATCCATGCAACAGTCTCCTCTGTGCTGACTCCACTTCTTAAACCTTAAAAAAAGAAAAACATCGCCACAGTCCTCAACTCTTCCTACTTCCTTAAGCATGCTTTACCCAAATCTTCCTCCAGACTCAACAGTCTTGTAAACACTTGAAGACGAGGGGCCTCAGATTGCAGCAGCAGCTGCTGCTGTTGCTGGTGGCGAGGGTATTGGAGATGTGCAGTCTATCCCCACCTCTCTCTGTCTCTTTGCTGTGCCCAGCGGATGTTTATCCAGGCCCTGAGCTCACAGCTCTCGGTGGACTGGGCCTTCCACCAATCAAACTCAGCTTGAAGCCAAGCAGACTGAAAGAGTGTGGGGGTGTGTGTCTGTGTTTTGTGGGAGTTTGGGGTTATGTTTGTTGGATCAAAAAAGAGAAAAACGGAGTGAAAAATATAGTGCTGTATTGGTATGTATGGGATTAGAATCACCCCATCAATTTTTTATCAGAGTTCTCCATCATCAGTTGTCCTCCTCATTTATGATGCCTGTGTGCCTCACATCGCTGTCCTGCCCTGCAGCCAAGAAATGATAGCTGCTATAGCTTAATTTAAATTGCTCATAACTGCCTCAGAGATATTTTGGCTGCTTATTCAACTCCTGTTGCAGCATTTCATTTTATGTACATGGCAGCTTTATAGCCAAATCAAAAAGGGTTTGTTGACTGCACTAACCGTTCATTGCACAAGTTGTTCTCACTGCAGAATGTGAATAAGGAATAAAAAAAGTTGGCCCATGTGGTATGCTGTCTTGGTACTCTGTTTGATCCTCACAGGGTGTTGGAGTTCAGACACTTTGATTGACAGCTTCCTCTGTCGTGCAGTTTCCGGTTCTGTTTGATGTTTTCGACGTGTTACATCTGTGTTATCTGACGCGTCTTCCCCGACATTGTTCGGGCTCTGTGATGCAAGGTTGCTGTTTTTCTAATCTGTGTTCAGTACACAGGGAGACTGGTATTTGCATGTGAATTGCTTTTCTGTTGCCTCTGATGTGGGGCACGATAGCATGCTGTATGAGTGCCCAATGGGAGAAAAGCATTTCTATTTTTTTTCTTCTTTCATGTCTGTCTCCTTTTGAGGCAAAAAAACAAGAGGTGTAACTGAGGAACTCCTGCTGCATTGCTGCAGTAAAAATTGATTAAGTGTGGAAAAAAGGGCAAAAAGGTATGTGTGACTGAGGTGTGCGAATAGTGTTTGAGCGAGATGCTCAGCTGGGAGAGTTGGGATAGACCTCCTGGAAGTCCCATAGCTCCTGGCAACCCTGCATCCTCCCTTTTCTTTCCACACCCCCTCTTCTATCTTTAGCCATCTCTCCACCTCATGGCTACTGATGCCTTTGCTCTGCTCCCAACTTCCCTAGTCACACTTTCTTTCCTCTTTCCCTTTCCTCCCTCTATTTTATCTCTCCGTCTCCCTCGCTCCTCCCCCTATTTCAGAGCCAGCTGTGTAACTCTGCTAATGACGCTGAGAAAGCATGCTGTCAGCACATCCTCCAAGCCGCCAGGGCACGGTTACATAAGCTGGTTAACAGAGCAGGCCCACTGCCATGTCAACCCCTCATCATTATTAGGAGAAAAAAATGAGAGGAGAAGAAGAAAGGGAAGAGGAGAGGGACAAATGTGAAGTGAACATATGCTCACTCACTTTAACTCATTTTCTGTCTCTCTCTCACACACACACATGCACATCATCAACAATCATCTCACCCCCATCATCTGTAACACAAGCTCTTTTTCAACCCCTCCACATACTTGGCAACAAATTCCCACATTCCAACTAATTATTTTTCATCTTACAGTAGACCCACACACCTGACAGGGCTTCAGCCAGCCAGGGGTCTTTTTATGACTCTCTCAGGGCGACCAGGAGGGTCGCTCCTCTCATACTATCAATGGCTCTAATTAGAGCCATCAGGTACTTAAGCACAATTAGGGGATTAACAACTATGTTGGAATAAAAACGAAAGACCTCCCACCACTTCTAGCCGAAGGCATACAAAGAGAAATGCATGCACACGCACATTCCCTCTTCCTTTTTTCTCATCTCCCAATACTACTGTGGCTCAGCTTTAATGTATCTTTTAAGACCTTTCTTTTCTCTTTGGCATCCCTGCTTAAAACCCGTAGATTCTCTTTAACAATCTAAATTCCCCCAGTTGTATTCTCCCCCATCTAATCTCTAATCTCTAACTCAGCCGCAGAAAGCAAGGTCATATGGGACAGCCCGAAAAGAAAGAATATGAGGATAGAGAGTTACAACCCTCAAACGGCTCTCTGGCCTTGCACAACAAAGTCCTCTGACTTAGAACATTATTAGCCCGCTAACAAAGAGAAATGAGCTGCTTACGTGCAACAAATTGGAGCACCACCTAAAACAAATGAAGCTTCACAAAAACACAAACCCAGCCAACCAAGGTCTAACAAACATGGTAATCCATCTTTCATATGTGTGTAGTAACAATGCACTCACTACGTACAGGTTTCCTCTGCTCTAACTGTACCTCTATGGATAACAGGAAGTGTTTGAATGAATTAATGGGGGATACTGTATGTTTGGCAGAGTTCTGTGCATGAATTAATATGTGCGGAATTATGAATGCATCCATTTATATTGCCTTACAACAAATACGTATCTTGATTTCTTTTTTGTGTTTTGCCCCTCCAGCTCAGTTTGAGTAATGGCAACTTTGGCAGTGTGAAGTTGGGGCCCCTTTTGTGTGCGTGCATGTGGGTATGTGTGTGTTTTGCCATCAATTATGAATGCGCAAGCTTTACCCACACCCTGGAGCATGGTATGTAAACTTTGCTTTGATGTTAATCGCATACTGCATTGATTTGAATGAGTGTGTGTGAAACAAGACAAGAATTTGGATTTGCTTGTGTTATAGTTACGGGTATTTGTGTGTGTCCGTATGCATCTTAGTGCGCATCTGTTCATGAATAATAGCTTATTTGCTTTGTGTATGTGTATTTTTGTGTGTGTGTGTTTAGGATGATGATGGAGTAAGGGGATTGAAGAAACAGAAGTAGAAGGGGAGAAGGAGACATAGAGAGAGCATGGATGCGCACACACCAGCCTCTGTACTTTTTGTCCGCAATATTATGTAATAGAAAGAATTGGCACAGAGGGGTATAAGCAAAAAGCTAAAAGGAAGGAGGGAAAAGCTGAAGAGAGGGGAAAAAAAGCTGAGGGAGCCAGACCTAAATATTCAGAGATGTATTGCATTAATGGAATATGCTTCACTACAATATAGTGCGCAGCCATTTAGGGATCTGCCTTTGTCATTAGGCAAATTAAATCTTCTTAATGTTCCCTCTGTTTAGTAATGGAAGCTTCTCTGTCACCCCCCTCCTTCCCTCCTCTCTGTCCCCTCCTCTCCTCCTCCCTCTGTCTTGCTCCCTCTCGTGTCTCCCTTTGGCATCCCTGTGGTGCTCAGTACTCCGCAGTCAGCTTTTGCTGTCTAGCATACGCCACTAAAGCTCTAAGTACATCTTCCCAAGACTCTGTACTTAGCTGTGGTGCTGTCACTGCATTGCTGTAAAGCTCCTACTACCCAAGCACAGCACAGCACCAGCACAGACATTTCCAGTACCTTTTGCCTTTACCACAAATTGTTTGGGACTAAAGACTGAATTTTGTCATCTAATTGCAGTGACTATGCAATGAGAATTGCAGCGATCTTCAGAACGATCAAATCAGTACATTTCATTGAATATGCGTCACACTGACAGTTTCAGCTTCCATGACTTTGCTGGACTGAGCTCCACATAGGAAGCGCTATGAATATGCCAATGATCTTGGAAAAGTCTCTGCATTTGTTTTCAGCACCATACCGCTCCAGTCCCAGCCAGTCAGCATGCAGTGTGTTTCAGGACCAAGGACAGCACCACTGCACTCAGTCTCCTTACAGCTATGCAGCAAAGTAATTTTTATTTTAAAGGTTGATATTAAAGTCTATTAAAATCCCCACCTTATGTCTGATGGATGCTGTGCTCATTAGGAAAACAACACTATGCTTAAAACAAACTTTTTATTTTACATTTTCCTGACAAGCTTCTTGTGTTTGTTCGAATAATGACTGTTCTCTCTAAGTAGCAAAGGAAGCAGTAGTGTGACCTTGCCATAAAAAGTCGTCAGGCCAGGTTGGATGGTTTGAGACACAAAGTTTGTGACTTCTGCACCAGAGACCATGGTTCAGATAACATCATTAACTGTTGGTAACCTTAACCATAACCCCAGTCTGTCCCTTATTTTTTTTGTTTTGTTTCTAAACTTAACCATACCTTAAACGCCCTGTACACCCACTCATGTGTTTCCACTTCTGTTAAATGAGTTCTCTGTTTATGTTGAAGCTGGCTGAAGCGATGCTGGAATTTCATGAGGCTACAAACTAATAAGTATGATAAAGGTGTAACTTCTCCCACCCAAACAGGTGCAACAATAATATAAGTCTTTATATTTCCACATGGTCCTGAGAAGGAATTTAAATAGGCAAAATAAGGGAAACCATCTGCGTGGGTGGACCATTGGGGTGTATGGCCTTTAATTACATGGGTGGTAGATCTGAAAGGCTCATTTGTAGTTTCAGTACTGTATGGTTTAGGACTTTGTTGGTCTGATGGAAGTCTTAAACCTAATAGCTCGGAAGGTTAGTATAATTTTAATGGAAATGTAATCATGGATTTCAGGAGATACTGCAGTTCTTTAATTTGATGCTAAACATGCCTATTCTCCAATGGCTGTCTGCATTTAATTAATTTTGTCATTACCAGCTGTCCTTGTTATTGGTCTCCAGTGGACTTCCATGGCTTAGCCCAGTAATGTGACTCTAGTTCAATTATAGTGGGAAAAATATTAAGACAGGGAACACATTCATTTACTGTTTGTAGATTACCACACAACTCATGTGCTGTGTGTGTAGATCACTGCCTAATTGAAAATCTGTTTTGTATTTTTTAATCTCTTTCCACAATTTCATGTCACATACTAACCTATCTCTGCTGACAGATTATATGAGCTCACTGCACGCAGCAGGTACACATAACCCATGGGCATCCATTACATAGTACTGCAGCAGAAAGAGAGGGAGGGAAAGGGAGCGGCAGACAGGGGGGCCGAGATAGTGACAAAGCAATGAAAGAGACAATATGAAAATGGGAAAGCAGTGGAGAAAAATCACTAAATGATGGAAGAAAGAAAGCAAGAAAGAATTGTTGGGAGGAGAGGCAGGACAATTGGAGAGATTGTCTGTGAAACTCCCAGCAGAGAGTGTGCAGTTAAATCTCATTACCTGAGAGGGGCAGCAGAGATGCAGCTTTCCTATGGCTACTTCCAATGCCCCTATTTACACAGACCAACAAAGACTAATCGTCCTTTTCTCTTTCTTTCTCTCAAACACACTCACACACATGCATATTTCTCCCTTCCCTTTCCCCCTCCCTTTCTCACCTTAAATTTGGCAAACAAAAAGAAAAAAGGAAAAAGGCTGAGGAGATGTAGAGACTCTGCTTTAAAATTGGTGCCGATGTATCTCTCTTCATGAGTCAAACACGCAACGAGCGGACAAGCACCACTCCTGAGAGCCAGCCTCTTCGACCACCTCCATGTCCAGTCGTCTCCGTCTTTAATAGGCAGTGTTGAACTAGCAGGTGATCTGCACTGACAGTGTGAAGGCACAGCTTATAGCACAGCCTAATTGGTGTGGACTGACTTCAGAGAGTGTGTAGCCACTCAGTGGTTGAGTGGTTGGGGGAGGTGGCAATGCCAGAGAGCGTGGTAGGACATACAGTGGAAGGAGAGTACAATGTGGAAGAGGGGGCTTCTTTCTGTTCCTCACGGGCCTTTTTAATCATTATCAAGGGCATCGTGATGGTTCAGTGCACATACTGAGCCTTGTACTTGTTACATTGAACACTGAACTTGGCTCAAGGCCTTTCTTGCATGTGAACTTTATTCACAGATACTGTAGCCTATATTTTTGTTAAGATAAAGTACTCTGTGTGAAGAAAAGTTTGGCTAGATTACAATTGGGACAGATTTGAACAAAAATAAGTAATTCCCAAGCACGCCTGCTGGATAAAATTACAGATGACCTGCTGTGCAGTATTAAGTATGCATACTTAAACTGCAGAACATACAGCCATGCACACACTATACACGACCATATGCATATGCAAATGTGCAATGAAAGTATACAGATTTGTAGTAGTGGTAGTATGCTTGACATTTGGCTGAAATGTCTCTGAAGCTGACACAGCCAATGCCAGGGAGGAGTGATGCCCCAGAGGCAGGACTCAGTGTTCATGCTGACTCATCAGCACGTGTACGCACACACTCAAACACAGACATGCATAGCCATGGACGTCAGAGACTCCTCTGTTGACATGAGGGGGTCTTCCCCATCTCTCATCCCCGTAGAGCTTAGTACAGCTCATCCAGCGGAGTGTGCATCCATCGCTGCAGGGCATTCTGTTAGAGGCACTGTATGTGTGAGTCACAGGCTGCAGGGGCAGGATTTTTGAAGGCAAACTATACACGGATGCATGACTATCTATAGTTAGTCTATATGTTTTATGTATATGAGTGTAGGCTATATGTATGTGCATATTATTATGCCTCTTCACCTGCCTTCTCCCCTGCTTCTTCTTAAACACCAACTCTGTGTATATGTTTGTGTTGTGACTGAAATCAACTGCCATTTTTATGCTTCAACATATCTGCAGAATATTCGTTTTAGGCATTAAGAAAGAAGTGTGGGAGGGTGAGAGAGTAGGAGTAGACAGAAAGAGAGAGCAATGTGCAGGCATGTTGTGAATCACACGCATGACCTACATGGGGGAACTCAATTAGGTGAGTGCACGCACCTACGCAGTTTGATAAGGGACCATTTGGCGTGAAATATGATAACAAAGCAGCTCACATTATTACCAAAGTAACTGCCATTGCTTTGTTGGCTTTGCCCACTGGAGAAGGCTTGTTGATAGCACAGCTTCCATCAACAGGGTGCGTGTGACTGAGGGAATTAAATTTGCTAGTTACAGAACTTGATTTTTAAAAGCAACACTTCACCTTGATTTGAACAAACAAAATAGGGCTTTTAAAAGTCTAGTACAAGTATTTGGACAAAGTATAGGCTTGACTTCATCCAAGTTCAATTTTCCTCTGCGTCTCAATTTTCCTTTATCTTAAGGGCAATGAATCTACTTTGGAGAAAGCTACTGCCAAATAAATGAACAAATAGCGAGCTTACTTGCTTTCTTGCTCACTTAATTAGGCTTCCTCCTGCCAAATAGCCTCCAGTAGTCCCCTGATCACCTCCTGTAGGTCACACTGGGTGTCCTCCATTTGAGCTGTGTAGCCTCAGAGGAGGAATGAAGCTTCTGTCTGCCTGAGCTCTTTAGTCTGGTGTTAAGATCTGCCCCAGCCATCCATTGCCAAGCTTGTCATCATAACAAGCTTACAGTGTAAATGCCCAAGATTAAGCTAGATATTGGCAGTATACTGCTGTGCCCTTATTTGTTAGCTTCACTGTAATCTGATATGCAGGATGATGGACTCTAACAGTTTGAGCTGGGACAGTTGGATAGCAGCGTGTCAATATTTGGTGAGCGTTGGTCAGTGTGTGACACTGGACTTGCACTGATATAATCCAGACAAACAGCAGATTGTAGCGACAGTAGATGCTGGTGTTTATGTTTGTGTCTGGGTAGCAGCCAGTCTTGGATTCACTATCTGTTGAATCGACAAGTAAGCACAAACCAGAGAGAAATTCTCAGCTCAGTGAGCACTGTAACGTTCATACACACCACTTTTTTAGGTACCTATAGGTATTTTTATCCTCCCTGTTGTTAGCTGAGACCCCAGTGGATTCTCCCTCTATCCTGGAGAGACAGCAATGTAAAACTGTGAATCATAAAAACTCACTACCAGGTTCTACAAAGCCTTATCGGTTTTGCTAAAAGGCACTATCCTCTTTAGTCCAAATATTTATTAGCTTTCCCATATACATGGTTGTGTACTATATGCTTCTTATGTCAGGTTTTTTATGGTCATTTTTACAAAGGTACTTTCTCGTATAGTAAGTGGCTAACCACTTTAAGACATCTGCAAAGTTGTATAGCTTTATCTCTGTCGATGCAACAGGTGGAAGATTTTCGAGATTTCCCAACAAGGACATGAACAAACAATTGCTAATTTGTTGTATAGTGATAACAGATTTGTCAAGCAATTACTAGTTTAGGTTTTTTTTTTTTTCCAAATTTGCTTCCACAACAAATGAAATGGTGATACAACTTAAACACTTGACTCGAACATCTTATTCACTTTATTGTTCATCAACTGGGTTGTTAGAGAACATTTAATGTTGCAGAGTGGAGTTTGGCAAAGCTGTCATTTCATTCCTGGGTTCAGAAGAAAAAACAGATTTTCGCTGCTAAGCTTTAAGTAGCACATTCCTCCCATTTTAATGCATTCTTCTCTCAGCAATGCCCGTAGCCCGTAGCTGCTCCTCAAGACGCTGGTGTGTGTAATAGGGCTGCTTTGGAGGAGCTCTACCCCAGCTGCCGTGCTAATTGAGGTGCAGAGACGAGCCCCAGCCAGATGGAAGGAAGATGCCGCAAATTGATTCCTCGCATTCGTCTTCATTAAGGTCTCGGCTCTGGGGCTCTGGGAAGAGAAAGTGTGATAGGGAAAGAGAAAAGAGAAAGAGGGGAAGAGAGACAGAAAGCAGGGCAAAAGAGACCCCCCCCTCCGGCCCAGAGGACTCTGCTCTGATGAGGTAAATTCTGACTCTCCAAAGCAGTGTGTGTGCTCCCATTTGTGTGTATGTGTTGATTTGTGTGGCAGTCAGGGGAAAGAGGAAGGAGGAGAAATCTTGAACTCCACTCATTCTCTATCAAAAACACCTCAGCATGTACTGTGACTTCAGGAAGGTGAACATCCACCCTTCCCCTCTTGCTTCCTCCCTTTCTTACCCTTTAGTGACCCCAAACTCCGGATCAAACCCCACCTTCTCTCAGCCCCCAGCGGTGCTCAGCCAGTTCTCTGCCACTTTCAATTATGTGTTAGCAGCTTCCACTAACTAGGGCCCAGAAGGTGCAATGCGCCATAGTAGCTCGCTAGAAGAGGCAAAAGTTTCATACCATCATTGTATTTGGCACCCCACATCTACCCCTGTTGACCACATCCACTTTTAACCACTCCTTCTGTATTTGTCTCACTCACTGCCCCAATGATGCAGCATCTGCAATTACCAGACAACATAGAAAGAATGATCTGTCACTTCCACAAATTACATTCCCCATACTTAATGGGCCCCATGTTTATGTAACGATCCCCTCAAATTCTCACCATGGGAGCACTAACACTCTGTCTTCCTGCCACGCGCCGGGACTCCGCACATCTTTCACCGCATGTTAGCTACCACCGCTTGCACCCAAGGAAATAAATGTACGACAACCTCACGCTCAAACAAATAAATAATGAACATATCAGCGTTTTTTTTTTCTGTGTCAGAAATATGTATGCAATAAAAAGTCTTCTGTTGTATTTTTCCCAGCATATTGGGAAAAAAAGAGGATTTGTCAACGGTGATAAGCTTTTGGAGCGTGCTGAACGGCGGTAACATGAAAGGGGATTTTGGATGGGATGGGCTGGCTGGCAGGCAGGGGTGCGAACGCTATAGTTGGTTAGCTGAAGGTGGGGGGTTGGCAGGGCGGAAGGAGGGTTCCCGTTTGATGTTTCATCTATTATTCGTGCCACGTTACCTGGATTATGTGTCGACTGACTTGGGGGGGTTACTTAGGCCTGTCACCAAGCTGTCTGGAAGGGCTTTTTCATTTCACTGTCTGTCTACTTCGCCCACACTCTCTCTCAAACACACACCCATCCTTTTCTTTCCTTGTCATCCTCACCCTTCTCACCCATCCTGTGACATTCTATCCCAGACCCAAATCCCTGTTTCTCTTTCTCTTCGTCCATCCATCCATCCATCCATACTCCTCCCTTCCTCTATCCCGCTCTCTTTCCTCAGCTCTGCTGTCCTCTGTTCTGCGGTGACATTAAGCAGCTTACCACATGTCTTGTTGCAGGCTTACAGTGTGCTGGACGCCGAGTTTTACTGTCACTCTGTATATACAGGTACTTTGTGAGTCAGAGCCTCTGTGACTACTTTCACTATGCGGGCTTCTGTGATTTTCGTATCTGACTCGAACCTGGTAACATCATGCAGGGAATGTCACAGGCGTCTCTTCAGCCTCAGAGCTGAAGCTATGAATTCTTTTTTGTTTCGTGTGTATATGTAGTCGCCATATTTCATCTATTTCTCTGTACTAGTTCACTGAATGTATGCCTTTGCTACCTCTTCCAGTTCTCACTAATAATCAGGTTAGTAGTTAGCAGTGCCTCTTTGGACACTAACAATATTTTCACCGATTGCAAAATGCATTTATGGAAATGAATGTATATAATATGATGTCTGCCTCTGCCAAAAGAAAGAACAATCACCTTTCAAGACTCAGACAGCAAATTTCAGGTTTCTGTTGATTTCATAATCCAATAACAACATTGTTCTGTATTTCACACATTTTATGTACTACTCTCTAGTGGGCAGATTGTATCAAAGCATCTCATGGAAGTTTCATGAAGTTGGCAGGTGTCAGAAACTGACTGACAGCTATCTTTGGAGGAGTTCTTACAGGCTTGAAGTGGCAGACTCTGTCTTGTCTCTCATGATCCGGAAGCTTGCGGGCGTGCTTAGCATTGAGTGCGTAATTTACATACTCATCTCCGATTGGGGCTTATTTTCTCCTGTTACTACACAAGCACACGATAAAATAGTTTATTACCAGAGTGACGTATTTCAATGCATTGTTTTTTTTTTTTTAAATTCAAGTCCCGGTAGCTTATAAAAGTTGTGTCATATGATCTGGAAGCCGTTAACCACGACAATCCGCTTTTCCTCCATTTTGTTTGAAGTACTTTACTATAGGGAATCAAAACAGAGTGATTGGTTGTCTCCAGGTTGTTGCTCCTGTTCTTCAGAGGGAATTTGGATACAGTTGAACCTTTCTCAACTTCTCCAGATTGGACCTCTTGTCACAGTGAGCAGTGTCAGGATATTGTTTCGAGGTTCAATTCACAATGAATTGCAGCCAGTAGCACCTCCTCATGTTTGTGAATGTGGGGTAAGTTTTAGTTTGAGATGGTGATTTGTGTTTCTGTGCAAAATGTCTCACTTCAGCATTAGACACAATACAAAATTACTTTACTTTTATACAGTAGAGACCCAGTGATGATGTTACCATGCGAAGGAGTACTGTGCTGTAGCAAACATCAAGTTGTGTTGTAGAGCCCCACTGATAAATCTTATCAAAAACAAAATCTTATGGGTTGTGTAAAGAAACTTAATATCAGCCAATATATCTATCAGATTTTTAAGCTCTCAAATATCAATATTAGTATCGGCCTCAAAAATCCTTTATTGGTCGGCTGCGTTGTGTTGTTAGGCCTACAACATCTCAAGGTTTAAAAAACACACACAAACACATCAGTATTATTTATTGAGAATCTTCTTTTCTTTTTTTTGCCATCAGATAAACAAGAAAACACTTTTTTTCACTTTGGCTTACTGATAGGATCAATATGTTATCACAATACAGTTATTAAAAGCTTTATTTTGAGAATAAAGATTTGTGTGTGTGCGTACATGTACATTATTCCATTTGCCCAATCAAATCTTGGCCCAATCTGTTAATGCATTTATGTTCTCTGAACTCCTGAAATATCACACGGATCATTAAGAACACAGCAAAGTCTGACAGCTATCGGAGGAGCTATAATAATTTTAACTAAGTTAAAAACTGAAAAGTAAACGTTTATAATCAGTGTCTCACCCCATCTCTTTATGAGTAGAGTTAATTATGCATATTTGCCAATGATGCTTGAGGTGATAATGTTTGATAATGTATCTTTTTATAGACTCACTCATCAGCATCCCAGAGTTCATAAGAGTACTCCTAAAAGTAATTGCAAGGATAGTAAATATATGCATTTTCATTAAATGCTTCAACAATGTAATTGTTGCACATTTTGAAATATTAGTTTACATGAAAAGATATTATTTTGTCTGAGTATATTACCAATCCCCTTCAGTATCTCCCCTCATCTTTTCTCACCTTCTCTTTGTTTCTTTTCCTCAATCTTTTCCTTTTTCATTCCAGTTTTCCTTCGTTCCTTCCTCTTGTCTTGTCTACCCCTAACCCTCCAACTGTTCAATGTATGCTAAACCTGAGCCTTGGGCGTGGATGTATAGTCCCTGCTTGTGCATTTTTAATTTCATCTGATCTGGGGCCCAGGGATTTGGCAGCCCTTTCAATGCAAAGGCCCCATGCCTGTGCCTTTGGAGCTGACCTCAAAACAGCTTTGCATCCCTTGAGTGCCTCTGGGCTGCTACATGAACGCCTACTTACATACCCACAAGGGCAGGGGGGTCACCTTACCTTATAGCTTGCTATGGAATTACTAAGCACCTTCTCTTCTGATTATGTCAAGTTTGGCATTTCTTTCTGTCGCTCTACCTCCCACCGTTTCTCTCTCTTCCTTTCACTTTACCTTTAATTCCAATTCCCTCCCTCGCTTGCCTCCCTTCATTCAATATTTGTATTAATTTCAAGCTACTGTATTTCAACTTATTCACTTTGTTTTTAGCTACTAGCGCTCATATCTAGCCGTTATGGAGTACTGTTTGAAGTTGAGATTAGGATCTCTGTCCATCATTCTCGCTTTGCGATCCAGTCAGGGGAAAGTCTGTGTCTGTGAACCACTGTGTGTTTCATCAAATCAAATCTACTCCTTCATTTTCCCAGCTTGTCTGTCTGACCTCTTCTTGTTTCGTGTTCTTTTACTTCACTTCCCACCACTATGTTGCGTCTCCACCTTTGCCTCTTTCACATGTAGGAAACAGGTATTTCAGAACCACCTTTTTATGTTTCCCTGTGTTCCCTTTTCTTTCTCTTTAGTCTATGCTGAAGGAGTGAAAGGGGAAGTCATTGAATGCAGTCTCCTATGTCTTGTCCAGACCCTTGCCCTGCCTGCCTTAGGGGATCCCTCTCCGAAACAAACACACAGACACTCGCACATGTAGAGGAAAGGAGAAGATATAGATATTAATGGCTTGCTGTAGATTCCTCAATTGGTGCAAAGTGTTGCCCTCTGAACTAGGGACGTGTGCTACAGCGTGTGAAGAAATGAACGGGTACATGCCACTTCCCTTTTTCACTCAAAAGCTCTCAAAAACAAACATGGACTTTGAAAAGTGACATAATTAGTAGGGTAATCTATTTGCAATTAACGGTGCCGCCTCTGTTGGAGAAACAGCAGACAGATGTTTCATTAGTTTTGATGAAGAAAACTACAAACAGACGCTGAGGGTCAATAGTCTGGGGAGAAGTACTTTATGATGATATAATGCACTGTATAGTGCACGTCTTGTTTGTGTAAGAGGGTATATCTGTACATACAGTATGACTCTTTTCTCTGAATATTAGTATTCATTTGTGGAATTTAGCATTTATATTTCACAGTATGATGTGTAGAAGGCACATCTGGAGTCAAAATCAGTATTGGTGGTCTCATTAATAAAAAGAAATCTGTTAATCATTATTCTTCACTGATTTCATTACTTGCTGACGGTAGTAATTCATTACAGCATCCGACTCTGACCTTTAAAACTTAAATTAACTTGGTTGTCTCTCCTGAGGGGGAATTGTCAGTCAGGGCAACAAATTTACATGATGCTAAGGTGTGTGTCCTTTCTCATCCTTTCTCTAAAAAAACCCACATTAGAGATACTCCCACCAATACAAATTACAATTTTCTTTGATTTAGCTTTTTTAGGATGGTGTGTAAAAAGAACACAGCCAATTATACCAAAAATTAAATGGTAATTGGGGTTTGGGCATGTTTTTATAGTGTGTGTAAAATACCCTCTTGACAATTGGTGGGTCCCGTGCCATATGTGGTACTCCCAAAACAGAGTAGATCTACATCAACCACACATTCCAAGTAGCTAATATCACACAAACATATGACCGGAACTAATAAAGCAGAGTCCTGCATGGGTCCAGTTTGCCAATCCGTACCAGCCCTGCGAAACTCAAGACAAACCGAACGAACATGAACTGATTTGTTATACACAGTTATAATCAACTATAGGCTCAGAGGTGGCTGTAGGGCAGTATAGGCAAAAGTTCAGCTGCAAGGGCACAATGGCCAGGGGGATATATGATAAAAAAAAATAAACGCGCTGATACATGGATTATATTTACTTGTGTTTCTGCTTGCTTAGACCAACTCATTGGTCCAACGAGTTTGAACTGTAGGGGGGTTGCGCATGTGCAGTGGCCCACACACTGCAGAAGCAAACCTTACCTTTCAACATTTCTCCATGCAAATAAACTTTGCAGTATAGATAAATAGAAAATAATGGCCTTACATTTTTAAGAAGAAAAAATATGATTTTGAGGTTTTTTTTAGGAGGTCCTAGGTGTTAATTAAGGGGTCTGATATCCCCCTGTCCAAGAGGGCGGTAGCACAACTAACTTACCTTTTACTGAAAATTGTACATACATTATAATTTCTAAAATTGGAACGTTAATTAAAGTATACTATAATTATCGGGGAAAGCAGTAATGTTACCAGCTAACAGTGCAATTTTTGAATGCATGTTTACACACATGACTACACAGTGGTACACAAACACACACACACTTGACAGACCCTCAGCATTTCACCCTTAAATGCAATCAAGTGTTCCCACTCTGTAAACCTGCACCAACCCACACACCTCATTCAGTACGGCACACAGCAGAGAGCAAGGCAACTTTGTAAATATCCCCACTAAGGAGGAGGTGTACTTCTTTGCAGTGAGTCACTGACATTATTAAAAAAAAAGATTTTAGGACTTAGATGAAACGACTCTTCTTTATGGTTCCCAAAAATGCTGTAAAATGTTTACTGTTCACAGTGCTCGCTAAGCCCTTCAAAAGTCTGGGCATTATCGGAGTGAAGAGGTGTAAAAGGAAAAGGAAGAGTTAGGGAAAGGAGTGGATGATAAAATTCCTCAAAGACGAGACCAAGATGAGAGGAGGAGATAGAGGAGAGGAAAGCTGATAAGAAAGTCCAATTGGAGAGAGAGAAGCTAACAGACAAAAAGTGTGAATAAAATGAGTGAGATAATGAAACACCAAAAATAGAAGGAGCTTGGCATCCCACAAAGAAATAAGATACACAAAGAATCTTAATTCTTCATCATTACAGTATCTCCATTCCTTGTCTTCATTCATTTTCAGGTCTTTAATGTACTTACCCACATTTTGTCAGTTTTATTGTCTTTATAGGGCTAAATATGTTTGTGCTCAAGTAATGTAGCACGCTGGTATCACTTAGTGACTATATTCTTTCTCAGATTTGATTTTCTTTTATGAGACCATGAACCAATGTAGCATAAAGAAACATGATTTAGGATCGACATTTGATACAAAGACATAAAGAGAGCAGATTAGGAGAGAATGAAAGATGGATCAAAAAAGAAGCAACAGTAAAAGACAAATATATATAAACCACTTCATAATATTTGATTTATTCACCCTGGTAGCTGGAAAATAAGTTGTTTTTTTTGTTTAGTTGCATTAGATTTAACTGCAGACTGTTCTTTACTCCAGCAAAAATATCCCCTTTGATATACCCATTTAATTTAGAGCTGAGTGAAGAAGATGAACTGCTCTTCATCTGGCTTCTTTGTCCTATTCTGTATTGAGTATCTGGAGCCCTAATGTTATGGATTGGAAAGCAGTTTCCCAGTTTACCCTGGCATATGTGGAAACCATGCCCGGCCGAGCACATCATCCAACCTGCCCCTGGATTGAGATCCCAGAGGATCGGTGGTTGTTACGCCATACATCGCCAAGCTGCTGATTCTGGCCGACAGCCACTGTATGGAGCCTGTTGATGAACTCTAATCGACCTTTCCTCTGTGCCATCATTTGGTGCACCTCCCACATCACCAATTTTATGGACCTTTGGGAGAATTTCTGTCATGCCACCCCCAACAGTCCAAAACTTTATCTTCACAGACACCGTGGTAGAAATTTCTTCCTCCTTATTTGTAGTGTTGTGTGGCTGGCCTTTGTTGTCAGTTATACTGCATACATATGGGAAATTAAAAAGAAACTACTACTCTCTTGAAGGTACTAACCCATTATTCTGCGACTATTTTCAATTGCAAAAATCCAGCTGGCATGTACAAACTCAAAAAGCGGAAGGTGAATTTTAAGCTCAATGTTTCAGGTTAGTAAGTAGATGAAAGTTTACTTCCTGTCTTAATGTGAATGCAAGATAACCCTCCTGTGATTGCTACATATTTGCTTGGGTCATATGATTTCACAAAAATGAACCCACAAGCTCAAATAAAACATGTTTTTAATTCTGTTCTTTTGCTTCCTTGTCGGATGCACCCCTCATCCCTTTTCCACGTAATCAAGACTGAAGGGTAGGGCTGGGCAAAGAGACACATGGGCAGATGCACACATGCTCAGGAATCTTACCAGCTTCACCATCTCGCCTCAAATGAGGGGGCTCACTCTGTTAGCTCTGGTTTTGGGAATCAGTGACTAACAATGCAGGTGCACATGGCAGTGGACTTCTTGTAATTTAGTGGCCACAGGCACACAGTGTGATGGAGAACATCCACTGGAAGGGAACAAATCGCGCAACATCGCCTCTGCCACTTCTCCCTCGTTGCGGTGGGCGTGCCGACGCTTGCAAGCTGGTGGGAAGCTTGCTCATTAGCAAACCTTGTGTAAATAAGCAACCTGCGCTTTCTCCCACAATTTTTGTGACGTTGTGCCAAGCAACACTTTGTTTTTGTTTGTATCTGTAATCCTGGAGGCCAGGGACATAGAAAAAAGGGATCCCAGAAAGTACAATAATGATCCTTGCCTCCACATACATGTCAAAAGTGAACTTTCTGACCCACCACTGTCAGTTTTTCTCTGTTGGTATTTCAGCAAATCACTATGGAGTTTCCAGGTGAATCTCGCCCTCATTTGCATAAAGTAAAAAATGTTCAACTTTAGTTTTCCTCGTTGCTAGTCAGTCCCACATGGCCTGGAATCCCACAATGCCTTGCGAAGCGATTTGCTTGTGTCCTATAGAAAAAGAATGGGGGCAAACTGTGTTGCGTCTCGCCTCCTTCAGTGGGTCTTTACCATGATACATCTGGAAATAGGGTGGGATTGGGAGCAATAAACTATCAATAAGTGTGGCATGGGCTGGCATCAGTGATAACCAGTCAAACCACCTGCTCTTCTTTCATTCCAGCAGTTTTTTTTAATCTCTTTGTGTGTGAGAATTTTGTTTTTTTATGCATGTTTTAACCTCTGTATTACAAATCATGCATCATCTATTACTGTTTTTCAAAGAACATAAGTTTTTCAGATTTCTGAATGCATTTTTCTATGGTATAGACAGTCCTTGGTTTCCATTCATACCTCATGAAAAGATCAACTTGCAGACACAAAATTTAATTTATCAGAGTGAACATTTATTCTTTATTGTTAGATTGCAAGATCTCTGCAGGACAAACGGTTAAAAGCACAGTCATTTAAAACGTCTTCAGCATTCACAAGCAAACATTACCATTGTGAAAATGGCAATGTATTAGTTGGTAGCGGCTCATATTGTTGCTGTCAGACGCAACATGTTATGGCATATAAAGACAATTCTATGTTGAATGTCACAGCCACGTCTCACTTTTTCTGCGGGGTTATTCAAAATATAAATCAAGTCAAATCAGCCTCTTAGAAAGGATTTTGTATATATGTGAAGGCTTGTTAGAGGCATTAAAAGAGCACAGAACATGATACACCACGCTCTATGTATGAACAGGTGGGCAGTGACAGCAGAAATACCCCTTGTTCTTGACACCAAAATTGCACCGTACGCCCCAAATGCCAAATTGATTTAGAAATGTCATCACAATGCATTGTCACAAAAATAGAGCCATATGTCTCTCTTTCTGCCATTTTAGGTTTGCCTTTCTCTCTCAGACCTGGGGGCTTTGATGATTTGGTGATAGTTTTACTTTTTCTCCCACTTCTATTCATCTGCTCTTTATACCTTTTACTTATTTCTTTACAATTTCTCACCACCCTCTCTACTCTCTTGTCCTCTGTTCCACTCAGATGTTCAATCCAATTTCCTCATCTCTCTATCTCGTTTTTTTTTTTTTTTGCTGTCTCACATTGAGAGGCGGAGAGTATTTGAAAGTCCCCCTTTTCTTTGTCCAGTCCTCATTCACTTTTCTTCCCATTACAGACTGTGGGTAGCATCAAAGACAATGACATTTGGAGAAATACCACAGTGTCTTTTTCTCTGATCTGTCTGAGCTCTTTGACCTCTTCAAGTCTCTTTGAACATCTTCAAGCCCTTAATAACAAGTGACACTTCTCACGTAGTCTTAACTACATTTTTAAGGTTGCTTGTATGAAAACATTTTTGCATGTGTTTTTGTGGATCTGTGTAATACAGAAAGTATATGTGTGCTCAAGTGAAGTTTCCAGGGTCAAAAAATATAATATTGTGCTTGTAGCCGTAATAAGAAAATAATGATCTTTTAGAGATTCTTGCTGGTGATCAGACCCTCCTGATGAATGCCCAGCATAATCACTAGGTGAAGCTCAGGCCAAAGTGCAACTGGAAGCTTTGCACCCTAATGGCTGTCATTTGTCCCTGCCATATTGGGTGGCTATTGAATAACTTTGTTGAGCGGATGAGGAAGGGCCATTTTTGGTGCATTTAAAACGATATCCTTTATACCTCTGCCAGTCATAAGTCACCAGGGGAAAAGGTAGAAAATGAGACCAGCTAAAGAATGTACAAATAACAGCAAAAAAATCTAAAATGGGCCTGTACCCACTTTCTATTAAGACTGAATTAAGATTGAATCCTTTTCTAAACATCTCTGAAACTATGTGTTTTACAATGTGCCTACAGTATGTGTGTCTCTATATGTTAGTAGGTGTTTAGCCAGTGGCATGGCTTTAGGGATGGTAATGTCGCTTGGTCAGTCATCCATGTTGGTCCTGACTGAAATATCTCAAGTATTAGATGGATTGCCATTAAATTTGGTACAGACACTCATGGTTCCTAGACAATGAATCCAAATGACTTTGGTGATCCCATGACTTTTCTTCTAGTGCCACCATAAGATTAGCATTTTTGAATTTTGGTGAAATGTCTTGACAACTATTGGATGAATTACCATGAAATTTGGGGCAGATATCCATGGTGCCCAGGTGATGTATCTGTATGATTCCCTGACTTTCCCTCTAGTGCCATCATCAGGTCAAAATTTCAATTTGTCCAATACTTTGGTTTATGACCAAATACCTGCACAATTAATGACACTCCCATCAGCCTCAGCTGTACTTTGTGTTTTGTGCTAATTAGCAAAATTTAGCATGCTAACACACTAAACCAAGATGTGAACATGGTAACCATTATACCTGCTAAACATAAGAATGTTAACAATGTCATTGTGAGTTTATCAGCATGCTGATGTTAGCATTTAGCTTAAAAGCACAGCCTCACTCAATGGTGTCTACAAATGATACATTTTCATGGCATGGAAGGTCAGGAACATTTGTGAAGCGGTGAACATACAGTACACACACACACACACACACTAATCGTTTCAGATCAATATTCACTTGTACTATGTGGTCAGCTCATGGTCTACAAAACAGCATATACTGCAAGTGTGATAAATACAGGCAGATAATCATGGGCTCCTTGACTGGGGTTGGAAGCCTTACATTTTATGTCAATGACATACCAAGTGGAGCTGTCTGCTGTAAATGCTGTCAATATTCCTGGCAGCTTCTGTTACAGCTGCTATTGAATAACAGTCAGCTGACCCCACCTATCTGCTTGACCTTCCCCAGTTTTGATACCCATGCACCAGACTGGGGAGTGCAAACAGATACACACACACGCACACACACTGCTACACACACATTTGCTCACACTGAAGTGTTGCACACATGCACACACAAATCTGCACTGTATGTGAATGCAGAACCACTGTGTTGAGAATGATGGGTTGTCTTCTTCAGGGAGTAATTAATTGATATCCTCCGTCAGCATCACTGAAGGACAGCCGCAATGGCTCTGCCATAACAGAGTGGACATACACAATGCACACACACACCAACACCACCACCGCTACCAATTGTCCTTGCTCTGAGAGTGCCATGTATGCAAAGATACAGCATCCATTTTTTACAAATAGGCTACACATGAGAAACACAACATCTACTAGAGCCTGTTATGTTGGCAGAATACTAAGCTGTGAGAGATAAAATGGACCTAGAAAAATATGTGTGATAAATAAATGTAGGAGAAGGAAGAGATGGGGAAATCATCATGAAGTCTTTTGCAAATAAATTATATTACTCGTGGGGAAAATATGAAAGAGCTTGAAACACAGTCAGTTTTTGATGTTTGACCATTTTTTTAAATTTACAGTTCTTCTGACTCTTTGACTATTTCCGCATACTTTCAAAAATGGACTATAATAACTCACTCATGTGTTTTACTTGTTTTACCAGCATGAGAATTTGTAGCTTTAAAATGAAAGCACACTTCATTTATAGCTGCAATATGCGGTCAGTACTTGCAGCAGCAAACCAGTCAATCATTTTGGGAGCGCAGAAATGTATTGATTCAAAATACAGATATCTTTAGTGGGGTGATAGCAGTTCAGCACAGACTGATAAGTATACTTACAGCAATCAAGGCTGTGAGGCAATATTTCAGTTTTACAGCCGGGTAAAGGAGTGTGTAGTGAGACTGCCCTTCAACCAGAATCACACAAGCTCTTACATGATGGTATGATGGCAATAGTTTCATCAATTCAATGATTTGCTTGCTGAATATATTTTCCTTGTAGCAGTCTGAAAGTCATGCATCTAACACATCCAGCATACCAAATACGGTAGATTGCACTGACTAATACAGTATCTTTTGCTTTTCTCTTCCACCAGTTTTTGAATATGTTGTTTTTCCAGTGTGCAATTCTCGTTAAAAAACCTCAAAAATAGCCTTAATGTCAGGGGCATCACACTTCAGGGGGTAGGTAATCACCAGGGAGGTATATTGACATCCCAAAAAATGAAATGTCATATTATACAACCACTCTCATTTCAATGGTGTGTGTGCATCAGAGCATCTTTTGTACTGTTACATTTTAGATACAAAGTTGGAACAGAGGAAAACTCAATAAACCTTCACTTAGCAACAGTTGTTGCTATAATTATTGAAATAATTACTGTTCACAGAAAAGCACATCTTTTTCTTCAGTTACCTTTGCTAAGAGGGTGCCTGTTATGTCATCATTAGATGATTCAAGTTTTATTATAACCCCATGTTTTTAGACAGTAGAAGTGTTCAAAGAAAAAATGACAGGAAAAGTGAGATGCCAACTAACCAAGGCTGGCATTTTTCAGAAGATCACAATTATGTAGGAATTACAGTCAAAATCATGGCAATAGTGCAGTGGTTTGAATTAGCTTATTTCGTATTTCCAAACCAAAGTTGGTTGTTCTTAATTGACTGCGTGACTAAAAGATGAACTAATCTAACACTAAAAATAACATTCCTTGGAAACACTTTTCTTCAATTGGATTCAGTTTATCAAATAGTTTTATGGTATGTGTTAGTCTTTTAGTTCCCAAACTATTAGAACCTTGGTCAGATTGCAGTCACCTGATGAACCCCTGTGTTGTTGACACATATTCATTTTGACTTAGAAATGAAGTAAAGTTTATTCTTTTTGTACATTTCAGAAGTAGGGGTATTTTTCCGAGGCTGTCCTGTATTTTCTGAAGTCTTGGTAATTTTCCACTGCAGTGATGGGAGATGGCATATCAACATAAATGCATTGTTGCGACACCACACCTCTGCAGGAGCCAAGGTAGCGTGCTAAACTTTAGGCAGCTACCCTGAGCGTGGAATTACATGCTTGGTCACACTGCACATACTGCACACACACACACACGAGTCCACCAAGAAGTCTGCTGGTGTGTTTTAATATGCATACAGTACGTGGGACACCTGCATTGCATCCTGCTGCACCATATAAGACTGCAACTTTAGAACAAAGGGTAATTCAATCACAGTCTCCTGGATCTGAAAAGCCTCCTAGATTCTTACACAACAACAGCAGCTCTACACCACTGTAATCCACTTGCATTACTTACAAAGACGCTTTGGCTTTATACAACTATAGACACACACGCACATCTGCATACACACATAGACACTGAATTTGTGCAAATGAAACACACTGTTGTGCAATCTCCTGCACACAAAGCCACATTTTCTGGCCAAGACCATCTATTTTCTCTGCCTGTTGTGAAAAGGAAGGGGAGATAATCGTACAGAGAAGAAAAAGGAGAGACAGGGAGAAAGTAGGGGGTGGCAGCAGATGGTGAAAAAAGAAAGTTGTTCTGTTGGTATTACGTAGTGTTAGGACTCATGGCTTGTTGCTGTTATCATCATTCTAAAAAATTAAAAGACTGTGAATGAGAATGATTTATATGTATATGTTTGTAAGTTAGTCCAGTACACCTGTAACAGTGTATTCATGTATTAATTCATTCAGCTGTGAGTCTGCGTTCTAACTTTTTTATGGAGGTTTTGGATTTGAGCCATTATTAGTTGATCTTTCCCGCTCTTTGTGCTCTTGAGCAGTACAGCCAGCCGGTTTCTTTTTGGGTTTGTTTTTTCTATTTTTTTTATTTTCTTTCTCTCATTCAATCATCTTGGTCAGAGTCAGCCTTTAACCACCCAGCTCATCTATAACATTAGCAGCTACAGGTATAAAATCTCCAATGTCAAATTATCTGCATTGGCGATAGCTGTCCTTTCTCTATTCCTTCCTAACATGCTCTTATTTTGGTGAAACTTTCGGCAACCCAACTCGGTGTCTCTCTACCGCCACTTATTTTTTTTCCTATCTTTGGCAGTTGACTGATGCTGTCTTCTGTGCTGTCTTCCGTCCATTGATCCCTCTTTTTTTCTGTTTTCTGATTCCATTCAAAATATGTCACAGCAGTTCTTTTTTTCTTTATCATTCTGCAGCCACTTCACTGGCAGTACAAACCAGTAAAGAGTTAAAGCACGTTGATTCTCACCTTATGTCACCCCTGTCGCAAACAAAATAAATATATACATTTTTGTAAGTGCAGTGCTGAATGTGGACGCACAGCCTGTGTGAATATTTAGATGAATGTACAAAATAAAGCAATAAGGACGTTCTGATATTGACTTTCAGCGCTTGTTACCTCAACCCAGAGAAATCTTTGAACTCTTCTGCTTGACTTTATCTTAATCTTTTCTTTTCAGATTTGTATAGATTTAATAATGGAAAAGGAAGAATATATAATAGCTTTTACCAACTCTTAAGAGTATTCTTGCATTCAAGGGACACTGCACAAATGCACAAGATTAGACCAATTGACATATCAGTAAACACAAACTAAGAGTACATACTGACACAGCTAAACAGATAAACAAGAGACACATCAACACACACACACACACACACACACACACACACACACACACACACACACAGGCATGCCTACCCCAGTGGGGATGCTCAGGGGCTGATGGTCAGCATGGATGGGGGCTGTAATTACACTGGAGCTCTGTGTGAAAAGTGTGTCTCAGAGATGAGATCAAGTCTCTGCCCTTATCTAGTCCGGCTGCTCCCTCAAGCAGGGAGCATCATTGTTCCAGGGTGTGGAACATATGTGTGTATACATACGCACGTGCGTGTATAATGTGATTTGATACTGTGATAGCACAAAAGAGGGCTCAGATTCAGAGAAAAGGCTTGAGAGAGATACATACCTAGAGCCTAAGATAAAGGAAACTGAAGGAGTGTGTGCAAAAGACTGGGGGAGACACAGAAGGATAGACTGTCCATTTACAAAAGGGAATACTCAAGTAATTTTGCCATTTCCCCCGACTTTCTCACAGAGAGCTGTACACACTCAAGCACAATGTCTCGCATTTGTGCAAACATATTTCATTTCACAGAGCTTGTTTGCTCAACCAAATCCAGCTTAGAACACCCTGCATGGTTTCCATGTGTGACTATAGACAGATTTACAGCATGCCGGTTTCTTATATTTACCTGCTGTTATGAACATGAACGTACAGGTTTAGAAAGGCCTATTTACCCTGAGAAAGTTATCAAGTGGACAACTAATTACTACTGCTGTCTGTGTGTGAGGTGAGAGTGAAGAGACTTATACGGCCCCCGTGGAGTTTGCAGTGGTCTACTGGCAAGGCGTGGGGCCAGAGGTTGAGCCAAGGTGATATCCAAACTATAATGAGGTGTCATCTTTGCCAAGCACGGGGTAGAGGAGACAATAGCACACACTCTCACACACACATATAATATTCCTTCCAGTTTCTCAGTTTCATGACAGTGGCAGATGACGGTCCAGGCACTGGGACAGAAGAGTGTTCATTCTGACAGAAGTTTGCAAATCTTGCATATTTGAGTATCCTGCACTCAGCGTCTCATCAATAATAAAGCCCAACACTGTGAGAAGTTTAAGTAAAGAGCTGGGACAGCCCACTGAATCATTAATTGGCTGGTCTGAAGCAGTGACACGGCTAACTGAAGGACACTGAGTATATGGGGTAGCTAGGCTGTTGTGGATGTACAGTAGCTGTAACTGTAACATGAACCTGAGTGCTGCTGTTGCTCTGAAGCTAAACTGTTGAAATGGAAATGTTGTATGATAGCTGGGATATACTGTAGACTCTTGATTGTTTGATCCTTACTTTTTAATTATTTAAACATTTCTTAAAGATTATTCATGTGCCAATGGAGCTGTGGGAATTTTCGTGCCCATTGCATGCCTTTAAACCTTGCTCTGTTATCTACTGTACATACATACACTGGCTACCACCCTGATAGTATGACACTACATTTTGTCATTTGTGAAAATGTTCTGCTTGGTAGTTTCTCAAGTTTTAAACAGAGTTTATCTTATCCACAGGTTTCCACTAGAGATAACTTCACCAAACTTATTCCCCCACATGCCTCTCCCTGGATCAAGTTTTTGATGAGTTGGCCCTGGTGAGGTGCTGTGCAATCAAATGCATCACTGCATAAGCCAGCGTAAAATGTCCTAGGAGAGAGGGAGAGAAGCAGGGAGAGGCAGGAGGAGAGAGGGAGTGTGTGGATCGATCACACCACAGTGCTTGGAGAGGCCAGAGTGACCAGCCATGAAATGGCTGCTGTCCCTGGCGTAGGTGCCCCCATTATCCACAGTTCCCTTGCCTTGGCTCAGTTGAGATTCCCGCAGATACGGATATACATACAATATACGATACGATGTGTCATGATGATGAAGGATGTGCGTGTGTGTGTGTGTGTGTGCGCCCGTGCCCTAGCTTGAGTGTCCGTGTGATACTTGTCCTGCCTCAGGATACAGAGCCCCGCTGGTTTTAATTCTAGCAGGATGAAATCTAATTTAATCAGGATTTGTTTTACACCTGGGGTTCCAAGTGAATGCAATTAAGTTCAATTAACTGTGTCACCTCATAGTTGTCACATGAATGATACTGCATAGTTGTCTCCTTAGTTGTGGTTGCAAATGTAATCAGTCACCTTCAGAAGGGGAAAAAAATCCCTACATGTTCAATTAGTGGTGAGTGCCATTTGAAATTTATACCTGAGCTACACTAATGCCTGTGTCTTCATGCCTAAGTCTGTGTAAAGTCTCTGTACTTTCACAAGTTTTTGTTGAGATCTTGCATGTCGTGATGTGACATTAAGTGTAGGCATTGTGGAGCCGCTTCGTGTCTGTGATGTGGAGCAGGACTATGGTCTGAATCCCATCTTCTCCACACTGATCAGTTTCACTCTGTAGTGTTGTTTGTGTTTGTATGTTGAGAATGGGTAGTTATCCCACCAATGGATCTCTTACAGAAAGATTTGCACTAGGTTCATCACGTCTTTGCATTTACTGACATTAGATATGTAAAAGCTGTTATCGGAAAATATATGACATAACACCTAAGAGTCAGTTTGCTAGTCACAGGGAGTATTACTGAGCCTCTGTGTTTTTACAGTTCCATTATCAGGGGTATTCTTGGTTTTGAGTCTATGAATTTAAAACAGAAAGCCTAGAGCACAGAGTTATTTACCTGGCAGAGAGGGCCTAACAAAAAGATCCTGTTGGTTGTATTGTGGGAAATCCAGGATCCAGCATTTTTGAAGTTTGACACATTGTAGCGACTACAATTCAGTCTTGACTATTCTTTGTAGACATTCTAGCGGTATGGCTTTAGGGATGGCAATGTTGGTCTGTTGGTCAGTCACCACTTTGATCCAGACTAAAATATCTCGGCTATTAGAAGGATTGCTATGAAACTTTGTACAGAGTAGTCATTGTGGTTATCCCCTGACTTTTCCTCTAGCACCACCATGAGAATTGCCTTGAAATTTGGTACACACATTTATGTTCCCCTCAGGATAAATGGCTATCACTTTAGTAATCTTTAAACTTATCTTCTAGTGCCATCATTAGGTCAAATTTGTGTCCAATACTTTGGTTAATGACCAAATACCTGAAAAACTAATGACATTCCCATCAGCCTCAGCTGTACTTTTGTTTTGAGTGCTAATTAGCAAATTTTAGCATGCTATCACGCTAAAGTAAGATGATTAACATGATAAACATCAGCATGCTAGCATTGTCACTGTGAACATGTTGCATGCTGACGGCATTTAGCTCAAAGCACCATGTTGCCTGAAGTAAGTCCAGCCTCACAGAACTTGTGAGAATGGCTGTAGACTTTTAGTCTTGTTTAAATCTGTTTCTTGTGAATCACAAACTTCATGCAATAGCAATGCTAAATTTCTGGTGTACCCCTTTAACACTCCTTTTGTTGTTTTCCTATCATTGCTGAGCTACACTATCCCATTCTGTAGCATAACTACACATCCTGTAAATCTTAATGCCTTCTGAAAATCTTCTTCTGTAATATTTCTCTTTCTTGTTTGAGGGAACAGAAGCTTCAGGCAGCACATAAAGTGCTGTTACCACAGGTTAACATTTCTTTAGAATGCCCTTGGTAGGAGGGTGGGCCCCATGGGTAGATAATCATCCCCTGGTACGCACACTATGCCATGAATAAGTCATCTCTCACCAGGACACAACCCTCAAGTTCAAATGATTGAGATTTCACATGCCTGCTGTAGCACAGGAACGACTACCTAGTAGCAATTCTGATGCATATTATAGCAGTGAGGTTTAATGGAATGAAGGAGAGGCGGTACAGCAGAAGCAGTGGTGGTAGGAGTATTTTTAATGCCTTTCCCCCACCCACAATCATACACTCACTATCAATCTTCCCCCGGCGGAGGTGTATTAGAAGATATTCACCCTGATGGGAACATTTGCATTCCCTTCTGTTCGCTCCTCTTTTAAATGCCGTCATTTTGCCCCACTGTCTCATGCTTTTCTCTCACTAAGGTCATTGTAATGAACATTTCTTTTTCAAGCATTTTATATGATTTATTGTTAGAGGCTCTCAGGGGCAAAGTGGGGCCACATGAAGAGGGATTCTGCCCTTTATTCTCCTGTGTTTTGTTAATGTATTTATTCTTGGTGCTATTCTTTAGGACTGTCAGCTCATAGTTATTCACGTCATCGTTATTCACGTCATCGTGTTGTAGAAATTACAAGCCCGCCGAATGCCCGAGCGATTCACCACCAAACTTTTCATTAATATAAGCCCACAGAAAAGAATGAGGACCACAAAAGAAAAGGGGAGATAGGGAGAGGTGAGGAGGGGGGGAGACGAGTGAAATAGTCTTTCCATCAGCAGGAGTTCTCATAAATATTGTAATTGTGTGGTTATAGAAAAGGAGCGGTTGTGAGCCACTGGGCTGTGATTGACTTTGAGTGAATGCTGTCTCACCTTTTTGAATGAATTGAACATGAACACTGGTGACAAAAAGAAAAAAAAATAATGGCCTGACATGGAAGTCATCTGATTCCTGCAGGCTGCTTGTGAAGAAGAAAAAAAAATCACATCTTCTTTTTCTTTCTTTTCCAGTGTAAAACTCCCAGCACCATTACTTGCTGATCTCTGCTGACTCGTTACATTTTTTCCTCAGACCTCACAACATGAACTGTATGAACCCCGTGAGATAGCTGTTCATGTAGGGGAATGTAGTAATGCAGCACACCTAAGGCAAATTAATCAGACCAAGCCAGCTGGGTTGCCATGGAGAAGCCAGAGCGTCCAGTTGCTCTTCCCTGGCCATCTCAACTCCGAATCAGGCTTAAATTTGTACAGAGAGCCCCTCCAGTGTCAGAGAGCCTCAGGCATGAGCAATTGCCTGAATGAAGCACCAATCACCCAATTTCTCTTCTCTCCTGCAGGGCTCTGATTTCACACCACTCTGGCATGTTATTGGCCCATTCATGACCCAAGCCCTGGTGAGTTACAGACACAGAACAAGAGGCAGAGAAAATTTTTGACTTGTAACTTTTTGTCTTTTTCAAAATAGACATTGCTCTTCTATGTCACACTGTCAAGGATGTTGTTTTGTACATTTCCCCAAGAGTTTAAGAGTTTAATAGTTTTCTGAAGGGCAGGAAAAACACATAAAACATTTAAGCACTACAGCTTACTGTGGAAACTGTTTAGCGGCAATGTGACATCCCGGTATTTGTGATTCATATTACAGTAAAACATGTTTTTGCATGTTTTACCCAGAATGTCCACTGAATGCAGCTTATGTCTCTAGCACGGTTCCAATATTTCCTGGAACAGTGTCAGAAGCAGTGTGTCTTAAAGCAGCACTGATTAATGAAACCCATTAATAAACCAATTAAAAACAAAACGGTCATATAACCTGTTTCTGGCAAACATGTAAACCAACTAAATTGTCATGTAAAGCACCTTCATAATGATAAATATCAACTTAGATCATGTTCAAAGTGCACAAAGAAAAAGAGAGGACTCTGGAGACGATGATTTCATCGCTTGTTGCACGGGAGCTTGGCAGGCTTTCTCACAGCAATAATTATAAAAAAAGCAGCAACAACAACAACAATAAAACAAGTGGTAATAACAAAAATAATAATAATTATGGATTGGTCCAGAAGGACACTTCAGCCAAAGAGGGCAAAGGGGCAACGGCTGGAGTCACCATAGCCATTATACTCACACAGACCCCAGAGCATAACAAGGCAACCTTATTTCTCTAAAAAATTGCATTACAAGACTTCAAGAGAGGGCAAACAAAATAAAAGTGAGGCACATGAATGCTCACCGTGGTGGTGGGTCTTAGAAGTCTCTGCTAACACAGGCTGCAAATTGCTTAAGAAACTTCTCATACAAAATTGATCACATTTCTTTCCGACTAATGCAGAATCTGATTCCTTATGCTCTTTGATATATTTTCATCCATATTTAAATCTCTCCATTCTTAAATTTTTCTCTGATATCATGACAGGAACCGATTAAGAACTCTGATTCCAAAAGCTTTCAAAATCTTAAGATTTCAACCAAGTTACTTCATCTAATAAACCGTAGAACAACCTACGCACAGTTAGTAACTCTTCTCCTAAAAGAGCAACACAAGCCATCAATTTGTGTGATTTTAGCCAATTTAGCATCAAATAAATTTGATTCTGAGCCCATAAATATTACATGCATATGTTAGGACTATCTGCTCGTCCTTGGAACCACATGAAATCGTGTTTAGTTGCGGCACACGCTTATTAATTCAAACATCTGTGTCAGTGTCTCAGAGGTCTTGAGGCGATGTGATATACAGCCTAACACTCTTCTGCTTATTCTTCTGATGTACAACTTTGGAATCACAAACATGCAGGCAAGGACACATGTACACACACAAATCCACTCACACACACTCACAATCATACAAACAGACACATTAAGACATAGACACTCAGTAGTACATAGATGTATATGGAAGATAAAATAAATGTACATATATACATAGAAATTAGCATATCTTTGCAAGCAAAAAGTGTTTTGATGTTTACTTGCTCTCCCTTCGATCTGAGGATACATTATTCTTAATTATTTTAATATTCATCGCTGTGGACTTGGAGAAAGCTTCATGTCTGTGCTTAGTGTCTGCACCCTGTGCACTGCATGACAATTAGTGCCTTACATAACCACTAGCCAGCCACACACCCACATATGTGCACCACACACAAGCAAAAAGATGCACATGCATTCACACACATTCACATGCACAAATACAAATGCACTATCACAAATGGGAACACACAAACCCAGATAAAAACATAAACATACAAACTACAAACCCACTTTACGCCTTCTTCTATCCTGTGGGGACATTTCAGTTAAATTACCTCATACTCTTGCTCCTTGGAACTCTGTATTCCATTCATTGAATCACTTGTTGTGTGAATATGTGTGTCCTATCTTGGTAAATGACCACCAGTGACCCAACATCTCTCTATATATTTGTTGATATATCTTTCTTTTAAACACCTTCACTCTGCTTGCCCCGAGTCCTGCCTTTCTGTCCTTGGTTGTTGCTTCCGTAATGGCTGAGGTAATGAGATGTTCGACTTTCTAAACACAAACAGCGTAGCCCATCACAAACACCAATAAAAACTGAGAGCTGTAAATCCGACGACCGATCTCACCCTTGCCCCAGGCCAGCCATCAGCATATTAGCACAAGTGCCTGTGCGTATGTATGTGTCTATGTAGATGGGTGTGTGTAGGAATGGGTCTGTTTTCCTAGCCCCTCAGTGCTTGCTTGCATCCTGTCTGTGATTGCTGTTACTCCTTCTCAGAGGATCCCAATCAGTTTACTTAAATGAGGAGAAAGAATCTGAGCTTGATGGCATGAGACAGAGGGAAAAGAGGGGGCTACTGATGGGTAGAAAGGCAGGTAGAGGTAATGAAGAGAGGGAAAATGGAGGCGAGGACAAGAGGAATTGGTGAGACAGACCTGCGGAGAGACAGTCAGAGACATGTAGAGACAGACAGAGAGAGGATGTGAGTGGAAAAAATGAGAAATGGCATGAAGGAGTTCTGCTCTGTTCCCTTGGCGATCTGAGTCATCTTTATTGGCTGGATATGCTGCTATGTTAGGAATGATTAGTCTCATTATGAGACTATGAGGTGTGTGTGTGTGTGTGTGTGTGTGTGTGTACACACCAAACCATTATTAGATATATAAAAACCTCCCTACCTTAGGAAGAGTTGCATACATTCTCACTTTTTTCTATCTGAAAACTTGCACAAGATTTGTGTGTGTGTGTGCGTGCGTGCATGCATGTTCAGAGTGTGCATCCGTAGTTATCAAGCGAATGCCTTACCTTTAACCAGGAGATCTGCAGTCAAAAGCTCCATTGCTATTTTGGTTCACCAATAAGTTTCCTGAAAATTGGATCCAGGGCTAAAGAATTGAATGTGATGAGCACCACAGCTGAAGCAATCCACAGGCCTTGAATGAATGTATTTATGGAAAAGTGACAGATCAAATCCAATTGCTTCTTCTCTGACTTTAGACAGTCCCTTAGTCACGTCAAAGAGGTAGGAGTTTAATGAGGTTTTGACTGCCGGATGATTTTTTGCAGATGAATGAGTTACAGAATGTAGAGGCACTGCGGTATGCGACTCAAGAGTGTGGAGCCGATGATTCTGTGTGTATACAGCATGAACACGCTCGCACAGAAAAGAAAAGAAGTTTGGCCATGATTTATTTGTTCATTGGAAGGTGTATTGACACTTTCCTGTCTTCAAAAAGGAGATGCATTTTACATAGTGCGTATGTACCAGAATATAAGGTGTATGTACATTTTAGCTTTAATTTTCAACAGTGGTTGTCTTGGTAAACAATGGGATGGTCTTTCTTCCACACCTTTGTCCCACTAAAAGCTTACTGTCAACCAGCTCTCCCAAATAGGATTGTCTTAGTCTGAAAAACGGCACTGAAAAGTTGCATGATGAAGCCAGACACACAGAACAACAACAAGGATAAAAGAAACAAAGTGAAAAAAGCTTTTGACACCCACCCTCTTCTCTTCTCTTCTCTTCTCTTCTCTTCTCTTCTCTTCTCTTCTCTTTGTTCTCTTCTTTGCTTTCAAGCTGAACATAAAGTAGGTCTAATAGGAAATCTGCTCAGCCCCTTCATCCTTTCGGAACTATTTTTTGCAGACTGAATTATTATTACTTTTTGCCTACTGCTGCACTCTTTGACCAGGAGCAGAGGGAAATAAGAAAACCTTATCCCATATACTGTATCTACACCCTAGCTTGTCTTTTTAAACTATTTTTTAAGGGTTCTTGAAAGTGTAATCTACATCATTGGCAAAGCAGAAATATTTTAATCTTTGTCATCTAATAGTTCTTGCCATTTGAATGTTTTTACATATATTGTAGAGCTGGCTGTTGTGTTTCTGGCTCGGCAAAACATTTGAAATGCAAATCAATGTTTCAAATGAAGCAGGCCCTTTTAATATTTAGCACACACATTATCTAATCGCTATTTGATTTCACATGCAGGGGCATATCTAAGTGAAATCAAATAATCTTTTTAAACTCCCCCACTACCCCAAACATTAGCCATTGGATTCTACGGCAGGGGGCTGAGTAGACTACTAATGTGCTGGCAATTGAGATCTTAAGTGTCCTTTCACACTCTAATCAAATTGATAAGGTGGTCCTACTGCAAGGGTAATTTTGCTGTCCTCTGCTTTGAAAAATCCTTAGCCTTTAGTTTCTCTATCTCTTTTCTCTGTCTCTGTAAATCTGTCTCTGTGTGTCAGTTCAGTTTAATTTCAGTTAAAGCATAATTGAATTGAATCTAATTACATTAATGCTAGTAGCCTTTGATGCTAAAGCAATTGAATGACTAGGTGTAGTAATAGCATAATACTGAGATACGACAACATATACAAACAATTAAATATTGACATTGAAAATGGTGAAATAAAAAATAACATCGTAATAAAGCAAATTAAAATGTAAATAAACATGCATACATAATCATACATACATACATACATACAAGTTTACACAGTGGGGTTTACAGTGGTGTCATGAAAGAGCCATGTTCTAAACTGATGGCAGGTGAGGACGTAGTCTACATTTATTTGGGAACAAAAATTAATTTTTCGGTTTTCACCCAGCATAATAGAGACATTTTCTTTACACGTTAGCTTCAAGAATCTGGGTACATTTTCAGCCAGTTTGAACCAATGTGTTGATATTTTAATCAAGTCATAAAGCAGAAACTATTCACCTTCTTTGTGTCTTAAGTAACAGTGTTTCTGTGGGAAAGGCCTCTGCATAAAGCGACTATAATCAATATTTATCTATTAACAATAGACGGGGTCAAAGGAATAGAATGGGTCGCTTGTACTGATGAACCCTACAAAGAATGATCACCCGACTCTGCAGTTCCCCTCATCTCTACGGAGCGTTTTAGTGTCTTCCAGCTCATTGTTTTGGTTTTCTGGCCCACAACTTTACTGTTTTGGTTCACTGTCACCGCTCTCATAGTGTTGTTTTCAGCCACAGCAGGCTGCAGTTTGTTTGCTTTAAAAATGGAGCACTTCTAGCTGGTGAACATAGTTCATTTAGCAGTGAAAGAGCTAAGAGCTAAAAGAAGAGGTAGGCAGTGTGATGCAGCCAGGAGGAGGCTATGATGGAAGGCTTTTTGCCCTGCTTGGAAAATGTATGAACAGTTTTGTCTTTAGACGTGGTTTGACAAAACGTCGTACAATTTAATTTGTTTCAAGCAAACCCTTAAGATTGTGACCCTATAGTTGGTGTCTGATTAAGATTTTCTCTTGAATATAAAGATACACAAATAAGGTTCTTTGCTAACTCAACATTTATATCAGGGATTATGTTGCAGTGTTCGCTATGAATTCATTTTTCCTAGTAGTCTTTGGATACATGTACAGTATACTAGAGATGTAATATTCTTTTAATGCTGTAGCCCTTGGTTGAAAAGCTCAGTAAGTGTGGTGTTTTGAGCCAGGTGTATATCATACTCTGTTTCTTCCCTCCTTCAAGACCTTACTAATTTTGTTTGGTTACTGTATCCACCCCATCCCCCTACCCCTCTCTTTCCTTCTCTCTTCCTCCATCTTTCTATTCTCATCCAGATTTCTCTGAGGTCTACTAAGTCTCTGATCGTCTGTCTCTCTGTTGTTCTAAGATAAAGCCACCTTTCACTGTTTGAGATCAAAGAGTGAGTTTGCATAATGGAAAGAGAGAACGGTGAGAGTAGTAGAATAAAGCAGAAAAGGAGGGGACTGTGGATTCAGTTGAATAATCTAAAATGGAATGCTGACACTTTCCCTGAACCCTCTTTTAAGAGTTTTTTATACACCACCCCAACCATGACCATGTAAATCTTACAGGCAGTTAGGATTTTATACTCATTCATTGCTTCCAGTATATATCATTTGAGAAAAATACTATTGCATTTGATATCACAGATTCTGTACCTTACCATTTTTAGCATTGCTTAATGGCTGCCATCTTTTTTTTAATTTTTATGGAGTGCATCAGTTTGCTCTGTCAATAGGCAACACATGCATGCATGAGTTTAAAATTAAAACATTTCAATATCACAACATGGTTGCAGCAGAGGATACATTTTGTCAAGTTAGTACTGGCTTGAGTACTTTAAACTCCAGCCTGCATAATATTATTGGTCACCAATTCATTCTGATAATCTGATATTGACAGATTTGATCTGAGTTTGTGATTCTTTTCTGTTCTATGAGATGTGGCATATTCAAATTCCAGCGGTTAGTAAATAACAGTGCCATTTAGATCAATGGCCACTGCAGCTTCGGATATTGTTTTCAACAACTGATGTCTTGGGGAGCTCAAAAATGGCTCTCACAGCAATATCTTAATAGAGTTCATTGCTTTGGAGAGAAATTGTTGTTCTACAGGAAATGGAAATTAGAGTTGAGTCATGTAGGGAATCAAATAGTGAATTAGTAAATAAACATGGGTTAACAGGTTTCATCCTGCCTCAGTGTTGTCTGTCTGCAGTCCTTGGCAGGCATTCACAGCATGCTAATGATATTTGAATTTGTGTGGTTGCATGAAGGCTTTGTACTTTGAGGACTCACAGGCAGCACATAACTTCATAACAAGTGGACCTGCAAAAACTAGAAACAAAAAAGCCTTTGGACAGTATTTCTTTCTAAATACGCATAAACAAAATGTCAATGCAACATTATAATTCTTAAATTATGCTTGATAATTGATTGTATTGTGTATCTGTTGTTTGTTTACTGCTTCATTAAGATTTTAATTAGTTAAACCCTTAATGATGGACAGTCTTCCAAAGTAACTGCTCTCTTTGTTGCCAGTTGGAAGTTTTTAAATATGAGACATATTTGACTGTACCCTTTGATTAAGAATAGAAGGGAATATTTATTAAATGCCTTTGGATTTCCTTGCAGAAAGGTTAAGGTTAGTCACTGTATTGATAATACAAGCTAACCAAGGCAAGTGAGAAGCTTCCAGTGAAGTTGGCCTCTGTCAGCAAAATATTGTGTTCAAGGTTGCTGTTGTATTATTTGTCTGAGAGTCAGGTAGATTTTCATCAACAACAGAATCTCTGCAAAACTCTGAAAACTAATTTTTTCATGGGGACAGATTCAACAGATAATCTGAAACTTGCTTGGGAATAATGTAGGGCTTGATGGAAAATCATGAAACTGTAACACAATGAATAATTCAAAGCATGATGAGGTCAGTCGACAGCATGTGCACACCTTGGAGATGTTGCATTGAAATCTTTATTATTCTGCATCGAAAGCTAATAAAGTAATTGAGAATTTAATATTATCTGGAAACCTTATAGTGATCATGGCATATGAATTATAAAGGTGCTCAAGGCAGTCAGGTATTGCCAATAAACATATTGGACAGGAAAGGACGCAGCTCGCACTGCCTTGAGCAATATTTTAAGGTAGATTTCAATCTCAACTGAGCTAAGGTGATTCAGGTTGTTAAAAATGTACTTATTTAATTTCACTTACCTGCAAATATATTTTCTGGGAGATTGATTGGCCAATAAAAACTATAATGCATCAAATATTTTACTGAAGTGAAAAACATAAAAGCAACTGTAGATTTTGAGTGTGCTGCAATGTATCAGGACTAATTTTGTCACTAATAATATCATACATCAATATGACAATGTATACGTATTACTGGATGTATGAATGACATAGCACTGAGAGGCTGGCTTATATGTTTGAAATATCAACCTGTTCAGTGTTAAATAATAAAACTGGTATCCATGGATTAATAATAGCATAAATATAGGGTTAAAATCTGGTACTAGTTAAACACCTACAGTATATGATGAAGTTTGTCTTTCTCTGCCATTGGAAGTGCAGTGAACCATATTTCTTAATTGTTAATGGGCTACTGTCAGACATTTTGGGAAGAGGACAGTCATAAGTCTCTCAGGGCAATGAGCAGTGGGATGATTAAGAACGCGATGTGCCGAGAAACATTTTTGTCCTTGGTGAAGGCCTGTAGCTCCCATTATGGGTTTAAAAAGCAAAACATTTAAATTTACAGTTTATAGTAATACACAAAGAGGACAAGCACAGCTGTCACAGAGAAAGTCTTCCATTTAAATATGACCTAAAAAGACCATCTTTGGCTCTACCTAACCCCTCCTTTTAACCTCTGTTTAAATGACTATGCCAGTTTGTAAACCAAATGTCACTTCTGACTCCAGACCAGCATATTTACCTTTTACCTAATCTCAGTTTGCTTTAATGGCTCTTCACTTTCTGGGTAAAAAGCCATTCTGGCTGTACCTGGCAGCTGCTAGCAAATAGATGACGAGCTGTGTGCAACTCAGCAGAGTGTTTTATTTTCCATTCATTGGCACTGAAGCAAGAGTGATGTGCAAAGTAATACCTGTTATAGGATACGGCTGTTTTCCCCTAGTCCAACACTAAAGTGACTCCACAGCTGAATGTCAGCCACCCTGTGAGACTCATAGTTGCACAGACAGGAGCGGTAAAAAAGAGAAAAGACTGCTGCTACTGTGAATGAAGCTTGACAGAATAAAAACAAGCAACATCCAGATGCCTCATCCAAATGAGCATGAAGGGGTAAAATTTCATATTTTGCCCTCCGTGGTATTCTGACATCAAGACAGGTTTATGTGAAATGATTGCAATAACTGTACTGTAACTCTCTTTCTACATTTCAAAACATCCCCCAATTCCCATCCTCCCCTATTCTCATCCTCCCTCGCTTATCTGCTTTTCTTCCTCAGTCTCTGCTCTCATCTATTTTTCTCTTTCTTTCCTCGCTCTCTCGTGATCATCCTTTTGCTTTTTATTTGCTATTCTCTCAACCACAGTAGCTTAATGAGCTTCTCCCTCACTTTCTTCATTTGTCAGTGTGTCTGTCTCAGCCCCCACCTTCCATTCCCATCTTTCTACCCCATCTCTACAGGCAATTCTTTTAAAGCACTAATAACTAGGTCTGCTAGCAACCCGCCCAATAACATTAGCCCCAACAAATCTCATCACTTGCTTTACTAGTTGTACTAATCATCAGGCGTATTTGGTGTTGTTTGTTTATTCCAATTTGGGGTGCTGCATGTACGGACTAAGATATGTGGTAGCATGTTTGACTGTGTGTGAACATGTGTGTAAGTCCTCATGTGTCAGCTTCATTGCTCTTGGCGGACGCTACTGGAGCGATTTACGACTCCAGTGGGACAAGGTATCGGAGGGTGACGAGGCGGGTGGGGAAAAAGGAATGGTGGGAGGGGTGAAGCCTGGTAGTACAATCCCCAGGCCTGCTCTCAGTGAGTTATGGGCCGTGTGTAGATGCCTGAGACACTTAGACCTGGAGCCCCAGGGGCCGCATATGACATCGCTGCAGCGGGTGTCTCTGAATGTCGTCATCCTCTGCAGTGGTGCAAAAGTGCCATTGCTCTGTGTATGTGCATTTGACAGTCACTTGACAACATTGAGTGAAGCTCAGCCTAAAACACATTAAATATTAGTATATGTGTACATAATTGTACACATTGGAGTGTCCATCTGTAGCCTATAGCACCAGCTGATCATAACTTTGATCGTAACTTTGAGTGTACAGTCAATACTAACTGCTATGTTGTAACTAGTTAGTTTCACACTAACATCCAATCTTTGATCAGGTACACCATCTCTACTTACACTACAATGTAACTAAGTCGACTGTAATCCAAACATTGTCTTGGAGAGTGAAGTTTCATATACTGAAGCATTCGATAATATAGAAAAAGATACTGCTGTCTAAGCAAGACAAAATATAGGCTATCGTTTAAAAAAAAAAAAAACTGTCGTATGTTATCATGTGTGAACTACTGAACACATGATACAATGCTTTTGTGTTTTTTTAGATGCTTATTGAACTTGCTTGCTTTAGCTGTACTTTGTTGTGCTTTGATGTTAGTTATTATTGTTCCATCTTTCTAACTGTTCTGCCATGGTAACAGTTAAGAAGGAACGACTAACACCTGCTTTGTGGAAGTGTAATTTGTAAGTTACTGTATATCTTAACTCATAGTTGTAACTAACTTGTATGGTTCAACTCGATTTTTCAAAGTTATTGCGTAACTCCGACATTACGCTCAAACTAAGTTACATTTTAACTTGAGAATAGCTGGTGCGACAGATGCTGGTGTGATTGGTGATACACAAACAGTAGTTAGCGTTTCCAGTTTCGAAACCACCCGCCTCTGTTGCACCAGAGCGGCTCCATCAGTTGCCGAGAAGTAAATGAGAGGAATCAGTACCAGATCTGATTAGAGCACCTTTTAACTGTTCACCTTTCAGATTTGATAAGCTCGCTTTTATGTTTATCCAGTCCCCCCACCTATAGATAAAAAGATCTATTATTTACTTGACACCAGTTTTAACGAGGGAGCCCATTTGGGTTTAACAGCCTCTTACAGGGGATCAGATGGATGGGGTGGAGTGTCATCGAAGGTAATCAGAGCTCTCCAGCCGCTTCCCGTGGCTTGAAAAGGAGGTGTGAGATTTGATGACAGGGTTTAATCACCTGCCTCTCTGACTCTGAGAGGCTTTGGGTTTTAGCTTCTCATTGAACCCTGCAGTTAAATGATCTTGAATGTTCTCTCTCATTCTCTCTTGTCCCTCCTTCACAATCCAAGTTGAGCTGATTGTGTAAGGGTCTTTTAAACAAATGTCTATGCCATGAAGCGAGGCAAAGGTCACCAAGATCATGCTGTGATCGGGGATGCTAATGTCTCAAGATGCACTGATTGTGACTGCGATTGTATCTGTGAGCTTAGACACAGCAACAAGCTCATACGCACAAACAGTGTTTTTTAGGGGGGCCAGGGGGCTAAAAGTGTCTGACAGGAAAACCAAAAATTCCAGTTCTTCTGAGTTCACACTGCTTGTCTGTCTCACTCAGGATTCCAGTGGGACAAGCTTGCCGCTGAGTGTCAGAACCCAGTCTGAGAAAAAAGTCACTCTCTTTCAATACGAGTGGGCGGCAAGTACGAGTGTGTGTGCCTGTGTATGTGATATTGTGCGTGTGGCTTTTGGATTGGCACTGCAGTGTGATTTTTGACAGTAATGATGTGGGGCCTTCACAAATTGACAGGCGGGGAAGGAGAGAATGAGAACAAGAATGGGAGACAAGGCAAGAGGAAAACGAGAGCGTCAGAGCCCGAGAGAAAAATTTTGTCACACAGTGAAGCAGCAGTGGACAATAGCAGACTGGTTTTGTAGACTACTTCCTGCTCTGTTTTTCTTTTTCCTTTTTGCCTTTTCTCCCTCAGGCTATCTCTCTTTCCTCTTGTCTGTCCATCTTCCTCTCCTCTATCTCCATCCATCCCCGTCTTTCAATCCAGGGTCACAGGCTGATGTTGTTTAACACAGCAGGTCAGCCAGGTTCACTCTCACTGAGGAAATGGGGTTAGTTACCTTTAACCGGCACATGCAGACAGTCCGCCCTCCAAATTAAAACCATCCATACAATTACAAATGAGATACACAGTCATCTTTTCTTTCCCTTACATACCACAGGTTTAGAAAAACACCCATTAATCCATGTAATCTGTTAGGAAAACATTACATTTTCTTTCCATTCTGGGAAGAGTCTGGAAGGTGCTTCACTGACACTTCCATTGTAGTCAAGGTGGTATGGTTTAATGGTGAATTTTGCACAATGGCGCCATTGACTTGACTGAGATTAATAGGGGACCCAGGGAAGGCGATAGAGTGACTTTACCATAACAATGGCTGCTATCCATCAGTAACGCAGCCCAATTGCATGTTTGTATGAAATAATCCATTACAGATAACAAAGGGAAAGCCACAGGCCACTCTCATCCCTGAGTGTATCCCTGGGGATCTAAATACTTCCCCTCCTGCGCTAACACAGAAACATGTCGCGGACAAGGATGATTGTATACCCCCGATGTGCTCCGTCGCCTCGTCTCGCACAGCAGATTACAGCACTGCATCAGTTGTAACGTCCATAAGTGTAATGGATTAGCTTGTCACAGCACATTATCAGCCTTGTCTATGCACATGAGATGTGCACATATGACCTGTTATGATCATACTTTAGCATTAGGATGAAAAATAGCAACCTTCGTCTAGTGAAACGAAGCTAAATTGCTCCTTTCATGACATCTTTTTTTGTTGTTGCTTCTTCCACCATCAGCCACATGGAGCAGCCAGGCTAAAGTACTGTATGTGACAAAATGAATTGGGGATTTTAAAGTACACCGATATTCCCTGGAGGATTATGATGTAGGATTATCCACCCGTGGACTGGTTTGGGCAGTAATGGTTTATACAGTATGTAACAGGATTAGAAGAATCTGATTAACAAAATAGTGGTAATATAATCTGATACAGTTACAAAATTACAAACATAAATGATGAAAAGGTGTTTGATAAATGATGGTACATTTCTTCTTAAAGGCAGAGATTATAATGTATATGGAATACATTTTTGGTCTAATCTGATATGATGAGAAAATAAAACTTCAACAAATTATGCTTTTATTACTTTTTTATGATAGGCAGGGAGGGCCATGTGATGTAGTTTTTGGATTACATTTTATATAAATATCCTTGCCAGTGCTTCAAGTGGATGCCAGTTTGTTTACACTGGAGAAGAGGCTTACAGGCAGGAAGCCGTGTCTGTTTACTGGGTTCGGGGGTTGTCTTTTGGAGAGGGTTTCTGTCTGTGAGGTGCCTGGGCTCTGGAGAGCTCTTAATGAGTGCTGATCGTGTTAGGCATGACATCAGGAGAAAAAGGCGCTTTCGTTGCTATATTCTCACACACAGACCTACATGTGAAAAACAGACGTACAAAAATACACATGCAGATATGCATTTAAGCATGTTGCAGACACTGACAGCGTATGTGCTCACATCTCTGGTATACAAAAAGCAGAACTCTTCTCGATTCTTGCATCCTCCAAATAATGACTTTTCGCCTCTTTTTAGGGTGTGTGTATCTAAAAGGGGATTACTGAAGCTTTTATATCACTACAAATCCCCCTCAATCCCTTTTCCCTTGGTCCTTTCTCCTCCTATCCTTTACCAACCTCCTTCAAACAGCTTGTATCTCCCATACTGTCGATCTCTATCTGTGTTCACTTTGCTTCATCTCCCCTCTCATTTGTCTTTCTTGTACTTTTGCCTTTTCTCTCCACCATCTTCTCCCCTTTTCCCTGTCTCTGTCCCCCTCTCATTATCAGTCTGCTTCTGTAATCTCTCTGTAATATCTCAAATACAAAAAAAAACAACTTCCAGAATCTCTGGGGGTTTCTCCCAGTTGTTGCTGGAGCTCCAAAATGCATCTGTTTCACTAAACGTCGGCACCCAAAGTAATTAAAATGTTGCTGGAACAAGTGAAGTCCTTGAACCTCCGCCTCTCTCAATCCTTCTCTCTCCCTGTTGCCATGGTGCTCCAGGCAACCAGTACAACGTGTGGTAAGCCACCCGCCACAGCGTTCCATTACAGAATGAGAGCTGCCGCTTTTGCGCTCTCCCAGTTTCTCTTTCACTCCCTCTCTCAATTGCTCTTGAGAAAGTGTGTCATGATTTTCTCTCAGTAGCCCCCACCTCCTTGACTTCAAACCTGGCAGCAGAACTTGTGCTTATTTAAGCCCTTGTTCCGAAGACCAACATTGTCTTAACCTTATCATGGCTAAAAGGTTACCTCTGTATGCTTGGAATCGCAATCCAATTAACGTGTGTAAAAAGTGTAAAAATAGAGAAATACACAAGACTGTGTTTTATGCAGAAAACTCAAGGGCTCTTATACAACCAGCCAGGTCAGTTCATGTCTGTGTGGATTTATTTGGTTTTACAATGTTGTTCAAAACCAAATAAATCCACACAGAGTGTGGCAAATTTGCAAATTTAGTCTTAGTAGGGCCACCACGAGCTGCTAAAAGAACTTCATTTCTCCTTGGCATAGATTCTGTCTGTTTAACCCTACTGGAGGGCTGAAACACAATTTTTTCAAAAGAAATTTCCTCATTTGGTGTTTTGATGACAGCGGTTTAGAGTGCTGTCTGACACGGCAGTCCAAAATCTCCCAAAGGTGTTCGATTTGATTGAGATGGTGACTGAAAAGGCCATAGCACATGATTCACATTATTTTCATTGTCATCAAACCATATATGGAAGCACCTGTATGAAAGCATCTTTATTCATCATGTTTTTTTCCACTCATTTATTAGCTTTTTCTTTTCATTTCTCACTTGTCTACACTTGTCTGTAGCCAACAACAGAGCAATTTCGCAAGAAATTATCTGACATTTACTAAACTTAAATCATTGTGACATTGCCTACTACAATACATACAGTATGTTAACTTGTAGGCAAACTTTAACACTTCATCCCTATATTGTCATATCCCTCTTTTCCATTCTGCCCCCTGTAAAACCAATGAGCACTGCTGCACCTACATGGACTGATGACTTTGCGAAGGTAGCGCCACTAATGAGCTGACATCAGCAACCCATGAGCATACAGCTACATAAGGGATCCAGTCCTAATACCCATAAGATAAAATACACAGCCATTTACCCCATGACCTAGTTTGACCTAAGAACATCCCTCTTCAAACACCCACAAAGCACATGACTCATCATCCCCTCCAAAGCAGCATCTGATTAACTCAATACCACAGCTATGGCACGTGTATGGATGCTGGCAATGAGAAAAGCCTGTAACTCTTACAGCCTTGGGCAGGCTTTCTTCATCCTAGAGTTAGATTTGGGAGCTCTAGCCAAGCCTGCTTCTGTGGTATTTTATGGCAGAGCTTGGCCTCTTGATCACGGGCTGGGTGCAGCTGAGCAGCCTGCCAAGGGCCCGCATACAACGCCCAGAGCTTGGAATCTGCACATGAAGCTCCACTTGGCAGTGTTTAATTGAAAGCAGAAAGCATATTCTCCAATGAGCCCTCTCAGCTGTCTGTGGGGGGTCCATTACCTCAGGACCATCTCTGTTTCTCTCTGTAGACTGAATCTGAACCGAACCTACAGACTAAAAATTGAGACACTTTGAGTGAGAGTGTAAAATAAACCATACAGGCCAGTTTGCGGTCAGTTATTTTTTTCTAAATTTAGTGAATGATTTCCTAAGGGTGCCAAGGCCCCTGTCATTGTCTCCTGTTGGTCTGAGGTGAATTTAGACAGCCATGTGCTGCTCTTATATGCATTGTATCACCAGTTACCTGGCCAAGCTGGAGGCACCATTCTTCAAATGAGATTCTGTGTCTCTACGGTGGTGGGCAAGTATTTTTGCCTGTATTGCACCTGGATATCCATTCAGTAATGACATTTTAATCCATCATTTAAGATGTATTACATGTAGCATTTTACCACATCAATAAATCATTACTACATTAATTTTGAGAAATTAGTATAATTACTGTGAACAAATGAGAACATCAATGAGAAGACTGGTTTGCTTAACAGCATGAGACAGAAACCACTTATAGTTTGCGAATAAAACTAGCTGATGAGGGTAGTTTTTGACCTGTCTTCCTATTCATCAAAGCAATTGCGAACACACCAACTCCACACAGAGAGACCAAGCAGCTACATCCTCTTTTCAACAACAGATTTGAAGGTAAATGTGGTATTCATTTCAAGAAAAAAAGCGCTACACTTGCCACCAGCAATGTAAATGGGAGCCGATTTAATCACAAGCCTCACTACACTTTCATGCTGCAGTCAGGTGCGTGTGTGTTGTGTGTGATGTCAACCAATTTGACGACAAGGTCAAGGGTTGATGCAGTACAAAGACATAGCTGTCTCATTTTGGTCTGTGAGGCCCTATTGGTCTCCTCATGTTTTATTCACTATGCCGATGGTTCATCTCTCACTTTCCTCCATTCTAATGCCAGTCATTCCAGCCACCTTATCGGCAGTCCAATTTTGCTGTATGCCTAGTTTCAATACATATGCTCTATTCTTGTTTAAACAGTAATTGAGATGGGGATATTCAAATCATCAAAGTTAAATTGACATAGATAGTTTTGTATCTGCAAGCTCATTCCCTAAAGGTGGTTAAACTGTACATTACCCCTTCCAAATGCTAGCCAAATTGTCACATCTGTGTGGATTCTGTAATCATTGTTCATTGCAGTAACAGGAGCAGATTTTGGAGAGTATCACCACAATCTCCTGTACATAAAACATTCAGGACTGGTTATCAAAATCTCTGACAGAAAAGGCGTTTTATGGCAGAATAGAGTTTACCCCCTGACAAAAAGACTTTATAGCAGGCCTGGTATCCGTATGGGCTGCCCAGATATGAGTCCCACCGCACTGTCCCCACCCTGGCCCTTTACCGCCCAATCCACTACGGTCGTAAACCTCAGTCTCCAAATTTACTTTCCCTTTATGAGCCATTACCATGTCACGTTATCTGCAAAAAAAAGTTTTAGTGGCTTACTCCCTTTATCTCTTGTGTGCTCCCCCAGTATCTTGTACAAATCAAATATCTGCCTTCCTGCATGCCTGCCCACTCGCACAGCTTCTCTTACCTCCCTGTTCTACACCTCTCTTGGATATGTAAAGAGAGGCAGCGCTCTCCATCTACTCATAACACTGAGCACACAGTGGTTTCTTGAGCAAAGCCGATGTGCTGTACAGTTTTATTTCCTGACAGTCACAGAGAGGACCCCAGACACAACGTGAGAAAGAAAATACAGAGAAAGAAATACACAAACTAAGGTTTCAGTCGGCCTGTAGAACTCACACAGGGGAGTGTTTGCTTAAATCTGTCTGGTCTGCCTTTTTTCGTAGTTTAGAGGGTTTTTTTTAGTTTGAGCCTCCAGCTTGCTTTTCCATCATGTTTTTTTTCTTTTGTGAGATGTTTTCTGCTGTGCTGTGAGACTTTGAATGGGTAGGTTATACAATCTGAATGGCACTGAATAGAACCTTTCCTCGTGGACCCTTCTTGCAGATGTAGCAGAGGTTATCTTTAAAGTACAGAACAACAAAAGGCGCCTCTCACCTCTGTCTCCAATCTGCGAGCCTTAACGTATCCAATTCTGCCCACGCGCAGCCACTGCCCGGCCTTATCTATACCTCCATCACTTTTCTCCTTTTCTGTATTTTCTAGCTTTCTCTTGGTTTTCTTTGTTTTTCAACCCATCTTTTATGGTGAGCGTAACTGCCTCTGCCATAGTTAGGGTCCATGCGTGCAATGACACGTACATCGATTTAATTATAATAAACAGGTAGGGGAGCTTGCCAGTGACTAATCTTAGTCAGCTTGATTAATGGTGTTTGTGTAGCCAGTCTGAAACTAGCCAGAGATATAGAAGAGTGGTTCTTTCTCTTTTTCTGTGCATGTGTGTGTGTATACATACGTGTTTGGTTTACTGTAAGTGTTTCAAAAATGGATGCACTCTAGTTGAGTGCACAGGGGCAACTCCCCTCCCCAGTCACTATACAATCTATGTGCATCACTGATCTCTAAAAAACAATCCATGAATCATCATTAGTTATTATGATAATTATGGACATTCCCTACCAAAGAGCAGTAGTAGCTCTCCTAATGCTGCATAAATCCTCCACTCTGTGTAACAAAAGTGTTGATTTAAGAATCATTTTTATTTCCTGTCACGTAGCATTGTTACCTCTGGTGCTACAGCCCTTGATAGGTGATGTTTTAGGAAATATTTGTGTATGAATGCAAATCAAAAGCTCTTCATTTTATTACTCATCTACTTATGTAAATGACACATAATTGCAGTGAAAATATATGGCTCATTCCATTCATTTCTCTGTAGCTTTCAATGCCATCTTTTACCGTCACTGTTAGTATTCAATTTGGACTCCTAAATGACGTTGAAATAGCATGGCACTGGAACAACTGAAACTTGAAGAAGATAAAAAATACCAGCCAGATATTGTAAATTACTACTGTGAAAATTTCTCAGTGATATTTTTTTTCCATTAGCGAGAAAAATATGGATTAAAACTTATATCAGTGGTATTATTTCTATTTTGAATATGTGTTAGGGGACAGCTCTTTTGAGCAGTAATGTATTTCATTATGTGGATAGTGAGTAATAAGGTAGCCTGTATATCTTGCAGCTCCTGTTGATATTGACAGTACAATGCAGCACTCAATTGGAAACAAGGCACTCAATATAGCTGCTGGTTGGAACAATGGCAGAACATGACGTCTAATTGGTTTTCATGTATGCAGATGATGTGGTGCTATGATTCTTGACTGTTCTGGTTATGTATTATTTATGCACGTCTGTATGTGTGTGTGTGCATGTATTTGTATGTACATGGATGTAGTCAGCCACATTATTTGCATATGTTAATGCACGTATGATCACATGTATATAGAGAACATTAATGGGTACTCAATGGGTACAGTCTTGCGTTGTTGAATGCCTGCACATGTGCTTATGCTCAGCAGTCCGCATACATCTATGCTGTTTCTGTGCACTTTTAGTAGCACTCGAATTATCCTCCCAGGGCAGTTAATGGAGGAAGAAAGTCAAAGAGAGGACGCCGCATCCCGTGTCTCTCCCTCTCTTGTCCTACACACAGATAAGGAGATGCTGTACGCCACGCTAATGTAAGCCCTCAAGATATACTCACCATTTCCCCCTAATGTTCCACCTATTAGTTATTAATGGAGGCGCTACACACACTGAAAGTGAGCAAGTGAGCCCTGGGATTGGCTGCTGTGTCCCAGCCCAGGCTGTGTTTTCTCTTTGTAATGCAGGAAGAACAGATGATATCCCTGATCCTAATCCCTCACATTAGTACAGCCCTTTAAAAAAAAACAGGCCATGTTCACCGTTCTCTAAAATGCTACATGATGAATACTTTATTCCGTACAGTACATTCCTCTCACTCCAGCACCACTACCACTCTTGCTTTGTCTGTCTGTTTCTGTCTCTCTCTCATTCTGTGTCTCCCTTTAAAAAAAAAAAAAAAATGAAAAGCAGCCTTACCAGTAGGGAAGATTACACCTATATGCTTTAGATATGCAGAACAGTCCTTTTTGTTTTCTCATCCTGGGAGCACTCCATCTGTGTACAATATTGTGAATGAAGGTCAGTCTCGGGCCACGATGGACCTCTATATCTCATTACCACCACCTGCCCCACCCCTCACCCATTGCCTCCTCTCCTAGCCTTCCTTCGCTTATCGGCAGCGCTCATACCTGTGGCGGGCCGGCTGCTCTCTCCAACTCTCGCCAGAGGCCCCAGACAGGATGGTTGCAGATAACCTTTAAATCCAAGAAAAAAAGATGGTGGGGAGGGAGAAAGCTCTCCATCCATTGCTAGGGATTTTGGGGCCTGCTGGCAGGTGGCCAGGCTGGGGATATGCCCAGGCTTAGCTTCATCCCTGAGACTTGGGCCATGGGCCAGCCCTGTACCTTGACCTGGCAGTATAAAAAAGGGCCAGAAAATAAAGGGGCTGGACTCTGTCTTCTGGCTTTCAGAGTGTAGTGTTAGCGAAGGTAAGCTCATGCATCATGCGCATTAAGAGTGAGTTGTGAAGATGGGACTATGTGTTCATCTCTGCTGGCCTTTGTCTGGGACAGGGCGTCCCATGGTTCTGTGTGCAGCACGTAACAATCTGTTTCAGTTGACAGCAACCACTTAGTCCATACCTGGCCAGGCAGGAGGGAGAAACAAATGAGAGACAAAGAGCAAGAGGTAAGGAAAACAGGAGTTAAGGAATGCAAAGAGCAGTTTCTGTGGCCTCTCGGTTTAGAATTACTTGGCTTTTGCGGTAGGAGGTACAGGCAGACCATAATAAATTTTAGGAGAAGGTGTTGCGGTTGACGACAGCCCCTGGGTGAAATGTCCAATAGAAACAACAGCCCAGTGTGTTTACTTCCTCCGCCTCTCAATTCTGCGTCATTACTCATCCTTGTCAGCGTGTGCCTGCCAGCCTCACCACCTCCAAACTAACACAAAAAATGCAGATGCTCATGAAATTTCAGCCAGTGATTTATCAGGCCCTCCAGAAACATCTATACACTGCTGCCGTTATTAAACTTGAATAAGACAAATTGATCAGGATGTGTGAAGGACATAATCATATACTGCAGATATGGCAGATGTAAATATTACTATTCTGTAAAGGTGCAATGTTTTATGTGTTACTGAAATGTCTCTATTAGCAGCTGAATTGACCCTAGACTGTGAACATCAGGGATATGGCCCTCTGTGACCTTACTCTGTGAAAGGTGCTTTACTAAATAAACCTAACTTACTACTTACTTACAGAGTGCCTCAGGCTTCAACATGTGGGCAGTGGCTGCATGCCAGAAGAATGCTACCAAATATTGATTAATTACAAATAAATCAAGTTGATTACTGTTCCTCATGTCTTTTTAATAATCTTTTCAATTAAAAAGCCATCCCAGATTAGCTCCTCAAAAGTATGTGTGCGTATGTGTGCACATGAACTAGCACCCACATCAGTGTCTATTCACATTCATCATATGCATACATGGTTATGTGGGCTTTTGTTGACGTATGCCCCTCTAAATTGTAATGAATACGGCTTTCCCGCCCTTTCCTGCACATTGATCATGGGTGACACAGAAACCTTTTATCTTCAGACGGTCTAAATAAATGCTACATAATCAAGTGAATGTTTCATTAATTGATGTTGCGTTCTTAAATGATTTGTCCCTCACAAACTAATTACTAATATCCAGAACACTTGAGGTGTTAAGGACAGTCCTCCAGGCAGTGTGTTTTCCCTGTGTCCTTACGCCAAGGTTTACAGGTGTTTGAACAAAGATATGACAGCTAATGCTTGCTCATTAGTATTGGAGTATTAATATAGCGAGGGCTGAGTGTGTCCCAAAACAGCGGAAAGTAATCTGTGAGAAACCAAGCTGCAACCTCAGTCATGTAGCATCAACGTGCACGGTGATGTTAGGCCACCAGGTGATTGTGAATGGCTAATGAGGTCTGCGGTGGAACCTTGTAGCAAACTTAACAAGTTGCTGCCAGACTCACCGGGGGCTCAGTGTGCTGCGACTGATTGCCGGGGGAGGGATGAAAGAATCTGCAGGGAGAGTAAAGATGGCAGCACAGTCTTTGTGTACAAGTCGTAATGAATAGAAAAATACAGCGAACAGAATACAGAGGATAAGAGCACCCAAGACTGATGTGATGTCATATGCATGACAGAGTACATGTTTGCAGATGTAACAATCATAGAAGTATTTTTTTTCAATGCATGCAAGCAAAATACTGCTACTGCTCCATTTATGAATTAAAAATCTATTGTTGTGAAAATGTATTTGTTATTTTAGGCATCTAGAGGCATACTGATACATCATTATGTGATGTTGCATTATAGCTATATGTAGAATGTTGCAATATTTCTAACCTTGACCAACAGAGGTCAGACCTGACCTAAGGCTTATGACTATATTGTATCCAAAAGAAAATGTCTTTACATTGTTTATCAGTCTGACTTTCACAAATGCATACCTTTGTAGTTTTTATCCACACAGGCCTCAACCTGCAACAAGCTCTATAGGCTTACAGGGGCAATATATTATACTTGCAGTCGATGTGACACTAACATGTCAAAAGAATGGATCTGAAACTGTGGGGCCCACTCTGAAGACCCCTCTGCACCTGAAATGAGCTCTACACTCCACACAGGCTGATTGTTGCAAGGAGGCAACAGCATTTTCTTGCACCCACCAGGCTCAGTGGCAGGAAACTGGTGAGAGGTTAAAGTGTCCTTCACCCACAGCAACCTACCAGCATAGCCACAGGTGGGAGAGCGTGATAACATGCAGCCGTACTCTGATCTGCTACTCTTGGTGGATTGTACAGGAATGGCACCTGGATGATCCAAGCCTGCTGACCCATGGGTGCATGAAATGCCTTAACACAGCCAATGACCGTGTAGCTGTTTTTGCTATGAGCCCATAACCATAACAGGCACCTGCTGTGAACATCTGAAAAATATTGTACATGCCACATGCTAGAGCACACATCAAACAATCCAGATTCCCCTCCATCTACCCCACATGAGGCAAAAATTTTAAAAATTAAAGTTAAGTTTATTTGTTTTGCACAGCATTACATTTCACATAGAATTAGGCGTTGCGGCGATTCGCCGCAGGGTTGTGCGGCGGCGTGGGAGTGTCTGATACTAACCAGCAATCACAGCTTGAAGACCGATATAAGTCAAGCCACTGCACGCCGATTAACGTCTTTGTACTCCCTCGTTGCAAACAAAGTTCTTCTTTACCTGGGCGTCTGCTGGTCTGATCGCCAGCGTGATTGGCTGCCGCAACGTGACGTCGGGTTGCATTTCTCCAAAAGTTGACTCCGTTTCAACTTTTCACCGCAGGCCGCTATGTTTTTTTTTGCGGCACCCCCTGTGGCCCCCACAGCCTGAATTCAGTACCCTGGTTCAAATGAATGGGAAAATCTGCGTTTTTGCCGCAGCACCTGATTCTATGTGAATTCGGCCTTACAGGCCCAGATTAACAACTCTCAACCCAGGCCAAGCTATCTTAAGAAGAGAAGGACAAGTCTCTTGGCATACAAGGAAGAAAAAGAAAATGGAATGTTCTTATGTACTGTACAAACAAGGGGTTTAGCTGAAGCATATCGCCTCTTTGGTCATAAAATGAGCAGACAGCCTGAGTAGTCCAACAGGGCACCTAAATCACACACCCACTGAACTGAAGTCAGTGGCAGCAACAATGCTATCTTCAAACACAGCAGATAAAGGGAAATCCCCTCAATGGACTCAAACAGCTCATGGGAGAGAGTCCTGAACACCACAGGAGGCTTCTGTTGAGGCATAGATAGACAGCTGGTGTGGATCATCATGGTGATTGAGGAGAATCTGGAATGTGAATGTTCTGACGTAAGGAGAATTTATACACTCCCTCTCACATGATTCATGCCCAGATCCAGCTCAGACACTACTTACTCATCAGGGGGTGTTCTGCCTCTGGACACAATGTCATTACTGACCCAAGATCCTGAACCCACGAATGGAATCTCTCTGATCTGTCCACTACTCGAATGAATTGCAGGAAACTGCAGAATTTGAAGCTTTAACTTGTGAAGCACCCAGCACATCTGTCACTGGCCTGAAGGTGGGCTTGGGTGAAGAACTGGGCTGCAGCATAGGGAGGCTTTGTGTCAGACTGGAACATGTGACATGAGGATTACTTAAACACAAGGAAGAGACTGCATTTGTAGAATTGGGTTGATGTTGGACAAGGTTAGATGCCTAGAAAAGCTAATTCATGGATGGATGGCTGGCCAGCCACCAAATCATTTAGTTCATATCCAGCCTTGTTTATCCTTTGCTGTTTTGTCTCAGATGCTCTTGTTTTTCACATGACTACTCAATTTCCTGGCAATACCAACACAATGAGGAGGAAAAAAGTGATATGTGCCAAAACAATATGAATCCTCACAGGATTAATTTGCAGCTGATCATGTCTCTAGTTTGGCAAACGGTCATATAATCTTCCAACTTCCAAATAAACAACAAACATAATTGACTTTGCTGACTTGGCAGGAGAAGAATATATTGGATCATGCTTTGCATATACAGGCTACGTCATTTAAAAGAGGACAGGGAGGGTAGTAAAACAGTCAAAACAGCCACAAATAAAACTACAAACAGACGGTGATTGTCAGCCCGTAGTGACCGCTGTTAATGGACACTCTTGTGCACCATTGAGGCTATTGGTTAATATTAATGAAAGGCGCATGCTATGCAAAAGGCCATATTTATTCTCATATTTGCTCAGTGAACCAGGCAACTGCAGATGAGCCTCCATCAATATCACTTTGCCCCACCTGCAGGGCTCCACTCTCTTCTTATTGGATGTTAACGATGTCTACACCTGCGCCTGTGGCGACAGACCCCCGCTTTGGACCACGGCCATCGCTCATGATGGTGCTGGCCCACAGGCCGGGACGCAACTGGCAGGCCAAACCAGCCGGCATCTGTTGGGGGTCGGCTGGGCCATGGCTCTGAAGAGCCCGGCTGCCTACAGCGATTTATTACTGGACACAAGTCGCTTCTTTTCCCCCACACCTCTCCCCCTACCCAGGAAATCTATTCTACAGGCTGAGTGGAGGCTTAATCAGAGCTGACATGCTGAGTGTCCTTGGGTAGACTGACATAGCTATTGCAGGTGTGTGTGTGTGTGTGTAGGTTGCTGTGGCAGTCTGGAGGCAGTGAGAGACGCGTTCTGTATTATAAGCAGCAGAGTGAAAGGATACAGCAACAAATGTCTCTATGCAATCCTCGCAAAGTTCCTTGACTGGGCAGGAATACAGCAAGTTGAGCAATGACAGGAAGATAACGTAATGCAAATGAGACAGCTTTTTGTGTCTGTGTTTGTATGAATAACCCATGTTTGCACCCATATATATATAAACATGTATGCAAATGTGTTTACATCTGCAAGCCAAATTAACATAAATGCATGTACTTCATTGATAGCTGAGCTCTGCCTCCTTCAGAGTATTTCTTGTCTGCATGTGTTATTGTTGTGCTCTCTCTCTCTCCCTCTCCCTCTCTGCTTGGTGTGAGAGAATCACACACTGCAGCAAAGAGAATACTTCTGGGAGATCTTCTAACATCTGCCTGCATTTCTCTGACCTTCCCCTCAGTGCTCTAGGACTTTCTCTCTTCTTCCATGTCTCTCTTTGCTTCCCTTTCACTCCCTTAAAAATCATTATAAAAATTCATTTTCCAATCAAATCCTCAATTTTTTCTATCCAATTTAATCTTCAAATCATGTTTTTACTGCCAAACAAGTGTGAAAAGTCTGATTCTTTTCAGGAAACTTGTATCCTTTTACCTCTATGTGAGATATCATGGGAAATGTTTCTACATTAGTTTTGTGTCGTATGACCGTGCTCCCTGAGTATAAGGTGCAGGGATTGCTGTGGTGTCCATTCATTTGCTGTACACTCTGAGCAAGAGCTGGATCTGGCATTAAGTCAATTACACTGAATGTGGGCACTGCACTCTGACAAGGGTGTGCCCCTTTTATGTTTGTGATATTTATGCACAGGATATCAAAATGCTGGCAAGGTCTGGATAGCATCCAGTTGGATGACATTAAGGTGGCACCTCTGTTGTTTGCTGATGATGTTGTCCTTCTGGCTTTGTCAGATCATCACCTCCAGTATGCACTGGAGTGGTTTACAGCTTGAGTGTGATGCAGTCAGGATGAGAATTAGCCTCTACAAGTCTGAGACCATGGTTCTCTCATCTGAAAAAGGTGGATTACTTAGTCCAGGTCAAAAGGAAGTCACTTCCCCATTGGAAATGTTCAATTATCTTAGATCTAGATGAATCTGCTTGTTGGTTGCATTTTCTGTGCCTTTGTGTTTTTTCTTTAAAAAATCATATCACTGTTGGGGACATGTTCTTCCTCAAATTAATTATTTTCGACTTACCAGCCTGCAATGCTATGCTTGTCTTCTCAAGTCTTTGGGGATTTTACTTCCAATGATGGGCAGAAAGATGCTTAACGTTTGGACATTTCTTTTTTCCGTGACTTATGTCCTCTTACAGCCAGTTCACTCTAGAAACAACTACGACCAATGTTCACACTGTGAAATCACAATGGCACGCATATAATAAGCAAGTGTGACTTAAAATGGTAAAATTCTGTTTTACCTCTTTCCTGACAGTGACCTGAAGTGTGACTGACTTGAAAATGGATGGATAAGAAAATGATCTCACTGCAGATTGCAGATTTCTTTATTTCATCTCCTTCCTTTATGCCTTGACCTTCTTTTCTGAGTTCTAGATTTACATCAATTTACAGACTTTTTCAGTCCTTTCCTTTGACCTCATCTCTTATCTCTTCAGGTCATATCCTTTTTATCGCTTGTCTTCCTGTTCTTCCTGCCAACTTCCACAGATGTTCTTGTTTTGTTTTTTTTTGTTTAGATTTTTTTCTCCCTTTTATTAGTCTGTCATTGTTGCCTGTGCTTCCCCAACATATTTTCTCTCACGTGCCTCTCTGCTCTCTCTACACTCTTGCAGTATTTTGCTGATGTTGCATGTGTTTCCTGCCAAAATAGGGCATAGCTATCAGCACAGCTTGATCACACTCATCTGTTGTTTTCTTACCAAGATCTCCAAGATTGAGGCAATGTAACAGAATATATCCAGTGTTTTGTTGGAGAATACAGAAACACTTCCTAGCTGCTGCTTTGAATTGTCAAGTCTCTTATATGATTGTTCTCAGATGACCTGAACGCAGCATTTGTTTGTGTTGGCTTCCTCAATTCTTTCATTAAGATAGATTATCTTTCACTGGAAGGTCATTCCTTAGGGGCGTTACTCACTAACTCTGGGCAGGAAGGAGGGAGGGAAGAGTAAGAGAGAGAGAAGGGGTGACTGAGAGATAGTGACAGGGGAGTGGATGGGTGACTCTGAGATTTTGCCACCTCAGCCCCCTGGTTGTTAGTTGCATGTTCTTGCTGTAATGAGGCAGCTGAAACCTCTGCGGCCGTTAAAGACCACAATTAACATGTATGAGCATGCTGGTCCTGACGAGACGGGTGTCAAACTGAGAGACGCTAATTGGCTCTCTGGCGTAATAGAACAGCATCCTGCAAGCAAATGGAGAAACGGACACAGTGACACTGACAATTACACACACATTCTCGGACATTCACACAATATAATACGCATAACATTTTAGATCTCATTTTTCAGGCCTGTGGGTGACCCCTGGAACTAAACTGTCTCCTATCAGTCTGTATTAGAGAATTATGAAGGAATGGTTATAGTCATTCTGTATGCGTGCATGTAGCTTTGTTTTTACCCACAGTGTATTGTAATTTTGGGTGCTTGTGTTTCTACTTGTCAGTCTTTGTGTATGTGGATTTGTGTGCACCAGTTCAGGGAGTCTCTCTCACCCACCTCCACTCATATTTATGGCACCGGGCAATCCTTCATTAATTAGAAAGAGTGTATCACCAAGATTAATGCTGCTGATAAAGAAGTTAAGCTGATGACTCTGTGCACAAGGGAGGCAACGTGGGTTTACATGGGACTTGAACTACACCCCTGAGATGAATGGGTATTACCAGGACTAAGATGTAAAGATGCCAGCAGTAACAAATCAAGGCAGTTCTTATTTAGCTTATTTTGGGAGCTTACTGAATCAGGGAAAAAGCGGAAACAGCTTCAACTGTGATGCAAAGCTTTGGTGTGGCATGAAACTAGTTGCTTCAGGTTAATATGACATCCCTTTAAGCCCATGAAGAGAAACCTTGTGCCTATCGTGGATGTGTGCACTTGATTCTCTGTCATACAGTCAACTTCTAAAAAACATACTTTTTTTTAGCTAAAAATATTCAGATCGTGTTTTCACTGGTTTTGGAAAGTTTCCAGTTTGAGTTTCAGAGCAGGGCAGTGCACTGAAAAGTCAGGAAGAGTCTGGCGTAAACAGACCTGACTCTCTGACTTTTTCTTCCATATTTGTTTTCATTTGGATTTGAATGTTTATCCTTTTGTCAAATGTATTTTTATTATCAGCCGTGCCACAATAAGGTTAGGGTTTCAAATTACTAGTTCATACTGGAGAATTTTATGGACAAGGCAGTAATGTGGTAAACACAGTTTCTGTGCACACAGATTGGGCTTACCATGTATGATTGTGTGTTTGCTTGCATTCATGTTTGTGGGTGTGAAGCAATGGCAGAGCTGCAGTAAATACAGTATGGTGTGCGTGTTTGTGTGCTTGTACATCTATAAAAGAGACAGATGGCATGGTAAAGAGAGCTGGTGAAATGAAAAGTGGCCTATCAAATGTTTCAGTCATCCATTTCTAAAATGTTGCATGCTTTGATGCCTCACCCCCCAAAAAAGACAGTTTCCACAAATATTCAACATTTACTTTTATGGAACCCATTACAAGTCGACACATTTTTGTGACTTAGCAAGGCAATAACTTGTCATCCAAGATGTGCTGCTGTGTGATGTATTGTTTTATTTCGTATTGTACTTCTCGCTAGCTTTCGTATTATCAGCACCCAACAAGTCTGCATTTATCTGATCCCTACTCTCCTTCACATTTATCTCATCTCTTTCTCTCCTCCTGTTCCCTCCTGAAGCTGGGTGACCTCTCTCCTACTTCTATGTCTCTGTGGAGTTTTAAACAGATAGCTAAGGAAAAGTTTAGCATGCCTTTAAGGGATAATTATCAAACAGTAAAACCCCCACACAGCTCTCGCTGGGTAATTACATTTCCCCCATCTCTCTTCTTTTTTTTTCCTGAAATGAAACCATCAGTTTTTAAAGCCCTGACAATCGACAGTTCCCGGCGTTGTAGCCCCTCAGACTTCTGAATGAAAACTGTGAGGAGTAAGTGTTGCCCATTATGCTGGCGCTTAAAGGTTTTCCTCCTCTCGTACATTTTGTTTTTCTTTGTCTTTCTCTCTCTCTCTCTCGCACTCTCCTCTCGCTCAGTCTCACATTCACACAAACAGCCCAGTCCATTTGCATTCTGGGCAATTACATTCAATTTGTAAACCGGCGCTGAACTTTAGTAGAATTAGATTTTGCTAACAGGCCTAATGACATTTAATGGAGCATGATTTATTCATTTCTCTTTCATCAGGTCAAGATATGCCACAACTGGGAATTGAATAATAGCAGATGTTTTTGTTTGCAGTATTTTCCCTGCTATCAAATGCTCACTCTGTCTTGTTACAGGCTTTGCCCAGGCTGCACCCTACTAACCTCCCATTGTTTATTGATTTAACAATCCAATATGCAATAATTAATTCACCACAAAATGAATCTCATTCTTAGCCATCTAATATGGCATTGATGCCTTAAGGGAAATACTTCAAATATTCTGCCAGTCCAACCTCCAGATTATTTCTTTACTTCCATTCTGTAGCCAAGATCAAGAGAAGCTATTACTTTTTACTCTGTATGTGTTGTTAGCAACTCTCAGATCTTTTTGAAGTAGTTGTACTTGCAGTTATGCACTGGCTTCTTTGTTGTCCTTACTTTTGGTATCAATTTGGTCCATTCAGCACATGCCTTTCCTTTTAAAGAAAGCAAAAGTTATTTGAATTAAGAAAAAGTGTGTGGCTGATTCTCAGTGTGTCATTATTCATATGTATTGTGATCTATCATTCTCTCTGAGGATGTTTTCTCTTTCACACGCTGTCATATTGTCTTTGTCCTCACAGAATTGTTCTATTACTCTTGCAAAGATAACTGCTAGACTCAGCCGGCTACACATTTATTAATCTCTACATCCCAATACTGCTTCCTTAAGCACATTTTACCTCAGGGGGGAGAAAGCCAACAGACAAACAAAAACAAAGTGTTGTTTAAAAAAAAATAGAATGCAATAAAACCAACAAAACATAACAGACTGACAATGGAGCAGGCTGACAGAGTGGAATGAAACAACGTAATGATCGAGGCAGGGACTCTGTGCTTGGCTACCAACAAGTTCCAGCCTGCTCGCCTGCCAGGCCAGTCAGCACCCAAATGCATTCAAATGATATTCTAGCATCTGTCTTTGAGATTTTCCAGCACAAATCAAGTATATTAAAGACGGATAGGCCTCCTTCACTTCCTCTTTCGCTTTGTGAGTCTTTCCCTACACACACACATTCTCCTTCTCTGGTGTTTTGTGTACACATTTCAATTTGGTGAAGCAGCTTTCTCAAACAATAGACTCTTTCAGATATGTTTCTTTTCTCCTAGCAGCGTCCCAGCTCCCCCAGCACCCTCCTTCGTTTTCCAAGGTGTTCTTATTTAGGGAGACGATAGTGCCTTGGGACATCAGGCAGGTTGGGAGACAGAACAGGTGTTTTTCTTTCCTCCCTCTCTCTTTCTGTCTCTTACTTTCTACTACAATGAGTGACGTTCCTCCCCACACATCATCACAGTGCCTGTCATTGTCGTCTGGATGATGAATAGGCGTCGGGTTGTGTCTGCAGTTTGCTATCTCTATTGTGTTTTCTGGCTGTTTGTGGAATTGTGCCTATCAGATCCGAGAACAGTACCTGGCCGACATTGATAGCCATCATAACAGGAAGTGCAGCCTGGAACAGTGGGAAAATGGTACACTTACTTTAAGGGGACATATGTTGTGTCTTCTAGCATTCATTTTTACTGAAATTTCAAACTTGCTTTTCTTTTTATTCATGGAGCTTCACACAGATACCACGAGATTCATACTTTGTGTCTATATCCATTACTTCTTGTTGCACACACACTCATACACTCTTGACTTCTTCATTTGAATTCTTTTTCCATGTTCCTCCTTTCTCTGTCTTTACACCCACACATACACTTACATGCACCTCCCTATTGCACATACATTAATTCACTTCAGACTTTATCCCTGTAGCCTTTTCATACAGCAGTGCAGAACATTCATCTACATTGATCAAGGCAGTCTATTGGCACCACTGTTCGTCCTTCCCCTCTCATGCTGCTTAATGAACTTGCTGGGGCTTAATGCAGCTGAACAGACCCCTATGTTCATACCAATGAGCCATCTCAGGCCCCTCCGCCATCAACTTTTGATGCAGTTACCCCCAGATATGTGCAGGTAGAGTCCTTCAGGTCGAGGATTGAGGGTCTTAAGGCGCTGTGATTGGCAGACGAATTTAAAGCCGCTCATTAAGTCCACATCAACGTGATTGGGACAGTTTATCTTCGCTCCATTCTGCGGGATTCAGCAGACCTCTGTGGAGGGAATGCTTGATCGTGACTAAACTGTTTTATCTCCACCTTTCTCTATCTGATTGTCTTGTCTGAAATAGAGATGTCATCACAGACAGATTGTTGGGTTGTAGGTGTGGTCTATTTTATATAATTGTGAATTGAATGTCTTTAATAAGCAACTTGAAGATGGGACCTTGGAATTTGTGTTCGGCATTTTTCACTGTTTTCTGGCCTTTCATGACAAAACAATGAATCGATTAATCGAAAAAATAATCATCAGCCTACGCAAGATGCTAAAGATTTGTCAACTCGTAGAAATTATCATTCCATTTAATATCTTTGTTTTCATCAGGCCATTTCGAAAAATATCGCAAATCGATAAGCAGGGCTGCTTTACGGCAACATTGGCGTAATGTAACGTTACTTCACAGGCCAATTTTTTCCCTAATAAGTTCTTTAGAAGATAAAGTCTCCTGAAAAGAACTATGCTATTTTAACCTATTTATAGGGAAAATTGTGAGACTTCTCAGAAAGTTCTGAGACTGTTGTTTTAGTTAGTTTAGTTCAGTTTCCAGGGAACTTCCTAGGAAATTATTAGAAAATTCTTGTGAAATTATTAGGAATTTATGGATGTGAAAAATTAGATTTGATCCAATATTGGATTTAGGAGAATTTTTAATCAATGAGATAATGTACCTTTGTTTGTTTTTACCTTTAATTTATCTAGATCACCCGAAACAGCAATTTCCATGTGATTATTTGATCTAGAAACTTTCTCAGTTGAATTCACAAATGAACTCTGTTACAATATACTGTATTATTGCTCTTGTAATATGAGATAACATATACAGAGACATAAGCTTTTATCCATATTGCCCACCCGTAGAGCCCAGCCACTTTACCTGAATCAAATGCCAATGACCTTCATCTGCATCAGTCAAAGCCAGCAGGGGACGATGTGTCTAATTGAGGAAGGTGGGTAGGAAGGTGACTGAGACCCATAGCACCTCATCACTAAACCAGTGACATAATTACAACACATCTCTATAGCTCCCAAGGCAATGGCAGTGTCCATTCACTCTAGTTATGCAGTTGTCAGACCTCTTTGTGTGGCCTTGCCTAAGCATTCGTTATCTCTGACATGTTGCAATTAGCTGTGTCCACCGTGATATTGATGATGCATGCAGATGGAGAAGGCTGTGCTTTTTCGTTGCTCATCCACCTGCACACACAAGCAAATTGTGCATGTGCACACACATGCACCAAGACACAAATAACGCACACAAACTGTGCTGTCATTCTGTGGGCAGTAACTGCACTGGATGATGGGTGTTTCTTTCTCCCACTGTCTGCAGTTCCATTTATATCTCCCTCCAAGACCACCTCATCCATCCATCTCTGACCTCCCTCATGTCCGTCTTGTACTCTGTCACTTTGCTTTCTCAGCCAACATGCAATAAGTCCATCACCCTGGTGTTGGTGAAATGAAAAAGCACTTTATAACTTTGGCAAATTAATTTTGTACATGTGTATGTGTGTGCACATGCATCTGGTTTAGTGGCGTGTGTGAGAAAATGGGGGATGGTGGGGGGAAGTCAAAAGAGAGGGAGATTCACTCGGTTCCTTTTTCGTTATCGCCTCATTACAAAACTGTGGGGTTCTCTGAGTGTACGGATGAACTGCAGCGAGTATTCCATTTGAAAATGGAACTAATGCCGTGACTCAGACTACAAATTACTCTGCAGATTCTCATCACTGCTGCCTAGTGTGGAAGTGCCAGGTTTGAACCAGTGAACTTTTTGAACCAGCTTGTTGGACAAGTTCACATTCTTGTCTTGTTTCAGGATGCTCTGACATTTGATACTTGCAGGAAAAATTAGACAACCTTCAAATAATGTCCCAGTCCAGTTAGGATACAATTCTATACGCATAGTTTTATAGTCTGCTTCATTTTTCTGATGCAGTACTCCCATTAAGATGATTTTTAGTGCGAAATAGTCTTTAGTTTTGTTTCTGTCCAAATGTATCTTGAGTTATGAGGCAAAAAGTTGGCAAAGTAAAATGAGAATCAATGAGTGTTTTCATCTGCAACTGCCATTCACTCACTCACTCACTTTGTTAATTTGGCTACAGTGTTGGAGATCAGCATCGGAAATTAGTGGGGGCAAAGGGCAAAAATGCCCCAAGAAATCTCAGATTTGCACCTAAAAAAACGTGATCATGGGGCAAAAATTGCCCCCACGATTTTGAGAAAAAAAGAAGACATTTACCAGTTTAGGCCAATATCCTAATCCTTCATTTTATTTTCATTCAGTTCATTTAATTTCCGTCTCTAATGCACACTCGCACAAACAGCGCTGTTGTTCACACTACTGTTACGATACCTGACTGGCAGAGGCCAGGCGATCCTGCACCTGCAGTGAAGTAGCTGCTGCGACAGACCAGTACCTCATTACAAAAGCTCCAACTGTTAACGAAGAAAGCAATCCTAGGTCGTCACCAACGCCACCCCCAGCAAATAACGCCAGGTTCAGACAGGAGGTGCCCGCTTCCTTTCGATGCCCATGTTAACCAATCGGGCTGTTCAGACAGGAGGCGCCGCGCTGCGGAGCTACGCGGCCAGCTTGCGCTCTGCTGAGTTTCGGCATCTGTTCTATTTTCTCCGCCTGCCACGACCAAATCTGGCACGAAAACACACTGATAATCTATGATAATCTATTATAAACGATGTTAATGAATGAAATTTCAAAATCTCGCCATCCACTATATTCATTAGAAATAGTATCACTGCTGTTTGTGATTGTGTTTTTTAAATTACTTATTCCACATGATTGCACATGTCTTTGGAACAGCAATAGTATGCTATGCTTTTCATTTACTCATGCACAAGCTGGTGATTACTGTAACATTATGCATTTTAATTTAAGCTCATTTCACATTAAAAACAGAAACTTTATGCACGAATTACTATTTTTGCCCCCAAAAGTTTGGAAATGCCCCAATGTTTTAGACAGTGGGGGCAAATTTTGCCCCTGAAATATTTTTTTAAATTTCCTACACTGTTGGAGATTCAACATTAGGCAAATAGGCATTGTTGCCAGTATTGTGGTGATTTATATGTGTATTTATTTGGTCTTTTTTTTTTTTTCAAAGCTGATATTCTGAACAGTATGTGCCATTAGTTGCAGTTGTCAGCCAGATATTTTATGCCCTCTATTAGCTCTGTGCTTACTTATTTCCACGCTGTATCTATTCTATTCTGCGGTAGGGACCCAGTTTTCCCCACAGGGATCATTAGTTTAATCTAATCTCATCAAATAGAGCAATTTAGAACCAAGGTATTTAGTCATAAACCGTTTTGGGCTCATCACATGTTTTTCAATTGTAATAGGCAGTGTGGAATAAACACAGTGAACAAATTGCCATAAAAAAATGCTCAACCATTTTACTGTGTGCTAAATAATCATGGAGTGCAAACAGTGTTGCACATTTTCTCCTTAAAGTTAAGGAGAAAACTATCTCAGGTGGTCTTGCTCACACCCAAAGTACAACTGATTTTACCACCCAGACTGCCTTCTTTGTTCCTTCACAGCAGCAGCAGTAGGACCAGAACGTAGGAGGTAGAGTGGGAGAAAGACGAGGAATAAAACCGAAGACGGCGAGTTAAAGTGCATGACTGCAAGAGAGAGCAAGAGGATGATAATCTCAAGATAAAGACAACTGAAAAGGGTGCTAGAGTCAGACAGAAAGAGAAGGTGATGGAAAAGTGTATAGTTTGCAGAGTGGAGCAAAGGTAAGGAAAGAGACAGACAGTGAGGTGGTGAGGAAGGGGGAGAAAAGTAGGCAGGTATGGAGTGAGGCAGGAAAAAATGGAGGAAAATGGGGAAGGAGAAAGGGAGGGGCAAGAGGGAACAACACTAAAATTCTGATTGGGTCAGAGACTTTTGACACAGGCTGTGGGGAGTTAGCAGGTGATTTATAGGTAGGTGGCCGGGCGCTCACAGTCGAGCCTTATTCATTCCTCCCCTAATCTAACTCACACCAGCCAGACGTGCTTAAGGTAATGGGCACAGCTAGCTGTCTGCAAGGCCACCGGCACCAACTCAGCCAGGTGAGACCACTGCATATTGAGCTAAGGGGAGGAGGAATGAAACCCATATGAAAAAAAAAGACAATGAGATTGTTTTCAAAGTCAAAAGTGGTCCAAAATGTATAACATATTCCATATGAATGTTATTTACATGTATAAATGCAGTGCATCTCCTGTAACAGATCTTTAAAGGTATTCTGGTGTATATTTAAAATGTGTTTTGTGCAGTAGGGAGGTAACAGCTGCAAAGGAGAGCAGAGTTGTGATCAAGGAGAATGGCACAGGAGAGAGGGACCCAATTTGAAGAATAGGGGGTTTAGATGGACGAGGGAGAGGGAAAGAGAGATATTGAAGGTGGATAGTGGATCAGAGTTGGAGGAAGAATCATGGTAGGAGAGGTTGCTCAGAGATGAATGCAGTGCGAGAGGGATTTGTAGTTAGAGATGCATGCAGGGTGTAGAAAGGATGTCAGGGATCTAACTCGGCAACTGAGATCTCATAAGTGATGATTCTCTGGCTTTTTTATTTGAGCCTTTCTCTTTAGTTTGGTGTGTATCTGTTCACCTGATTGAAGAGGTTGGCTAAAGAAGTCCCACTGTTTTTCCTCTTTGTTCTCTTTTCTTCCCTTTTTCCTTCTTGCTCTCCATTTGTCCTCTTGTTTGGTTGATTTGCTTCCTGCCAGAAGGACAGACAATATTCTGGATGAGCCCAGTGCTGATAAATTGATGCCAGCGGCCACCCTGTAGCGCATACTCTTGTTCAGAGTGGCAGATCATTTTGTGCCACAGAGAGAGTGTGTGAGGGGAAGAGAGAGAGAGAGAGATGTTGGCTGCCTGTCTGTCTTTGCTTGTGGCATCTGTGATTGCAACAGCGAGCCATTTGCATCGATCCACTTCAGAGAAAGTCTGGCATCTGGGTGGTTACATTGTCCAAATACTGCTGGAGAGACAAACCACACATGCTACACAGCCATAGCGTACATACAGTACAATATACACACATTTTTGTAGTCCCTTTTATGACAATACCTTTCCTAAAACCAATTAATTTTCTTGATATTCCTATGAACCCAGCAGTTTTTATGTTTTTAACAGGCTGTGGGAGACAATAATGGATCTGCAATTTAGGGCTCGCAGTCAGAGATGAAGCTTGGTATTTCGATTACTTTGATTTCAGAAGGCCAGAACAATACTACTGTCTGAATATTATTTATTGCTCAGCAGTGCTCATTATACAGATTCTCAAGTGAAAAATAAGTCTTTTCACAACAATAGAGCCGACACTAAATTTGCGCCTCCATTGTCTTCTTAATTATGATTTAACACAATTAACAACTAGAGATTGCATTAACACGTTGCCGCTGTGTAGACAAATTATTGGGCTTAATCATTTGTAGCTGTGTGTGATTCATATTTTACAATCTGTGATTTACACATTTGATAAATCATGTGTGGAAACACATGTAGGAATATGCATTTGGATCGCAATCCTAATTTGTGGATATCTTGTAAATTGGCCTGCAGACCTTTGTGTGAAGTCAGTAAAAGATGGCGTTTGTACATCATCCAAATGTATTCTTTTCAAATGTTGGTGACCGATAGGTGAATACTATAATAATATTTCACAATAATATAATCTGTGCTGGAGCAAATCCAAATGATAAAAACAGAACAGATTGTTCCTCAAAAAAGAAATAATCTTACTCAAATTGTCAGCTATGTTTGAGCTGCTCTCTGTAGACTGAATGTGGTTAGGAAGACTATGGAAAAGAGCCTTTTTTATTTTTGCTGTTGCCAAAAACCTGGCAGTATTTTGAAGGGTTTCCTGCCTCTGTGTCATGCATTATTAAAAGCACATCTCATTGAGTATTATCTCTTGGGTCCACTTATAAAGATCTATGTCTTGAAGTATTACCAAAGAAGCAATTAGGAATTTGTAAAGAAAAAAAAGGTTACAGTTTAAGGTTAAGGTTTTATCTTACATGCCTGTTTTTACAACACAGCTATATCATACTCCTGACCCAAAAAGGACTGTTTAGGAACTCACACAGCGATAAAAAAACAAAACATGGGAAGGCACTTCCTGACTTTTACATTATGATCTACTTAATGTGGGGCTACCAGGAGTGGGAGAGAGTTTTAAAAGAAGTCACTACCTTGTAAAAACCCTCAATAAAAACCTCACCACCATTCCACTACCCAAGCTTGATTAGTCAACCCTTCATTCTGCTTAAAGAAAGAGCAATAAGAGGCTGCAGAATATACTGTATGGGCAACAACAAAGTGCAACATTTCCCCTCTGTGGGAAAGAAAAGGGGAAAGATTTTCTTATGTGCCCCGTGGATTCTCTGTATATTTTGGAGAGATATGAGATCTTTTGTATGGCCCCAGTGCTGTTCTTTCAGTGCAGGGCCAAGGCCTACTGACAGTCCAGTTAGTGTACTCTCCTACTCCTCTCTCAACCTTCTTCTGTAGTGATCAGTGTACTTCAAGCATCCCCAACACACAAACGTTTTCTGATCCGACACCCCTATCGGCAGGACGACTTAATTTGTCTGTGCTTTCCAAAACTGTTACAAATCACTGTTGAAGAATACATCGTTTTATGATATGACAAAGCTAAGGTTAAGGTTTGGTTAGATTTAGGCACAAAAACGACTTTGTTTGGTTTTGGGGAAGATCATGGTTTGGACTAAAATAAGTACTAAGTTAAGGTTAGGAGAACACTGTGGTTTGAGTTAAAGTAACTACTTTGTTAAGGTTAGGTGACCTTTACGAATGATCGTGCTTTCAAAAAGACAACGTTGATTGTCAGGTGGAAACGGAAAACAAACACCAGTCTTCTGTGTTAAAATCCAATGTTTTGTTGACCCATCCATCCACCCCAACCTTCCTCCCTATGCGGACTTTGATGCTCTATAACAACGTCACCCTACTTACTCCTTTGCTCTTGTCATAATTGCTACGGCTGCTAGGAGATTTTGTCACTTGAACATAAGCATATGTCGTTTTGGGGCACCTTTCTGAAACAACTGATGCCATCAGTCCTCTTGGGAGGATAATGTCAACATCCTTCAGTCACTTAGTTCAGACCTTATTTTGACCCTGGATTAGTGCCTCAATTGAACCACTGGAGTATCTGCCTTCCTCAGTCGCAAAGTGCTGCACAATGAAACCCATTCCACCAAAGGGCCTGAGGCAGTGTTCATCAAGTCAATCACTTCAGAGTGATTACAAAAAAGTAGGATGGGAACATATGCTCAAGCATCACACTGTGCTGTAAGTGCTTGGGGTAGGAGCTAAAGTTATTGTTTTTGTTGGTCTGTCGCAGTGCTTTTGACAGTTTCAAATCCAAGACACAGACAAGTCTTGAGTTCCTGGAGTGACTTAGCAACAGATTTTGTCTTAATACGCTGTAGGAAAAATAAACAGTTTCAGAAGTACTAATTCAAAAGAAATTGACCTTGCCTGTTTGGTTTTGAAGGTGTTGTGCCACTCCAAGAGGCTTCATCAGTTCTACTGACTAATAGGGCGTCCCAGACATTTTGTGAGGTCACATAGCAGTTCATGTGAGAGCCATCAGAGTCACATGAATTAAGGTGTGAATTGGTGTGAAACCACCTGGGAAGAGATGACAGGAAAGCACTGGAAGTCGGTGATAAGTGGTGTTGTAGCCTCCTTCTTCTGTTCAGGAGTACTTCTTCCATTTTAGCATAGATGACTTCCTTCATTCCTTCACACCAGCATTTTGACTATTTATACTACCTTGCCTCTAGTTAGTGATGGAGAATGGTATTAAGGGTGGATAAGTTTCTGTCTTAGTTGGCGTTCAGACTGAGAACAGCCCTGCGTTGTTGCGGGGATGTGTTGTTTCAGGTACTAGGTACTACGTTTAATCTAGGAAGTACAGAGTAACAGAAAGGTAAACAGTAGAAACACAATGTTCACATTATAAAGTAATCTACCACAAATTCCACCAGGAATGTGTGTTTGCATGTATTTGATTGGCAAACACAGCACTTTGCAGGAGACTTTGCATTGCCTTATGGCGAAGATTGAGCCAGGTTAAACTTTTCTTGCAACCCACTGTGCCAGCAGACAGCCGTGGATGGAATGACTAAATTTTTGTGTCTGTTTTGCTTCTCTTGTCAACTCTCATGTGAGATCAAGGGGTGAATGACCCCCAGAAGTTAAAATGCCTGGGACTTCCAACCAGTTTGTAGAACTGAAGTAGAACCTCACGTTGGGTGGTTCAATTCAATTCAGTTTTATTTATATAGCGCCATATCATAACAAAGTTATCTCAGGGCACTCTTTGCCTCTACGACATCCATTATAATTGTGCCATGTACAACTTGTAGACTATTATTCCTTACATACCACAATACTCTATTCTCAGCCATTGAGCAGTTGCTGTTGGGGTTCAGTTTTTCCACTTTCCTGAACTCCAACTTTCTAGGTTTATTAAGACCGTCAACACAAAAACCAATATAATAATAATATAATAATAACAATCTATTATCTTTCCTTCCACTAAGACACAGTACAGTAACTACAGTATTTGTGCTTTTCTGTATTCATTGTCATGCCAGTATTCCTCCTACTGGATATCCCAGGAATGCGTTGACTCTGCCAATCATTTAATGTGTGTTGAAGGCTCATGTATCAGCCTTTAATAGGAAAGCTATATGCTCACCTTATGTACACATATAGTGACAAGCATTAAGTATTACTGACATAATCAAAGGAACACTAAAAACCTTTTATGTAGCCTATGTTTAATGCATGTATGATATATGTCTATGCCCATCAAATGTAAGCCTAGCTCATATCTCATCTGGAGAGTGATCACTGTTGTCACCCATTGCCCTCTTTAAGAGTCATTCTTACTTCTTTAAACATTATCTTTACTCAAATGAACGGTTGTAATTTCTGGAATGATGGTGACCTTTTTTCTGAGGTGACCATTGTTTGCTTAACACTACCAAACAATTGCTCTGTCATCTAAGCTTCAGACTACTTGTTTTCCCATTAGCCTCACATGTCAGTATCTCTCAGCATGGTTTTTACCAATTGTTTCTAAATTAGCTTTTTCACTCTCATCCGTGTTCGTCGTCTGATTTATTATTTGAAGAAAAGCTTGGTTATAAGGAAAAAACTGTTGAATGAATTGAAATGAATCTGAGATGTGTTTTTGTTAATAATAAATTTGAGAGGATTTGATGATTAGCGAGCACCCCGCTGAGCAAAAGCTGACAAACTAGACAATAGCAAAGATGCATTAGGTTTCTATCCAGACAAGTTGGCTGAGAAGCTTTTGTACCTTTTCTTTTGTAATTTTTCTGCCTCATTATGAGAGACAAATTTTCTGTACCACCGTGAAAGAGAGAGGCTTGATACAGATGGGGCCTTGTTTGATAGTGAGCCATGAAGCTCAGAGAAGTCATTTCAAAACTTTTATTCCTTGGCATCCTAATCATAGGAAGACCAAAGGGGGGTAGGAGAACAGGGAGGAAACCGAATAAGATTAGTCACTCTATAATGGACTTAGAATGGGTATCATGGACTTTAGGGTCATGTCACTTGTTCAACACACAGAGGACAATGTCACCTTTTCAAGACAGTGAAAAGATTAAAAATGACTCACAGTTTCCCCCTTAAAAACAACATATGTGCTACAGAATCTACTTTAGAAATCATTGTTGTTGATGCATTATTATAATAAATGTGCTGCAGCATGTTTAATAAGTAAAATCAACATTCAGGCACCTTAAGTTTGAAAGTTAAAGGTGTGTTTCTGCCTAAGTTACTGACAGGTTAGTCTGCTCAGTTTTAACCAGCATACAATTCGACAATCCTAATTTACATAATCATATGATTTACATCCTGACTAGCAGACACTGGCTTATTTTTAGCCAAAGCATCTCCTGTCATCCTCTTCTCCACAATTAGATGAGCAAGTAAAATGTATTTACTGTTTAAGTATCTTTTTCTGGGTCATAGATAAAAAGTGATGGTGGCCAATTAAACAAGACATGATTTTCGGATTACTGCTTCTTCGACATAAAACTGTTGAATATAACCATAAAAAGATTACACTAGAGAAATAGAGCAATAGAGACTGTTTCAGGTCTGGCTGAATCGACGTTACACATTTAGGAGAAGTGATACAATTTAATTAATTTGATTAATCTCACTAATTTTTACCTTAAGGCTCTCTATCTGCTAGCTGCAAAACTGAATCTGACATCAGACTTATCAGGCGTGCCATTAAGGAGATCATTTTAGAGTAAAATGATTAATCATGGAAATTACAAGAAAAGGGTGCAGATGAAGATGTTGTGTGTATGAGCGTGAGGTTGTGTGTGTTTTACAGAAAGACAGAGAATCTTAAATACTTATTGGCCAGTTTACTGCTTGAATAATCATATGCCCAAGGTCTACCATTGCTGAGAGTTGCATGGCGCAGTGTTATGCCATGTCCTATTTTCAGACACATAGTGAGTATTATTATTACCACAGCCATGGCATCCTTCACAACCCAAGGGGCTCCCATTTTGTCACAGGTACACAGCACATTCCATTACCTCCCTCAGTGCTGGCACAAACACACTATCCATGTTTCCCCATAGAGCACGCTGCCGATGCGTTAGCCTGCCTGAGTGTAACCTAGCCGGCCCGCTATCGCTCGTCTCATCCGTTACACTCTGTTCCCATTCAATCAGAGCCCCACGCCTCAGAGGAGCTACAGATAAAATTCTCATTATCTTAGCTCACAGAATTAAAGGGACCAGGACCGAGGGGGGGCACACACACATAGACGTACACACACACACACACACACACACACACACACACACACACACACACACACACACACACACACACACGCTCTCTCAAGAACGCAAATCTCACACAAAGAAGTACAGTAGACTGTTATCTCACTCATGCACACACATACACACACATGCTCCAAATAGGGACTTCTAACTCATGCTGAGTCTCTTATCCTAATTTGTGCACCAAGGGAGGCTTTATTGCAGGAACAGTTTGTTTCCATCTCAGTGCTCTCTTAAGGAAAGTCTGCTTCAAATAGATTCTAACAAAGATCTCTGCAGTGGTGTACTTTCAGGCTGTTTGTGTTTCTCTTTATGTGTATGTGTGTGTGTATTTGTGTGTGAGACCATTATCCAAATTTGTGTTCACAGCAGTTTTCACTGTGACACTGTACTCTGCTGTGAGCAAGTAATTTTGTGCTCCCTATCACCACCCATAAAACTATGTGCTTGCCAAAGTCTGTGAGACAGCGTGTGTGTATGTGTGTTTGTGAGTGAATGAAATCCAGACAACAATTTTTTTCATTTTACTTTATGTGTCAGGTTATTTCTGTAAGGGAAAGTTAGTGATTTGAGATATTGTGTGTGCACAGATATCTCACATCATGTCAGTGTTTATGAGACCACATATCTGTATCGGTATCCGTTCCACAGAGCCTGTGTGTGACCCACAGAGCGAGCGTGAGTCCCACACGTGTGCAAGTGGATCAGCTATGGAGTGTGTGAGTGAACGTCGCCAGGGGAAATTTCTGCAGCACATGGAAACCCCATTGTTTATTCATGCTTTCTAAATTGAAGTGTGCATCCCTGTATTCTCCTGGCTGTGCTCTCTGGTGTATAACAGACAGTGAAGGAGGGAGCGAGACAAAGACAAAGGAGGGGGAGAGGCAGAGAGCCCTCTTGAATCAGATTTCCTTTCGTAAAGGCCTACTCCAGTAACTGGTATTCAATAGAGAAGAAGATAATGAGTCATTTGTCCATATTAAAGGTGATTCAGATAAGTTCCCTCTACTCCAAATAAGAATCCAATCCAGGCTCCAATTCAGAGCTGCTGCTCCTTAGTTTCTTATAAGCCCTCTATAGCTGCAGGTATTGGATTGACACATATCTCAATAGCAATCTGAGTTAGATTGTGCATCAGAGTGCTTTCTCTCATGACCCCTCTTTCCAGAATGTTAGATATTGATTGTTTCCATTTACAATCATATCGATGCCTTGCCTTCCATTGTCTCTATCCCACGTCATCTCTGAATTGTCAATATTCATGCTGCGCCAAGCCCTTGATTTCAAGCCGGGCTTTTTTCCACTTGGATGTTCAATCAATTGATGATGGCTGCACTCATCAGCGGTTCAGCGGTAGAGCTTTCAGAAGGTGTTAGGGATGAAAATGTTCATCGGAATGCCATAATATGATTAGGGTTATAAACATCGTTTGGTGTGACAGAGAAGCAGACTTTCCTCGTTCACTGTGTAGAATGCAAATCAGGTGCTTATGATGAATGCCTTTGTTACCGTAGCTGACTTTGAATTGAATAAATCAGCATCAGCGTAATTTAAAAGCATTGCTTTCACCTGGGGATGCCAAGGGCTTTAAAATATTTGTACCACACTATCTACTGAAAGCACAGCAAGGACAAATGGCTCTCTTTGGCAAGGCCTCCTTAAACCCTCCTCACATCCTCCCATTCCTCTATTCATTAAAACCGAAGTAGGTCACCTACAAAATGGCCGCCACTTGGCCACCCTCTCTGTCCCCCTTCCTGTCAGCATATGTTTCTCTCAGGCCTCAGCCAACAAGAGGCTCCTGAATAATACACTCAAACAAAACACCCTAAAGACAGACAGGCAGGAGATTTATTGCCCATATTTGAGACTCTTTTCAATATGCATTCCTCAGCCAATTTTCCTTTGTGCCGCCTTTAATTACCTGTCTTAATAGGATCCCTGTAAGAGTGGCAGGATGTCTTCACTAATGTCTACTTTAGAACTGAGGGATAATTATACAGCCCTGAAATGCGCAGAGATGCCTTTCAAAAGCAAGAGGAGAGGAGTGCAGCAAAGGGGAGGGGTGTAGCACAGCGAACGCATCCTCTTTTTTTGTCCTCACAATTTGCATTGTCCAATTTGCTGAGCGTAGCTTTTAATTAGGTAAGTCATATTGCCATTGTTTTGTTCTATGGTGCGAGTGCTTTCGGATTTTTGCATTTCTGTGTGAGTTTGTAAGTCTTTCATTTTGTGTTTGCGTGCATGTGTCGATTTGTTTGTGTTTGTGAGTGTCTCCATATGTGTATGTGTGTGTGCCTGTGTGCTATCAAGGATCTCTTGTGGCTCTTTCTTTGTTCCCCTCAAGCAATAACCTAAATTCAGACTCCACTAGCAGAAACATGGCACACAGGCCCCTGTGTTCATGTTTGTTTATTAATTTTCATTTTACTGATGTTTACCTCTTTAACCCAATTTCCATGTGCTTAAACTGTGTCCACTATCATATAAACCACCCACATATGGCAAACTACAAAGATATGCTCGGGAAGAACTGTGTAGTTATTTCATGTGACCATATGGACTTTCTTTCTCATTCTTCACATGCAATGTATGTTGTCAATATGAGCTCATACTCTACAGATCTCTGATATAAACTGTCTGTCTTCAAATTGCACACTTCGATGTAGTAAGAGTCAAAACTGTGATCCATGAAGTCAGACACCCCCAAAGGGAAGTCTGAAGCACAGTGGCAGGGCTCTGGTGAAACACAGGAAGACAGAGGCAGTCTGTCGCCCTCATCCTGACACATTTTGGTTCTGTCATGGCTGTGACAAGCCCCAAACCCGCTTGCCGGTGTGATCAGACCATGACAGGCCTGACCTCTGTCTGACTGCTCTTCCCACTGGCAGGTTGACTGACTGACTGCCCGCCCACTCTCTGAAACTTACTTTACCTTTGTTTATATATGCCAGTACACTCTCACATTCAGCAACACAGCTTGCAGAAATGCTAGGTGTGTACCCGTCAATGCATACAATACAGTGTCTAGGCTACTGTATGTTTCTTTCTATTTTCTACATTAGATTAAATGCAAATAAGGCATAATGAGTATTTAAATATATGGAAAATAGACTCTGCATGACCTGCATGGAAATATTTACACATACAATAATACAAAATCAGGCATAAGAATGTTGAGTCGTTTCACTGTAAGTCATTTCTTACAGTCTCACCCTTGGAAAAAGCATCTCATCTGCTCATGCATAATCACCATGTCCTCCCTGCATATACTCTACATTAACGCAGAGATTTAATGTAACCAGCCGGCCTGCAGACAGGTGCCATGTTCCTCCTGCAGCATGAATATGTATAAGACACTGTTGCAGCACTCAAACAATTTGCATAAAAGATGATGGCCGCATAACGTAAGCATGATTTGCAATGCATAGGGAGTATATGAAGGTTGCGTGCTTCATCTTTGCTTTCTCTCATTTTCTTATATAGTTTATATACTTTCCTCTCTAACTTGTTAATAGTGACGGAACAGATCGAGAGGAGATTTAGTCTTGAAGTTCATTGTTTTGTTACATTTTTGAGGTGTTGCACCTTGCATGCGGTGTCATGACTCTCTCCTGGCTAGTTGTGGAAGTAGGGAGTGTTTTTTTTTTCTCTGAGCAAATCTGAAAGGAAGTAGTTTATAAATAAAGAGTAGTAGAGAGGATCACTTGTGGTGTTCACTGGGGCCGCTGGCGGGACAGCTGGTAATTCACAATAAATTGGAGTCTGAAGAAAGCCAGCTGCCCTGCAGGGGATGGGGAAATGTGCATGAAAAAAATGAATGGGAAAGCGCATGTACACCTGTTATTATGTATGTATGTGTGTGACCGAAAGTCCTCACTGGTCCTCTGGGAAAGTGCCTGATCCGAGCTCCGCTTTATCAGGAGTGGAATGCACACTGAGGTGGAAGTGTGTGTGAGTGTCTCAGCTTGCTGGGGTTTGATTTCTACTTTAGATGTATTGATTCTGTCAGTGCTCCAGAGGCACGCAGAGACTTTCTAGGATCACACCTCAGCTTTACAAAATAATCGCCTGTATGTGGAGCCTTTACTCAGTGGCTGTGAAGCTCCCTGTTGAATGTATACGCAGTCTTAGAACTCCCTCTACCTACCCCAACCACACACAAGCAACTAAAGCAAAGACTAGATCTTTATAACAATAGAATAAAATTTGCCAACTCATGAAGTTGGGTGAAATAAATCCTAAATTTCTGTTATGTAGATAAAGGGGTGGAATGAAGTATGACTGTGGTATACAGTATATCAGGACATCTGTTAGTTGGTTTTGCTGGTGCTGCTTTTTTGCACTTGCAACACTTGATGTCAAACACCCCTATAACTCTTTGGTGTACACAACTATTAAATATATGTAGTTACATGGGGTGAGTGTCTAATTTTCTTATCCAGCTAGTCTTTATTATTATATTTCTCATAATATATGCTCACCAATGGTTGCACAATTACCAAATTACCTAATTTAAAGTCATAAAGAGGTCAGATGCCCCAGAGCTGCCTCCACAATTGCATAGTATAGCTGCAATTATGCAACAATTAGTTCTGAGCACACATTGTTGGTTGAGAGACATTCCATTAGTGCTTACAACCACAGTATACTCTAGCACTGATACCTCACAACTTGAGTGGTATCATTCCCCTTTGTTTATATTTAATTAATAGAATTCCTCAGGCTTGTCACATCTTGTCTGTTAGAGAGAAACAACCAAGATATACCTTCTTCAGCATTACCACCTGAGGATAACAGAGTGGGTCGTCCATTAATCCCAGGGTTGGCGGTTCGACTCCTGGCTCCTCCTGTCCACAAGTCCTTGGGCAATACACTGAACCCTAAGTTGCTCCCGATGGAGGCCAGCACCTTACATGGCATCTACGTTGTCATGTGTGTGTGAATGGGTGAATGAGACCAATCTGTAAAAGCACTTTGGGAACCGTTAAGGTTGAAAAAGCGCTATATAAGTAAAGTCCATTTACATGGTTTATTTCCTCTACTTCCTTTCAGTCCTAATAATTGTCACTTTTTTCCTGTACTGATAATTATCAATTGTGAGGACGTGTGTGAGTACATAACTGACAACCTGATGTATAAATCTAACAGAGAATAAGCCAAAGGCAGAGGAAGAATAGGAGCACTTCTAAAGTTTGCCTGTTAATAGCCATGCAACAGTGTCAGAGTTGGACTTGGATGAACCTGAGCACATTCAGATAAATGTCAACAGTATGCCACAGGGCTGCAGGGACACAAATGGATGTTGCTAAGCATCAGGGAGCTTTTTTCTCAGCAGAGGACCTAAATAAATGTGTCGAAGGAAATCCTAACTTCCTGTCTTTGTTTGGATAAATGCAATTTTCAGGGGTGGAAAGTAACTTAGAAGTAAATTTACTCAAGTATTGTACTGAAGTATGATTTTGAGGTAGTTGTACTTGAGTATTTACATTTTATGCTACTTTATACTTCTCCTCCACCCACTCCAGCAAATGTCTCTGCTAAACTTCTCAGATGGTTTCATTTAAATATCTGTTTGATGCCAGAAGATGTAAAATGATATAGTATTTTTACGAATAAAACAAAGATCAGAGAAATAGTACACAAAATGAACAGAAATGTATCTCTAGATCTCTACATTTAGAACTGTATACTAAGTAGTTAAAACTAGCTCCACCTTGACCAGCTACAACAGTCAAAGGCTGTTTCTGCATTAAAGCATCAGTAACAATCTAATGGTTAGGGAAATTCGCTGCATAATGATATATTAAGTGCATTGGTGGTGCAGTGGTTAGCACTGTCGCCTCACAGCAAGAGGGTTCTGGGTTCGAACCCGCTGGCCGGCTGGGGCCCTTCTGTGTGGAGTTTGCATGTTCTCCCCCGGCTTCCTCCCACAAATTGTCCCAAATTGTCTGTTGGGTGTGAATGTTTCTGTCTCTGTGTCCTGGGTGTACCCTGCCTCTTGCCCAAAGTCAGCTGGGGCCCTCTGAGGATAAAGCCTCTGAGGATAAAGCGGTATAGAAAATGGATGGACTTCTGTACTCATTTTGAATTCACTTTTACATGTAATGTAGTATTTTTACATTAATGTATTGGTATAATGTATTGTATTAATGTACTTTTACTTAGGTAAAGGATCTGAATACGTCTTCCAACACTGAAAATTTTAATCTGGGATAATAAGATATTGTATATCTGTTGTAACATCGCTGTAAATCATTACAGTAGCAGATCTTGAAGAATAGCCTGTCCTCTTTTTCTTATTAACATTCACAGATGCAGCATCGATGAATACTAATATTATAAAACAGGACTCAGATGCAGTATGTTAGCAATAACAACAAATATTTTAGCTATTTGAATCCATTAGCAGCAAGTGGTTCTTCCCATCCTGACACAGCAAATCATTTGTTAATAAGAAAATACGTCAAATCATTGTCTCCATTTGGATTGTGGCCAGAAGGTTTTCTGTGGTTCTCCTCAGCAGCAGATGAGCTCCCTGTGGGAAACAAATTTAGTGCTCACACCGTACGTAGACGGTCCCCCACCAGGTTGTCTATATTATTGAGTGTATTTTCTCTCCCTTACTCACTCTCTTTTCTCTCACATGCTTCAGCAGCCACCAATCTGTCTCTTTTATTCTTCTCTTGCTTTTTGTGTTCTTTTGTAACTGTTCTCATTATGGCATGTTGCATTCTCTTCATCTTTCTTACAATAAGTATTTTCAAAGCTGTACTTATCAACACTTTTCTCCCCTTCGTCAAACTACAGTATTTATGTCTTACTTCGCTTGTCTCGTCCCTTCTTTGTTTCTCTTCATCTCTGCTTCTTATTTTTCCGTCCGGCAGTAGCTCCACCCACCATCTCTCTCCTCGTTTCTCTCACTTACTCAGTAAGCAGCTTGGGTTTTTAAACTCTAGGCTATGGCAATAGCACACTGCCCATCTGTCACGGCAGAGAGTTGCCATGAAATGGCCAACTCCTCAGCATCGCCGTGTGATCTTCTTATATGCTGTGAGCATGGCACTCACCCATCTCCCTCTGGGAAGAGTGAAAAAAAAAATTCCCCTCCTCACCCTGTAAGGCACAGAGAGACTGTCAGATTTAGACTGAGCAGTGAAGAGATGGGCATTCTCATCCTCTCAGGCTCATACTAGAGGGCAAAGCTTAAGGGGAGCAGGCAGCCCACGGTTATGGAATTATAAGAAAGACACCCAGCACATCAGGTTAAGTCTTTGGCAGAGGATTATGGATAAATAGGAAGTGCCCCTTTGCCACAGCAGCCAGTGCACAGTTTCATTTCCTGGCTGGCAGGCAAACGGAACAAACCCAACTCTAACCCATAAAGAACGGCACCCATACATAAATAATCTCAAAGTACACACATTCACACACACAAACACCCACTTCAATCCAAGACGTGGCAAATATCACTGCAGATAAACCACTGGGTTTGTCCCCATGTGAATAAATCTGAATGTTAAGGTATCCACCCTCAACTGACGATTTATGGTTTATGACTTTAAAGTTTACTTCAACTCTCAGCTCACATCGCTAACAAACATGATTACCCACTCGTGTGGCTCGACTGGAATAAATTGAAGTTGTTTTATGTGCATGTGGAGAAAATGCTTCCAAATCATATTTGTGCCCTGATTTTTCTCTGTCAGATACAGTACCAACACGATTCCCAGCTGGAATTCTGCAACAGTTAGATGAGATGATTATTTTGTCCCTACTTGTCCTACTTGCTTTCGTTCAATTTGAGTGGGCACCTGGGAAAGAATGGAAACAGGCTTGTGTGATAGCAGAAGGAAGGTGAGAGTGATTCACATTAAATCAGAATGATCGGCAATGTGTAAATGTGTATCAGTAAATACGACAAAACATAGTAGTAGTTAGGGATCTGGGTAATATGGAACACTGGTAATGTGGCTTCAGCAAAATCACCACTTTGCTTTAGTATACTAGCAACACAAAAATTTCCACATATTTGAATAATTTGGTTCAAGCTGATATTTGCACAAGGTCAATAGTATTCCAACTCCATGCTTTGGATGCCATTGACCTTTACATCAGTTTATACTGTACATTGAATTCTACCATTAGGTACATTGTAAGTCTGCCCTGGAGATGCAGTCCTCATCTGTTGGCTGCTACATAATTTATAACACTTGTCTTTCTGTGAACTGTGGCTGCATCTGATGTGTAATCTAGGGAGGATCAATGCCTGACAGCTGAAGTTGGGACAGAATGCCTGTCCTGTCTAACCTCAAATGTCCAGTGGGAAATACGGAGGAGACATTTTGAGACTGCAAATAAAATTTGTTGGCACCTTAATCAAAATGTCAGCCCATTCCTCTCTGTCTGTCTCTCTGTCCTTCTATCCTTCCCTCTAATTCTCTGCAATAAAAATCTCTGCAATAAAATTGGGCATACTGTAAGTGATGCTTAGCATGTACACCTGAGAGTCGGACACAAGTATTAGTAGAAGTATCTGTATTGTACGTCACAAGCATGCAGCTTTAATGGGCATCAAAGTTGCTTGCAGGTTATTTTGCATGTTGTAGGTGACACACTATCAGGTTACAGTGGTAGACATGCCCCACTCAAGGGGAGGCGTATGCTTACAGTATGGTGCCAGGCTATCAGTTTTAAGGATGGTAGTTTTACATCCGACATACAGTACAAACCTTCTCTATGTTTATTCACGGTTGAAAAGGAAAGAAAATATAACTAAGAAATTAGAATTTCTTTCCATAGCCCTTCTGTGGCGTTTTCCCCTGTGACATAATTTGGTTCTGATGAAATACAAAGGGCTTTTGTGCCTCCACACTTTGTTAGCATTGTTCAAAAGCAAAGTTTATCATGTGGACCGGCAAGAATTGGAGCACTGCTTTCGCAGCTTCCAAACTCATGAAGAAAGCAGTACTTTGAAGCTAGAACCCACACCCTCCTCGCTTTGTAGACACATTCATATGTTAATCCTTATTTGCCTTTGTTTTTTCTACCTGTGCAAATGTGTGCTGTTGCCCAGTTTGAGTGATTTCCAAGGGAGAATTCTGGAAAATGTCCAGAGAACCTTTTCCTGTTTTCTCCACTGAAAGTCAGAGCTGTGTGTAGAAATGCCCTGTGAGGTGGTATAGTTAGTGTACTGTAATGCTTCCAAGCTTGGCACTGGTTGGCAAGGTAATTTGTGCTGCCTTGAAAGAATACAGGATGAAGAATTGCAGAGATAATATTGAAAGATGTACTAAAACCCCAAATATGCCTTTTTTAACCCTTTATTCCGAGAGTTATGTGATCTAATTAAGTGATATTATTGACTATATTGTGTACTCGTATAATCATTTCGTAAAGACTGACCAAAGTTCTGTTGTTTTTACTGTTCGTCTAGCAGTTTTATCTGGCTTCATCAGTTGAAAAAACAATAAACGAAAACACTATCCAACAAAATCCATACTTACACTGCTGCTTAGTCAAGAGTAAGCTGTGCCTTTGCCGTAAATGCCGTCTTTCAACACAATAGCAGATGAGAACGCTTTTCGTTTGTAGCAGGATTTTCTGAACAAGATTTTCTATCTCGAAAGCCCCTTAATGCTTCCAGCCACGTCTCTGTTTCAGCCCTTGTTGGCAGAGGGCTCGTACTCTTAGCTGCAGGCCACACCACAGTGCAGCCGTAATCTCCACAGTTGCCTGATCAGGCTCAGTTTCAAACACACCACGTGCTAAGATGCTACTTACTCATTGCCAATTGTCTGTCCTGGATGCAGAGCTTCTGTGTGTGATGGAAATGACAGGAGCATAGCCAGTAGGGTTCTGAATTGTCTCCTTATACTTCGTGGGCCTGTAGTTATCCAAGTTTATAGTCAGGGGTCTGTACACTGTAACAACGGTACACTTCCATCTCACTGCGTGGAACTCATTTAGATAAATAAGACATCATTATGCACCAGGAATTGCTGTGGCACTAAAAAAATGAGTAAACAGCCCACTCTGACTGAATGAATTTAACTAATATCAGAAACAATGAATTTTATCATGGTTGGTCAGGTCTGGGCGATACCCGATCCAGGTAATAAGCTCAGTATCGTGGCCGATCCTGATCCAGCAGATTGGAATCGGCGCGTCCCTTGACTTTGGTCATTAGTTTCTTGATGAATTCATTTATTTATTTCTAGTATTTTTTTAATATCATTTTTCCTTTAGTTGACAGTATACAGTCGAGAGTCAGTCAGTAAATGTGGGGAAGAGAGAAAGGGGGATGACATGCAACAAAGGTCCCTGACTGTTTTCAAAGCCCAGGACATTGTAGTTTATGTGGTACGCATCTTAACCCCTAGGCCCCCATTTCTTAATTTAATTTATTTAGTCTCTTGTGATTCAGTAACAACCATACTATCCAAGCAATACTGCGTCTTAACCATAGCTTTTTCCTTCCACCTTCCAGTGTTACTGTAGTGCAGAGGGGTAACTGACCATGCCGTGTCTTACATCTGTGCTCCCTCACTCTACAGTACCTCCTCTCCTTCTTGTCTCTTCTGGTTGCTCAGCTCTCCAGTCCCCCTTTTCTCCCTCTAAGCTAAACTTCCTCGCCTCCCTACTCTCTCCCTCTCTATCTCTCTCTTGTCTGCCATGCTTGGGTAGCTACTTGCGTCCCCATGGGGTGGTCCATCAGCCTGCGTTGCTGAGCCCTGACTGGACATCAGTGCCTGGATTCCTCACCAGTGGAGTTCAGGTATCATCTGTTAGCCCATCAGAGCCACAGTCTCCCCCCACAGTCCCTCAGCCACAGACTTAGTGACTCAATAAGGAGATGTGTCCTGGATCTCCTTTATAGAGACTAGGAGCTCATGCCAATACCAAACCGAGGTAGATGAAGTCTGAAATAATTGCTGTTTGGAGATGCATTCACTTAGGACTATTGGTAGCAGGTCATGAAAGAATTATGGCACGGGGTAAACACTGAAGAAATGCAATGATGTGACTTTATAGTTAACATGGGGTAGACTATGATGATGAGGTTTGCATGTCTAATATAGTGTGCTGTGCAAACTTTTTTCATTTTAGCAAATTAAGTATTCAACATAGAAAGGTCTTTTGAATATTTAATGGCTGCACCTTTACTCCCATTGAGAGTTTAATAACATGATGCAAGTATGCTGAGAGGGAAGAGATCTTATTAGGACACCTAAACTTTAACATTGTTTATAATTTCCTGTATGTGATGTGATTCCTATTCTTTCCTTTGATGATGTGCAGTGCAATGACTCAATTTCCCAATAAATCATGCCACACTCTCACACACACACACACACACACACACACACACACACACACACACACACACACACACACAAACACAACTTGTCATCCAGGTGAAATATGCACTAAGCCTTGCTTAGCTTGATTTTTAATAGAAACTACCAGTGTGTGTTGCAATTCATCTGCCACTGCACCCTGCTCTTGACCCAGAGCTAAAACCTAACAGGGTTGCCAATACTTATAACCTTGCTGCATTAAAGCAGCAGTGCAGGTGGAAATTCCAAATGAGCACTGTAGTAGAAAGGTCTTAATCAAAAGCTGCCCTTCCTCAGACCTTGTCTGGTACCTTGCACTTTTCCCACAGTGCTCATACCATCCTGCTGTGCCCAGCTCCCCTTGACCCACTAAATCCACAGAGGCAGCACTAACACAGATCTGAAGGACTCTTGGATGTCTTTCACACTTTTTGGCTGGGCTAAGCTGACCTGAATTGTATCAGATCTACACTTGTAGTTTAGGAGAAAATGAAATGTATCTCCTTGCTTGTCTGTCCAAAATGCATGCACATTTTAAAATGTAATTTCATTTGGACAGTTCAAAATCTGTTCATGTTTGTCATATTTTGAAATAATTTTTTATCTGAGATTATCCAGAAAATCCCAGATCATCTCCATGTGATAATTCATGTTGTCTCCTGATTAATTCCTGCATGTGTTCTGGTAAAACATTCAACGTGGTCCATCAATTTCATTCATGTTTACATGATTTCAGCTAACATATGTCATTTTTGTCAAACCACCACATGCCATTACTCTCTGCCTATTAAAGGAATGTAGCAACAAAACAAATCACCTCAAAAAAATTGGAAATGATCCAAAGAAATGCATTCTTTGCTCTTTTCTCTCCTCCCGCCATCCTGAAAAATTATATTTCATGCATGATGAGCTCCAGCAAATGATATTATGTTTGTATATCTGTTGCTGGCATGTGCTCAGATCATAATGACGGATAGCTCCTTAGGAATGCCAAGGCACTCTCTGCTCGCCTATTCTCCAGGCTAAGGGATTTTTCTAACAGATTCATCTGCGGGTGTCAGTTTGTTGGCATTGATTGGGCCTAACGGGCTTTACGTAGAGATAGAAGTTTGTTTGGTAAAATTGCAAATCCGGGCTGACAGTTTATGTTTACTGCTTGCTGAGGAAGAGTGCGAAGTGGTTTCCTTGGGGAAGAAATCACGGAGGGTGTAATTTTCTCAAAGTCATTTACATCATTTTGAATTCAGAAAACATTCATACGTCTCTAAATTTATAAGAGATTCTGCCCTAAAATGATACTCATCGTTCAGGAACCTTGTAATAATACATTTAGCTATGCACATTCCAATCTTCAATCTCCTGAGATGAAAATGCTTCTTCCTTCAAAATTATCAGTGCATATCATCTCACCTGACTTAATGTGCAGACCTCAGCTCAATTAAGGGTGCATCCCATTTACCACATTAACCACATAGTATACCTCCCTGCTTATGAGAGGTCATTAAAACATTCACCTTCACAGGTCAATAAAGATTTTAAAGCCCTGTAAGAATGCTGAAGGCTGGTCTCTGCAGGCTCACCACTCACTCACCCTGGGTTCCGCACACACATTCATACCCAAACAACACACACAGACACACGAATGCAATTATACTGGTCTTGCTGGGATCAAACTCAACCAGTCCAGCTCCCAATGAGAGGCTGTCCATTAGGCGAACAGGTTGATCTCATTGATACTGCTGGGATCAATAAAGCGTACGATTGGTGGCTCTAATGACTTGACTTCTAATCTGCAATGCAGTAAATGATGGCAGATCTGATTTAAAGGCACAGGCTGCAGAAAATTTAGATTGACACCCTCGCACTGACAGTGTAAAAAATGAAAAAGAACTCCCTCGCCTTCAAACGTCTCTTCCATAATTCACTCAAACACTGTGTCACAATGTATTTTTTATTTTTATTGCATTTTTTAATAATCACTAACACAGATGAATGGCCTCCCATAAACATATTTAAGATTATGAGAAAATCATTGGATGTATTACAATTTTCTTTTTTCTTTTTGATGACTTACAGTGCCGGGTTATCTTCTCGACAGTAATGTTGGCATGCATTTTTCATCTCCCTCCACAAAGCCAAATAATAACCATCACAAGATAATAAGCAGCTTTACAAGTCTTCTGTCTAGTGTAATATTAAAATTCTCAATATTGGCAGGATGAAGGACTGCAGGTGTGTGTGCATGTGGGCACAGGAATCAGTGTGTGTTTACTCGCATTCATACCTCCTGTGATTATTTTTGTGCACAGATGTAATATTAGAACAGGTATGCATACAGGTAGGATAGGTTGAAAACCAACCAGTATTTATGTATTTATTTTTCTCTTTCTTTCTGTCAATCTCTCTCTCTCCCTCTCTCGCCCTCCCCACCCACCCGTCCTCTGCATATATGCCAAGTTAGCGTGCATAAGCCTGTGTGTGAACATAAATGTGTTCAGTCCCACCAGGTTGTGACACCAGGGAATCCATCATGCTTCTTTGTTTATTTTGGGTGGCTGGGCACCGACTAATCAATCACCCCTACCTCTGTTGTCTAACCTTGGTGCAATTGCCACACTTCCCATGGAAGCCTTTCATTGATCTGAGGATATCAAAGAGAGATTGTGACAACACCCAAAAGGTCAAAGGCCATGAGCTTTGATCCACAAAAATGCAGACCACGTAGGCTGCTGAGTTGGGTCCATGATTCTCCGGCTGATGTCATCTCACGTGTTAATTACCATTAGACTTTAGCAATGCACTTTTCCTTTTCTTACATTTGAACAGATCACTGAACTAACAGTTCACCACAACTTGACGTAATAAATAACATGCTGCATTGCCCATCTTCCACCCCGAACTCCACTTGCTTCGATACATTAAGTGCACACTACTTCCTGCATTGGCACCAAATGTTGGCATTGAACATACATCGTGAGGTTATCCAATATGGATAACACCAAGGGATACTTGGCAAGCAGAATCATATGTGGGTTCTTTCACTTTATGTTAGGGACAGAAAATTAGAATAATTGACACAAAAATGCACCTTGGACTCAGTTTTAAGTAAGTGTTTTTTCCAATTTATTGAGCATGGTAACCATGGCATGTAACACATTTTTTAGACAAAGGTGAAAAAAATCTTTGAAATGAGACATTTTTTGTTGTGGCTCCTCCTACTCATCTTAGAGCTCTCTTTCACAGTTTCGACTCCTGTCCAATGGGCCTGACAACCCCTGAGAAGAGACCCTGCTAATCTCTCCTCGAGTGTCAGCTCCCTCCTCTGTTCTCCTTCTGAAAAGATGCTGTTTATCTGACCAAAGCCCTTCGCAGTGCCATTTGTGCTGTGGGGTGCTTATCGACCATGAGATAATTCAAAAAGCCCCTCAGCCAGCTTCTTGTTCATTAAAAGTTTCCTCAGACTCCTCTTCAAAAGTGCATCCATCTGTCTGGTAGGGATGGAGGGGAATGTGAAGAGAAATGTGTGTGGGGAGGGGGTGTGGACATTATCTCTTTATCTGAGTCCTTGTGTTGTTCCCTTTGATTTAATTTCCTTTGACGCTCCTCCTCTCGTCCTGTTCGGATCCCTGATGGATTGGGTCTAGGCCTTTGGTTTAAGATTTGTTTCCCTCCTGCTTGAGTTGGCTCGATATTTGATCAGCTTTGTTAACTCTGATCAAATAACGATGGTGGATGTTAAAAGGGTGTCTGTGACCTACATAGGCAGTTCCGCCACTAATTTGCTGCGGTAGACCTGACCAGTTTTTACAGTCAAAATTTTGACTTTAAGGACGCTCTTTTGCATTAATTTCACTTAGATCCACTGGGTTACATTTGATTCCAGTGAACCAAGACATCAAAGTGAACTAAACATTGGCTATGAATTTAACAAGAAGTTCCAGTCCAGTGACTCAGTGAACTTTGAAAGGCTTATTCTTTTACAACCTTGAATTGGCATCGAATTCTAATCCCAAACCGATATTTGTAGACACCAGTAAAACAAACACAGACTGAGTAGCTTCCAAGCTGACAGTACTTCAAACCAGCAATTCAGATTAGCTCGGAGGAATGCTCAAGGATGAAAAAAGCGAGGAGAGGAGTTGAGAGATTTATGCTTTTCATGTGGCCATCTGTTTAATTTATCAATAAAGCTGTCAGGCCTCGACTAACCTGGGCGGGTGTGCCCTGGCATTAATCAACACACCAGCATCAATCTGTGGTCCAGAGCTGCCGGCCGGCACTCCATTACATTGACCGTAGCAAGGTTGTCCCTAAGCCAAAGTTTGATGACTGATGCCTATCTTGCTAAACAAGACACAATGAGGGAAACATTCTAGGGCTACTCACAACTGTATCCATAGCAAGAGGAGGGCATAACAGAGACTGAAAAGCATGTTTGAGTGGAGGGACTTCCTCCCTTGGTCTGCTGTGTTCTCTCTCCTGTTAACAAGCAGGTAATTATGGATAGTGGTTTGGGCCATCCGTCAGGGGCAGGCAGCGGGCAGATTGATACCAGCAGAGCCCCATCCTGTTTTCATCCCCCTTGCTTTTAAGATCCTCAGGACGTGATTTGGGAAGTGGCAAGCTCCAGCCCACTCATACATCAATTTCCTGTTGTTTCCCCAGTGGAGAGAACCAACATATCCCTCTCTGGGAAGACTGTGTGCAAAGAGGCTCTGGGAGATGTAGAGGAAATAGAAGGAGATGTATTGTGATAGAATGTGCAGCACAGCCTCTGTGAAGGATTGAGGCACTAAAGGGGACAGTTACAGTACAGAGATAGAAGAAAAGGATGGTGCTGGTGGTGATGATGATGGTGATGATGATGCAAGAGGAGAGGGGAGGTGAATACTGACTTAGACTTAATTATAAGATAATAACCAGTTGCAATTTGCTTTATTTAATTACCAGCAGTACAGTAGTGCAATAATGACTTCCTCTGTCTTTCATAAGTGGATTTGGCCCAAGTTGACAGCCTTCCAGTTAGCTGTTATTGAAATAATGTTCAAGGCACTGCTTTAAAAAAATAATTGGGCTGTCACACGGCTGTAGACAGTGAGATGTAAAGCAATGGCCAATGTCAAGTTAATGTTTGTATGACAGGATAAGCTTCTTACCTGTCAAAGTGTTCATGTGAAAAACAATTAAGTCTCAGTGAGTCAGGAAACAAACACAGATTTGGCACAGTTTTCAATTAACAGAAAGCAAATGAAATATTGTCCGTCTGCTTATTACTGCCTTAATGCTACTGTTTTAGAGATCTACTGTCTCCAAGGCAACAGGTTGCAGTGGAGCCTCACCATGG